>CM053574.1:22901783-23125792 GCA_028646485.1 Cryptoprocta ferox
GGATTTACCCAAGGGATACAGAAGTGCTGATGCATAGGGGCACATGTACCCCAATGTTCGTAGCGGCACTTTCAACAATAGCCAAATCATGGAAAGAGCCTAAATGTCCATCAACGGATGAATGGATTAGGAAGATTTGGTTCATCTATACAGTGGAATACTACATGGCAATGAGAAATAATGAAATCTGGCCATTCGTAGCAAAGTGGATGGACCTCGAGGGTGTCATGCTAAGTGAAATAAGTCAGGCGGAGAAGGACAGATACCATATGTTTGCACTCATAGGTCTAACAGGAGAAACCCAACAGAGGACCATGGGGAGGGGAAGGAAGAAAAGCGTTAGGGAGAGGGAGGGAGACAAAACACGAGACTCTTGAATACTGAAAACAAACTGAGGGGGGAAGGGGAAGGGGGAAAGGTAATGGGGGGTGATGGTCTTGGTTCAAGTCACTTGTGGGGAAGAACACTGGGTGTTCTATGGAAACCAACCTGACAATAAACTATAAAGTTAAAAAAAAGAAAAAAAAGAAATGTTAGTATATCATTTCTTACTGCTTAATTTCCACTATTTTTAGGTCATTTGTTATCTGGGAGTAATTTATACTATGATAATGCAAATAGCCATTTCAGGTGACTTTTTACATTTCATATGTATTTTTAAATGATAGCATTTAGTCTTTTTATCATCAAAAAACAATAAAATTACTCGTATTTTGGAATCAGCGATGGGAATTTGGGTGGAAGAAGGATTAGAAAGTAAAGCACACACTAAATGTAAGGCTGGACAACCAGGGGTTAAAGAGTATCATTTACTCTTCTTACTATTTAAATGCAGTTTTTATTCACTTAAGTGTATGCTTGTGGTAGTTTATTGGAAAGATGCTGTTGAAGGGAAATGAATTAACTGTGTAATTTTAAAAGAGCTTTCTTAAATATCTGAAAGCAGTTGGTTTCAGAAATCCATGCCATTGCCAGACTGTTTGTACTATTAAGTTAACCTCATGTAATTAAGAAAAGCAAAAATTTGGTTGCAGGCAGAATCACCAAGGCCAATTTTGTTAAAACATGTAATGCGTATGAAGTGCTTATTAGAACATTGGCTGGCAAATAGCAAATACTCAATGAAGGTTTACTCTATTTGTAACTTACAAAGCAGATTCTTTTGGAGCCTGAGGCTCTTCAGAGTCAATTCTCTCACCAGCTTCCCTTCTTTCTTTTTTTTAAAGTTTATTTATTTAGTGAGAAAGAGCAGAGGAGGGGCGAAGAGAGAGAATCCCAGGTAGGCTGTGGACTGCCAGTACTGAACCCTACTGGGGGCTTGAACTCACGAATTGTGAGATCATGACTTGAGCCAGTATCTAGTTGGACGCTTAAGCAACTGAGCCACCCAGGTGCCCCCACACTGTAATTTTAAACTACTTTTGTATTTCTAAGAAATTTACTTCTAGCCTCAAATATTTTGATAACCCCTTACCTCCATGCAGACTTGGCTTTCCCTAGTCACTACCCCTTGCTGCGAAGCCTTTTAAGTGAAGGGAGTATATTTGAATGCATTCTCTAACATGGGAAAGGAAGTGAGGTTATCATTCTAAGTTTCTTATTGATACTACCGTACTATAGTTCTGTATTTGGCCAATAAAAAATTATATATTTTTTCCCTTTTTAACCTTTTTTTTATTGTTGTAAAATACACATAACATAGAATTTACCATTTTATCATTTTTAAGTGTACAATGTAGAGGGATTCAGTACATTCACATTGTCAGTCAACCATCCCTGCTGTCCACCTCCAGAATTTTTCCATCATTCCAAACTGAAACTGTATCCATTAAACAGTCACTCCCCATTCCCTTCCTCCCCATCTCCAGCCACTGGCGACCATTCTAATTTGTCAATGAATTTGACTATTCTAGATTCCAAGTGGAATTATGTAATTGCCCTTTTCTGTCTGACATACTTCATTTTTAATGTTTTCAGGGTTCATCCATGTTGTAGCACGTATCAGAATCTCATTCCTTTTTAAGGCTAAATAATATTTCATTGTATTTATAATACTACATTTTGTTTATCCATCCAAATGTTGATGGACATTTGAGTTGTTACCCCTTTGTGGCTATTTGGAATAATGCTGCTGTGAACATTGAAATAATCTCTTTGAGGCTCTACTCTCAGTTCTTTCGGGTATATACCCACACATGAAATTGCTGCATCGTATGATAATTTTTTATTTAATTTTTTTGTTAGATTTTTACCAATTTTCATTTAGTAATTTTATATTTAACTACTATACTGTTTTCCATAGTTGCTCTACCATTGCACATTTCCATCAGCAGTGCACAAGGGTTCTGATTTCTCCACATCCTCACCAACTTTTTGTAATAACTGACCTAATAGGTGTGAAGTGGTAGCTCATTATAATTTTGGTTTACATTTCCTTAATAATTGGTGATGTTGAACATTTTTTTCATATGCTTATTGGCCATGTATGTATCTTCTTTGGAGGAATGTCAAGTTTTCTGCCCATTTTTGAATTAGGTTTTTTGTTGTTGAGTTGTAGGCGTTCTTTATTCTGGATATTAATACCTTATCAGATACATGATTTGCAAATATTTTGAACCATTCTTTGTTACCTTTTCACTTTCTTGATAGAGTCTTTTGATGCACAAGTTTTTAATTTTGATGAAGTCCATTTTATCTGTTTTTTTCCTCTATCGCCTGTGCTTTTTATGTCTTATCCAAGAAATTATTGCCATATCTGATATGGAACTTTTCCCCTGTGGTTTCTTCTCTAAGATTTTTTATAGTTTCAGTTCTTAGGTTTAGGCCTTTGATCAAGTTGGAGTTAATTTTTGAGTATAGTGTAAGACAAGGGTCTAATTTTATTCTTTCACATATTTTGCATTGGTATCCAGTTTTCTCAGCACCATTTATTTGAAAAGATTGTCCTTTCCCAATTGAATAGTCTTGGTATGATGGTCAAAAATCATTTGTATATGCGAGAGTTTAATTCTGGGGACTGCATTCCATTCCATTGTTCTGTACGTCTCTTTATGTCACTGTCTCACTCTTTTAATTGTCATATATTTGTAGTAGGTTTTGAAAGCATGAAGTGTGAATTCTCCAGTTTTGTTCTTTTTTACGATTGTTGTAGCACTTCAGGCTTTCTTGAGATGCCATAGGAATCTTAGGGTGGATTTTTCTATTTCTGCAGTATGCATCAAGTTTTTCATAGGGGTAGTGTTGAATTTATAGATCAGTTTAAGTAACCTTGACAATATTAAGTTTTCTTATTCATGAACCCAGAGTATCTTTCCATTTATTTGTGCCTTCTTTAATTTCCTTTAGCAATGTTTTATAGTTTTCAGTGTACACATCTTTTGCCTTATTCCTAGGTATTTTATTTTTGGTGCTATTATACATGGAAATTTTTTTTAAGTTTTATTTACTTATTTTGAGAGAAAAAGTGAACACCTGGGAGGAGCAGAGAGAATCCCAAGCAGAATCTGCATCATCAGCATGGAGCCCAACGCGGGGCTTGAACCCATGAACCATGAGACCATGACCCGAGCCAACATCAAGAGATGGACACTCAACTGACTGAGCCACCCAGGAACTCTGTGGAATTGTTTTCTTAATTTTCTTTTCCCAGATTGTTCATTGTTAACATACAGAAATGTGAGTGGGGGCACCTGGGTGGCTCAGTCGGTAAAGTGTCAGACTCTTGATATCAGCCCAGGTCTTGATCTCAGGGTTGTGAGTTCAAGCCCGGCATTGGGCTCCACACTGGGTGTGAAGCCTACTTAAAGAAAAGAAAAGAAAAAAAGCGTGACTGATTTTTCTGTGTTGGTTTTGTATCCTGCAACTTTGCTAAATTTGTTTAAAACATTTCAGGGTTTGTTTTTTTTTGTTTTTTTTTTTTGTGGAATCTTGAGGGTGATGATCATTGTGTGGCACATGAATATGTGTGGATCCTTCTGGTACTATATTGTTTTCTTAACAAGTAGATACATAGGGGCACTTAGGTGGCTCAGTCATTTAAGCATCCAACTTCGGTTCACGTCATGATCTCACGGTTTGTGGGTTCGAGCCCCGCATTGGGCTCTGGGCTGACAGCTCAGAGCCTGGATCCTGCTTCAGATTCTGTGTCTCCCTCTCTCTCTGCCCCCCCATCCCCGATCATGCTCTTGTCTCTCAACAATAAATAGATGTTAAAAAAATTTTTTTAAACTCTACAAAAAAAGAAAACAAGTAGATACACAAATATTGATCTTCATTAATGTCGAAGACATATGTATGCATAATTATAGCTGGTAATGTGTATGTATTATTTCCTTTTTTGACTTTTACTTAAAAGTATGTACTATTTCTGACATGCAAAAGGATATAAAAGATAATGCCAAACACATTATCTTAATGTGTTATTAATAACACATTATTCCTGGTCCATGTAATGCACCAGGAAGAGCCAATTGTAGCATAGTTCAGAGTCCATGAATTATGGATTTATATCACTAACAGGGCAAGATTTTTTAAAAATATAGGTCACAACCCAGTAGAATAAAAATGTAATACATGGAACCTTTGTATTCCTTCTGTTATCATTTTACTTTAGAATCCTAGGAATAATCTTGTTTGTGGATTATGAGGCCCTTCCCACAGCGGAACTGGGATGTGACTAAGTTGTAACCTAGTCCTGTTCCATTGAGGCCAAATTTACTAACACCTCAACAGGTGTAGGAGAGTATTACAATTAACTTGCACATCCTAACTACCCATAATAATAAACCTAGGTAAATCTTTGTTTGAGGAGAGGTAAATGGGACAAAAATGAAGACTATGAAAATATTCACACTAGAAAGGGGATATTGCTAAGTACTCAGAAAAATCTCATGTAAGAAATACGTCCTATTTTGTGAAACAGGAAATTTTTTTAAAAAACCTTGACTTAGTTTTTATTTATTTCTGCCTTATTCCATGAAGGACTTGAAGTGGTTCGGGAAATCCTGTGTAACAATAGGCCCAAGGTGAAAGTAGTAGAAAACAATACAGTAGCAGGAAAGAAAAAAGATTTGGTAATGAAATAAATTGAATCACAAGAAGAGGAAGAAATCAGTGTGGGGGCACTCCCTGAATATAGATAGAATTTTAAAAAAGAATGAAAAGTCTGACATAGATTACAAATAGCTTATAAAGATACAATCTTGATTGATAGGTTTTTTTTTAAAGAAGAAAACAGCAAATAGATAAGTATGAATAACAATATTAGAGAAGAAACTTTGTACACTAGAAAAAAAATTTAATGAATAAAAAGGCGATTTGGTGTCAAAAAATTTCTAGTAGGTGTTAAAATTTAAAGAATAGACTTCTTCAAGAATTTAAACATAAGAAGTAGTCACAGAACAAAAATCAAGTTAACCTTAGATTTCTCTTATATAGATAATAGAGCAATATTTATAAATGTTTAATAAATAGACTGATGCCTATTTATTTATGCCTAAACATGTTCACATGTAAAGGGAACATGAAGATATGTTCAGACCTACAAGAATGTATAAAGTATTCCTCCCAAGGATTTTTCCCTGATACTTTTTTATTTAAACAAGTTTTTAAAGATTATTTCTGGGTCAGAAAAGTAAGTTAATTATTCTGAAAATCATAAAGGTTTAAGAATGTAGAAAGCAAGGATAACCACTTGTTTATAAGCAGAATATCATACTAATCTGTACAACAGAAAATAGTAATAACAAGAAAACAGAAATCAACTCTGAAAGGTCAAAAATCTTTTATTTAAAAGCAGAGGTACGAGAACCCCAAAGACTTGCTTAAAAAGAGGTACGCTTGAAATAAAATTATACATTAATAAAAATAGATTATAGAAGCCAATCAAATTTTAAAATAAAAAGAATTGCTAGTAATTTGGAAACATTAATTTGGGAGAGAAGGCTGTTAACATGATTATTTATATGTTTATTAAAAAAATCTTTTTTCATGTTTATTTCTGAGAGACAGAGCGTGAGTAGAGGAGGGGCAGAGAGAGAGAGAGGGAGACACAGAATCTGAAGCAGGCTTCAGATTCAGACGTGGGGCTCGAATTCATGAACCATGAAATCATGACCTGAGCCGAAGTCAAACGCTCAACCAGCTGAGCCACGCAGGCGCCCCCACAATAATTTATTTTTGATAAAAAATAGTAGGGGCACCTGGGTGACTTTGTTAGCGGCCAACTTCTGCTTGGGTCATGATTTCGCAGTTTGTGAGTTCGAGCCTCGATTCAGGCTCTGTGCTGACAGCTCAGAACCTGGAGCCTGCTTCGGATTGTGTGCCTCTCTCTCTCTGTTCCCCTCCCGTGCTCATGCGCTCTCTCTCTCTCTCTCTAAAGGAAGTAAACATTAAAAAATTAAATAGTAATAAAGATGTGAAAATAATGATTTTTGTGACTCATAAGCCAAAAATAAATAGAAATTGATGCACATTTTTACCAAGGTATTATCAAAGGATTTGGACAATAATATCAGTAATTTTATTTTCTACAAATACACCTGTCAAATTTTCAAATGTCAACAGAGCATTTACAAAATGTGCTATAAAATAAAAACCAAAAATAAAAGATGAGCAGAAAATTATTGACAACAAGTAAGCTTTTATAAACTTAAAAATACTACGATCCCAGGGTCCCTGGCTGAATCAGTCAGTGGAATTTGCGACTCTTGATCTCAAGGTTGTGAGTTTGAGCCTCACATTGGGTGTAGAGATGACTTAAAAATAAAATCTTTAAAAATAAAAAAACAAAAAACTAAGATCCCCTGATCTCAAGATACTGAACTTTGGTTATAAAGTGCTACTACCTCCCATTAGGATCAGTTCCTAAGATACTGGAAAAAGTGAGGGATATTTTTTTGGTTTGTTTGGTTGGTTGGTAGCATCTGGTAGAAGTTAACCCAGCATCTCTGTGGGAAGATAAATAGGAAATGTTCTAATTCTAACTTGTTAACATGCTTCTCCCCAACCCCTAATGTCATTGTCTTAAACAGTGCCTCACCCTGTATTTACTGTAAATCAGATCTCTGTTCTAGCTGTCTGCTAGAGTAAAATCCTGGACCAGTCCTTGCTTAAATTTTCTTTGGAGGAACTTGGAAAATCAGGTGGAGACTACTCTGTCCCATCCTGTTCAAACTCACTGTGAGTTACAATTAGAATCTAAGGAGTGTTCCTGAAAAATAAGCTCTGAGGGGAGTGGAGTGATTGTAGTTTAATACACTTTACACACTAGAACTGGTCTGCTCTTTGCCATTTCTACCACTGAATATATATAGACTATTCGTTGTTGGACACTTTTGGTTGATAATGCCAGAAGAAAAATTAACTCATACAAATAACAAAAACATTGGAGGAATACAACTGTTTCAAAGGAAAAACAGTGTAGAGGATATCAGAGTCTTAACAGAAGCAGAAATCTTAGGACAAGTGAATCAATAAATTTAGTCTGATTGAAATAGTAAAAGAAGTAACAGAAAGTGTTATAAATGAGAACATGGAACAGAGACAATGAGGCAGAAAGTTTAGGTGTGAAACATACAATAAAGTAAAAACAATAGATGATAAATAGTAGGAATGAGATAGCTAGGGAGTGAATAAATAATTGGAAAGCCTTATTTAGAAAATATCTTGGAAAAGGAAAGGACAAATAAAACAATTTTAAGGCAGTATGAGAATGAAAATAAAAATGCTGACGTTCAGATAATCTCAAACAAGAGGGAAATGTGGAGAGGAAATATTTGAAAAAGTAATAGAGATCATTTAACTGACCTCAGATTTAAAGGACCGAAGAGCACCAAAAAAATCTCAGTACACATACTAACCTGAAATTTAAGAATATGAAAGACCAAGAAATTCTCAAAGCCTGCAAAAAGAAAGAGCAAGCCAACATAGAACAATTATGAGCTTTGCTGGGGGGGTGCATATTTTTTGATGAAAACACTGGGTACAGGGTAACTGTGGAATCATATTTTCAAAATTGATGGAAAAGAACCTAAAACCTAATATTTAATACCTAGCCAAAACTATCCTTCAAATAAGAGTGGATAATAAAAAGCCTCAGGCATTAAAGTCCTCTGAAGATTTTTATTAAAAGGCCCACATTGAAAACAGTTTTGAATGAAGTGCATAACCAAAAGGTAAGGTAAATTCAGGGATGCTGCAAGAGATTTGTGATCATTTACCTTGGTAGAGTTGTTATCTTTATAATAAATATATCCTTAATAACTAAGAAAAGTTTTGTTAATACTAGATGGGTTGGCAGAGATGGCAAGATCAAAGGTATGAGAACATCCTAAAGTTCTTATTAGAAGATGGTATCTAGGGGCACCTGGGTGGCTCAGTTGGTTGAGCATCCAACTTTAGCTCAGGTCATGATCTCGTGATTCATGAGTTTGAGCCCTGCATCAGGCTTGCTCCTGTTGGCATGGAGCCAGCTTCCGATCTTTTGTCCCCTGTCTCTCTGCCCCTACCCCACGCACGTTCTCTGTCTCAAAAAAAAAAAAAAAAATCTTAAAAAAGATGATATCTAATGATATCAAAAATTTAAAGAGAACCTTAAAAATAGAGTGGGAAAAACTGAAATGTAAGATTAAGATTCTAGAAATAGGACCAAATATGTCAATAAATATAAATCTAAGTGAACTAAAACTCATCAATTAACTGATTGGAATAAAGAAATATACTTTCTAGGATACAAGACACACCTAAAGTGTAAGAACACAGCAGGGTTGAAAACAAGTAGGATTAAAAAAAAAAATGCTGGGGCACCTGGATGGCTCAGTCAGCTGAGCATCCAGCGTTCGCTCAGGTCATGATCTCATGGTTCTTGAGTTTGAGCCACACATTGGGCTCGCTGCTGTCAGCGCAGAGCCCCCTAGAGATCCTGCTGCTTGTGCTGTCTTGAAAATAAACATTAAAAAAAAAACTAACTGGGGCTACCGGGTGAAGTGGCCAACTTCAGCTCTGGTCATGATTTCGTGGTCTGTGAGTTCAAGCCTCATGTGGGGCTCTGTGCTGACAGCTCAGAGCCTGGAGCCTGTTTTCGATTCTGTGTCTCCCTCTCTCCCTGCCCCTCCCCCACTCACACTCTTGTTTCTCAAAAATGAATAAATGTTAAAAAAAATTTTAGAAAACAAATCATTGTTAGGGATGGTGAGGATGGAATACATATCAAGAAGGTATAGCAATTTTTAACATGCATAAATCTGATAAAATATATGAAGCAAAATTTGGTAAACTCAAGTAAATACTTAAATACCCAAGAAATTGTTGAAACTGCAGTGAAGTTTATAAATTCTTTAAAGAGAGACTTAAGCATAGAAATCAGCAAGAACAGCAAATTCGTCCCAGGTAACATATATCAGGTTCCTTGTGCAACAGTTGGGAAATATTTTTTTAGGCACATATGGATATTTACAAAAAGTGATTTGTGTTCGGCCATAAAGAAAGGCTCAGATAAAACTTAAATAGCTATTTTACAGTGATCTCTAACTACAAGTAACTTAGAAGTTACTAACAAAAAGATTTTTAACTACTACCTACATAATTGGAAATTAAAAATCACACTACTGAATAACTTGAGTAAAAAAATCATAATGGAAATCATAACTACTTGGAACAGAATGATAATGGATACACACATCAGAAATACCTCAAAAATTCAAGAGAAAGTGTTTTAGAAAAGAAAACCTTTAAATCAGTATGCTAGGTGTCTAAAGAAGTTAGAAAAAGAACAACAGAATAAATTAGTTTTTTTAATGTTTATTTTTGAGAGAGGGCATGTGCATGTGCACACAAGCCGGGGAGGGGCAGAGAGAGAGAGAGAGAGGGAGACACAGAATCTGAAGCAGGCTCCCGTCTCCAAGCTGTCAGCATAGAGCCCAACGCAGGGCTCCAACTCACAAACCGTGAGATCGTGACCTGACTTGAAGTTAGACACTTAACCAACTGAGCCACCCAGGTGTCCCAAGAACAACAGGGTAAATTAGAAGAAATCATGAAAATAGGGGTACCAGTCCTAATATAAAGCTGAAAGTTGCTTGTTTTGAAAGAAGTAACACATTTCTAGAAAAGATTGATCAAGAAGATAAAATTATGAGAGAAGATGGCATAATTACGGAGAGTAAATCAGTAGTGGATATCTTATGCCAACAATTCTGAAAACCTTGGTGAAATGGAGAAATTACTGTAAAAATTATAACTTAAAGGAATGGACTTAAAAAGAAATAGAAAGCTTGATTAGCCCTGTTACTGTTAAATATAGATCTAGTTAGATTTTCCCACAAGAGATGCAAAATTCACAAATGGTTTTACTAACAGTTTCTACCAAACTTTATTCAGATGCCCAGGCAGTAAAAATATGGAATAGCTCCCAGTTCATTCTAGAAGACTGTGTAAACTTGATATTAAAGCCAGAAAAATTCAAAACAAAGAAGGAAAATAAGGTTTATTTTGTTCAGGAATATTAAAGAAATATATTATGTAAATATATTTAGATGTTCAGGAGTAATAAAATATTATCTAAAGGTAATAATGTATCATGACTAAGGCAGATTTTTGCTAGGTAGTTAAGGAAATATTTTAAAATCCACAGAAGGGAAGAAAGAAGCAAACCATAAGAGACTCTTTGAAGACAGACAAACTTAGGGTTGATGGAGGGGCAGGTGGGGTGGAATGGCCTAAACAGATGATGGGTATTAAGGAGGTCACTTTCACTTGTTATGGTGAGCCCTGGGTGTTATATATAAGTTATGAATCACTAATTCCTACCCCCTGAAACCACTATTCTCTATTTTAACTAAAATAAAAATTTGGAGATAAAATCCATTTTCTTATAGACTGCAAAATAAAATCCACATTTTATTTTTTATTTATTATTTACCATTTTAATAATAAAAGAAAACATTTCAATAGTTGCACAAAAAGCATTTGATAAAATTTAACCCCAGTTCATTAAGGAACTATCTCAGGAAATTTGTCTGAAGGAATTTCCAATTGAGTATTTAGAAAAAAAAAAACCACATCACCGCATGTTGGAAAAACTGGACAGCTACGTGCAAAAGAATGAAACTGGACCACTCTTACACCACACACAAAAATTAAATGGACTAAGGACCCAAACCTGAGACCCGAAACCATAAAAATCCTAGAAGGGAGCACAGGCAGTAATTTCCATGACATCAGCCATAGCAACATTTTTTTTAGAAGTCTTCTCAGGCAAGGGAAATAAAAGCAAAAATAAATTATTGGGACTTCATCAAAATAAGCTTCTGTACAGCAAAGGAGATAAGCAACAAAACTAAAAGACAACCTACTGAGTGGTAGAAGATATTTGCAAATGACAAGACTGAGAAAGTTTTAGTATCCAAAATAAAGAACTTATGCAGACTCAACACCATAAAAATGAAATAATCCAATTCAAAAATGAGACATGGAGACATGAACAGACATTTCTCCTAAGAAGATAGACACGTGACCAAAAGACATATGAAAGATACTCAGCATCACTCATCAGGGAAATGCAAATAAAAAACACAAGTATTGGTGAGGATATGGGGGAAAAGGGACTCTCGTGCGCTGTTGGTGGGAATGCAGACTGGTGCAGCCACTGTGGAAAACAGTATGCTCCAAAAATTAAAAATTGAACTACTTTATGATCCAGTAATTCTACTACAGGGTATTTACCCAAAAAGTACGAAAAAACTAATTTGAAAGGATACATACACCCCTACGTTCAATGCAGCATTATTTACAATACCCATATTATGGAAGCAGGTCCAAGTGCCCATTGATAGATGAATGGATAAAGAAGATGTGCTATATATGTACAGTGGAGTGTTATTCAGCCGTAAAAAAAAGAATGAAATCTTGCCATTTGTAACAACATGGATGGAGCTAGAGAGTATAATGCTAAGTGAAATAAATCAGAGAAAGACAAATACCATATACACATTACCCAAATGTGAATATACGAAACCAACAAAGAAAAAAGAAAACAAACTGAAAGATAGACTCCTAATGAGAACAAACTGGTGGTTACCAAAGGGGAGGTGGGTGGGGGGGATGGGTGAAATAGGTGGAGGGGATTAAGAGTATACTTGATTGAGCACTCAGTAATGTGTAGAATTGTTGAATCACTACATTGTACATCTGAAACTAATAGGACACTGTTAACTATACTGGAGTTAAAAAACAAAACCCTAAAACATCCTAAATGAGAAATTTTAGAAGTATTCCATTTAAAATAAAAAGATGTTATCTTACAGTTATTACTATTTGTTTTTGGTTGGTCCTAGCAGTATAGCAAGACAAGGGGACAGAATTAAGCCATAAGAACTGAAAAAGAAAAAATAAAATTGTAATGATTTTTCATTTATATAGAAATAAAACCTAAAACATCTATGGACAAAAAGTGAGGGTTAATAATTTGAAAGGCCATAAAATTTTAACAAATTTCATAGGTTCAAATCATGCAGAATATGTTACCTGATCACAGTGGCATTAAGCTAGATATCAGTAAATAGTAAAAAGAAAATTTCCAAATGTTTAATATTTAAGCAGTATGGTTCTGTGTGAATGAAAAAATATTTTGAACTCTGAAAATGAAAATATTGTTTATAAAAACATAGGTTTTCTGTGCTTAGAGGGAAATTTATAGACTTAAATGCATTTCTTGAAAAAGACTAGAAGACAAATCATTAATGATCGTAAGTAATTCATTTCAAGAAGTTAGAGAAAGAACAGCAAAAATTATACCCAAAACAAATAGGAGGGAAATAATAAGATCAGAGTGGATATTAGTAAAATTGGAAATAAATGTACAGTAGAATTAAGATATCAACAGTAGTCCTTTATAAAGCTGTTTAAATTGATAAACCCCTTGTGAAGACTGGCATGAGTGTAAAAGGAGCTATCACTAAAGGGTCTGTGGACATTAAAAAGGTAAGAATAGGGGCGCCTGGTAGCTCAGTCGGTTGAGCGTCTGACTTCAGCTCAGGTCATGATCTCATGGATCGTGAGTTCCACCCCCCACATTGGGCTTGCTGCTGTCAGCATGGAACCTGCTTCAGGTCCTTTGTTCCTCTTTCTCCCTCGCTCAAAAATAAGCTTAAAAAAAAGTAAGAGAATATATGAACAAGTTTTGTCAATACATTAGAGAATTTATGAAAATGGACAAAATATTAGAAAAAAATTACTAAAATTGACACATATGAAACAGGGTGCTGTTGAAAATGACCACCAACGCTGAATAGGAGCGAGGTAAGATTTTATTTACGGCCGGGCCAAACCTGATCTCCTGATCTTAAGGAGAAATGTAGAGAATGGCCTTGAATAAAGGCAGCAGTGAGTTTTTATGGAATGTAGCCAGGCAGAATACATCATAACCAATTGCAATTTAGCTTTTACAGAAACCTATCATTTTAAGGTTCTTTGCCTTGTAAATGACCAGTCATAGTTAAACACCTAAGATATCATGAGGCAGTGACTATGTGACATTTTACATGTAGGCTTCACCTTGGCTGGATCTTAGTGAAAGGGATGGGGAGTGATTTGCAACCTAAGTTATCTGCTTAGAAAGCAGGCAAAGTTACAGAAGCCAGACGAGGCGGTTAGCACCTTCTGATAACTCTAACAGGGAGCTACATAGGCTTTTATTTCAATGTTTTAGCAATTACCACGCAGTTAGAGCAGTTAGAACAGTGAACGGGGAGATGTATTTGCAAAGCAATTTACAGAAGCCAAAACAGCCGGTTAGTGGTTTTCTATTATTTACTCAGGTTTGTTAACCTACAACAACATGAAATGGAAAATCTTAGTGAACCTATATTTATTGAAGAGCTGGAATCTATCATTAAAAATTTCACAAAATAAACTCTTTATTGGTGAATTCTACCACATAATTAAAGTAGAAGAGAAAGCTTTTGAGGATTTATGAGAGCAGAATAAACAAAACCTGATACTCAAAGCTGACAAGACAAATATTTTGATACCAAAACTTGACAAACAAGAAAGAAAAGAATTTTAAGTGGTACATCATGATGAGTTGGGTTTATTTAAGGAATACAGGCTGAATTTAACATTCAGAAGTCCGTGATAGTCCTTATGTTTTAAGAAGTGACAGATAACTTTAATCAAAGGGTCAAGATATAAAAATAATGCTGTCATCAGTGACACATCACTGAAAGCACAACAATCTCTAGAAGAAAAAAGTTTATATATACCCTTAATCAAATGTTCTGCTCTTTGGCCCAAATGTCCACCAATTAATGAATGGATAAAGAATGGAATTCTAGTTGGTGAAGAAGAATGGAACCTTGCCATTGCAACAGTGTGGATGGAACTGGAGGGTATTAGTCTAAGCGAAATAAGTCAATCAAAGAAAGATATCCTTATGATTTCACTCTTATGTTCAATTGAGAAAGTCAACAGATGAAGATAGGGGAAGGGAAGGACAAATAAGATAAAAACAGAAAGGGATGCAAACCTCTTAAATACAGAGAACAGTTGCTGGGAGGGTGATGGGCATTAAGGAGGGCACTTTTCGGGATGAGCACTGGGTGTCATACGTAAGAGATGAATCACTGGGCTCTACTGAAACCGAGACTATATGTTAACTAACTTGAAAATAAATTTTAAAGAAGTTCTCTGTGGGGGCACCTGGGTGGCTTACTTAATTGTTTAAGCGTCCGACTTTGGCTCAGGTCACGATCTCAGGGTTTGTGGGTATGTGCTTTTTTCCTCTCTCAAACTTTAAAAAGTTCTCTCCGAATATTACTGTTAGATTATAAAATACATGGAGAAAATATTTGCAAATTACCTGATAAAGGGCTATATCTAGACTATATCTCTTAAAACCCCCCAAATTTAGTAATAATTAAATTTTTAAAATTTCTTTATTTTGAGAGAGTGTGTTAGGGGAGGGACAGAGAATCCGAAGCAGGTTCTGTGCCATCAGAACAGCCTGACATGGGGCTCAAACCCATGAAGTGTGAGATCATGCCCTGAGCTGAAATTAAGAGTTGGATGCTCAACCGACAGAGGCACCCCTTTAATTTTTTTTAAGTTTATTAAAAAATTTGTTTTAATCGAAGTATAGTTGACCTGCAGTGTTAATATTAGTTTTGGGTGTATTAAAAGAGACCCCCTGGTACTAAACACAGATGGCTTTTTCTACTTGGTGAGTGGGTAGGTGAACAATATCTAGAGTGAGGAGGCTCTTGGCATCTGGACTTGGGAATCATGGACTGGCAAACAGGGCTATTTTACTCCGTGGCAATCACCAGTAAGTGTTCTCCTTTCCCAAAGCTGCATTTTTAAAGATTGCTTTGAGGAGAGAATTCAATGGAACAACCATATGTCTGTAGTGAACCATTTGAAACGCCCTCTACTTTTAGTCCTGATTTAGCAGCTGCCTTTCATAAAGCATTTTCATTAGGAGCAAGTAACATTTCCTAACAATAATTTGAAGATGGCTAAAGCATTCCGTTTGGACCCTAATGATATCAGGAACTGTTTGTGGGGAAGAGTGTAGGGAGTACCCATGCAAATGAGTTTTCTGTCATGGCTTTCACTTGAGAGTAGGCTCAAAATGGGTGTTGAAAAAAGGAGTTTTTAAGTAAGGGAAGAGACATTTCAGGTAAATAATGTGAGAGGAATAATGGGGGAAAAGTGTGAATGAGCCTGGGGAGAGGGTTCTTTACTTAACCCTGTGGAGAACTTGATGAAAGGAAGGTGCTAGACTATGGTCAAAATATCTTTGTTACACAATAGGTCTTGGGTTATATATGTATCTGCTTTACCCAATTTCAGTTAAATGAGCTCAGTAACCAAAAGCTAGATTGCATTCTACTTTCCACCTCTTTCCTGCCCCCAAGTCCTCATACTTTAACTTCTCTGACTGCATGTTAAGGCAAACTTGTAAAAAAAAAAAAAAAAAATTAGAATAATTTAAAGTGTTTCCTAGTAAGTTAGAAAAGTGAAATGAATTATTCAGATAGTGAGGAAGTTATAAGACATCCTTGAGTAAGAAATGGAAGACTGAATTAAGTGATTACTTTTTTAAATTATTTATTTTTTAATTTACATCCAAGTTAGCATATAGTGCAACAATGATTTCAGGAGTAGATTCCTTAATGCCTCTTACCCATTTAGCCCATCCTCCCTCCATCCAGCAACCCTCTCTTCTCTATATTGAAGAGAATTAAGAACTGATTATTAAATTTTCCATAGGGTTGTAAATAAAAGACATATACACAAAACATTTTATGAGTGATTTTAGGAATTTTCAAGAGTAATTTTGCCTTGTACCTAAACTCTGAATAATTTGTAAATTTTACTGAAATTTGAAACCACATCTGGTTAAATCAGACTTAAACAGATGACAGACTAAAATGATTGAGTGCCATGTTGAGAAAGTCTTGTAAGGAGGTAAAAAGGGCCATTTGCTTCTCTTTTCCATTTTGATCTCCAAAATAATATTTCTAGAAATAGAATTGTTGAATTACTTACTTGAAGATAATTCTCCTTTTGAAGTGGCTCTTTTAGGCTTAAAGAAATGTGATGGTTTTTATGTCTTTAAAACATGTAAGAATAAATGAGATACTATTTTTTTTCTTTTTGAATAAATACTTCCTTCCTTTGACCAAAGCAGTTCATCAGTTTCCATGGTTTCTGTTAAAAACAAAGGTAGAAAGTAACATTATGATGAGATATGACTGTGGTAGTTTATCAAACTATTTAAGTTATGTCCTGCAGTTTTTTTGTATAACAAAATGTTGGTTGCTTAGCTGTTGCATTGCCGGACAGTTTGAGTAGTATATACTCTTTTCTTTTTGTTAGACCATACTAAATTTTCATAAATTAAGCAACAACAAATTTTTATGCTACTATTTTAATTCTTGTTTTTTTTTTTCATAGAATTCAAGGGCTTAAACTGGACACAATGTTTTTCTTACTGAAACGTCATATTGTGATAAGGCTGTAGCAGTAGAAATGGAAAAGAGGGATCTCTAGAGAGACATTATGATTCAATAGAGAAAGCCTCTGGCTCTCTTACATCCTCCTGGCTCTTGGTCCAAAGGCAGTATTTCTTGTATTCTAAAGCCAAATGTAAAACAGTATTTTGTATCTAATTTAAATTATCAGTAACTTCTTTCAAAGTCTAAATGGGACTGTATTAGGATAGACTTTTAAAAATCTTAAAATTTTAGAAAAAGAATTTTTTATTAGAAAATTACTTTTTTTACGTTTAGTTATCTTATTATGTTCTCTACTAGTATATATGTTAGAAGTATGATTCTGAAAATTGGAATAGATCTGTTTAATTGTATAGCTCAAATTTTTTTGTTTAAAATTACTGTTCCTCTTAGAGATCAATGCCTTTCTGCTTAAATCTGTATAACTTCTTGGCAAGATTTGTAAACATAAAGTGGTTAGAAAAAAGAGAACCAAACTTTAGCTAGTATTGATGACTCTTGTTTAGGAAGCAGTACCACTGGAGTACCCTTTCAGTGCTGCGAAACAAGAACAGCAGAGAAAATGGATTGAAGATTTGAACAAACAAATAGAAGATGATCGGCAAAGAAAAATAGAGGAAAAAATTACATCTTCAAAGGTAACGTGGCAAATATATGTGGATATAAAGGTGAAAAAAATTATTTCAAAGTCTTTAATCATAAACCTAAAAATATCCGGAAACTATTTGACAAGACTACCGTATTCAAATTATTGCACAGTTGTTCTTCTGAAACTTTTATCGAATGCATTTAGTAAGTGTGATTTTGCATAGCTTCTTTAAAGCTAACTTCTTAGGAATTTCCTAATTCTTTGAATTTCTCATATTCTTGAAGCTAGTTACTATCTAAGTGTATATTGAATAAATAAAGAATGTCGTTTCATTAATTTTATTATACTTATTCTGCTCTGTGGTGACTTTTAAAAATCATGTTTGAGGGGTGCCTGGGTGGCTCAGTCAGTTAAGTATCCAACTCTTGATTTCAGCTCAGGTCATGATCTCATGGTTCTTGGTTTCTAGCCCCACATTGGGCTCCGCACGGACAGTGTGGAGCCTGCTTTGTATTTTTTCTTCCCTCTCTCTGCCCCCGCTCTCTCTCTCTCAGAATAAACAAACATTAAAAAAATTATTTAAAATACTGTGTTTGATAATTGTATAGGACTTTATACATGAGAACAATTGGAAAAATTCTTAGTAATTCTTATTTATCATGATTAGGGTGAGGAACATGACAGATGGGCAATACATTTTGATTCATTAAAGAACTATCCTGCTTCTCAGTCTCAACTCTCCTCTCGGTCAACATACAACCAACAAGAGTACTTCTGTGTCTCTCCGGACACTCAGGAACTGGCTGATATCAGCAGTGTTTATACACCTATGACCGGAAGCCAGGTTGAACCTTCAGAGGAGGAACATATAGCAAAACCTCTTAGAGATACAGCTATGGCAAACAATCAGAAAACGAAGTAAGTTTATCCTTGAGTATTGATTGATGTTTAAGAAAGTCTGTGCTTTATTAAAAGAACTGTTGTTTTATTTATAGTATGTCTTAATTGAGTTCAGGTTTGGTTTTTTTGTTTCAAGTATAAATGAATAGAGGATATATCTGAAACAGAAGTGATTTAGCACCTTGTTAGACCCATCTTTTGGGCGTTTGGAATAGCTAAAGTGTCTGTCTTGCCAGCTTTCTCCGTTCTATGACTGCCCTCTTGGACCCAGCTCAGATTGAAGAACGTGACAGGCGACGACAGAAACAGCTAGAACATCAGGTATTGCATTGTAAAATATTGTTCTTTGCCTTAATAAATAATAGTCATGGCCAGTGGGTGCCTGAATAAATGGCAGTTAAAATTTCAGTGTAAATGTGTAGCACAGGCCCTGTCCAATCCTGTGATGAATCTAATTCTTAACTGGAATTGTATTAAAATTACTTTCATGCTAAGAACCAGACAGTATCATGTACAGCCAGCCACTTGCCTTCCAGAAGAGAAAGTCTTTAATATGTATGTGGCACATATGAAATGACACTAAATCTTAAGTTAATATTGGTTATTGTTTTCATTGGTTTAGTTTTCCTGAATTCTGTTCAGGATGAGCATTAGTTCTTTGTAAGGGAATTATATAGGGCATTGAAGTACAATTCTGGTTGAGAAATCTAGCAGATAACATAAGAAAGGAGACGAATAAGATTTAAATTCTCTCCTACTTTTAGTCTGTCACTAAAGGGACTTAAAATTCTGAATAATTCTTTAAAATCACTGATACATGAAGAATTCAGTTTAATTAATAATGTTACTCTTGGGCGGGTGGGTGGCTCAGTCGGTTGAGTGTCTGATTTTGGCTCAGGTCATGATCTCAGGGTTGGTGAGTTTGAGACCCACATCGGGCTCTGCTGACAGCTCAGAGCCTGGAACCTGCTTCGGGTTCTGTGTCTCCCTCTCTCTCTCTGTCCCTCCTCCACTTGTGCTCGCTCGCTCGCTCTCTCCCTCCCGCCCTCTCTTTCAAGAATATTAAAAAGTATTAAAAAAGTGTTTAATAATGTTAGTCAAGTGAATAGACATTTAAAGAATATCTGTTGCTTACCAGGCATTATGCTAAGCACTAAGCATTGGATTAGTTCTTCTAACAGCCCTCCTGGGGTTAAAGAAAAAGCATATATAGAACTTGACAGATGAGAGAAGGGAGAAATACATTGGAAATTTGACAATGTTACTTATATATGTAATACCATATTGTATATCATCTGATACTGATAAACTTATTTTAGGAATACAAACAAATAACTAAAAATGGATTTTTACATTTGTGACAGTAATTTATGTGATTTATGATTTATGACCAGAAAGCTATCACTGCTCAGGTAGAGGAGAAACGCAGGAAGAAGCAGCTGGAAGAACAGCAAAGAAAGAAGGAAGAGCAAGAAGAGGAGCGTCGTTTAGCACGGGAACAAGAAGAGATGCAGAAGCAGTATGAAGAAGACATACTTAAGCAAAAACAAAAGGAAGTAAGTATTTATATATGAAAAAAATTTTTATTGAAATATAGTTGATACACAATGTTACATTAGTTTCAGCTATATAAAATAGTGATTCAACAGTCCTATATGTTGTGTGTGTTCATAAGTGTAGCTACTATCTGTCACCATACACACAGAGTACCATTGACTATATTCCCTGTGTTGTAGCTTCCATCCCCATGACTTATAACTGGAAGCCTGTACCTTCCACTCCTCTTCACCCATTTACTAACCCCATCTCTCCTACTACCAGTTTGTGGGTCTGTTTTTGTGTTAGGGAGTTTTTTGTTTTGCTTTTCATTTAAGTTTTTTAGGTTCCACATGTAAGTGACTTCATACGGTATTTGTCTTTCCCATCTGACTTACTTCACTTAGCATAATAGTCTCTCGGTCCATCCATGTTATTGCAAATTGCAAGATCGCATTCTTTCTCATGGCTGAATAAAATCTAGAATATGTATATACTTCATCTTCTTTATCCATTCATCTACCTATGGATACTTGGGTTGGTTCCGTATTTTGGCTATTGTACATAATGCTGCAATAAACATAGAAGTGCATGTATCTCTTGTTTCCTTTGGGTAAATACTAGGAGTGAAATTACTGGATTGTATGGTAGTTCTATTTTTAGTTTTTTGAGGAAGGTTTATATTGTTTTCCACAGTGGTTGTACTGGTTTCCGTTCCCACCAACAGTGTATGAGGGTTCCCTTTTCTCTACATCCTCACCAACACTTGTTATTTCTTGTCTTTCTTATATTAACCAGTTTGACCAATGTGAGATGAAATAATTATGGTTTTGATTTGCATTTCCCTGATGTTGAGCATCTTTTCCTGTGTGTTAGCCATGTGTATGTCTTTGGAAAAAAACTCTATTCAGGTCTTCTGCCCTTTTTCAAAAAATCAAATTATTTGGGGTTTAAGTGTCATTTATTGTATAACTTCTTTATGTATTTTGGATATTAACTCTTTTTCACATATATTGTTTGCAGATACCTTCTCATTCAGTAGGTTGCCTTTTTTGTTTTGTGGATGGTTTTCTTTGCTGTGCAGAAGCTTTTTGTTTTGATGTAATCCCAACAGTTTTACTTTTGTTTCCCTTGCCTGAGGAGACATATCTAGAAAATTATTGCTAAGGCCAGTATCCAAAAGGTAACTACCTATGTTTCTTTTAAGTTTTATGGTTTTAGGTCTCACAATTTAGATCTGTAATCCATTTTGAATTTGTTTTTGTGTATGGTGGAGGAAGTGGTTCAGTTTCATTCTTGTGTATGTAACTGTCCAGTTTTCCCAGCACTATTTGTTGAAGTGACTTTTTCCCATTGCATATTCTTGCCTGTGGTATTGTAGATTAGTTGACCATATAAGCATGGTTTTATTCCTGGGCGCCCTATCCTATTCTGTTGATCTCTGTATGTCTGTTTTGTGCTATTACTATCTTATTTTGATTACTAAAGCTTTGTAATCAAACTTTGTAGTATATATAGCTTGAAATCCAAGATTGAGATACCTTCAGTTTTGTTCTTTTTTCTAAAATTACATTGGCTATTTGGGGTCCTTTGTGGTTCCATACAAATTTTAGGATTATTTGTTCTGTTTTTGGGGAAAATACTGTTGGTATTTTGATAGGGACTGCATTGAATCTGTAGATTGCTTTGGATAGAGTGGACTTTTAACAGTGTTAATTCTTCCAGTCCGTGAACATGGTAATATTTACATTATAAGTAACATTTTAGAGTAAAAAACAGAGTTTTCTAAGCTTATTTATTTTGAGAGAGAGTGTCTTAGCAGGAGAGGGGCAGAAAGAGGGGGGAGAGAGAAGCCCAACCAGGCTCCACAGGCAGCACAGAGACTGATGTAGGGCTCGATCTTAACAATGGTGTGATCATGACCTGAACCAAAATCAAGAGTCAGATGCTTAACTAACTGAGCCACCCAGGTGCCCCAAAAAGAGTCTTTTCAAAAAGAGTAGGTATCTGGTTAGCTAGGAAAACATCTCTATTAAGTGGTGCAGACAGCATAGGTATGCTTGTGTCAAGTGTCATGTCACACAGTGACATTTGATTGCCAGGGATCTAGGCGGTTTAGAGTAGAGCCATAGAGCTCTTCCTCTGGAGCTGGGAGATAGGGCCAAGAGCCTGCATTTTCTTGATTTTTCCCATTTGTAGCCTTCAGTCCCCACTTAGCTGATGAAGCAGTACATGGTATGGGTTCTAATTTCATTATGTTGAATAGGCTGAGCCAACTACTCCTATGAAATAACTATATACATGAAAAAAATCAAAGTATCATGTATTTGAATTACAAGAAATGGCCATAAACCTTATGGTTTGTTTTGCTTTGTTTTTATTTAAAAAATTTTTAATGTTGATTTTTGAGAGAGAGAGCTCGCGTGCGCCCACGCAAACAGAGGAGGGCAGGGAGAGAGGGAGGGAGACACAGAATCCAAAGCAGGCTCTAAACTCCGAGCTGACAGCACAGAGCCTGATGTGGGGCTCAAACTCACAAACTGCAAGATTATGACTGGAGCCAAAGTCCGTCGCTTAACTGATTTAACCCCTCCCCCACCCCCACCCCCAGCGCCCCTTATTAACCTTGTGCTTTACTTCTTAGTGGAATTCTGATGGAATTAACCATTGGTTTTAGAACCTTTGAAAACTTTATTATAAACTTGAATAGGTAAAAGAGTTCTTAAATTCCTGGTCTAATACAGCTGTAGAAAAAGATACTAAAATGTAAGCTTCAAAAGGGAAGGAAATTTGCCCTGTTCTCCCAGTATCTTGAATAGTGCCTGGCACATAGTAGCTTATCTACCCAGAATTGCCAAGTCTGTACATGTTTGATAATTGTATTTAATAACTTTGTGCACCTCAATGTTAATAGGAAATCATGACTCTCAAGACAAATGAGCTATTCCAGACAATGCAAAGAGCACAAGAGCTAGCACAGAGACTGAAGCAAGAACAGAGAATCCGAGAATTGGCTCAAAAGGGACATGACACTTCTGGATTGATTAAAAATCTTGGCGGTAAGCACTTCACTAGAATTTTACTTATGGGGAGCCTGGTTGTCTCAGTCTGTTGAGCGTCCAACTCTTGATCTTGGTTTAGTTCATGACTCATGGTTAGTGGGATCAAACCCTGCATTGGGCTCTGCACTGACAGAAGAGCTTGGTATTCTCTCCCTCTCTCTCTGCCTCTCCCCCACTCATGCACCAAGCTCTCTCTAAACAAACAAACTTAAAAAAAAATAATTAAAAAAGAATTTTATTTATAGCATCTTTTGAAGATAATTTTAAACAATTTCCAATTTTAGTACCTTTAACACACTTATTAACTAAATGTTTTTTAAGGAATTTCAGATCTTGAACTTATGGAACTCTGTAATGCTTATTTGAGAAATTGCCTTAAGAGTTTAACTAAATAATGTTACACTTTTCAGTAATCTTTTACTTAAATTTTCTTATGTTTTACTCACAGTAGGTAAAATGTTTACTTTTTTACCCAGTTTTTGGAGAAACCTATTAAGTGATCTCCCTAAAATTCAGTAACAGATAAAAATGCAGGTAATTTTTTGTAAGAAACTTTAGGATAGCCCTTTTAAATTTGTATTGCAGCGTTCACACTTTCTGATTACACTAAATGTCTTTTGTGTATTCAGTTGCTGCTACACATAATTTCTGTTAGTATTTCTGAACTGTCATTATGTTGGATAATATATTTCTCTTGCCAGTTGATACAAGTGGAATATAATGAATCTACTAACATTTCAAATTTAGGACATGGCTTGGGTGACATCATGGATGACATCAGTGATAAAATGAATACATGTATCCATTCTACAACCTCTCCCAAAAAGGACACTGCTGTGCAAACAGGTATTTGTTTAAAAGTTATGATTTGGTTTAATATTTACTTAAAATTAACATCACAGTTAGAATTAAGCTCAATTTAAAATTGAGCTCAGTTAAAAATTTAAGGAATTCAAGGTTTTCAGTAAGAATAAGAAAGGATCTCTTGGCTTTTAATCTCTTTGTAACAGCTTTATTGAGATATAATTCACATAGCATAAAATTAACTCTTTTAAAGGATACAATGCAATTTTTTTCAAAAGTACAGTTAGAATATATTTGGAGTTGTGCAGCCATCCCCACAATGAATTTTGGAACATTTTTTTAACTCCAGAAAGAACTCCTGTATTCATCAGCAGTCTTTGTCCACTTCCTCCCTCCTCTCCAGTCATAGGCAACCACTAGTCTCCTTTTCTGTTACTCTAGATTTGTCTGTCCTAGACATTTCATATAATTGGAATCATACCATATGTGGTTTTCTGTGTCTGGATTATTTTACTTAGTATAATATTTTAAGGTTCATCATGTTATAGTGTGTACTTCATTCTTTTATTGTTGAATAATATCCCATTTTGTGCATGTACCACATTTTGTTTATTTCTTCATCAGTTGATGGATATTTGGGTTAATTGTACTTTTTAAATTACAGATATGCTATGAACACTCATGCAGAACTTATGCAGACCTATATTTTCAGGTTTCCCGGGGGAGAAGAGTAACATTGCTGAGTCATATATAACTAACTGTATGTTTAGCATTTGAGGAACTACAAAACGATTTTCCAAAACAATTGTATCATTTTATATTTCCATCAGCAGTGTGTGAGGGTTTCAGTTTTTCTGCATGTTCACCTGCACTTATTCTTATGGTAGTGAAGTGGTATGTCATTGTGGTTTTGATTTGCATTTCCTCAGTGACTAATGATGTTGAGCATCTTTTTTATGTGTTCATTTAAAATTTTTAAAAAGGTGATAAGGTAATATCCATGTTGGGTATTTATCACAGGTCTCATGCTTACTGTGAATCCTTTCCCCTTTATTTATCTTTCTGGAAATTTTTTAAATAATTTTTTAAAATGTTTATTTTTGAGAAAGAGAGATGGGTGACAGTGTGAGTGGGGGAGGGATAGAGAGAGAGGGAGAGACAGAATCTGAAGCAGGTTCCGGGCTCTGGGCTGTCAGCACAGAGTCTGACACAGGGCTCAAACTCCCAAACCGTGAAATCATGACCTGAGCCAAAGTTGGCCACTCAACGGACTGAGCCACCCAGGCGCCCCTCTTTCTGGGAATTTTTTAAGAACTTCCAGGAAACTCCTTTATCTTTTCACTTTCTTAAATTGAGATATAGTTCACATATAACATTATTTCAGCTGTACATTAGTGATTCTGTATTTGTGTATGTTGCAGAAGGATCACTATCAATTACAAAATTTTTTCTTGTGATGAGAACTTTAAGATTTACTCTCAACTTTCAAATAGGGAATTATTCTTTAACTACAGTCACTGTGTTGTACATTACATCCCCAGGACATACAACTGGAGTTTGTACCTTTTGACCATTGACCCATTTTGCCCTTTTCTTCTACCCACTGCTGCTCTTGGCAACAGTATCTGTATCTATGAGCTTCTGAGATTTTTTTTTGGTTATGTGTGTTTTTTAAGATTCCACATAGAAGTAAGATCATTATGGTATTTGTCTTTCTGTTTTTTCACTTAGCATAATGCTCTCAGTGTCCGCCCATGTCACAAATGGCAATATTTCATTTGTTTTTATGGCTGGATAATAATCCTTTGTGTGTGTGTGTGTACATACACTACATTTTCTTTATATTTGTCCAACACTTAATGTTGCTTCCACATCTTCACTGTTGTAAATAATGCTGTAGTGAACATGGGAGTTCATGTATCTTTTTGAGTTAGTGTTTTTGTTTCTTTCAGAAAAATACCTTGAAGTGAAATTGCTGGATCATGTGATAGTTCTCCTTTTAATTTTTTGAGAAACCTTTGTACTGTTAACCATAGTAGAAATTTACCAATTTATAATGCCCACCAACAGTGCATGAAAGTTCCCTTTTCTCCACATCCTTGCCAACTCTGTTCATTTCTTGTCTTTCTGGTACTCCCCATTCGGATTTGTGTAAAGCCATGTCTCATTGTGGTTTTTATTTCCTGATGGTTAGTGATGTTAAGTATCTTTTCATGTAGCTATTGGCCATCTGTATGTCTTCTTTGGAAAATTGGTCAGATCTTCTAGCCATTTTTTAAATCAGATTATTTCTTTGCTTTTGCTGTTGCATTGTATGGGTTCTTTTTTTTTTTAATTAAAAAATTTTTTTTACATTTATTTTTTGAGAGAGTGAGAGCATGAGCAGAGAGGGTCATAGAGAGAAAGAGACACAGAATCTGAAACAGGCTCCAGGCTCTGAGCAAGCATTCAGCACAGAGCCTGACGCAGAGCTCGAACCAACCAACTGTGAGATCATGACCTGAGCAGATTGCTCTGGACAGTACAGACATTTTAAGAATATTATTAATTCTTTCAGTCAGTGAGCATGGAATATCTTTTCCATTTGTGTATTCTTCAGTTTCTTTTAGTAACATGTTAAAGTTCTAAGTGTATATAGGTCTTTCACCTCCTTGGTTGAATTTATTCCTGGTATGGAATTCCAAATGGAATTGTTTTCTTAATTTCTCTTTCTAATAATATTAGTTTATAGAAATGCAACAAATTTTTGTATATTATGTCCTGCACAATTTGTTTTTTTCTGACAGATTTTGATAGAGTCTTTAGGATTTTTTAATGTATTTCTTCCTTTCCAGTTTGGATGCCTTTTATTTCTTTTTCTTGCCTAATTGCTATGGCTAGGATTTCCAGTACTATGTTGAATAACAGTGGGGAGAGTAGACATCCTTATCTTGTTCTTTATTTTAGAAAAAGCTTTCACCTTTATACTGCTGACTATGATGTAAGCTGTTTGCTTGTCATATATGGCCTTATTATGTTGAAGTGTACTCCCTCTATACACTCGGTATAAGTTTTTATCATAAATGGATGTTGAGTTTTGTCAAATGCTTTTTCTGCATCTATTGAGATGATCCTATGATCTTTAGCTTTCATTTTGTTAATACATTGTATGACATTGATTTATTTGCAGATGTTGGAACATCCTTGTATCCCTGGAATAAATCCTACTTGATGTATGATCCTTTTAATGTATTGTTGAATTCTGTTTGCTAATATTTTGTTGAGTTTTTTGCATTTATATTAGTCACAGGTATCGGCCTGTAATTTTCTATGGCTTTTCTTCTCTGATTTTGGTATTAGGGTGATGCTCAGGCCTCATAAAATGAGTTTGGAAGTGTTCTCTCTTCTGTTTTTTGGAATAGTTTGAGGATTGGTTATTAATTCTTCTTTGAATGTAGGGTAGAATTCACCAATGATTCCATTTGGTCCTGGACTTTTGTTTACAGGGAGGTTTTTTTTTTTTTTTATTTTTTATTTTTTATTTTTTTATTACTGATTCTCCTTACTAGTAATAGGTCTGTTTGGATTTTCTGTTCCTTCATGATTTAGTCTTGATAGGTTGTATGTTTCTAGGAATTTATCCATTTGTTCAAGGTTGTCAAATTTGTTGGTTTGTAGTTGTTCATAGTAGTCTTACAATCCTTTGTATTTTTGTCGTATCAGTTGTAATGTCTTCTCTCTTATTCTGATTTTGATGATTCTAGCAAAAGTTTGTCAGTTTTATCTTTTCAAAGAATCAGCTCTTAGTTTCATTGATACTTTCTATTGTCTTTATAGTCTCCATTTCCTTTGTTTCCCCTCTGATCTTTGTTATTTCCTTCCTCATACTGACTTTGGTTGTTCTTTTTCCTTGAGATTTAAAGTTATGTTGTTTATTTTTCTTGTTGCTTGATGTAGGCATTTATCATAAACTTCATTTCCCTCTTAGAACTGCTTTTACCAAAGCATCCCACAAGTTTTGATGTTGTATTTCCATTTTAATTTGTCTCGACAATTTCTTTTTTGATGTTTTGACTCCTTAATTTAATCTCCACATAATTATGAATTTTCCAGTTTTCTTCATGTAATTATTAATTTCTCATTTCATATCATTATGCTTGGAAAAAATACGTGTAGATATAACTTGAAGTTTCATGAATTTATTTTATTAAGACCTGTTTTGTGGCCTAACATGATCTAGCCTGGAGAATGTTCCATGTATACTTGTGAAGAATGTATATTCTGTTGCTTTTAGATTGAATGTTCTGAATATATCTGTGAAGTTCATCTGGTCTAACATTTAAGGTCTTTGTTTTTTTACTTTCTGTTTGGATGATCTATCCACTGATGTATGTGGGGTGTTAAAGTCTCCTGTTACTGTAGTGCTGTGATGTCTGTTAATACTTGGTTTACATATACTTAGGTGCTCATGTGTTAAGTGCCTAAGTATTTACAAATGTTATATTCTCTTACTGGATTGATCTCTTTATCATTACATAATGCCCTTCTTTGTCTCTTTATTGTAGTCTTGGTTTTAAAGTCCATTTTGTCTGATACAAGTGTATAAGTGTTCAGTTTCTTTTATTGTCCATATGCATGGAACATCTTTTCCCGTCCCTTATTTTCAATCTGTGTGTGTCCTTCTGAAGTGAGTCTTAGATGCGGCATTTAGATAGGTCTAATTTTTTTAACCATTCACTACCCATTCCATGTCTTTTGATTTGGAAAATTTAGTACACTTCCATTGAAAGGAATTATTGATACGTGTGTATATATTGCCATTTTGTTCTTTGTTTTCTGGTTGTTTTCTAGTTCCTTTCTCCTTCTCTTTCTTTGTCTTGATGACTTTAATTGTATTGTTAGTCTTTTCTTGATCTTTTGTGAATCTATCTTTTGTGTATCTACTGTAGGTTTTTACTTTGTGGTTATCATTAGGTTTACATATAGCTTAATTTAGAACAGTATGTTTTAAGTTGGTAACAATTTAAGTTTGAACATATTTTAAAGCTCTACATTTTTACCCCCCCCGCCTTACATTTTGTTTCTGGTGGTACATTTTGCATCTTTTTATCTTTTGTATCCCTTAACTAGTTATTCCAGTTATGGTGATTTTTACTACTTCAGAGTTTTTTTTTTGTTTTGTTTTGTTTTACTTTTTCTAACGTTTATTCATTTTTGAGAGAGAGAGAGCACACATGATCATGAGCAGGGAAGGGACAGAGACAGGAGATACAGAATCTGAAGCAGGTTCCAGGCTCAGAGCCGTCAGCACAGGGCCTGACATGGGCTCTGAACTCAGCAACCGTGAGATCATGACCTGAGCCCAAGTCGGACGCTTAACCAACTGAGCCACCCAGGCACCCCTACTGCTTCAGTGTTTTAACCTTCAGACTAGTTTTATAAGTGATTAAGCTACTACTTTTATTTTGTATTAATGTTTGCTAGTGAGATTTTTAGTTTTGCATTTTTGTTGTTGATTAGTGCCCTTTGTTTTCAGCTTAAAGAACTCCCTTTTACATTCCTTTTAAGGATGGTTTAGTGGTGATGAATTCTTATGTTTTGCTTGTCTAGAAAGTAAATTCTCCTTTAATTCTGAATGGTAACTTTGCCACATACATTACTCTTGGTTAGAAGTATTCTCTTTCAACACTTTGAATATAGTGAGCCACTGTCTTCTGGACTATAAAATTTCTGCTGAAAAATCTCGTATAGCCTTAGGAGGGTTCCTTGTATGTAACAAGTTGATTTTCTCACCATTTTTAAGATTTGCTTCTATCTTAAAGTTTTAACATTTTAATTATAATGTATCTTGGTGATGGTTTCTTTGTGTTTATCTTATTTTGAATTCTCTGTGCTTCCTATATCTAGATATCTGTTTCTTTTTCAGGTTAGGAAAGTTTTCAACCATTATTTCTTCAAGTAAGTTTTCTACCCCTTTCTTTTCTTCTAGGATTCCATCATATAATGTGAATATTAGTCTGCTTGATGCTGTCCCATCAGTTCCTTGAGCTGTCTTCACTTTTCTTTTATGTTACGTTATGCTGTGATATTTTTGGATCTGAGTGGAGTTCCACTGCCCTGTCTTTAAGTTCACTGATCCTTTCTTCTGCTTCATCTTGTCTGCTGTATCCTTCTAGAGTGTATTTCAGTACAATTAATCTATTCCTCAGCTGTGTAACTTATATTTGGTACTTTGTTACTTATATTTATTTTGTTTTTGAAATTTTCCTTGTTTATCCATTCTTTTGACATCTGTGAGCATCTTTATCATGCTTTGAACTCTATCAGGTAAATTACTTCTATTTTTTTTAAGCTTATTTATTTTGAGGGGTACCTGGGTGGCTCAGTAGGTTGGGCATCTGACTTTGACTCAGATCATGATCTCTCAGTTCATGGGTTTGAGCCCCACACTCGGGGCTGGCAGCTCAGAGCCTGGAGCCTGCCTCAGATTCAGTCTCCATCTCTCTCTATTACTTGCCCGCTCATGCTCTATCTCTCAAAATATAAACAAACATTAAAAAAATTTTTTTAAGTTTTGTATATAAATAAACTTAAAAAAATTTTTTAAGGGAACTAGACATAAATTTTAAGGTTTATTTTTAGAGAGAATCAGGAGCAGAGGGACAGAGAGAGAGGGGACAGAGGATATGAAGCAGGCTCTGTGCTGAAAGCATTGAGCCTAAGCCTGATGCAGGACTCAAACTGATGAACTATGAGATCATGACCTGAGCCGAAGTCAGAATGCTTAAAACCAACTAAGCCACCCAGGCACCTGCTGGTTTTATTTTTGAAAGCTCCCAGTAAAGGGGTGCTGCCTGGGTGGGTCGGTTGAGCATCCAGCTTCAGCTCAGGTCCTGATATCGTGGCTCTTAGGTTTGAGCCCCATGTCGGGCTCTGTGCTGACAGCTTGGAGCCTGCTTCAGATTTTCTGTCTCCCTCTCTCACTGTCCCTAGCCCACTCATGCTGTCTCTCTCAAAAATAAACATTTCAAAAAAAAAAAAAAAAAAGGCTGCCAGTAGTTACGTGTGCCAAGACTGGGTCAGAGTCCTAGAGGGGAATATCTCAGTGTGCACCTAGATTCAGGCTGAGTGGAAGTCAGAACTTCAGGCATCAGCTTTTAATGTATAAAAATATATACAGTCCAACAGAATCGTAAGTATAAGACCACCTGGCCTCCAGCGCCAGGTGATCAAGGGGCACCCCGTACGTAACAGCTGCAGAAACCAGGGCACAAGACATAAAATTCAGGGCAACAGATGTGTGTAAGGAGATATTGGCACTGTGGAGCAGGACAGAGGAAGAACGTGAAGATGACACCTGCTAGTTGGAGTGAGGCAGACGCGGGGCAGGTGGGTGGGGAGGACTCTAAAGATAGCACCTGCTAGGGGTGCAGGGAAGGCCTAGAGTTTTAAATGAGGGTAGTACTTGCCAGCCTCAGTTCCCTGGAACAGTGGCAAAAGAAGATATCCTGTATGAGAATGATGCAGGCTGGGTAGCCTAACTGTGGATTGGTCCTAGAGCATCTCCAGTCTGGAATAACACACCTAGTTAAGTGTGCAAGATAAGAGAGCAATAACTGGACTTAATTTTTTTTAATGTGAACACAGACCTTTTTTCATGAGCTAATTATGTATTTAAATTTTTAATCATGAGTGAAAGAAAACCTTTTGCAAGATTGTTCCAACTGGTCCTATAGCTGTTACAGAAGAACACATCACTAAACATGTAAATGGTAAAGAAATTTCAGATGTTTTTTTTGAGTGAACTTTTCCTGTTGTTGTGTGTGATTCAGGGATGATCTGCAGGCAGAGTATAATGGTATGAGACCTAAAAGTACACAAAATGCAATATGGCTTTTATCAATAGCAACATTTTCCTAAAAATGTGGTTCCAAGAATGGAGGTATAAAAAAGAAATATTCCCAGCACTTTTGTGGTAAAAACAACAGAAGGACACTTTCCAGATCCTGTGTATTTTTGTATGTTACTAACTTTAAAACAAGTTACCCAAAAAACTTAACATCTCACTTAGAAGAAATTTTTTACATTGCTTTTGATGAAAATTTTGTCAGTTACTATTGATAGGAAAAAATAAGAGTTTTGTTCAGAAATACACTTAGATATATAAGATGATATTACATATGGCTTCTGTATATTCTAATTGAAAGCCAGGACAATCCTATGAAAAGTTTTGTCTAAAAAATGGTCTTTATTATTTGATGCTAGGAATGAATCAGCTGAAGTTCTGATCTATGCTGTGGCATTGGTGACCAAGGAATTATGCTGAATTAATAAGTTGGGCATAGGGTTGGGGAGGAGTGCACAGATAAACAAACACTATAGTTCCATGTATGCGAGGAATCTAGGGTGGGGTGGACACATTCATAGAGATGGAAAATAGAGTAAAGGTTGCTGGGGGTTGACAGGGAAAGTGGAATGTGGAGTTACTGCTTAGTGGATCGTTTGTTTGGGGTATTGAAAGGGTCTGAAATTGTGCAGCACTGGGGTATGCTTGCTGCAGTGAATGGTACACTTAAAATGGTTTAATGGAAGATTTGGAGAAATTGGAACCCTTGTGCACAGTTGGTGATAATGTAAAATACTGGAGTCACTGTAGAAAACATACAGCATTTCTTCAAATAATTCAAAATACAATTGCCATATGATTCAGAAATTCACCTTTGGGGCATATACCCTTTTCAGTAAGGTTTTTGAAGAGATATTTGGACACCAGTGTTACTGCACCATTAGTCATGATAACTAAAAGGTGGAAGCAATCCAAATGTCCCTTGACGAATGGATAAAGTGTGGTATATAGACACCTCCAATGGTATATATTATTCAGCCTTAAAAAAGGAGGAATTAATAACACATACTGCAGCATGGATGAACTTCGAGGTCATTATGCTAATATGAAATAAGCCTGTCCCCAAAAGACAAATACTGTAGGATCCTACTTATATGAAGTATTTAGTCAAATTTATAGAAACAAAGTAGAATGGTGGTAGCCAGGAGCTTGCAGGGAGGGAGAGGAGGAATGGGAAGTTGTTTAATGGGTATAGAATTTGTCTTGAAAAGATAGAACAAAAAACCAAACTAAAAAGAAAAGAAAAAACTATGTAATACCTTTGGGAAAAAAAAAAGTTAAATTTTGTGTGTTACAATAATTAAAATTAATCCTTTTTTATTTTTAGATAATACAGGAACGTTCACCAATGCAGAGTCATGCTGTGGATCAGTAATAGAGAGGGAAATTATAAATTGTTCATCCCCCGAGATTCCTGCAGAATTTAATGAACAATTTAACACTAAGAAAGACAAACAAGAATTAATAAATCAGGATAAAGGAGCCAACTTAGAAAAAGAAAACAGTTGGTATAATGATCAGTGTAATGAATTCACAAAGACAGAGAAAACAAAACTTATGAAGAAATGTCCTAAAAGGCCTGACTGGAATATAAATAAGCCACTCAAAAGGTATATTCCAGCATCAGAAAAGTACCCTAAACAGCTTCAAAAGCAGAGAGAAGAAAAAAAAGTAAGAAGGCAGATGGAACTGCTTAATTTGGTAGAAAGAAATAATCCTGGACACCTCTCTCAAAATAGAGGCCCTTCACCAGTTCTTCCTTCATCTCAAGAAACTGAGCCAAGGTTCAAGTGGCATCTAATGAAAAAGGTAAAACTCCTCTGTCTTAAAATAGATTTTGAAGTATGGATTGGTGTTTCTAGATTGAAAACCGAGTTCCCCACATGCATGTTTTGAGAAGGCTGTTCTGTATCTGAACAAGAGTTTAAGAACTGTGCTTTAGTTTATAAAGGATTGTTAAACTATGGCCCATGGATGTTTTATAGGAACATAGCCATGCTCATTCCTTTATGAATTATCTGTGGCTGGCTTAGAGTAGTTGCAAGAGACCACATGGCCGACAAAGCTAAAGTGTTAACTGTCTGGTCTTTTACATAAAAACTTGACACTTAAACCCCCCTGCATAGATTAATGCTATTCACTATTCCACTATTCAAATAGTCATTCAAAATTCTTGTTTATAGTCTGTATTGACAGGATAATTTTACAAGGTCACATATTACTTACTGTATTGGTTCCCTGTGACTAGAAAAATACAAAATCTCTATCCTATCATCCAGTATCTGTTATTCAGATATTATCCTCAGATTATTTCAACAAGTAATCATCAGAAGTATTTGTGAGGATGTAAGGCAAATACTGTTAACTCCTTTCAGCATTTATCTACCTTTCAGGAAGAAGATCCTCTGAAAATTAATTATTTCAGCAAGGAAAGGTATGTTATGGACTGGATTGATTCCATAGCTACTTAGTGCTCTGTGTGTGGAACAGAAGTACAAAATACTTGCCCAGAATATAGGTGAGATGAAAACATGAGCATATATGAAGTCAGTAACAGGAAAGTATCAGACTTCCATGTGAGGCATAGAGATTTAAGGGAAATGTGGCTGGCATTTTACCTAAAATTTGAAAGCCCAATTTGGACTGGGCCTAATAAACATCCTGGGTGGGAACATAGGCAAGTACTGTTGTCTGCAGACTTAGCTAAAATAGTTGGATTTTCCAGTTACGTCAGCAGTGGAATAGACATTGTACTTGGATGAAAAAATGACTAGTAGGGATAACGAAAAATTCCGTTAACCAGTAGGAGATTTCAAGTGTTAGAAATTTTATTCTGTGCCTTTGAACCAGATAGAGTTCTAACAAGTTTAGTTCAAGTGGTAAGTATATTATTTTAAGCTGAATTATCTAAGGAGAAACATTAGGCTTAAGTTAACCCAGCTAATGTTGATCCTCTTTTTTTTCCTCTATACTGTATACATCCTTGCAAAGTAAAAATTCATTGTATTCTGTTGCCATTTAGGAAAAATTGAAATGTTTAAATTGAAATGTGATTGAAGAGTAGATCCACTTAATCTAAGATACATAATTTTGCATTAAAGCTTCTTGGTTCTTAATTATGCTTTTTTGAATACAGGTCTCAGTCACCACCACCGGTTCCAGTGGTGAAAAACAGAACACAACAAACTCAGACACTAAACGGTAATTATGAAAGAGAGAATCTGATCTTAGAAAGCAGTCAAACAGAAACGTCACCTGGGGTTTCTGAACCATCCAATTTTATCCCCTATGTCCGAACCAACGAGATCTATTACCTTGATCCAGATGCACCATTATCTAGGCCTTTAACCCAGGATCTTCAGTACCAAAATCCACATGGTAAGTAAACTCAAAATCCAAATTAGTATTTTTGCCCTTAGCCAGGAGAGGTAGAATTTCCATTTTGGGGTGCATTACTAGATTTTTAATTGACTATGTATTTTTTATTGGTACTTTCCTAAGATTAAGTTTATGAATGAATCCTTAGACTACTATAGGATAGGGCTATATCATATTAGAGTTATATTTGACATATTGCTTTCATCTGGCTTCAGACCGTGACCAAGAGCAAGGACAGCTATTTGACTCTGGTATCAGGGACCCACTTCTTAATCCTAACTTGTTGAAAAACAGGGATCGACAACAAGCAATCCTTAAGGGACTATCAGAACTGAGACAGGTATGATGAGCTTTCTCACCAAGTGTGGATGTAACTGTTCAATGGAGGGTGGTGTATTGGATCTTAATTAAGCAGGCTCCATGGTCAGCATGCAGCCCGATACAGGGCTCGATCCTACAATCCTGGGATAATGACCTAAGTCGAGAGCTCAACCCACTAAGCCACCTAGGAGCTCCTGGAAGGCTGTGTGTTGGAGTGGCTAAGTGTTTGTTTTACTTAAAGTGCCTAATTTGGTTACATGGTTTATGTCACTTCTCCCACATAAAAAATTCATCTGTATATTAATCTTGAAGTAAAATTTGAGTCACATTGCCATTTTAAAAATCTTTCCAGTATGAAATCATGAGACAGTTCTAATATTAAGACAATTTTATTGAATGGAAAAAAAAGCATACATTTGAAAGGTAAAACATGATCAATAAAGCCCTAATACCAAAAGCAGAAAATACACAATTATGCTTTCATAAACTCTTAGTAATGCAGTTCACGTTTTTTGTTAATTGAATGTGTTGGCAGTGTTCAGAACAGAACATTGATCCAAGCCCCCAAAGAATAATTCAGTGTGAAATTATGCATATAACCTTACCCCATCAGACTACATCTTCTCCCAGACCAGTTATTGTCAGGTAAAAATAAAATCTGCTAACACATTCACTATTTAAGGCTATAACCTTTTTCTGTCAGCTTAGGAAAAATAAACTGCCACTTGAGGAGTACCCTTTGCTAATGCCTCTTGCATTTCAGATTGTTGATTCAAGAGTTGCTTATGAATTCTTTCTCACAGAGCTAGAAAATCACCCACACTAACAGAATTATGTAGAAAGTAACCTTCAGTTCTCCAAATGCTAGCTTTGGTTACATATAGATTGAGTTATGTAACAAGCAGTAAATATCTTCAGTTTTCCTTTAAAGTGACAAGGCACTTTTCTTAATAGAGGTAAAAGTTGTGAGGTCAAGAGGCAGGAAAATATATGATTGTACACAGTGACCCACCTGTATAGTAGCCACATCTTATTTCAGCAGGGCCTTGTCTAAGCCACTAAGGTTAGTGCAGTCAAGATAAACACTGGATGTTCCTGGAGACTCCTTCAGTGTGTCTCATTACCATTTTAAGAGCCATGCCATTGGGAGATTTCAGCCCCGTTTGTTAGGGAGACTTTAAGTAAAGGCAGTCATCCCTCTTGGTTTTTATGCTAAGAAGATAATCTTGGCTATAAATATCCAAGCGAGTAAGTTTGTTGAGTGGTTAAAATTCACCATGACAAAGAAAGCTTAAGCTATGGCCAAGTAGTGGAACTTATTACACTTTTTTAAAGTAAACAAAATTCTGGGTTAGCAGGGCTGAAATGTAAAATAGGAATAATTTGCAAGTCTGCTGCACACCTTACTAACATATCAATGTGATTTCAGGGCCTTCTCCAGAAGCAAAGGGAGTTGGAAACTAATCTCATGCCTTTAGCTGCAAATCAAGAAGAGAATTTTAATTCTTCGTTTTAAATGTAGAAAATCAAATCCTTCACGTTTGTTGTCTTCTAAAGTATAAAATGTGTTCATTGCATAACTGTATTTTCCAAATAACCTAGATTTATTTTTTAAATGTTTATTTAAAACTTGTACATTATGTAGTACAACACTGTGTGTATATATATTTTTTACAATAAAACAAAGCTTAGTAAAAAAAAAAAACAAAAAACATTTTTCTGCTCTATTACAATCTAGGCATTTAAGTCCTGTAAAAACACTTTCTTACTTACCTTATGACAGGTTTCTGACCTGTTCAAAGACAACGTTCTTCTACACTTATGTAGCTTATTACTGAAATAACCACTTAGGTATTTTGTTCTATAAAAAGATTTAAAAGGTTAGAACTCAGATTCTAAGTTCTTCTGAGGGGCCCAAAAGAAGGTCTGACTTAACACATCCCAACTTTACTAAAAAGTAGCCGATTTGGTATTTCTTTTCTCTAAATCCTGTTTTTTTAGTTTTATTGTAGAAACCACACGTTTTCAAAAACAGCAATAGATATAGTTTTAAAATTCATCACCATATACTTTATCTGTGAATTTAGTTATTTTTAGAACAGCACTTAAGTGTTTTAACACCTCAAAAATATACTTACATTTTTCTTAAGACTACCAATTTAAAAATCCATAGCAAATTTGTTCAATGCCTGTAACAAACCTATCTTTTGAAATATGAAATTGAATTTGAGTATGTCAAGGACCACACTAAGCACTGAAAATCGTTAATTAATTATCAAATACCCTCAAATAAAAGGTTGAGCAAAATTTTAGCAACAGGCAATTTTTACATGGCTAAGCTTAAAGATAAAAAATAATGCTGCCTGGTATTAAAGTCCTAAGTCTTAAATCTTGAGGTATTGAGCCAAATCCTGTAAATATTTATTGACATCACTGGCTTATACCTGTATAAAAACACTATACAAAAGCTTAAAATAAATACAATAGTTGATTGGTACGTAATTTCAGCAAAAGTAGTTGGTATCATCCAACTGGGGAGAAAAACCATTGTTTACTATGGTCCTGCAAATATCTAATTTTATATATAAAACAGGCTTCAATTTGAAGTCCAAGTGACATATAAATGTAAAACTTATAAGTGCCAACATGAGATAATTCAAGTACAATATATGTTAAAAATATATATATTTATTTCAATTTTCAGATGCTTCAACTGTTACAGGCCATCATGATTTAAATAAGAGGGAAGAAAACATTTGAGAAAGGACAAGAAACCTTTTTGTTTAGAGAATGAAATATAAATTGTTCACTTATAAGAAACAGAAAAAGTCCATAACAACCTGTTTCAAAAAAAAAAAGTTACTATAATTATTTCTCTTTTGAAAACGGCCTGGAAGAATCACTTTTCCCCCAACTTAATGGAGATGGAGATTTATCTCTATCCAGGCTTTGAGTATAAGCAGATATAAAGTAATTTTCACTTTCTTGAGACTGACTTGATGAAAGGGCATATGGTGTCCCCAAAAATGTCTGATGAGTGAGAACATTAAAATGACTAAATTGATGGGACATATGTAATTGACTGTGATAAACCTGAAAGCTGCTATATGCATCTTGTTCAGTTGAACTGCTGTTCTCTCCTTCAGAGCACACTAGAGCAACAGAAGCTCTCTCTTCAGAATCAATCTGATAAGTCTTATCTTCTAATAAACTTTTTTGCACGTCAAGAGACGATTGCAACTCAATTTGAATATTCTTATTTTGATCTGTTCCACGTGATCCTTTGGTCTCTTTCGCCAATATTTCTGAATGAAAATTGCTGCATACTTCTATTTGTGAGATTTCATCCCCTGAATCCAGAGACATATCCTCTTCATCCTTTTCATCGTTTTCTAAAAGAGCTACATTTAAAAAACAAAAAGTCCTCCTCTATTGAAATACACAATTTGTTTAAGTTTTAAAATTATACACTACTCACACAATATAATGCGTCAGGGTCTGCAAGTCCACAATCCCTTAAAGCTTGGTCTTCTGCCACAAGTTCACTTAGTCACAACACTCACACTAGGTGTGAATGTCCAGATAATCCGATGCTAAAAGCTTCTGCGAAATGTGTTCACGTTTAATGTTGGGAAATCCCAACTCCCAGCTCCAAAGGGGTTAATGTCAAAACAGCATCTAAAGTTATACGGTAATTCAGTATTTGACAAGACAAATAAAAAATAAAAATTTTGACATCTAGCTTCATTGGATTATGACTAAACTGGTTAGTTCTATCAAATGTTTGATCATCTCTGCTTTTCCTCAAAAACAAATTACATCTTTCATTTAACATAAAACCTGGAACCAAAGCAGAGGCCATCTCACAAAATAGCTTTAGTTGCTATGGATAACCCTTACTACCTTGTAATTGCTTTATACATCTGGGGAGATTTAGTAGCCCAATGCTAAATCCCCATTATCCGGTGTCCTCCTCTTAAAAGTAGAACCCCTTTGCTGACAACAGCAGCCAATAAAGCTTACATACCCTCAAAGAGAAAATGCCAACACTATAGTATGCGACACACAGTAACTCTTAACAGCTTGTAGTGACTACAGTATAAATAAGCAGATTTTGTGGATGCTAAATATAAAAATCATAGGTGCCTTGAAACACTCCCCTGAAGCTGTTTACACTGCGCGTGAGTAGTTTCAAGACCAGCATTTCGTTATATGAAAATGAAACAAAACCGTTCCTCTTTTTCTGTCTGCCTTAAAGAAAAGGAAAACTACTGAAAAGTTACCTGACTGCGACTCAAGATTTTCATTAGCACCAAGCAGTGGAAGGTTTTCTTCTGTGACTGAGTTGTGATAGCCCACAAGATTTTTAAAGTTTTGCATAAAGTCTTCAGTAGATGCAACCACTATTCCATTATCTGTATAACTGGAAATCATCTTGATATTCTTTTCTAAATTAAAAACAAGTTTCGAATACAAAACACTTGAAAATATATACGGACAAATGATGGAGCCTGCCCCCGGCCCCCATAAAAGTGCTCAACACCTACCACAGGCCCACAAAATTCTTTCATCCACACTCCTATATTCACAATAGAAAGCTTAAGGGCACCCTTTACCTGTTAAAAAGACTATGTGTCGTTGCTGTACGTTCTGAGCCTGAAGTCTGATAAGGCAATCCAATTCTGGTGCATTTCGAGTTTGTGAATCACAGTTGTGGTATGACAGAATTTCAACCAGATGCTTCTTCTGATAGACATTCAGAAGCGTCAACAGACTTAGAGCTTTAGTATTCAATCTGTGAAATTAAATAGTTCAATATCTGGATCTGCATTTCTATAGTATGGAGGTTTTTGCTTCAAATTAAAACCATAATAATTTCTCAGTTGAGGCAACTAATGACAACTGCACTACTCAGTTCACTGCTTGGTGAATGGGTTTCTCTTAGGAGAGAGAGGGGAGCAGGAATTGTACAACCCACATGTAAGTCCAGGGGCTTTTAAGGGTGCAAAAGCCTAGAGCGAGCTATCAGCTTAGGCTAAAAATCTCATTTTACTTAATAAAAAAAACAACAGTTCCCTTTAGCCTACTAATTTAGAACTTGAATGAAGGACATAGAAGGACAAAAAATACATAAATCTTTCCTTCAAAAAAATACATGCCTCTATTTTCTACACCTCCAAGTACAAGGCAACAAGTGGTAGAAATTGCTACTGTCAGGAAGATAAGGGTACTCTGTACCACAGTTACACCTTTGGGCCTCATTATTGTTATCTGGTATACAAAAGTAAGGCTTTACTGATGCCTATTTGACATAATTTGAAGATAAAAGTATTTAAAAAGTGAATTACTACAAAAAGTAAAATACTTTTCATTTCTTTAAGCCTGAATTTCCTTAAGTGTACCATGGGATTTAGAAGGTATTAGGGTATAAGAAAAAGTGTTTTGTAGTCTAAGTTTAGGAAATGCTGGCTGACAAAATATAGAACTTGTTTTTTGAGAGAGAAAGAGAAAGAAAAAGTGTGAGCAGGGGAGGGGCAGAGAGAATCCCAAGCAGGCTCCACACTCAGCTAGGAGCACGACATGTGGCTCTATCTAAGGATCGTTTAGATCACAACGCTCTGAGCCAATATCAAGAGTTGGACACTTAACTGAATGACCCACCCAAGTGCCCCTGTAGAACAGAAGTCTTAGTCTCTCAGATCCTTAAATGTGTAAATATACTATATGGACTCTAGTAGTAAGATATAGTATCCAAAACTCCTCTGATCATATCATCATTTGTGGAACCCTCAAGCTGACTACTGCTCTAAGAACCACTGGGTATGCTGGAAATCACCTACTTCCATAAATGAATGTACTAATCACAAATCCCCTTATCATGTCGGGATTAATCCTTGTCTCAGTATGTATGTGTCACTAGATGAAGCTGCCTAAATTAGTCCTCAATTGGGAAAGAGTCTGACCTAGTTGGCATATATAGTTTGGTAAAAGAAAAAAAAAAAAAAGAATGCAGACTAATAATCAAGATGGATCTTGATTATTCTAAACGCCCAAATGGCAAAGATGAAAATCATTTTACCTATATACATAACTAGAACTTCAACTTAAGCAAAATTCTACCTAAATAATACTACTTCCAAATAGTCTAGCATATCTACATTCCCTAATGACTGGCTAAAGACATCTGAAAACTGAGCAGCACTGATAATCTATAAACACAGAATAATGAAATTTTAAATCAGCAACCACTATATAGTTATATTTCAAATCTTACCTGCCCAATTCCTTTAGTTTTTTCTGAAATTTACAGTGGACTTTCCATTGCCATTTTCCTTCCGGAGTACTAAGTTCTTCGAGGAATGTCAAAAAATTTTTAAGGTTTTCTGTTAGAGATAATGAAGTTCATTTTAATTCAATAAATAATAGTCAATCCACAACTGAATTATGGAAGAAATGTTTGTTGATATTATTTAGAAACACCTACTTTCCTATGCAGGGTTGCCCCTCCCTCCTTATACTATATATACTCTTAGATTTAAGAATGTCTACATAAAAAAAAGAACATGATGATAACAATAACAAAGCAGAAGTGATCCAAATGCAGTAGGAGCAGAAAGCCTTGCTTTATACCAGGTTTAGAGGAAATTATTTGCAAAGACTAAGAGAAAAGAAATTTGAAGCAATAAAGCCTCAAGAAAATGATGGAAACGTATTAGATATCTGTGATTGGCAGAATGGACAACACATTTAAAAAAGCATGAGTCATTGGGGTGCCTGGGTCACTCAGTCGGTTAAATGTCCCAACTCTTGATTTAGGCCATGATCTCACAGTTTGTGGGACTGAGCCCTGTGCATCAGGCTCTGCGCTGACACTGGGGAGCCGTTTGGGATTCTCATTTTCATTCTCTCCCTCTACCTCTCCACTGCTCGTATGTGCTCTCTCTCTCTCAAAATAAATAAACTTTAAAAACAAACAAAAATGCATGGGCCATTAATGAGAAAAACCCAGAAAAGACAGAAGTTCATGCTCAAAAGAATGCACAAATCTTACCAATTGTGATAACTTCTGGATTTAGAATGGATTCATCAGACACGATAAAACCTCCAGATACAAATAATTCATTATATGTATGATTTTTAACATCATCCAGACTATCAACACCAGCAAAACTAACACAAGGGAGCTTCTTTAAAGTCACCAAGCCAGGTACCTATTTAAATCCCAAAACAAAAACAGAAATAAGGACAGATAAGAGAATGAAATGGTTAAGACTTTAAGTGTGAAATGACCTACAAGAAAAGTCTAACAAAATGCACTACAGCTCACCTATATTAGTGTGTTGCTTCTAGAAAACCAAGCACAAAAATAATATTCCCAACATGTTCAAAAATAAAAATCAACCTTTATGTACTCAGTGCATACCATGAACGGAATGCTCTTAAGAAAAGGTGCCTACAACAGACTTGGAAACAATGATATAGGCCAACTTGTCTGGCCCTGTGAGTGCAGGCAGAATTCAGAGGGCAAGGGCCTATGTACTGGAAGAGTCAGGAAAGCCTTCAAAGGGCAGTAGGACTTGAGACAGGCTCAGAAGACGGGATGGGATACCTCCAAATGCAGCGGAAAGGGGAAATGATGTGGCAAAGAGAGGGTAAAAACAGGTTTTACCTGGGACATACAAACGAAAATGACAATATAGAGAGGCAACAGACCCACTGACTTTCAAGGAGTCAGTATTCCTAGTCTTAATGAGTGACAGGGAGGGTCTGGGACGTGCCACAATTTAAAATTTTGCAGAGGTACAAATTTCATCACAAGCTGATTCAAAGAAGGATCAATTTAGGATCAAGCCCTAAACCTCCCAACCTTGAAGTTTTCTCTCTTTTAGACCCTATGAGGATATTTTAAAAACAAACAGCTTCAGTCTCAAAGGCAGTAAGATTTTAAAATAAGGGAGTTTTTATAGCCAAAATAATAGTGAATTTGACTTGATAATCTACCTTGTGAATGAAACCTGCAATGTCTTCATTCTGAATAATAATCAATAGTTTATCTAATTTTGATCTTCTTTCCAAAAACTGTTCTGGATGACATTCTGTATTGCCTAATTTGATAAGATATTCCTGTTAAAGAAAAAAAACTAAATCAACATTAAAAAGGTTTTTTGCAAATACCCATTTAACACCAGAAATGCAAGATAAACTGGCAAGTCTAACTACTGTTAGAACACTAGTAATGATGACCTTACACTCTAGGGACCTTAGAGATCATCAAGTCCACTCTTCTTATAGAACAATCTATAGCTCAGAACTTAAATGGCCACAGTTACAATGTTACAATGCTAAGCAGTCAAAACTAAGTAAATGTCAATGGTGGGTAATAGAAAGAACCATAAGAACAATGGATTAGCCAGGTTCTTAACCCAGTTCCATTATTTATTGTGGGCAACCCAGAGTCCAATCATCAACCACTCCCTCACTCCCATTTTCCACTCCATTCAAGGCAAGCCCTTGGCTATTTGCAGCAAGGTCGCCAGTATACTCCTTCAGTTATAAAGCTCTTTTCTGACTACTGTAGCTTATTTAATTCACAACAGTCCCAAAGTCACTCATACAGAGCTTCAGTGTATATACAATGGCATTCACACACTGTTTAGCCACGTCTGTCAAGTTTATACCTTCAGCTGAAATAGACCCTCCCCCATCTAATTAATACCGCCCTCCATGTTGGTGACATGGTACTACCTTTCAAAGGACACCTGGTAGTAGTACAGGCAGTTTCCTTTGCTCTTTGCTTGCTGGTGGAATCCTGAAGTCTGAAGTAAACTGCAGGGCCTAGAGGTCACATTACTCATTTCACAGATACAGGAGCATATTGATTTTCTCAAGACTGGTAAGGCTGCTTAGATAGCCATTATATCTAAACCTAGCTTGCCTCACAACCAGTCTACTGCTCTGTCAAGAACCGTCTACAAGAGTCACCCCCAAAGAGGATGTTTCTGTGTAGCCCTAAACTAAATAAAGCAGCATCTTCCATATTATTAGATTATTAGATTAAAGCTTCTGGGCAGATCTCAGAACAGCTTACAGTCAGGTAAGGATAAAGTAAAATACTGTCTGACAGGCTGGCTTATAATTTTTGGTCTTTTTATAGTAAGAAGTTTTAATGCAAGTTCATTTTAGATGAGACCACTGAACTCCAATAATAATAAAGCAGTTTGACTCTGGAAATATTTAGGAAACTTAAAAATTTTATTCATAGTCTTTTACTCTATCATAACATTTTGTTGGATATTTTCCAATGTGTATTGATTAAAAGAAGTTCCAACCTCTTACCAATTTATAAAACACACCACATCCTTTTCTTCTTCTATATAAAATATGACTTATTCTATTATAGAATGAATTAAATGCACCATTCATAAGTCAATGAATTTCCTGTGTGTGTTACAATTAGTTTTAAAAATATGGTAAAGGTGGAATAATGCTGAGCACACTGGAAAACAATGTCCACTCTATTCTTTCATCTAGACCCCACAATACACAGCTATTGCCCCCACAAGTACTATGCTTGAACATGTTGCTGGGAGTGGAAAATGTTAAGAGGCTCTACATTCAATGATACAGGGCAAAAATGCAACCAAGGAACTCCTAGTAAGTCTGATTTCTCTTTCCAAGACACCACACTGAACACTCTTCCTCCTTCTTCATTTACATGCCCTTCATGTTCTCATGGCTACACTACATGAAACATGCTGACATCAAAGATATCCCCAAACTGACAAAGGCTCAGGACATGTGTCTGCAGCACAGAGTTTCTGGGCCACTGTAGGCTACAAGGCCCTTATAGTCCCTTCTGCTTCCTCTAACAAAACAAGCAGAAACTCATCATGGTAAGGAAATTCCATAAATGGGAGGAGGCATTTATCTTAAAACCTATTGTATTCCCTTAAGAAATTGAAATCCTGTACTTTAGTGAATGCTAATTGTTAATATTAAAACACTGATATAATTGTTCCTGTGTTACAATTTACCTATCTAATGTTATAAATTTTATATACCTATGTATCTGCACACACAAATACATGCATCTATTTTTAAAAATGAAATACTTCAAACACTAGTCTTACTCTGTAGCTTCAGTAGAAAAAAATATACCTTGCAGTGAGGAATCTTTCATGATTAGGGAATCTTTCAGGATCATCATGTTTTTTGATCAAAAACACTGTAGGGAATCCTGACATGACCAGGGTATCAAGAAAATGCCAAAAGATTACATATATCATCATTAGGTCATCCCTGGACAGTTTTTTCTATCTGACTGATAAAAAAATCCATAAAAGGTAAACACTGACAGCTTCCCCTATCCATCTGTATCTTTCCCTCCCCTTCATTTAAAACCCAAGTGGGAAGCATTTAAAATCTCTGAATCAACAGTTTAAAGGTATTTGCAGTGTGCATACAAATGGTCTTCAATACCACCCAATAAAACAAGATGTCAATTCTAAGATACTCAGATCACAGATTCTAAATTTAATTGAACCTTCTAGTTTTTTATTTCACTCTGTATTAAATTACGAAAGTACATGGTCAACATTTAAAAACAAAAACAAAAAAAAATCCATTTAATAGACATTAGACCCAACAAGACAAGTTTATAAAACATTACTATTACCTTCTCATTTAGTTACCTTTATTTCTTTACAGAGCACACTCTCTTCTTCTTCATGAATATAAAATTTCACAGTATTTTTCTGGACATCTTTCATGATTTTAACCAAACTGTTAAATACTTCAGGTTCTAACTGGCTTATAAAATTTGAAAGAGCTGGTTGGGCAGAAATGTTTACATCACTGGGCGATTTTGCTGTTTCTTTCTCCACTGGTTCCCGGACAATATCACCAGGTACAGTATGGTCAGAAGTCACCATTAGCTCTGTGGCATGGTGTGGCTGATTCACTTCTACTTCAGTAAAACCCAAAGATGAAGAGGAATGCTGCTCACTGGAGTTGGTGTCTTTCAAAGGATCACTACAAAGTGGCTCAAGGAGCTGTTTATTGTTGAAGTCATTTGAGGAAGTTGGCTTTCCCAGAGGATTCAATGCTTTCTTAGTACCAGAATCATTAGGACTGACTGGTGGCAAATTCCCACCCTTGGCTGATGCTTTGATAATAATAGTATTTAGTTTCTCATGCAAGCCATCTACAAACTCCTGTACACCAGCTTTGGAAGTCTTAGAATATATGAACTCAGAAAGCCGTTTCATCTTCTCTTGTGTTGAAAAAATAGGTGTGGAAAATCTACTGACATATGAAACATTCTTTTGCTTCAAAATCTCTTCTATCTTCCTAGAAAAGAGATTGTACTCTCCTAACACTGTCCTCTCTGTGGTTTCGCTCACTGTGGGTGGCTCTGCTGCTGGCACACACTGCTCTTCCACTGTCACCACCTGACCTGTCAACACGTCATCCTCAGTGGTGCCCTTTAGTGTGTCTGTAAATGGAGAGGATGGAAACTGGTAATCAGAACTTCTCTGTCTACTTATTACCCGGGGGTCGTTAGGAAAGGCCTCCTGCGGTGGCAGACACACCAGTTGTTCTTCTGGTGATTTCATACCTATACAGGAAGAGTTCATTATTATAAGAGCAATCCAAAAAATAACACCTGAAAACACGAACTCATAATAGGAATGTCAGATCAAAGTATATATTTAGAATTAATTACGTACTGGAAGGCAGAATAAAAATCTCAAATAACGATGTGAACCCTATTTTCTATGTGCCCTATTTATGGCTGGTCTTTGGATTTCAGCAGCTGGAGTAACAAGTTTGGATGTTATTTTCTTTGATTCCTTTTGAAGTGTTTGAACAAATGCCAATTTGGCATTGGCATCAATACAAATTAAGTCATTTGCTTATTTTTCCTTCCCAGATAGATCAGGAAAAAAAGGCTCAATAATATGCAAGAGAACATATTTCATATCTGCATTAACAGTAACACCCTTGGGATGAAGAGGTCATTCAGTTAGCTACTTGATGTTAATGGAACCATAACTCTGACTTTGACAACCAGCACAATCCACAGATTGTACTTTTTTTCCCACAAATTCTAAATTCGAAACACAGTATGTTTTTAAAACTACAGTTCAAAACAGACACCCTAAGTCCTTTTTTAAAAGACAAGGGGAAAATGTGTTTAACAGCAATTTATAGTAATATTTTTAGGAAAAGAAAAAATTCATGATCTTTGCCTAGATGACACTATACAATTTTTTTTCAATTTTCTTAGATCTTATTAGCAAATATTCCCTAACAAGTTGCTGCTGTAGTCTATGAAATAGTACCTCCATATGAAGAAGTGCAGGTACAACTACAGTCTTCAAAACCATAGTACTTTCAAGATATAGTAAATTCCCTATTCAAGTTTGCACCTAGGTATGGCTGCATGCCCTCTTCACACACATTTGGTTTTGGGTTTCCTCACACTCACACTTTTCTAACGGCTTTAACAGCCTCAGCAGCAGTCAGCTTGTGACATTTCTCCACCAACCTTGGTATTTACCATGAGCCACTCCACCCATCAACTACTGCACAGACACCTGTCAGCAAGACCACAACAGGTTTATAGGTAGAAGAGAAGGGGAGCAGAATATCCAATGTACCAAGGTAAGAACTAAAATTGTATGAAACCAATAAACCAGAAAACTCAAGTTCCATAAAATAACTCAGGAATACAGAACATCCTTCTTAAAGCTGCAACATGGGGGTTAGTACACGCATAAAATACATTTTAAATTGTATCTTACATAACAAATAGGTTGCAGAAGATCACCTATAATTTTTAAACTTCTGATTATGTATTATTTCATCAAGGAAATACCTGCTTCCCAAAATGTACAGTTGTAATTCAGACCAATAAGCTTATACTTGAAGAGCTACAGATAAAGGGAATTTTTTTAAAAAAGGGGAATAGAGCTTTAGGGGCACCTGGGTGGCTCAGTCGGTTAAGCCTCTGACTTTGGCTCAGGTCATGATCTCGCAGTTCTTGGGTTGAAGCTCCACATGGGGCTCTGTGCTGACAGCTCAGGGCCTGGAGCCTGCTTCGGATTCTGTGTCTCCCTCTCTCCCTCCCCCTCCCCTGCTTGTACTCACTCTAAAAACTAAACTAAAAAAAAAAAAAAAAACCAAAACAACAACAACAACAAAAAAACCCAACTCTAGTGGCGCCTGAGTGGCTCAGTTAAGTGTCCAGCCTTGGCTGTGGTCAGGATCTCGTGGTGTGTGAGTTCGAGCCTCACATCGGGCTTTCTGCTGTCAGCATGGAGCCTGCTTCAGATACTCTGTCTCCTTCTCTCTCTGCCCCTCCTCTGCACACACGTGCTCAAGCCCCCCTCAAAAATAAATAAATATTAAGAAAAAAACCCTCTAAACAAATCCCTTTTAAAAATGCAAGTGATCACCTAATTCTATTTTGCACAAATTTCCCCTATATGATTCTAATTACTAACACTGACTTTATTATTTTAAAAAATGTCTTCATATATAAATGATTTAAAGGAAAAAACATGTCAATATCAATAATAATGCATGTTTTCTACTGACATTCAAGCACTGCAGGACTTTTAAATGGAAGGGGAGTAGGGAGTTCTCTAAAGGCAGCATCATTCAGGTTGTAATTTACACTTTTAAACACAAAATATAAAGATGGGGATACCAAATAAGAGGACTGCAGATGCTGAGGAAGCATGGTGAAGCATAAACAAGATACCCTGCTGCTTCTAGAAAGAAAGATTTACCAGCAGATACAAAATAGATGAATTCCAGACATAATGTTGAGTGAAAGAGCCAAAATCAAAACAGGACATGTGTAGGTTCCATTTACCTCAAGTTTAGGAACGGGTAAACTAATCTATTGTGAAAGAAATCGGATTAGTGATTTACTATTGGGTCAGGGAGAGTACTGACTGGAGGCATACAAAAAGAAAACCGAAAACCTAGGGTGTTGGAAATGTTCTACATCTCAATTTGGATAGTGGTAACCTAAGTGTAATACATATGTAAAAATCCATCGAGTTGTGCACTATAGATTTATGCACTTTATGTCATATATCTGTCATTCCTGTTTTGCTTTTTGGGGTCATCTTTCCCTAGAAGGAGACAAAGATTTTCTTGAAAACTATTCAATCTTTTTCTAAATCCCCAAAGAAAGGAAAACCATAAAGATCTACTGAAATTAAAAGACACTTAGCTTTAAAAAACCACCCCACCACTTAAGATTTCTGAAAGAGTAAGATACAATGAAATGGAAACAAAAAAGGCCAACCACTAAACTCTAAGCAAGAAAACAATGCCTATGACCATCTGCAGAGATGTTCAATTGACTGATCTCAGACAAAAGAAAAGGTCTTCTAGGAACCAATGACAACTAGCTAATCAGCAACATCTGTAACTGTTTTTGGACTCCCAAGGTTTCCTTATCTCTTAGTTACATTATCTTATTTAAACAATGAGAGGAAGAACTGGGTCAAAAAATTCAAGATTAGGAATAATGTACCTAAAAGATAAATGGCCTCAATCCTAGTAGTTTTTAAACTTAAAGAAACTTGAAGACTGCTTCTCAAAGGAGATTCTGCAGAAACAGATTAAGAAAAATATTCCAGTCTTCTCAAGTCGTATCAGAGAGAATCACTATAGGTGAAGAAAACTTAATCTCTAAGAATTAATTCAGTGACTTCTTTGAACATATTCTTTGTATAAGAATATTTGATACAAATCAAATAATGATTTAAATGTAAATATGATATTATGATATTTTCTGTCATTAACAGAACTTAAAATGACGCCCTACTGATGGAGAACCAGAAATGCAAGTAGCAATTAGAAGGGCACAATGGGAAGAAAAGCAAAAGGAGCCTTCTCACCTGGCGTTTGTTTCTCACCATGTTTCCCCAGCTGGTCTTCTGGGCTCCTTGCATTCCCTCCTGAGGGAAAGCATCCATTAGATTTGTAGACTCTCTTCAGATATTGGTGATACCTATTAACCACCTTTCAGACAACCCCAAATGCTAACAAATCCAAGTATTCCATCTTTTGCCTAAAATAATCCAGAAGGGTCATTCATAAATAGAAAGTTGCTTCCCTTTCCATTCAGGTGATGATAGAATATCAATACCTAGATGCTGTGCCTTCAAATGGCTCTGAACATCAACTATGAAGGTGCCCAAATGAGGAATGGTTAGGATAATCATCTTGTACTGCCTACTTTCTTATTGTTCCTCCCACTCAAGCTGACATCTCCAGCTCCTAAGTACCAGCTGCTTCTCTACCATCACTCCTAAGCCTCTTGCCCCCTCTGGTAAGGTACTAAGTAGAGAATGGTGCTGAAGCCCATGGAAACTCATCAAGTTTTAGAAATTCTTCTCAAAGTCCTTGGAGGTCTCAGTAGCTTCTAGCTTCTAGGTCACAAGCCAGTCTACTTACTTTTTAGCAAAAAGTTGTTTGTTTAAAGTTTATATAAAGGTCTAGGAATGGAAAAGATGTGCCCTGGGAATACTTCCAAAAATGCTTAGCTAACAAAGATGAGTAAGAACTTGGAATATTAAGAGTATGTATATACATGTATAGATATGCATGTGTTTGCGCAGAGAAATTAGAATACTGCAAAATGGTCTTTCAACATTTGCTAAACCCAGTCTTGCCCCATGGTTCAATAAGCTTTCTAGGGATTTTTGCATTTGATCATTTTAGGCCATTCTCTACTTGACCTAATTTCTCTAAGATAGTAATTAAGAAATCAAATTAATTTCAAATAGATGAACCTCAACATGACCACTTCTTAGATTATAGCTTATTATGGTGAAGTCTGCTCTAATAATTGGAGAAGACACTATTTAATCTGCTACCCCAAAGACCTTCATTTCATCTGTTACTAGCTCACCTTATTAGAAATTCCATTTCTGTTAACAATGTTCATTTGGAAGTCTGCATGCTCAATTCCATAGGAAGAGTAAGTATGTTTTAAATCCCTCTTATTTTATAGGCTGTTTTGCACATACTTGCTGATACTGACCAAAAACAGCAACACTCAATAATGAACATTACATTGCTCAAAATAAGATACCAAAGATGTCAGAGCCAAGTAAGATGAACTACCTACTGACCCAAGAATGGAATCTAGAGAAGATGAAACCCATCAGAAAACTGGTCCCTAAGTAAAACCAAGCAAACCTAACTCTCAGTATACTTGTTCTTACCTGTAATTGGAATCAGTTTCCAATGTATTTCAGTTTCTTCAACATCATTTGACTTAGATTGTCTGCGGAATCCATGTTCAATGGGAACAGTGGGACACAAACTGCAATCTTCAAAATTATTCATGCTAATTAAATTTGGATCCTAAAAATTAGAGTACATATTCAATAGCTTTCTTTTCAATTAATTTTTATGTCAAGAATAAACAACTATTTTTTTCCTTTCTCTTTTTTTTAAAATAGGCTCTAAGCCCAACATGGGGCTTGAACTCACAACTCTGAGATTAAGAGTTGCATGCTCCACCAACTGAGCCAGGCAGTGCACCCCTAAACAACTATTTTTTCCACAAGTTTCAATCTAAACATTACAAATGAGTAAGATCAACATGGCAAAGTTATAACACTCTAGTCTTAAATTTAAACATAATTTTTTCCCTCAATACATAATTTGATGTTGATTCAGAGCCGAGGTTGGTTTTTGGTAAAGCACCAAATATGTTAGGCTTTGTAGGCAGATACTCAGCTATGCCACTGTAGTGCAAAAGCAGCCAGAGGCAATACCTAAGCACATGAGCATGCCTGTGTTCCACGAAAATTTTAGTTACAAAAATAGGCAATGGGCTGGGTTTGGCCGATGCTGCCATTGACCTGATTTAGAATATTAAACATGTCAGGAAATGTTAATAATTTAAGTTAGTTACATAAGTTATATACTTCCCCAAGCGAGTCTCCTGCCATCATCCTCCTAATATCCTAAAACTACATGAAGAGAGCCTGGGGACATGCATACAACTTTTATTCAAAGGCAGGGAAGAAATATAGGAGGAAAGAGGAAATTAGAAATAAGCCAGTAGGAATATGGTGCTATCCTTTATTGTTATTCCCCAGAGATGCAGCCACTTCTTGAAGGAGGTAAGGTTACATCTTAGCTAGAGATCAGTACTCTCTAAACTCATATCATAAACAAACTGCATGTCCTGTCAAGCAATGCTGAGGCACACTTCAGAGGTAATCCTAAAGAACATTTACTTTCCATTCCTATTTACATGAAAAATACGAAGTACCTAATCTTGTTTATAACACTGATATGCAGGCTGTGGTCACCTCATCTTCCTCACTTTCGGGTTTTGGTACCACCAACAGAAAACCAATCTTTTGAGGATTCAACTTTATATATAAGCCTATAAACTGGAAGGAAAACAACTACATCTACATTTATCCCTCTAACAGGAGTAACTTAAAAACACTATCCTGGATACTTTCATTGTAATGTGTAATTTCTTTTTGAACGGGGGTGGGGGGAGGGGGAGTTGAAACACACCTACATCCTCTTTCAGACACACATTCACAAAAGCAACAAAGATAATCAAAAGACATATGCTTACTTCTTTCAAATGTAGTTTATGGTCAGCGCCTACTTCACTGGTAGAAACAGCAACAGGATACTTTAACAATGATGTATCAACTTCTAACAATGGGCTCTGAGTACCCTTAAAATGCACATTTTCAATTTTTGCACAAGTAGGCTGCTCATATTCTTTCTTATCTGCGGGAGAGTGCAACTCATACTCATGCTTTTGCCTCAACTCTTCATAGGCATCATCAGTGTTCAATCCTAAGGCTTTGTTGACTGTGTCTGTCAAGGATGCATCAGAATGACGTGCATTTGCTAGTGTTTCTGATAGCCAATTAAATAGCCGATGGATGTCAGCAACACCAGAGTTAGAGGTATCTTGCTGCTGTGGTCTCAAATCAGCACCATGCCCAAGAGAGCCCATAGACTGCAGAGACTCTGAGGGGAAAGAGAAGGAAAAGCCATCTTTCAAAGTTAAGTTTGGAATGCTAGCATAAAAATTTTAAAAGTATATCTAAAAATTAATTATCATAAGACATTTGTGGGCAGGGATTCAATCAAACCACTGGCATAGACTGTACAAAAATAGCCATCCCTTTCTTTATAGATCTGACTGGTTCTAAAATTCTGCACAGAACTAAAATGTCCCATAAATGAAAGCTTATTTTCATAATTTGAAAATTGTACTAATGAAGAAATGAGCTCAGACAGCATGTTGGTAGTATGAATAATATATATTAATACCTGTACTGTATTTACCTTAAAGTCTATTACCAAAACCCCAGAGACTATCAGGTGACTTGAAAACTATAGAAAATATCTGTATACTTGTTATTTTGCAAAATGTTAGGAAGATATACAGACTACATTTAAATCTACTAAAAAACAAATCATGACTTAATTTGATTTCTATCTCCACTCTATCTACTAGATTTTGTCTTTAAGATAACTGATATACTTATAATCAAACCTTATTTTGAATAACTAGATTACTTAATTTCATAACAAAGCTAAGATATTAGAGATACAAAATCATCCTGAAGAAATCTATACCAAACCTGCACTAAGAACAAAAAGCAGTATGAGAGAAAACATGTTAAGACATGGTTCCAAATAGATATAAATCTGGGTAATCTGCACAACCATTATATTTAAAACCTGCAAAAGGAAGACATTCAGAAAGCCATGTGCTTTTAATGCTGAAGGAGTGTAAAACCTGGGTAGATGTCATGATTTCCAATTTAGGCAGAGTATAATGTACCATAGCCAAAAAAAAAAAAAAAAAAAAAAAAAAAAAAGTTAGAAACAATATAGTATATACTGTATGATTCTAACTATATGAAATTATAAAATTACAGAAGCAGGAAAAACTATTGTATAGAGTCAGAAAGCAGATCAGTGGTGAGGAGGCGTGAGATTACAAAGGAATACAAGGCAACATTTGGGAGTGATGGAAGTGTTCTATATATTGGAGTGGTGGTAACATAGCTACCAAAACTTATCTTTAAATTGTACACTTAAAATGGGTACATTATATATAAATCATACCACAAAAAAGTTAATGTGAAAGGGGGTAGGGAGGATAGGAGGTTACCTCTTATAAAATGAGTGGATTCACCATCAAATCAAGATGAGGGTATTTTAAAAGTTAGAATCCAACCTTTAAATCTCTACTTTCAGAAATCAAAGATTAAAAAATCAAAATGACTAAAAAGAAACACAAATGAGGAACACCTAGAAATACAAGTCTGGCTGTCACTAGTTCCAGTTTAACCTACCTCTCCCTTCTCCTCTGTCCTGCTTCTCCTTCAAGTTACTATAATTAGTATGGCTTTCCCAACATTTTAATTACTGATAAAGCCTGATTGTCACCCACAACTATTTTTTTTACATTTTTAACAAGATTAGTCAATTATCAGCTAAAACAGTACTGAAATTTAAGTATCTTGACCATTATGTGCTCAGTGCTAGGAAATATAGCCAAGTTTAGGAACAATGTTTTACAGTCAGTCACAACTAAGTTATGGATTAAACATGGATTAGTTAACTACGTAACTTTAGGTAAAATTCTTTAACTTCTCTGAGATGGTTTTCCCATCTGAAAAATAAAAATAATAATGTCTACCACTGAAGAACTAAGTGAGTCCATAAATGTAAAGCATCTGGCACCTAGTAAGCACTTAACTCTTAAGACACAGGTCAACAGTATAAGACACTGCAGATCAGTAAATGTCAACAGGTTCAGCACAGTATAAGCTAAAGGAGATGAAAACCATCAAGGAAAAGAGCCAGAAAGCTAAGGAGGGATCTGAACTGCAAAGATATGAGGCTTGAGAGAAATCAAAGACACTCCATTCAGGAAGAAAGAAGTAAACTGCTGACCATAACATACTCTGAGGAGAGAGATGAGCCCTAATCAAAGAACATGTGAAAAAAGAGTGGGAATCATGGTTACTCAGGCTGGACATGCCAGCCTATAAAAAAAGCTTTGAAAGATGAATACAGAAGCTAAGATTGGAAGAACATGATACTGAAATGAGTGACAGATGCTAGGAAAGCCACACAAAGATAAGAATAAGATGAAAATGTTGGAAAGAAAAAGAACACAGGTCAAGTGAAGAAATAACATTTGAAAGATTGCAAACAACAGCAGCATCTAATAGAACTTTCTGCAATGATGGAAATGTCCTCTATCTGTGCTATTTCAATACATTGGTATGGCTGATAAAATATAGCAAGTATAATGCATGAAATGAATTCTTACTTCATTTTAATTTAAATTTAAATAACAACATGTAGCTAGTGGGTACCATATGTGCAGGAAGAGAGGAATTTAAGGAAAGCAGGTAAGTGAAAAGTAACTGAGGATACAAACACAGATTGCTAGGAGAACAGTACAATAAGACATGGATTTAAACTAGTTAGTTCTGAGATCCACTGAATTGAACACATTCAAGTAAAACAGCTTAGCAAAAGGAATGGAATACTGAGATCTGCCATAATCAATAAGAGCAGCAGCAGCACAAAATCCAAAGGTCTCTGAACTCAAAGAACACATTTTCATACTTATTTTAGAATTTTAAAATTCTAGATGAAAAAATGTTTTATATTACTTGCAATACTGAAACACACAGTTTAGGGTCTCCCATTTCTGTCTTTTACTGTCAACTAAAACAAAATACAGAAAAATATGAAAAAGGAAAAGCCAAACATATTTCTGGCCTCCTGGAGTGGAAAACAATGTGTATGCTTCTAAGAAATTTAATTTTAAAGCTCAGAAGATTCCTTTCATTAAGCAAATGCTAAAAGAACCCAATATTCAACGTACTTTTCCAATTATACAATTAAAGAATACAAAAAGGACAAGAACTCCAATTAATAGGATAATAATAGCTGCGCATACTTTATTTTCCTCATATTTAGCCTAAAGTTACACAATTCAGAAATCTGATGTCCTAAGGCAAGAGTTGGCAACTATTTTTTGTAAAGAACCAGACAATAAATATTTTAGGCTTCGTGGGCCAAGCAGTCTCTGTCTCAACTCTGCCATTATAGTGTGAAAGCAGCCATACAGACATAAATAAGCGTGGCTGTATTCCAATAAAACTTTCTTTACAAAACTAGGGTACAGACTGGATTGGCTCTCAGGCTGCAATTTGCAGACTCCTGTACTATGGGAAAGGACAGAACTACTTCATTTTTGGTTGTTATTTTTATACTATATAAAAGCAACCTGATATTTTTACCTTCATATAGATGGCAATTTTCAGATAAATTACTGGTTTTGGCGAGCTTTCTCATATTTTCAGGTAGATCCTCAAGCTTCCTCTTCAAGACAGTTTTGCTTCTCATATCTTCTGTGTCTGAGTCCCCACCCACATTTTTTTTCCTACACTGAATTAAATTAATCAATTCTTTGACTCTATCCTTATCATAATCCAAAGAATGAGAGGACTTCTGCTTTCTAGGTATAATAGTTTCACCCCTGGAGTTATTTCGTTTTCCAAATTTCATTTTTGTACCATTCATTTCTTCTTCTTGGCCTTCATAATCTGAAAGTGGACTGAACTGTTGAAGTTTTCTATTTTCTTCAAAAAGCTCTTTTAATTTACAAATTGGTAACTGATACATTTCAGGCCGAAAAATATAGGCATGCAAACAATTATCAATATGGGATTTATTTTTTGGAGCTGAGTATAAGAATTTTTTATCATCTAATCGTGAATCATATGGAAACATGATAAACTCTCGTTTACCTGAACCAAAACCTCGCTTAAAAAATTCATTTACATACTTTTCAAGAACAGAATGAAAATTTATAGTATTCATATTTTTGAATTCCTTTCGACACTGAATCAAAGCAAACTGTAAAAACTGAGTTATTTTTAATACATCTGTCATGCTCTCATGTCTCTTCTGTGGTGTTGCATTAGTTGAACATTTTTGTGCTGTAAACAAACAAAAAAGCGAACCATGTTAGCAAGCAAGAAATTAATCAAATACAGATCTATATGTTGTCAGAGAAATGCAATATTCATATATTAACGGTGAACCAAACTAGTAGTATGTACTCTAATACATATATGTAATATAGAAATATATGAATAGCATGCTTCTAAAAATAGGCCAATAAGAAATTAAAACAAAACTGCAGAACATATCTGTAAAGGGAAAAACACCCACTCATTGAAGATCTTCATTTCCTATTGTCCCTAGGCAATTCAACTGATGGCAAGCAAAATGTAAGGAGAAATAAAGAAGCAGGGCAAGATCTGAGGCTCCTAGAAAGAGCCCTGCAATCAATAGCAATGTCACTCCTTCCTGCTATATGATAATAACAACTACACATAAATGTTCCACCCCCATAAGCAGATATGCAGGCATCAAGTGGCTACAATTGAAAATGTCATTCTTGGGGTGCCTGGATGGCTCAGTTGGTTGAGCGTCTGACTTCGGCTCAGGTCATGATCTCACAGTCCATGGGTTTGAGCCCCGCATCAGGCTCTGTGCTGACAGCTCAGAGCCTGGAGCTTGTGTGAGATTCTGTATCTCCCTCTTTCTGCCCCTCCCCTGCTTGCACTCTGTCTCTCTCTCAAAAATAAACAAACATTAAAAAAAAAAAAAAAAAAAAAGAAGGAAATGTCATTCTTACTCTAACAGTGAAAACCATTAGTGGGAATTTTACCTTAATGTAGCATTGAAGTATGTTCTTAGAAACAGTGAATAGCAAATTTTCTCTAACATTAGTGTGAAAAATACAGAGAACAAACTGAGGGTTGCTGGAGGGGAGGTCGGTGGGAAAATGGGTTAAATGGGTGATGGGCATTAAGGAGGGCATTTTTTGGGATGAGCACTGGGTGTCATATGTAAGAGATGAATCACTGGGTTCTACTAATCCCGAAGCCAAGAAGACATGGATATGTAAACTAACTTGAATTAAAAAAAAAAAAAAACAGTATGAAAAACGTTTATAATTTTAAATGGCCTAAATTTAACCTTGTACGATTCTTTCATTGTTGCTAAAATTTGGATGTAAAAATGAACTAAGCTAATAATAATATAAAACCCTAAAAATTAAGCTATAGTGTTTTAATAATTACAGTCAATATTTATTTAGTGAAAATACTGATAACAACCAAATAATATTTTTTCATAATAAAAAAACATGTCATATATAATGTGTTTTTATTTTGCTAATACCTCTTAATACTCCCAGGATTTCCCAAAATGTAAGAAACAAAATGTCTAGTGAGTTACCTGGAAAATTTCAATAAAATGTAAGTATCTATAAGTAACTAGATTTAGATACTCAAAGAACTTACAAGTAACTATGCCTCTAGATTCTTGGAATAGAAATAAAGCATGTAGGACTCGAGACCTGGCAGTCTGATGTTCTAAAAAAAACAAAAACAAAAAACCAGAAGCCAAATTGATTAACAATATGTTTTAACTAAAAAATTTAAGAAGAACTGTAAAAATTTAAAGAGATCACCTACCATATGGAGAAACCATTTGACAAGGAGAGAGAAGAAATAGGTATCCTCGGTCTCCCAAAGGTTTAACAAGAACCTGCATTTTTGGGACAGGGAAGAAGTTGCATCTGTTTTATTATTACTCATAAGGCAAAGACATAGCAGTTTCTACTAATTATAAAGAAAACAGTAAGTTATTGATCATCTTTAGGAAAAATAATGACTAAATTAAAAACTCTACTCTGATTAACAGAATTCCAATCAAATAAAAATTCCTTAGTTTTCAGAACGATAACAAGAAAATACTACTGAAAGAATTCCCCGAATTAACTGTGAAACCAACTTGTTGACTTTTCCTTGAAGCTAAAATATAAGGGCCAAACTAAAGACTTCAAATATCTTCTTCAGGAATTCAAAAGACATATTATTAGTTGCAAGGCAGTGTGCTGGATGTTGGGGGTATAAAACAAGTATAGCCTAAGCATTGCCTTTTTGTGAGTAGTGGCTAATCTCAAATGAAATATGTTGCTATGTTCTAATTTCTTCACATAGTTAATGAACATATTTCACATCTAAGCAATTTGCCTGCCAGAAAAAACTTCAAAAATAAGCAACACAAGAGCCTTGCGAGAAATTTATAATTGGGGAGAGAGAGTAACACAAGAAATATCAATAATTAGTCAAGACAGAAAAGTTCTCAAAAAGATTTGTAAAACTACAGGGAGAGAAAAATTACAAATTTATAGTTGGAAGAGCTACTGAGAGCATACTAAGCTGGATTTTGAAGGATGGGAATACTGCCAAGAGCCTGATATTATGGGAAAAACATTTCAATAGAGGCAACATGATGAATAAAGGCAGAGTTATAATTGATGAACAATTTGCAGGCATTAGAGTACTTAATGACTGGGAAAAGGGTGATGACAGACTAGGACAAACATACAAGTCAAGATCACTGGCTCGTTTGTAAAAAGACAAGAATGCCAGGTTAGCCAGGAACGCCCTCAAGAATATATCCTTTCAAACTAGAGTGCAAAAAGCAAAAAAAACTCAACAGCACTGTGCAGGAGGGGGAAAGAAACAACATAATGCGAAGAAACTTCAGGAGCTATTGTAATCGTTCACAATACACTTTAAAGAGAAGTAAAGGAAGAACTAAGGACAGTTGTACACAAAAGAACTCTGGGCTCTGAAAGGAAGTGTGTGCTACCTAAATTTGTATTAAACAATTCCAGTAAACAGTCTTTGTAAGAACCCATAATTTAGAGGACAAAAAGTAACTGCTATCGATTTACATTTAATAAAACAGTGGTTTAGGGGCACCTGGGTGGCTCAGTCAGTTAAGCATCCGACTCTTGGTTTCAACTCAGGTCATGATCTCACAGTTTCGCGAGTTTGAGCCCTGCCCAACAGCACAGAGCCTGCTTGGGATTCTCTTCCCCCACCCCCTGCCCTTCCCTGACTCACAGGGTCTCTGCCTCTCTCAAAATAAATAAACTTAAAAAAACTTTTTTAAATAAAAAATAAAAACACTGTTTGAAGAGCCAAAAGTAAGGTGTACCTGGCAAACTTTGTTTCAGATTCATTCACTTTTGTCCAAAAATGTTTTATACATCCTACATATCCCTTTTAACATTTTACCCAACTCCTGGTTTGTGAGAACAGGAAGTCAAGCATGATTAAGATTTTCATGTTTTGTGGTTACTAAGGAAAAATAGATTTTAATGTCTCACCCCACTCCAAATACCAGGTTTTTAAAAATTCCACTGGCTCTGTGACATAAAGACCCTTGTCTTCTAAAGGGCCTCAATGTCCCCAGAGTTTCATGGAGCACAGGGAAATCTATCCCCAGAAATACTACTCAGGCAGACAGACGCCCTAACAGTAGTATTTTTGCCCTTTAGCTCCAAAAAATCACTTTAAATGCCATAGGAAAGCAATACTATTAACTATGTGCTCCTACTGGCTCTATTACACCTTGTTTTCTTCCCCTCAGAAAACAATATTAACCCAGTCTGTCAATTTTTGTTACTCGATTCTATGATTTTGACTTTACATCTAAATATTACAGGTAACATGGTACAAAATCAAAAATGTGTTGGGCGTCTGGATGTCTCAGTCAGTGGAGCACGCGACTCTGGGTTTGGAGTTCGAGCCCCAAGTTAGATGTGAAGATTACCTAAAAATAAAATCTTTAAAAACAAACAAAAGTGTGCTAAAAATATAAAACATCAAGCTTACAACCTAGGAGGAAATAAGCTACCCTAAATGAGATTTAGCAGAAACAAGAGATTCAAACACCGAAGGGCTTCAAATTGGAATAACAGATGTAATGTGTAAAACAACAGGTATGAGATCCTTAAAGAAATAATTGGTAGAATTGAAAATATATTCACACAAAATTGGTACCCACATGTTCATAGCAGCTTATTAATAAGAGCCAAAGAATAGAAACAATTGACAAAATGTGGTATTATCCACACAACGCAATACTGTTCAGACATAAAAAGGAATGAAGTACTGACACATGCTACAACATGGATGAACCTTAAAAACATTATGCTGAGTGAGGGGTGCTTGGGTGTCTCAGTCCCTTAAGCATCTGACTTCAGCTCAGGTCGTGATCTCATTGCTTATGAGTTTGAGCCCCACATCGGGCTCTGCTGACAGCTCGGAGCCTGGAGCCTGCTTCAAATTCTGTATCTTCTCTCTCTCTCCCTCCCCTGCTCACGCTCGCTCAAAAATAAATAAACATTAAAAAAATATTTTCTTTTAAATTATGCTGAGTGAAAGAAGCAAGGCACTAAAGGCCACATACTGCATGATTCAACTTACATAAAATGTCTGGAATAGACAAATCCATAAAGACAGAAGTAGATTCATGGTTACTAGGGACTGAAGGAACAAATACAGAACGTATGCTTTACCGGGTATGAGGTTTCGTTTCTTTCTAGGGTGCTAAAAATGTTCTGAAATTAGACAGTGGTGATGGCTGCACAACACTGCGAATCTACTAAAAATCACTGAAAAGGTGTACACTTAAAAATGGCTAGGGATGGGGCACCTGGGTGGCTCAGTGGATTAAGCATCTGGTTCTTGATACAGGCTCAAGTTGTGACCTTGTGGTCGTGGGACTGAGACCCGTGTTGGGCTCCGTGCTGAGCATGGAGCTTAAGATTCTCTCTCTCCCTCTGTGTCTCTCCCCTGCTCGTGCTCTCTCTCTCAAAATAAATAAATAAACTTCAGTCAGTTGAGCATCCAACTCTTGATTTTGGCTCCAGTCATGATCCCAGGGTCCTGGGACTGAGCCCCCATGTTGGGCTCCATACTGAGTATGAAGCCTGCTTAAGATTCTCTCTCTGCCCTCTCCCTCATTCACACTCTCTCTAAAAAATAATAAAATAAAATAACAAATAAAAATAAGAATGGCTAAAATGGTGAAGCTTATTTCAATAAACCTCCTGAATATCAGAATATAGCCTCCATCTCCTCAGTAAGTTTTTCTAAAAAATATTAAGAAGACTTTAAAAAAAGAAAAAAAAGACCAGGCAGATCTTAAAAATAAGCAAATAGAACTTTTAGAACTTTCGCCTATCAAAAATAGGTGAAATTAGAAACTCAATGAATGGATTAAATAGCAAACCAGACATAGCTAAAGACAGAATTTGTAAACTAGAGGAGAACTATGATGAAATTACTCAGAATGCAGCCGAGAAACACGTAGATGTAAAACACAAGAGAAGCGCACAGACATCAAGAACATAATGAAAAGACCTGATGTAGGATGCTCTAGGTTCCTAGAAAAACAGTCTACAAAGAATGAAGGAGAAGTATGATCAGAAAGATAATGACTAATTGTATTACAGAAATGCATCTATATGATACAAATTATACCAAGGTGGATAAATAAGAAATCAATACCTAGATACATCACTGAAAAACACCAAAGACAAAAGATTAACAAAGCAACCAGGAAAAAGATGACAACCTACAAAGGAACAATAATCAGACTAAGAACTAACCTCTCAACAAAAATAGAAGCCAGAAGATACTGTAATATAGTCAAAGCACTAAGAGGAAATAGCTGTCAACCCAGAACTGTGTATCCAGGATCTAACAAAGAACACACTTTTTTGGCAATCTACAAGGCATGTTCAAAAATTGACCACAAAGTTGGTTTTAGATCAAGTATCAGTAAATTTCAAATAACCACCACCTGTTTTTAACAGAACTAAATGGGGAATAAAAAACAAAAGGATTCTTATATATTTGGAAATTTAAATACAATCCTCTATATCATGTATCAAAATAGAAATCATAATGGAAACTAAAAACTACTTAGAACTGAATGATAATGAAAATCCTACATATTAAAAGTTGTGGAATGCAACTAAAGCAGTACTTGGAACTCAAAAGTCACTGACCATTTTTCCAACTTAAGAAAGCAGAAATAAAACGAACCCATCAAAAGTTGAAATTAATAGAACAGCTAAAATTAGGAAAAGAGTAAAACAAAGATAAAACAGAAGGTTAAAACCATAATTTGGTAAAGACTAATAAAACAGACAAACCTCTGGTGAAAGTGACTAATAAGGGAAGACATAATGAAAATATTATCACGTAATAATGCTCACAGCAGCTACTAATAAGAGACTATTTAAATGACTATATTGCAAATAAACTCAAAAACATAGAAGAAATGGACAAATTCCTAAAAGACAAACAAAACCATAATATATCCAAACTGACCCAAGAATAAATAGAAAACCTGAAAAGTTTAACCATTAAATTGAATCAGTACGAAAAGTTTAACTATTAAATTGAATCAGTACTTTAAAATCATCCATAAACAGAGGGAGTAAAGTGCTAGCCAACATTCAAAGAACAGATTATTCTAATCATATATACAAACATCTCTTACAAAATAAGGAATACTACCCAACTCAATTATGAGAAGCTAGTATAACTTTTAAGTTTTTATTTATTTGAGAGTGTATGTGCACGAGCGGGGAAGGGGCAGAGAGAGAGGGAGAGAGAGAATCCCAAACAGGCTCTGTGCTGTCAGTGTAGAACTCGATGCAGGGCTCAATCTCACCATATCGTGACCTGAGCCAAGATCAAGAGTTGGACATTTAACCAACTGAGCCACCCAAGTGCCCCGCTAGTGTAACTTTGATATAAAAACTAGACAACAACAATAAAAAAGAAAGATTGCATGTCACTCTAACTCATCATCACAGATAAAAAATTTCTAAACAAAACATTAACAGACCAAACCATGCATTACAAACAAAAAAACAAAAACAAAACCAAAAAAAAAGTGAAGTTGGTGGTCTTAACTAGCAATACAAACTTAGTTTTAATACTAGAAAAAGAAATATAATTCATCTTGTAAGTGTACAGGATAAATTCTATACATGGTAGTTAATTTTGTGTGTCAACTTGACTGTGCCACAGGGTGTCCAGATATTTGGTCAAACTATTCTGGCTGTTTCTGAGAATATTTATGGATAAGTTTAACACATAAACTCTCCTAATTCTCTAGCTCGCTGACTGCAAATCTTGGAATTTTATGGACTCCATAACTGTGTGAGCCAATTCTTTACAATAAATCTCTTTCTATATATGTACATCCTATTAGTTCTGTTCCTCTGGAGAACCCTAATATACCTTGTTAACAACTTGATAAAAGCCAAAAAAAAACAAAAAAGGCATAAAATAATTTCAAAACCCATAGTGGTTAGAAAAATAATGAAGGAAATTTTTAAACTGATAAAGGTATCTATGAAAACTCTACTGCAGACTTCCTAATGGTTCATGTTAGACATGTTTTTTAAAAATCAAAGACCAGAGAATGCCTCCGCCTCCAACTACCACTTTTATCAACATTGTACCAGAGATCCTAGATTACACAGTAATACTAATATACAAGAAAGAGAAATACAAAGCTTAAAGACTAGAGAGGAAAAAAAACAAAACAAAAAACAATGTCGCTTCCATATAATAAAATCTATAAAGCAATTGCAAACAACGTACAAAAAAGAGTTATTCAAATTTCATACACTGATCTAACATAAAATTAATACATAAATATCAATTACATTTTTACATATACAACAAACAGAAAATGTACTGAAATGGAAAATACTGTTTACGATCACATCAAAAACAGTAAGATGGCTGGGGACAAACCAAACAAAAAATAAGAAAGACATGTACCCAGAAAATTATAAAACTCTACTAAAGGAATACCCTAAAGGAGTAAAGAGATAATCCTGTTTATGGATAAGACAGCATCACAAAACACATTAATTCGGTCAAATTTCATCTATAGATTTAAATAAATCCCAATAGGGCTTAAAAGCAGATTCTAAAATTTTTTGCATAAAGCAAAGCTGAGGGGCGCCTAAGTAGCTTACTCAGTTGAGCAACAGACTCCTGATTTTAGCTCACGTCATGATCCCAGAGTCATGGGATCAAGCCCGTGTCAGTGCAGAGCCTGCTTAGGGTTCTCTCTCTCTAGGGGCGCCTGGGTGGCTCAGTCGGTTAAGCAACTGACTTTGGCTCAGGTCATGATCTCACGGTTTGTGGGTTTGAGCCCCGCGTCGGGCTCTGTGCTGACAGCTCAGAGCCTGGAACCTGGTTCAGATTCTGTGTCTCCTTCTCTCTCTGCCCCTCCCCTGCTCATTCTCAGCCTCTCTCTGTCTCTCAAAAATAAATAAACGTTAAAAAAAAAAAAAAAGATTCTTTCTAATATGAAAAAAATTAAAAAAAGAAAAAAGCAAAGCCGATACTTAAATATTTGAAAAAAAAAAAAAGGTACACCTCAAATGGCAAAACACTCCGCAAAATGATGAAAAAGGTAGGGCAGATGACTCTACTTCACATCAAGGCTTCTCAGTGGAGAAATGGTTCAGGAACAATTTGCTATTCATATTGGGGGAAAAATGAAGTTGGAGTCCTATATTATATCACACAAAAAGCAAACAAAAACGTATTTATTTACTTAATGACTTAGGTACCAAAGGCAAAATCATAACACATTCATATTCTTACATATCCCTAGGATCTAGGGGTAAGGAAAGATTTCTTAAAGTCACAAACAGTGCTTAACATTCAGGCAGACAAATTTAATTATACTGAAGAACACTTGTTCTTCAAAAAACACAGAATAAAGCAAAAAGGCAAGCACAGATCATAAAAAAAATTTTTAGCACACATAGGTCAGTATTAGTACCCAAAAATGTATTCAAAATTCCTCTAATTAGTACGAAACCACAAGGCAGGGGTAGAATGTCTGACTTAGGCTCAGGTCATGATCTCAAGGTTCGTGGCTTTGAGCCCTACATTGGGCTCTGTGCTGACAGCCCAGAGCCTGAGCCCGCTTTGGCTTCTCTATCTGTCCCTCCCCTGCTCGCACTCTCTCTCTCTCTCAAAACTAAACATTTAAAAAATTAAAAAAAATAAAATAGTAAAAAAAAAAAAAAAAAGAAAGAATAAAAATAAATAAATAAATAATAAATAGTAAGTAAAAAACACAAAGCACTCAAAGGAAAAACAGGCAACTGAACATGGAAAGAAATTCATAAAAGGATGATCAACTCATCATATTTCAGGAAAATTAAAGCTAAAATTGTAGTACACTCTATTTAAAACAATGTTACAGTATCTTATAAAGCTAGTCATGTAGAATTATGATTCAATAATTCTACTTAATTGATAATAAATCTAATATACTAGATATATACCCAAGAGAAAAAATTCTTGTACATGTCACACTGGGAGATACACAGAAAAATGTTCACATCAGAAATAACCTTCAAATTTAGTGACATACATCATTTTCCTTTATATTAAGTTAGTTTTAAGAATTACTAACTTATCACCAACCAAAAGAAAGCTCGATATAATTCTACTTACATTACAAATCTCCCTGTGAGAAAATAAAATTTCCCTAATTTCTCTGTCCTCTGCCAAAACTAGCCTTCTGATACACAAAAAAGTAAATATAAAGATAGGGAATGTTTGCTTTCACTTCCCCCAGAAATATTTTACTCCTCACATACTTTATGAATGAGACCTCTAGCTAATTATCTAAGTAACTGCTCTGATCCAAAAAGATAATTAAATTTCTCTTATCTCCCTGAGAGTGAGTGCCAAGTGGGTACACAAGAGGAGCAAGAGGTTATAGCACAGATTAGTTACTATGTTAAGTTCCAGAGGGCTGTATGCATCCCGAAGAGATTTGATTTATCACAGGGTTGGAGTTAATATTCATCACATTTTCAAGGAGAACTTTCCAGAAGGGGAGGGAGACAGTGGTCTCCTTCCCTTAATAAGCAAAGAAAAGTAATTTTTCCTCATCCCTTGCCTGTGGAATATCCATCCACCTACATAGGATAACAGACCTGTCTTACCTTGGGATGCACTAAGGCTAAGGACTAGGGCAAAGGAGTGCCAATAGATTTACTACTAAGAGGTAGTCACTAAATCTATCTCTGATTCAGAACAGTTAGTGTGTATATTCAAGATAAAATTGAGAACCCAACAGTCCCCAATGCATCTCCCATCTTCATTAGAACTATGAAGAAAGTAGCCATGGTTAGAATAATTCCCAATGAGGTTGGGAATTCCCAATAAGGTTGCAGGAAAAGAGAGAGCTACACAAAAATACCTAGACTGCATTAGATTCAGGTAGTATATCCTTGCAGAATGCTCATACCCTCTAAGATCTTCTTCTATTTCTTAACTCTGAGAAAACCCAGTCCTCTAAGAATCTAATATAGTACTTACTCAGGTGAAGAATAAGATACTAGTATCTTCCTATCCTGAGTCTCACTATTAGAAAGGAGGATACCGTAATTTTCTGAGACTCCTTACTGTCAACACTCTTCAATACTCATTCTCTGAAATGCAAGAACTGAACAGATCTGGATAACCTAGTATCTCACCATATCCAAACCTACATCTAAATTTTCACTTTCTGAACTCAGGAATTAAACAGATTTTCATGTGAGAAATAGTTTATTAGGCAGGCAGAAAACAAGAAATGTAAACATAAGAGTATATTCCTATGTAGAGAATGTGCTTCTGTCCGTATGTGTGTGTTCTAAGATGCCCAGCCCAAAGATTTCCAGCTGGTTAGTCAAAAAATTATTGTTAGGTGTCCACCAATTCATAAGTGTATAAACTCTGGCTATAAATTTTGTACACAATTTGACTCTGCCACTCTAACAATGGATTGGTTAAGCAAATATACATACATACAACAAAATTCTACATAGCCATTAAAAATGCAGTTGCCAGTTTTGAAAATCATTGATACTAACCTCCATTTGATTACCTGGAATTGAGGTTCAATAAAATGAGTCAAAAGAAGTTAACTGCTGAAAAGCTTTCATCCCATTGCATACCTGTGCAAAAAACTTCCCCTACTGAAATGTCCCATCAACATTTAAAAGTGAGCTCATCCATCTCAGGTTAACAGAAACCTTGGAATAACCCCTCTCCTCTGTAACCACTTCCTCTCCTTGAGCTGAACTGCACATAATAGCATGTATTCATCTTCTGTTGTTCCTAAACCCATCACAACTAACCCCTGATCTAATCCCCCTATCTAAACTAAGTAAAATCAGTATCTATTAAATTGGATACTATCTAATAAATAGCTCTTAAATAAGTCTCTTCTTATACCATTCTTACCTCTCTCCTCCAACCCACTGCCACCTTCTAATGTAATGCTACTTTCCTGCCTCATCTCGCCTCTTTATTCTCTAGAGTAACCAAATAAATTTCCACAACACAGATCTGATCATGTTGCATACACAATTAAAAGCACATCCTGCACTCCCTTTCAAACCAACTGCTCTTAGGATCACATCCAAATTTCTAAACATTCGAACACTGCCTACAAGACACTATAGGACATAGCCCCCCACCTCACACTTTTCTAGCCTCATGTCCTATCACTTTCCCCCAACTACTCTAGTGTTCCTTTCTCTTTCAACCTCACCAAGCAACCGTTCTAATGATTCTCCAAATATGGCACAGTCTCTACTGGAACAAACCCTATCTACCTGAGTAACTCGACTTATCACTCTATATAATCCAGAAGAATAGTCTCCTTATCTCATTCTTTACTGAATTATACACCCTGAATAAGAAAATGGTATTCAATAAATACTTATTATCACCATCACAAAATACAATAAAGATACTACATGGAGAAAACTGGCTTGCAGAAGGTCTAGTGTCATGACTTAAAAAAAAAAAAAAAAAAAAAAGACTACTGAAGGCCATAGTAAAACTGTTCACTAAACAGAATCAACAAAGACAGAGACCCTATGGTACTTTGAGGCAAAAATGAAATAAAGTGAAATATTTATGATCACTTATTCAAATACTTATTTCTACGAAAGAATGAGGAACATTTTAAAACCTTTCACTCACAAGTTTTTCTTTCTCTAGTTTTTGTAGTAAACTCTCCATGTTACTTCCAATTCTTGTCTTTTCTACAACTTCATAAAGGCTGCAATACATTCCATTCTTCAAAACTGACATAAGAAAAAATACATAGTAAATATTCAAATCAAATCTGCTTCTTATATATTTTAATAAAATTAAATTACTTACCTTCACTTGGACCTAAGTACGTTTCCTTATAAAACAGTGCTGGAGGGATTTTCTGTTTCAGATGATCAATACTCATAACTGTTTCAACGTCTAACTTTTCAGGACTGAAAGAAAATTGAAAAAGTATGTTTGCCTCACCTGTATTTTTAACTCTAGCAATGTTATCTCCTCCCCACCCACAACATACTATTAATATCATTCTTGATTCTAAAAAGGATTTGATATGGGAAGCCCCAGATATACACAGAAGTAGATAGAAAGCCTGGTAATACCACCAACCTTCCATTTCTAAGCCAGAGGCTAACCTTATACACCAATTTTACTAACCACAAAGAATTAAAGGCTGTCCTTTTATTAAAGACAATTTGAGTATGAACTGTTAAAGTAATCTTCAAACATTTAATGTAGGCCCATAATGTTTACTGGGCTGGTAACAAAAGATCATTTTAGACCTTTCTATTCTAATATATGCTGCACAGGACTGAAAACAGTCTATAAATTTTAACTTACCTCACCACATCAAAGATGTTTCCGACAAAGAACTGATCATTTTTAAGTCTACTATGTTCAAATTGCTAAATGACAAATATATCTAATTAGGATAAAACTTTGAAAAATCACTTTTAAAATTTAAAATCACTCAGAAAGACTTTTATGCCATAACTGTGTATGACTATTTATAGCCCATTCTCAAACCAAGACAGAAAAGCAGAGGGCCCATTTTGCCAACTATGTTTCCCAAGTTATCAATTTTTTAGAACAAATCAACATTTATATTGAAGTTCTTTTGGACCAAAGTAAAATTTAAATATAAGAATAAAAAGCAAAAGAAGAAACTGTACTGAGCAACCCCTAATTGCTATTTTCTTGTAATGTAACATACTTACAGCTTGATAGGCAAAAAAGCACGAGTGGCTGACCTCAGAGAAATATAACACAAAAGCTTTCCTTTATTTAAAAGCTGTCCTTTCCATAAGGTGTAGTTAAATTTATCTAAATAAAAAGAATGATACAATTTAGTCACTGGCAGCCCAGAAGCAAATACACATTTATTACAAGTAAGGGGAAAACATCTATGACAACAAAACCCAAAAATCACACACACATACACAAAAAAAAACCATGACACTGCTATTTATAAAAGAGTTCAAATATTAGGATTTTTGTTTCAGGTATCTTTTCCCCATAGGATTATTCCAGCTGCAAAGAATTAACAAATTTGTCTAAATGTCCGCATATCAAACAGCTGAAGAGCAAAGACCAGGCATTTACTGCCTTCTTATTTCACCCCAAGGAGACTATATTACTATATTAAATCTGGTTAACTACACAAACCCCACAGCATCTCCTAGCCTCTCTACTCACTTTCTTTTCATTGTGGAGAAACTTGATGACAGAAAATGTCAGTTTTGCTTTTAATCTCCTCTGTGTCTTCTAAAGGAGACCTTACGCTTGGACAACCAAATGTTGATGCTATATCTAGCATGGCCTCAACCCCCTTTTTCATAGTTGGCAGATTTTTGTTCATTATAAAAATAAAGCAAAACACTAATTTTTTACTTTATGTATTTATTCTTTCAATTTATAAAACTAAAGGAAAAAAATAAAAGACTCCTACCTGTGTTTCTATCTGCATTGAAACTGTTAGATCTACAAAGTTTTAAAAAGAAAAGAAAAACATTATTGACTGGTAACAAGAAAGTTAACATTCAGGACCTTGACATAAGCACTCTTTCTAACAGCATAATGTACAAGAAAATTAAGTCCTTCATCCAAGTGGGAAGAACATATTAACTACTTATTACAACATTTAATACATCCAAGTCTACGCAAAGAAAACAGTTACTTACGTGGCTCAAATTACCATATCTGTCCAAATTTGTGGGAGCTATTTTCCCCAAAAATAGTCATCAGGAGAAAATAGAGTCCATTACAGTCTCCATGAATTACTTTATTTTGGTGATGAGAGTTGAAGAAATAGCCTCAATATATATTTAAATGCATTTATTCATCATTCAATAAATATTTACCAAGCTCCTATTATTTACCAGACACAGTTCTAGGTAACAGGATTACCAGGATGAATAAAGCCCCTGCCTTCATAGAGTTTACAATCTCATGAAGATGCCAGGCAACAACCAAAAAGTAGTATATACTTTACCAGGTGATGGTTTTAAGTGCTATGGAGAAAAAGAGAAAGCAGTGGGGTATGGGGTTAAAATCAAAAATCATAAAAGGCCTCACTTATGATAAGGTCACCTTTAAGGAGAGATCTGATAAAGGTGTTTAGTGTAACAATGCAGCTAATTGGGAAACCAGAGAGAAGAGCAAATGTAGAGGCCCTGAGGCAGAAGGATTCATGGCAGCATTTGAGGTATAGCAAGGATGTTCAAACAATGCTCATTTAAAATGATATGGAGACCAAAGATGGAATCAAGGAATTGGCAAAGAAAATTAACACAGTTATAATTCCTGGAGGTATGACCTCATAATTATTAAGTGCCGGGTGTCTTTTAAAGATTACTGTTGAAAGGCCCTATTGTAAATATATCATGGAAATCATAAATACAGAGCCACAAGAAATATGAAAATCACAAGTGTCTGGATAACATATGAATTGCTTCTTATGGCTATGGGTGGATGGTTACCAGGGCTATTTGCTGACACGAAAAAAGTGTGCTGGATCTCAAACAACTTAAATGAAGACAAGATGATTTGATCTGGAAAACCAGTGAAAATGTTGACCAAAAAATGTGTTTCATGATGGGACGCCTGGGTGGCTCAGTCAGTTAAGCATCCGACTTCGGCTCAGGTCATGATCTCGAGGTTCGTTGGTTCAAGCCCCACGTTGGGCTCTGTGCTGACAGCTCTGAGCCAGGAGCCTGTTTCGGATTCTGTGTCTCCTTCTCTACCTCTTCCCCGCTCATGCTCTGTCTCTCTCTAGCTCTCAAAAATATATAAATATTAAAAAAATAAACTTAAAAAAATGTGTCTCATGATATGTGGCTTTTTAAAACAGTATTTCTAGGGGCACCTGGGTGGCTCAGTCGGGTCGGACTTCAGCCCAGGTCATGATCTCATGGTTTGTGGGTTTGAGCCCCGTGTCAGGCTCTGTGCTGGAAGCTCCAGAGCCTGGAACCTGCTTCAGATTCTGTGTCTCCCTCTCTCTCTGCCACTCCCTCACTCGTACTCTGTGTCTCTCTCAAAAATGAATAGTTATCAAAAAAATTTTTTTAAATAAATAAAAGTTACATTTTACTCAACTATGTAAACCTTCAATATCAAGAAAAAAAGGGCCAACTGGTGACGTTTAAGTAAATTTTAGTTCCACATAAAGTACGTTATTCACACTGACCTTTTAAAAGTCATCATAAACACTTATGCATCTAATGAGTTGCAAGGCAAGGTAAGAAAACAAAGTGTTCCTAGGCAGTGCAGGATATGTAAAATAGTATTCTGAATGAGGTCTAAAACTCATGAGTCTTACTCCTGGGTGGCTCAGTTAGTTACGTGTCCAAATCTTGATTTCAGCTCAGTATATGATCTCATGGTTCCTGAAATCAAGCCCTGACTGGGCTCTGTGCTGACAGTGTGAAGCCTGCTTCAGATTCTCTCTCCCTCTCTCTCTGCCCCTCCCCCACTCGCATGCAAACACACTCACTCTCAAAAATAAACATTTTTAAAAAAATAAAAAAAATAAAACTCACAAGTCCTTACCTTGATGAAGGTACAAACTTTGGAGTTTGTATATCATCTTTGTAAGTAAAAGATACAACTGCATATGGACACACATGTCTTGGTCTTCGCCTGAGTTCATCAAAGATATACTCATAAAAATAATACTAAAAATAAGAAAATGCAAAATTAACTTCTGTAAAAAGACCAAAAAAAGTACATAGTAGAATCTTTAGTTGCCTGATTTTAGAGAAATGTAACACCATTTAAGTACCTCTAACAGAAAATATCTTTAAACAGTTTGTCAATTTATTTAAAATAATTTGCACTTTATATTCTTTTTATGGGATACAATATTCTCCTTCTACCTATCTATCTGAGATGCCAGAGCACTAATAGGTACTCAAAAAGCTTACTTCTGAAGAGCTGAGAGCTCAGTATGTGCAACAAATTTTCCCATAAAAATGTTACAAATGGACATTTATAAGCTGCTCCAAGTCAGCCCAGAAAGTCAATTCGAACCAAAAAGTAAAATGCTTAGGACACAATCTCAACCAAATCTAGTATTCTGTTCATTATTTTAAAAGAAAAATATATTCTTGGCTCCAACCACAGACTAAGCAGCAAAGAGGAGGTGGAAGCGTTATGAACACAGGTGACAATGGTAGGTAATTATCTTCTTACTAACATCAGCTTCTCCCCTTAACCTAATCACAACATTCATTAGGGTTTTGTGACTCACAGACTAGTGATTTTCATTAAAAAGAATGCCCTGGGGTATAAACAAAGCATTGTCCTTCAAAGTTCATTCCCTTGGGAAACTACTGATTTCAGTAATGTTGCTGCTCTAAAAATGCCAGGAGGGGCACCTGAGTGGCTCAGTCGGTTAAGCACTTGCTTACCTTTGGCTCAGGCGTCAGGCTCCGTGCTGACAGCTCAGAACCTGTAACCTGATTCAGATTCTGTGCCTTCCTCTCTCTCTGCCCCTCCCCCGCTCAGTCTGCCTCTCTCTCTCAAAAATAAATAAACATTAAAAAAAATTTTTTTTAAATGCCTGGAAATTTTTTGGAAACATCAAGCCAGTTTACAAGTTCTGCCAGGAAAACCTACTGGTTAAAAAAAAAGGGGGAGGGCGGGGGGGGGCACTGGGTGGCTCAGTTGGTTAAGTGTCTCTTTGGCTCACAAGGTTCCTGAGTTTGAGCCCCATGTCCAGCTCTGCACTGATGGCACAGAGCCTGCTTAGGATTCTCTCTCCCCCTCTCTCTGCCCCTCCCCCATTTGCTCACGTGGGCATGCTCACATGGGCATGCCCTCAAGGGCTCTCTCTCTCAAAAATAAACATAAAAAAAAAGAAAGAAAAAGAAAAGCCTACTGCTACCTTCTCCAACAACTGTTCAGAAGGCAATAATCAACTAAGTCAGCCCAGAGGTCTTTGGTAAATATAATTTTTGCTAAAAGTCCCCAACGATATGTCTTGCACAGTCATAGTCTTCTAAAAGTCAACTATACACTTCAATTAAAAAAAAAAAATGTTTCAAGGGCACCAGCCAGTACTGACTGGCTGAGTCAGTACACCGTATGACTCTTGATCTGGGGTTTAGGAGTTCAAGCCCCAGTTATGTGTAGAGATTAAGATTACTTAAAAAAAATAAAAAAGCTTCACTCACAATTGTTTTTTTTTTGTTTGTTTGTTTTTAAGGAGCTGGGTGTGAACGTGCTTAAGATTCTCTCCCTTGAGAATCCTGAGCCTCAGAGAATATGGCAGCAATGGCCAACACCATGATTTCACCTGGTGAAACATGAGGAAAGGACCTTGCTAACTTGTCCCCAGACTCCTGGCCCACCAAAACTGTACAATAATAAATTTGTGTTGTTTTAAGCCGCTAAATTTGTGGTAATTTGTTATGCAGCAATAAAAAATACAATGGAAAAAAAAAGATTCTCTTCCTCCACTATGTGTGTGCACTCTCTCTCCCCCAAAAAAAACCATAATGACTAAAATTTGGTAAATATTATACTTTTAAGTACCTGTAGTTTACTGTATATCAATTATATCTGAATAAAGCTTGCATCTTAGAAAATTCTAAGTTTATATCTTAGAAAGATGTTAAAATAAAAAATATCAAATCAACAGTACAAAGTTACATGAATTAAGGTAATTCAAGGGGCTTCAGCTTTATCTTAAAGAATGAGTAGTGTTTTATTAGACAGGAGATCTTTCCAGGGCAGGATCTAAGCCAAGAGAAGCCTAGGCTTCAAAATGGAATGAGGTGTGTTGAGAGCAGCAATCATAAAAAATACCAGGTTGGAAGGAAGAACTAGACTAAGGAATCTATTACTCTGTTAAGTCTGGAGAGCCACAAGACTTCTGTTTCTGGTAGTCTTGAAAACAATGAACAAACAGTAGTGAGACACACTGGAGTCTGGTAGTGTTATATGGAAACCAGAGGTTAGACTGGTGTGGTGGTAGGAGGTACAGAAAAGGAGACATTTTAAAGGATTTGATGACAGATATGAAGTCATAACACTGAAATGAATCCAGGCACTTACCTGAGTAAGCTCATAGGCTCTGTAAGCCAAAAGTGATGTAACTCTATTGGCATTCTTTGACACGTGACATTCATGTTTTGGCGTTGGATCCAAAGCACTTTTATTTAATATAGATTCCAAACTTTTTATTTTACCCTAAAATAAAGAAAATCTTTTAAGTCCACTTAACTTAATTATTGACTATATAACATTAGAAAATACCTCTTTGAATATAGATCACCTATGACAACAGTTCTTTCCTTTAATACCTGGTAACACTCATATTTTTACCAATATTGAAGCAGTAAAAAGGAGTTAGCCATGAAAAAAAAAGTGCTGTTTGAATTTAATAACAAGGAAATAAAAATTTTATACACAACACCGTTCATTAGCCTAAATGACATTACCAATGTATTACCCTCTTCATTCTTTTCTTTGGAAAGGAAATCAAATAGATCAAAGATGGCAAATCACTCTCCAAAGCATCTTTATATACTAAACAAAGCAAGCACCAATTTTAATTTAACCAAACTCCTACTAAAGGCAGAGCCAACTAAAATCCAAATCAAATGTTGTCCTTGATACATGAAACGTAAATGTTAAAATTACCTTCATTATTTTAAAAATAACAACATCGCCCACTGCCCCAGCTTCCAAAGGGTTAGCTTGTAATAAATCAGCATACCTAGAAAGATAGATACCTAGTAAAGAGGGAAAAATTAAAGAATTTGAATAAAGGCAAATATTAAAAAGAAAATCCAAACATTTACCCTAATGATAAGAAAAAAAGTATGACACCTTAAAAAAAAAAATGTAAGGACAGTAAAGATAGTGGATATTAAACCAAAGCAAAACAAACCGAAAAACAAAACACAAAACAAAAAAATCCTAATTTCTCAAAATCACCAGGATTGAGTTTAAAAAAAATCTCTGATCAATTTGAAGTATGCATATCAAAAACAAAGGGTAAAACTAGTTTTACACTGCATAACCTGAAACTATCCTTTTTCTGAGAATATGACAAAGCAAACATGTATTTAACTATACGGGCTGAAGTAAAATTAAATAATATATGTTTAAGTGGCAACTTAACAGTAGATAAATGAAAAAAAAAAAAAAAGATTACCCATGGAAGGACTGCCAAGAATTGTTATTTTGGACTGGCCCACCTGTAATCCTTTTTCACATATGCTTTGCACCTAAATAAACAAAATACTTCATATTGCGATCATAATACATTAAGAACATGAAAAGATAATTTATAAACCTGTTTTAAGTAAAATCCAAGCTCCTAAACTATGTAAGTTATACATTACAGAAATTTTATATACATGACAATTTATGACTAAATATCAATGTGAAACTTGTCTTATGTTTCCAACATAACCATAGCAGGTATCCATTTGTTTATACTAGGTGTGACAGATACTCAGCATTCATGCCACTCACATATACAAACATCCCCTTTTAGAGAGAATTAGAACTGGCAAAATATTTAAAGAAAAAGTAATTCCACCTATGCATCATTAATTAAAGGAGATACACCAGCTCCCAGTACATATAATCAACAATACACAAGATAATCTACTTTAATAAAGAGAAAATTATTATCAAGCACATCCTAGGCAAAGAAAATAGTTTTAGTCAGAGGAAATATAAGCACATTTGAAAAACAAATTACACAACAATGAAATATCTTGTCCTACTAAATAATTTTTCACATACGTATCCATTTGCACATATCATTTATAGTAAAATATAAGACATTAGTTTATAATTATCAAGTGTATTGTTCACACTGCAAAATTAGTAACTTACAGTGGAAACATTTTCAAACTGTTTTTTATAAAATGAGTTCACTCACCTGATATCGATCAACCATAAGAAATGCATAGGATTCCGAAAGTTCTTTATCTAAACGACCATCAAACTTCAGTTCTCTTCGCTTTTCTGTGAACTAAATGAAATGAAATCTGTAACAACTCCTTAGCATGTGATTATGTCTTTCAAGCTAATTAGTTCAGGAATTTTATTTCTAAGAAATCCCAAATGTAACCAAATTAGAAATGATCTTTTCTCGCCCTGTAATTTCTGTGTTTCAATTAATTTTTACCCTATTATAACTAGCTCTTTATACCTTGTAATAATCAAATAAACATCTAATATCTATCAATTTTAACTAAATGTCTACTAAAATTTTACCACATTCCAACTCTTCCACAGATTTTTAAGTTCATGTTTTAGTTACCTTTGGATCTCTCATTTTACATAACATAGTACACTGCATATAGTAAGTGGTTTAATAAATCTCTGTGGAATGACCAACTTCTGGACTATAAACTCAATTAGGACAAGGAAAAATGTTTCATTTCTTTATAACTACATTCTTAATGCCAAGTACATAAGATGTGCTCCATATACACTTCCCGGATAAAAGAGTGACGTCCTGGGGCGTCTGGGTGGCTCAGTCGGTTAAGCGTCCGACTTCGGCTCAGGTCATGATCTCGCGGTTCGTGGGTTCGAGCCCCGCGTCGGGCTCTGTGCTGACAGCTCAGAGCCTGGAGCTTGTCTTCAGATTCTGTGTCTCCCTCTCTCTCTGACTCTCCCCTGCTCACGCTGTCTCTCTCTCTCTCTCTCTCTCTCTCTCTCTCAACAATAAATAAAAACATTAAAAAAATTAAAAAAAAAAAAAAAAAAGAGTGACGTCCTCTAAGTATAACTGAACTGCAAGTCACCCAAACTGCTTTCACTTTTAGATAAAAGCAAATGGGTATACATTCAAAATATGGAACACACATCTACAAGATTTATATGCAATATTCAGGCCATTACTGATATTCAGTAATTAAAGAAATATTAGACAAAATTTTCATATAAAATTAATAAATAACCCCTATCACACCATAAAATCACATCAAACTAGCAAGGTTTTAATTTTCTCAAGGAGCCAGTAACTTCAGGGATTCCTTCAAAGTTCAATTCTGATAGCCCTGGGTTAACCAACTTACAAAAGTACAAAATCAATAGTATTTCATGTGCATTAGAAAGCAATGAACACAAAATATTTCTAAACATCTCATTTGTATTACTGCAGAATTCCTCATTCTGGCTTTTCCTAAAAATATTTCTAATCTGTACATGAAACTTAAACTTACTATCTTACATACTTAACTGTTCCCCTTTATTTACACTTTTTTTTTAAGTTTTATTTATTGGGCACCTGCGAGGCTCAAACTCATGAACTGTGAGATCATAAACTGAGCTGAAGTCAGACACTTAAACTGAATGAGCCACTCAGGTGCCCCCAAAACCAGCATTTTTAAAGAAAAGGAACATAAAACAACTTCCAGGCAACTATTCTTACAATAAGTACCATTTAAACCTACCTCCTTTTCCAAAAGTTCATTATGTATCAGGCAAGCACGTTTGTAGTTAAAATTTGTTACTGAGGTTGGTTCAAGGTAAGATGAATGGAGAATATTTAGAACATCTTCAAATTCTCGAGAGCCTGGAGTTAATGGCTGAAAAAGTGCTAAAACAAAAAAACATTAATTTAAGATTATTCCTTCTTAAGTGTAGTTTCTTAAACTTTTGTGGGTTTGATACAACTCTTAAGATTAAAAAAAGGCACCAATGCAATCTAATTTTGTGATATTCCAAAGAAACATTTACTAACTGAAGGAAAATAAAAATCAATTGCCTACATTGATCAGTTCCTTCAGCAATAAGCATCTGACATTACACATGGACAAGAGGTTACAATTTTGCAAACCTTAAGAATGTTACATTAGGCAATTTTAATTGCATAAAGACTCTCATGAGTCTTTATCTGTGCATAAACTCACTTGTCTCCACTCCTTTTTTATGTTACACTGAAATAGGTCTAGGACCATTTACTTCAGCAAACTAAATGCTTACAGCATAAATGAATGCATAAAAAGATACTTATGTGTCTACGTAATAAAATGATTCCGCTTGGTTTTTAGCACAAATGTTAGAATTTTTATTCTATACTACACTACATCCATTGGCTTCTTGTATTACCAATATAAAGTAGTGGGACATTATGAAAGCTTAGTGAAATAAATGGAAAGATGTAGATCTTTGGAGTCAAGCATGGACACAAATATCAGATCTAGCATTCACTAGCTTTGTGGTAGACCGTGGATACTTAACCAAAAATAAGCTCAGTTCTCTAATCTGTAAAAAAGAACTCTAGCTATTCTAATAACCACTAAATACTACATGTCACACATGACGCAATACATGGAAAAAGCTCTAAGCGCATCACCTGTTGTCAAGTAAGACAATAAAAGTTTTTACTACCCAAACCTAAAACTATTCCACACCCCATTTAATTTTTAAAATACTTAAATATCCAACTTGTTCTTGGACCATTGGATTACTGGTCTAATAATTTCAAATTTACACTTTATGCATGAAATAGTTTTACTAATAAATTTCAAGAATCTATGTATATAAATTTCCCCCAAGCCAAATAAGGAACAACTTATATTTCACTGTATACATAAGTATTCATAGAACTTTGTTATACTGTGCTACCTTAATTTCTTTTGCAATACTATTTCTAAAGAGTCAATAATTTTCAGTCAAAATAGTTTTAGGCTACTAATAAAAACCTGTACGTACTCTTAACAGTACTAGACATCTGCTAATAAGGTATTTTCACTGTATTTCCTAAACCTAGTATTAGGCTTTAAAGGACATGTCAAATGACATATCCATCCATCCATTCATTTAACAAACCATGTATATCATTACAAAAGTGTCTGTAAAAATGTAATGTGTATAAATGTCTATATCAATGACAAAATGTGTATATGTTTCCCACTACTTTGGGATTACACACTAAAATAAAGAAATAAAGCCAACCTAGTTATAATGCAATAAAGACACACACTAGGGGTAATCAGGGAGGAAAAAAACTCCAAAAGAACTATTAAACACAAAGTATCCTATAATCAAATTGTAGATGAATACATTCAATAATCTACTGACTGTAACCTCCACAAGAGCAAGAACTGTATGTGCTTTATTACTCTACCTTTATCACATGCCAGTAGCTAGAACTGTGAGCACTGGACCCAAGTAAGTTGAATAAGTTAGTGAAGAAAGTGAGAATAAATTTTCTCAAAGATTTTTTTTATACTGAGGGGGGGCCTGGGTGGCTCAGTCGGTTAAGTGGTTGACTTTGGCTCAGATCATGATCTTATGGTTCATGAGTTTGAGCCCCACATCAGGCTCTATGCTGTCAGCACGGAACCTACTTTCTATCCTCTGTCCTCCTCTCTCTGCCCCTCCCCCACTTGCATTCTGTCTCTCTCAAAATAAACTTTAAAAAATAAAGTATCATTGCAGTATCATCTTAAATTAAGCCCCACAAATTCAACAATTCAGTAATACGTAAAACAAAATGTAAGCTCAAAAGAGGAAGAAATAAATCCTCTTAAGTCAAATCTGATTTACAGAATGTGGTAGGGAAAAACATCTTTGTGGACTGTCCTCAACTAAATCGGGAAAAAGTTGGCAAGAAAAAACAGCATGTGGAATAGTCTTTATAAGCTTTCACATCCAAAATGGGTTAAGCATGATTTTAAAAATTGGGTTTTATGCGTGATTCCTTTTCGTTTCTAAGTGACTTCAGACGTCTAAAATGCTCCCTCCTACTCAAAAGTATCATGTGGCTTTAAACTTCTATGAAATCCTACAAGTCTACATAAATTATTTTCCTTAGTTAAGCTGTCCCAACACTATTTTGACCATCAATCTAATCATAAAGGAAAATTTAATCATATAAATTTATGTAGAAATTAACATTCCAATTATCAGAAAAGTACTTAACATGTGTTTCATCCCAAAGCAATGCCCTATAGTCATGTCAAATGTACTCAAGCAGACTGCCAGCGGGGGGGGGGAATTCTTGTGAATGAAAATATAGAAAAAGATGCCTATGTCCTAGTTATTTTGTATGTCAAACGATTCCATTGGTTTTACTAGTTAGGCCAAAAGTGTAATTTTTTTTTCTCCCAGTTATCACTTCTACAAAAATAAAGTTATGCTGTTAACTCTTTTTAAGGATTTCACGTCAAAGTGCTGGTAATGATAATTAGAAATTTAACAAGTTTATGTTCTGAATGTATATTCCCTAGTGGCCTATTTTGTCCTTAATAATCCTCTTAACACTGCATATCCCTTGGTCAACATATCCTGTCACTTGTCTTAGAGAAAACATATATACATCATAATCTTAATTATAGGCCATTATTTGAGGCAATTAATAAACAACCCTGTGAGTATCCAAATGGGGAATGGAACATTTTACATAATTATTTCTAATCAAAGTCAGTACCCAATATATTGTTTTCTGGATCCTGACAATTACTAAGTCTAACCATCAGTGGGCCATTTTTACTATTTAGGTAACTATACTAAGAGCTTTACATGAATGATCTCATTTAATCATTAAAACTATCCTATTTAGTTTAATTATACTCATTCCACAAATGAACCTGACAGCTAACAGCTAATGTGTCCCAAGGTTACATAGTTATGAATAACAGAACAGGTAGGATTCAAATTCAGGCTGCCTAGCTCCAAATCTTATATCCTAAACTCTTAAGTAGAAGATTTATGCATGTGGGTATAAGAGCTGAAACTAATCATTACAGAGCTGGAAAAAGAAAACTGTTTCTTCATTTTAGACCAAGAAACCATATAGAACACTTAGACACAGGAAATTAGGTATGAAAGAAAAAGAACTTGATGTCCAGGATTATGCTCTCTCTACCCTCATATGTGTCTATCAACTCTCTTATTTTTCTCATCTTACTAGGGCCAGAAGCCACTGCACCCTTTTTAGGGTCATAAAGGTTAAGAGAAGTAACAGTAGTTCCTCCAGAGAAACATGATTTGCTTATTTATAGCATTTCCATCACATACATGTCAGAAACATGAGTTGATGTACGTAATTCACGTTTCCTTACTGACAAAATTAATTATAGATGTTTTATGGGACTTAAGAACAGATTTAAAGACACTAGGAGATTTATAAGTCAGACAAGGAAAATGGATCACAGAATTAGAATTCAGGTCTCCTAACCCCATACTATCCATACTACCATTAAATATTTTTTATTACTGGTAGCATACAAAATGTTGAATTTAATGTTCTGTTTAAGCAGTTGGAATAGACATAAAATTTAAGTCATGAAATAGCTTTGTTCCTTAATCAAAGAAATTTTTTCAATTACTTTTACCAATTCACCAATCTCTGTATTACAATTACATGTATATGTAGAACCAAAAAAAAACCCATCTATACATATACATAAAAACAAGCTAAACTTTTAAAAGATAGACCACTATTATCAAAACATACCAATAGTCAATGTGAAATACACATTCCAATTTAAAGTAACTAATTCATGGAAGAAAAGGAAATAGCCAAGAGTAGGCTGCAGATCATGTTCTGCAATTCTCTGAATCCATCTCTCAGATGTCTAGCCATTTGTTCCTTCCAATAATTTACTTGAAAGATATTTTAAAAACCACTTTTCAGTCTAATAAAATTGCTAAAGACATAGTGCTTTGGGAATGGAGGTTTCATCTCTAAATCAAGACTGAACACAGTACAGAATTAAGAATGAATATGCTGGAAGAGAACTAGAGAAACAAGTACAAGTATGATGAAAACTAAAAACTATTCACTTTTCTGGCCTAGGGAATAGGCCAAAGAAAATTTTACCTATATTTAGAATTGATACACACCTATCAAATGTTTTATGTGGTAACTGGATTCTGCCTATACTACCCTGCTTACCTCTAAATAGGGAAATCTGTGGTACTTAGGACCCAGTCATTCATATACAACTACTGACATACAATGCGAATTTCCTTAAAGGAAACTTTGTCCCAAGTCTTAAAAAAAAGACAACTGCAATTTCTGCGGGAAAAGATGGGTGTTGGGGAGGAGAATTTGCCATTAATTGTGCTAGACTAGACCAGTATGGACACAGGTACATGAGCAGTTAGTCTTGTGTCCTACAGAAAAAAAAAAAAAAAAATTGACCAATAAACATTTTCCAGAAAGAGTCATCACTACTTCATGTCCCAAGAACTCTGAAGGGAAAAATTATATCAAATTACCAATTTTAATTTACTTTTAATGACTTATAGTATTAGATTTTAGAGTAAAGGAAGGCAATAGTGAAACATCTACTGACAAAATCCAATTGTACAATTTGGTTAAATGTAAGAACAGGGCCTCTTTACACTATAGAATAGCTCAGCCAATAAACAATGCAGCATACAACAAAGAGTAAAATTTTACTCTTCCAGTCAAGTTAGGTTACTTAATCTGTCACTACAGATTAAATGTGTTAATTTCAGAATGAATATAATTTCTGAATCTCAAAATACCCCAGAGATGAAGACATACCAAATATTTCTAAGTTTAACAGAAGTTAAAAAATTTAATAGGTCAGATCAAAAGCTAACAAAAGCACTAATATTACAAAAAAAAAGTCTTGCTACAGTTTGTGTAATGATAAGTACTGTACACCTAAGTTCAAATTCCAACTTCTTTTTACTAGCTGTGTGACCCTGGGCAAGTCATTTAACTTTTCAATACTTTGGTTTCCTCATCTGTAAAATGGGAATAGTACCAACTACACAGAATTGAGATTTAATTAACACATGTAAACTGCTTTAAACAATGCCTACAAACTTATTAAGCACTATAAAGAATTTGTCATTACCATTAATTAGAATGGAAGTATTCTGGATGTTATTGCCAAGACAAAGAACTTTGAGTCAGCAAGCTATACTCGCATAGTTATCTAAGGCATCGTTATCTAAGACATCGTAATCAAGTCATGTTAAGTTTCACTGGAAATGCAGAGTCACAAACAAAGGTCTGCCATATTAAAATAGGAATGCAACAGAATCTTTGATACTGAAAGGTTAAGAGGTATATCCTGAAAATGATCTAATATTCATGATAAAAGACTCCTGTGACCACAACTAGTATCTAGCCACATCCTATACATAAAGTGATACCTTTCAAGTGGAAAGGATTTGGGGATGAAGTGTGAAATCAACAGTACTTGCTATAATATTTCTAATAAAACTTTTTTAATAATAAAAAGTTGAATTTTTCTATTAAATTCTACCACCAAGCACTACTTTCAGTTTGGATAGGATAAAGTCCATGGTGGTAAAATATCTGCTTATTTAAAAGCTCTATTTAAGTCATTACTGCATTATTTGAACAGCTGCTGCTTAGTATATAAATTATTTTCACTAAAGATGAGAAGAGTCCAGTGTGTTTTATTTTCCTTAGCTATAACTTCCCTAAGTTTGACAACCTTTTGCCTCTAAATGAAAATGAAAAACAAATTTTCCCCAAGGAGCATCAGACTCAAGGGAGAAAACAGCTAGATTTTATATTTCCTAATTCCTCAATTATATCCACTTATAGTGTGTTCAAATAAAGTTCTTTTTTACAGCAACCTCTGGATTTACCTAATTAAAAAAACCACATGTAAACAGTGCCTTTCAACATCTCCTGGCGACTCCCCTCATTTCAAACCAAACTATGAGGGTTTCTACACCAATATTCTGGTCCTATCAAAAGTTAAAAGATGGTACATCCATTGTTTATGGTGTAACATAAACCATATTCTTGGGCACTTAAAAGCAAAAGAAAGAAAGAGAAAGAAAGAAAAAAAGAAAGAAGGAAAAAAAATGGACTTCAAAATTTTATCAAGCTAGAAACAAAAGTCCCATCTCCTACCTCATAACCAGAGGCCATCTGAATGTACTTCCAACCTATTCTCTAGCAATTGATTAGTTTAGGATGAGCATCTAACTTTCCTCATACAGGCTGTACCATACATTTTAACTAAATAAACCAAAATAATGGACAGCCTTGACCTTTACAAATATCTTCTTGAACTCTAAGATATATTACATTAGTTCACTTAAAAGATATTTCTAGAAACATTCCTCAGGCTAGTGGACAAAAGATTAACTTCATCTTTGTCAACACGGCTTCTGACATCAAGGATTTCCTTGATTTTCTCATCCAAATAGAAATTAACAGTTTGATTTTGTATCTTACTGATAAAAGGCTCTAACAATTTCAGTTGTGAAAATGGAGATGGTTAAGCACATGAAAAAGGAAGCACATGCTTCAGTCAAGATTCCAAATCTTTACTAAGACTTTCAATCATGAAAACCTGAACCACGAGGTAAAACAAAAAGAGACTTTAAAATGACTAAGTCCAGAATACCCCAAATCACTGGATAGTCAAAAATAGTGTAATAGAAAACTATACTACTACTTTTGATCTCCATTAGAAAAGTGTCCCAATATAGCATTAAGTTTTAAAAACGTAAAAGTAGTTCATGTAACTGTTCCCAGATTGGTTCCAAAAAGTAGACTGGCCTTAAAAAAAAACAACTTAAGTTGTCTATCTGCAAAATCAAGGTGGTGACTCTTGGGCATAAGATAACTTCTATTTTTTTTTTCCCCATAGGGAAATTACTGCACCAAGAACCTACCTTCCCATTCTTCTCAAATACAAGAGAAAACATACTAAAGTCTGGATTTAAAGAGAGACCTACTTTAATCTAACGCTTTAGCAAGGGGGGAAATCTACATGGAAATGAAGTGTGATGGAAGACGCAGTGTGCATGGATCACATCTAATGGAGATTTCTAAACAAGGGGAGCCGCTGACATCGAGCAAGTTTCAAGTAGACACTTATAGCTGAAGAATTTCCATAGGGAGAAGCACTTGTGGTCCTCTGAATGCAATGGCCTTGGAGAAAGCCCCAGAATCCACGGCCACGGGCTATTTCCAGAGTGAGACTTGTCAGAAGCATCCTGAGGAGGACACACCAGCTTCTGTGCCTTCAGGGGTTGGGAGGGAGGGGCGCCGAGCACCATCTTTCCTCTCTGGGAGCTGCAGCCTTACGGACAAGCTTCAAACCTGAGCTACTTCCAACTTCCACGGGGAGAGAGGGAGCAGGGGAGCGTGGTTCCACCGCTTTCCTCTCGCACCAGGCGCAGCAGCTGGGTGGCCGTGGCAGTGAGGGGAGAGGCGGCTGGTGATGCATGCGTGTTTACGTGTCTCGGATGGGTGTGGGAAGAGGAGACAGAGAGATTCTAATGAAAAGATGGAGGGGAGAGAGAAAGAGGGGTTGGGGGAGAGGGGAAGCACCACCTTTCTTTTCTCTGCTCTTCCTGGGGATCTGAAAACTCCTCCTAACGGGTCTTTCGGGCTCTTCGGGGCCTTTGGGCAAAGCGGCCGCGCCCGCCTCAGACGAGTCCTGAGTCTGTTCGTGGCTGACGCTCGGGGCGGCCGAGGCCGCAGCGGTCTCCTCAGGCCCGGCGCCGCCGCCGGGTTCCGCGATGCTGAGGCCGCCGCCGCCGCCATTTTGTGGGGAGGACTCAAGCTCCGGAAGCGCCTGCTTCATCTCGTCGTCTCCGCCGCCGCCACTTTCCCAGCTCGTGTCCGTCGGCGGAGAAGCCTCCGTCTCCCCAGCAGTCGCCATCGCGCCGGCGTGAGGAGCTCCGGGAAGCTTCTGCGGGCAAGGTCGGCGGGGGTGGGGGGAAGGGGCGACGGGCCGGCCTCGCTGCCGAGCTGCTCTCAGCCCACCCACCCCCTTCCCCCCGTGGCCGCGGACCCCGGTCCCGACCCAGCAGCCTCTCCGGGGCTCCAAAGCTGGCGCCCCAACCGTGCCTCCCGGCCCCAAGAGCCGCTCCTCGCTCGGGCAGTTCTTCTGCCGGCCCCCACCACTCAACGTGCTCGCGTCGGGGCTGGGAGGGGGCGGGGCCGGTGAGCGCCTCTCCGCCAATGGGGGCGCGGCGCCCGCCTCCGCGGGTGCGGATAGACAGGGCTGGGGGGCGGAGCGTCGGGGCGCCCGAGCCCGCCAAAAGGGGCGACTGCAACGCCCTGCGAGTATCTCGACGCCGAGGACCGCTGCGGGGTGGACAGGGCTTAAGGCGAGCTGCGAGTTCTCTGACCGCGCCTAGCCAGCGCTGCAGGCGAGGAAGGCGCGCCTGGATAGGTCCCTCGAGCGCAGGCGTCGCCTATCTTAGCGAGATAACCCCCTTTCTCCGCGCACGAGTTCCCTCAGCCAAAACAAGATTCAAGCAATGGCTGCAAGGCGAACCCGGCTTTGTGAAGTTTTTGCGTGCATATGTACACCTGGAGTGAGGGGATAAGACAGTGGTCTATACGCGGATGACAGCCTGAAAGCCTCCGGGCCCAGCGATCTGCCTTTACCACCGGATCTGCATCTTTACATTATTCCCCTCTTCCCCTTTTATCTTAAAGGGTTAGAACCAGTGACACGCCTCCAAGCCAGCAGTCAATATCTGGGACACTTTAATGTGTCTAGTGTTAGACACTAGATCCAGTCTAGTGTTAACTGGATTTGGTTCTGGGGAGCTTGAAGGGAGAGGGGGGCTGCTGGCTTTTGGACTTTTCTTCTTTGGTGTTTTCAGTTTTCCAGTATTGAGTATATATTTAAAAAATAAAAGTTTGCAGCCACATTAAACAATATACAGCAGGTGGTCTCCCTCCTTTAAAACAATTTGTCGAGTGGGAGGCAGCTTAAATACATTATGCTAACCAGATTGAAACTACCATCATGGGTTATCCCGAGTACAGTCGGTATTTACAGGGTGCTTTCTGTATGCCGTACACTTTATCTCCATTGAATCCTCACAACAACAGACATCAGGAACATATTATTATACACAATTTAAAAAGTGTTGCAAGACATTGAGCAATTTAAGTTAATAAAATCAGAATTTGAAGGCAGGTCTATTTAACTCCATCATAGAGTACTTGCACTTCACTGCTTCTCTAGGACTTAATCTTCATAGCAGCCCCGCACTCTTATGAATTTTGTGGACGAAGAAATGAGGATATTTTGCTCAGAGTCTCTAAGCAGCAGGGTCAGAATTGGGATCCATATCTCCATCTTCAAACTCAGTTTCCCAAGGAGTTGACTGATCAAACCTATAATTACAATAAAACCCTATGCCTTGCCACGTGGCTAGTACTTAAAGAGCATTCCCAAGGGCAACAGGAAAGTTGGATTCCTATGTTCTGTGTCAAATATCATCCCAGCTGATATGGAAAAGCTAATCATGCTTGCCCAATATATTTGCATCAGCTCAGTAAATCATAGGAAACAGTTTAAAACAGTTACTCCTTTCAGTAAATAGTTAATGTAAAAACATTTTTAAATACTGATGAAAACACATGGGGTATGTTGAGACAAAATGCTACATTATTTTAAGTTAAAAGTAACCTTTAAATTTGGGGGAAGAGACTGCTTGATATAAATGAGGCTATAGAAGATCAGAAACTCAGATGTTGAGGTCTCCAGATACTTTCTTTTTTGTTGGTTCATTAAAGGCATCCCTACAAGCTCATTTTTATCAGATCAAAAGATTAAGTGGGAACTAATCGCACACTGGTGCCATTACCCAACTAAGGCTTTTGACATTTGCTCAGCAAAAGCCAATTCTACTTGGAAAGAGAAACCCTTACGCTATCTATAAGAAAGACACACTGGTTGTTGGTAATGAGTTACCTAAAACTAAGGCTAGGGAAACCATTAGTCTTCCACAGAGATTGAATCTTAAGTTTTGTGAGATCAAAAATTTTTTCCATTCCAAATTATTTTTTTAAAAATTATTTTTTTAGAGTGAGAGCTGGGGAGAGGGACAGAGTGGGGGAGGGTGGGGAGAGGGAGAGAGAGAGAGAGAGAGGGACAGAGAATCCTGAGCAGGTTCCATGCTGTCAGCTCAGAGCCTGACAGATGCATAAGCCTTTGATCTAGCAATTTCACTTCTAGAAATTTATAGTACATATATACACATTCTCATTCAAAATGTTTATTTGGGCACAGCTGTTGTTGTTTATAAAGGGATATCAAGTGTTTGTAATAGGAAAGGATTGGACACAACCTAGATAGATATCTACCAATAGGATATATCCACACAATGGAATACTATGCAGCCACAACAAGGAATGAGGCACTGGCACATGTTACAACATGGATGCAACTTGAAGAAAACATTATACTAAGTGAAAGAAGCCAGTTATGAAAGGCTACATATTGTATATCCACTCATATGTATGTTCAGAATAGGCAAATCCATAGTAACAGAAAGCAGATTGGTGGTTACCAGAGGCTTGAAGCGGTGAAGGGGGACGCTGGAGGAATGAAGACAGACTGCTAATGAGTATGGGGTTTCTTTTTGGGGAAATGAAAATATTCTGAAATTAGATATGATAGTTGCACAACTTTGTGAATACACTAACAAGCACTGAATTATACACTACTTAAATTTTTATTTATTTTATTTAAAAATTTTTAAATGTTTTATTTTTGAGAGCGCGCGCGCGCGCGCACACACATTTGCGCATGAGTGGGGGTGGGGCAGAGAGAGAGGGAGACGGAATGGAAAGCGGGGTCTGCTAGCCCCATGTGGGGCTCAAACCCACAAACCATGAGATCATGACCCAGGCAAAGTCAGATGCTAGCTGACTGAGTTACCCAGGTGCCCCACTTTTTAAAACTTTTTATTTATTTAAGTAATTTCTACCCCCAACATGGGGCTCTAACTCATGACCCTGAGATCAAGAGTTATATGCTCTTCTGACTGAGCCACCCAGTTGCCCTGAAGTATACACTTTATTATTGTTTTCTAATTATACACTTTAAAAGGATGGATTTTGGGGTGCCTGGCTGGCTCAGTCCATGGAACATGCAACTCTTGATCCCAGGGTCATGAGTTCAAGCCCCATGTTGGGCGTAGAGCTTACTTAAAAAATTTGTTTTTTAAAAAGGATGGATTTTGTGACTTATGAATTATATCTCAATGAAAAAAAAATAGAGGAACGACTCATTCCCTAAGAATAGAGACTCCAAGCAGCAGAGACTCTCTCCTGTGCTGCTGGCTTTGATAAAGCAAACTGCAATGAATTCTACAGCTGCCAACACTTGAGAGCACTTAGAAGCAAATTCTTTCCTAGTGAGTCTCTAGGTGAAAATGAAGCCCAGCTGACGTCATGATTTCAGCCTTGTGAGACCCAGGCACAGAAACCAGCTAAGCCATGCCCAGACTCTGACTTAGAGAAACTGTGAGATAATACATGGGTATTGTTTTATGCCACTAAGTTTGTGGCAATTTGTTATGCAGCAATAGGAAACTAACATAGAGGCTACAATATACCTGGCATTTTCTAAGTGCTTTGTATATGTTAAGCTTATTCAATTTTGTCAACTTTATGAGGTAGGTACTGAAAACAATTTCCATTTTTTGATGAAGTAGCTCATTATGTTCTTTAAGAAAAAGCAAGGTACCGAACAGAATGGATAGAATGGTAGTAGCATTTGCACCAAAAAGGGGAAATAAAGGTAAGTATATGCACCTATTTGCATAAAACTTTTGTGGAAAGCTATATGAGTAATTAGCAACATTGGTTTCCTGTGGAAAGGGAATAAGCTGTGAAAGAGGAAGTAGAGACTTCACTCTACATCCTTCCATACGTTAAAGCATATGAATGCATCCCTTACTCAAAAAATTATTTTTTAAAAAAGAAAAGGAACGAAGGTATAGAAAAGCATGCTCAGAAGCTGTTATTGTCATTACTCAGTAGCTCATGCAAGAGTAAAACTAATACGTTACTACTCATCCAGAAAGCCAATACAGAGATTTTAGAAGGGTCCCTATGTTTCAATCTAGAGGAATTATAGACTTCCACATGCTGATCAAAGCTATTAGGTTAAGTAAATAGTTACAGGATTCACACAAAGTCAAACAGAAGCACTACTAATAGTACTTCTGAAGTGAACAAGATCACTAATAAGATGGATAGTAACAATATTCACCTAACATTTGCAAAGCAATTTCATGTGTTTTTTTTCAGGTAATAGATGTTACTTATGCTCACAAATACCTTGAAGCTTCAAGGTCACAGAGCTAAGATTTTTTTTTTACATTTCCACTGGAAAGTAGCAGTATGGAAAGATAATGAACACCAATCAACAAAACCACCACTAACAAATCCAATTCATAGAACTTTAAGGATCTTAGAGATTAATTAATCCAACCCATTTGTTTTTATGAATAAAAACAGTATTGCAAGGCTACAACTCCATTGCCTATTCAGATGCATCAAAAAATATGAAAGTGTCATTCCTTACATTACACTTCAGATAAAACAACATTTCTTTCATGGAATCTTCTTTTTCCCAAAGTGCTTATCCTGTTACTGAGCAGCTATTTCTTGAGTGTATGCCAAGTAAGTATGAGAAAGACCCTGTTAAAAAAAAAAAAACAACCGCAAAAAACACAAAACAAACAACAACAACAAAACAAGGGGGGGTGCCTGGGTTGCTCAACTGGTTAAGCATTTGACTCCTGATTTTGGCTCAGGTCATGATCTCACGGTTGTGAGATGGAGCCCCACATCAGGCTCTGCACTGGGCATGGAGTCTGCTTAAGATTTTCTCTCTCCCTCTGTCCCTCCCCCACTCTCTCTCTCTCAAGGAAAAACAAAACAAAACCCTGTAGTTTGACAACAAATTTGTTTGAAATTCATTCATGGTTGATGTCTAGAAGGAAAAACTTTCATGCAATGAAGAGAGCCTCAGGTGAAGATAAGAATATAATTAGGGATGAGCAAGTATGCAAGTGTCTCTTCAACTACACAGCTGACTCTGGTAACCACAAATCACTAAACCCAGAAGTCAAGAGCTGTTACTAAGTTTACTAAGTTAACTGTTAAGTTTTTGTTTCATTTAAGTCAAACCCATCTAATGCCTCTGTTAAATTTAATACGATGGATGAATCTCACAGGCACAATGTTAAATGAAATAAGTCAGATACAAAAAGAGTATGTATAGTATGATTCCATTTATATGAAGTTTAAGAACAGGCAAGAATAATCTATGATGATAAAAGAATAGTGGTTTCCTTGTGTGTGGTGGGGAGAGGGTGTTGTTTCAAAGGAGACATGAAGAACTTTCTGGAATGATGGAGATGTTCTGTATCTTGATTTGGATGATTGTTACACAGTGTATAATACATTAATATTTATTGGACTGTGCACTTCACAGTTGTGCATTTTACCCTATGATGTTATTCTTCAATCAAACAAAAAAACAAAAATGAGGGTTCTTGTTATTTAATGGATAAAGAATTCTTCACGCAGCCCATATTGCCTTGCTGATTCTTTTTACTTTTTAATATTTTACTTATTTTTAAGAAAGAGAGAGAGAGATTGAGCATGAGCAGGGAAGAGGCGGGGGTGGGGGGCGGACAGAGGATCTGAACTAGGCTCTGCGTTGACAGTAGCGAGCCTGATGTGGGGCTCGAACTCACAAACCATGAAATCATGACCTTAGCCGGAGTTTGAGCTCAACCTCTTGAACCACTCAGGTACCCAGAGCCTTGCTGATTCTGACCCTTATCTACCTTTCCATCTGACTCCTCTTCCCTAAGCAGTCTGGCACACTTGCCAAGTTTTCCTTGCCACATGATCAACCTTAGCATGTGCTGTTTCCCCAGTGTGGGGTGCCCTTCTTCCTCTTGCCACACTCTTCCCCATTAGGTCCTGCACTTTCTTTGGCTCAAGCTTCACTTTCTTGTGTAAGCTTCCTCGATCATCTAGATTGGGTTCCCTGTTTGGTGCTCTCACAGAATCTTGTTTCTTGCACTCAGACTATTTACTTACCACTTCCCTCAATCTGCAGTTACTCCCTCATTTGTGGGATTATTTAACTCAATCTGTCTCTCCCACTAGACCCTATGGTTTGCTCCATGAGCTGAGTGGCAATATCTGGGTTTGCTTACCATGGTATTCCCAGGGCCTGGCACAGTGTTTGGTACACAGTAGGTGTTTACTAAGTATGTTTTGATTTTTGAGGACAAAGAGAGTTGCCTCTGGTATTTTCTGGCTAGAAAATTGCTAATATCTCACATAACCTAATTCGGGTTTATACCATTAAGTGTTTACTGATATATCTGGCTTTATGCAAACTGGATCCGTTACATAAGAATCTAAATTTACCCCAAAACAGGGGTGCCTGGGTGGCTCAGTTAGTTAATCGTTCAACTTTGGCTCAAGTCATGATTTCACGGTTTGTGAGTTTGAGCCCTACCTAAGGCTCTGTGCTGACAGCACTGAGCCTACTTTGAATTCTGTCTTCGTTTCTCTGCTTCTCCCCCACTTTCTCTCTTTCTTTCTCTCTCTCTCAAAAATAAATAAATAAACATAAAAAAATAAATTTACCCCAAAATAAATTGAGGTGTGTCTAGCAAATGCCCTTTAAACGTTCTATACAAATTCAAAGGGCCTAGTAGTGCATTTGAGAAGACAGGTGAACTTCATCTGCCAAACCCAAGATTTGTTTAAATCAAAAGGATTTAACAGTTGGAAGTGATGGTTGTGTCCTATCAGTTGGCTGACCAGTACAGACCTAGTCATGAGATCATTTATACCACTGCCACTTCCACCTGAAGAAAGACTCAGATTTATACTAAATTTACATTGCAGAGTTCTCTAAGAAGGAGGATGGTACAAAGGAAACGCGTCACACAAACAGAAAAAAAAATGTTCAAGAGGAAGTGGTACACTGCAAAAGTGCAAGCAGTGGTGAAATGTGTGAAAAAAAATTTCAAGTTAAAAGTGTCTTTGTTTTTATGTTTTTTATAATAAAGGAGGACAAAAGAACGTCGTTTAGGAATTCATGTTTTCAGAATAAAATGCATCTCACCACTTAGTTTGGAAGACTGAATAAATTAGAAGAAAAGGAGTAGTAATACAGAAAGAACATTTGAATAACTCCTTACAATTTATCATAGGTTTATTCATTCTCTCCACAAATACTTCGTGGAGCCCTCTCTGCTACCAGCCTCCCGGGCGCACAGCTGAAAACAAAGATTAACCCTGACCAGAGGCTCACAATCTGGGGCTTCCCATTGCCATACTTAATCTTCACAGAAGTTGCCAGAGAAACATTTCCACTTTGGAGAGAGGGGGAAATGATGGCTTAGTTGTCTTGCTGAAAGAAACACCAAGTGATGGATCAGGACTCAAATTTGCATCTCCTAACTCCGATTTCAGGCTTTTGCAACCTCACGAAAAATTCCACTTGCTTTAGGCCTCTAGTTTGCTGATCAAGGCTCTCAAGAGATAAGAAACAGGATGAAGTTACAGCCCCATTCTCTCCTCTATTTGTCTGTCTGTTCTTCCAAGTCAATAGGAAACTTTCCACCAAATTCCTTACAAACACAAGCTTCTTTCATTTTTACTTGTTTCCAATGGCACCTACAGATTTGTAGATGGTTTTTAGACAGAAGCAAATCGCTCATCCAATTTCCTTAACTGACCAAAATCTGAACCAAGAGCGTTCCCTTGTACATCACATGATTCAGGTTATTCCTTTATTATTTGGAGCTTCACAGTATCAGCACGGGATTCAGACTGCCTTTAACTTTGGACACTTTCTCCCCAATTCATAAAAGCCTAGTAATAAAAGAAGTTTTTGACATGATCTTTTGCTACATAGTAAATACTGATTTTAAAAGAACATTAGCAAATGCCTATCAACTGATAAATGGGTGAACAAAATGTTGTATTCTCCATACAATGGAATACTAAGGAATGAAGAATCAGTATGTGCAACGGAGATGAACCTTAAGAACTATGCTAAGTGAAAGAAGCCAGTCACAAAAGGCCATGTATGGAATGATTCCATTTATATGAAATGGCTGGAATAGGGAAACCTATAGAGACAGAGGTACATTTGTGGTTGCCTAGAGCTGGAGGAATGGGTGGATTTAGGGATGAAAGCTAAAGGGTATGTTTTCCTTTAAAAATGATGAAAATGTTCTAAAATTAAATGTGGTGATTATACTGAAGACCATGAATTGCATGCTTTAATAATTTGGTGATATGTGAATTGTACCAATAAAACTTTTTTAAAAAGGAAATTGACAAAGTGGTCCATTAATAACTTGGGGGAAGTACTTTTTTAGGCACAAGATGTAGGAAGCTATTCTGACCTCTAACCAGTGCTTACATCTGTGCTATGTAGAGATAGCTGAGTAAGCAATTTTCTATGTTGTCTCTTCAAAGAAAAATGAAAAACACAAGATTCTACCAATACAGCAGTGGCATAATGCAAATATTACCACTGAAACATAGTGTGGGTCAATTAAGGCAGCAACAATTTACATCTATATGCGTCTATATCCTACACATGTCTATATCCACTCATTATAACATGTGCATACATAAGTAGAAAAGTGCTAGCTGTGTCTTTTTTTATTTTTATATTTTAAATTTTTATTAAAGTTAATTAATATTAACCCCATAAAAAAGAACATTGAACAGAAGTCCTCGTGAATTATCAATATAAATATTCCATATTATTTTCCAAAAAAAATCCAATTCAGCTATTGAAAATAAAAGTTATATTATTGTTTGGCTTTAAATATTTTATTTCAAATGTCCTTTCTCATTATATCCCCAAACACAGAAAACATGTTTTTCCCCATTATTTTTCCATTAAACATAAAAAAAACCTGGCTAGAAGAGATTTGTAAAAATAAAACTTTACAAAAAATATGACCTAGAGTTTTAGTACCCCCCGGTGGCTCTGCAAAGATAGGCAACTAATTGTTATAAGTTTTCTTCTAAGAAGTCTTTGGGGAACCAGCCAAGTTTAAATAGGATAATTGGTAGGTCTATGGTTGCAATTTACATAAATTGTAGAAACATAACACTAGACATTTATCTAATTGAAGAAAATGTGGTGTTTAGTTACTTATCTAGAGGAATCCTGCTTGTGGTTTGTGCCATTTGGTGATCAGTCCATTCTCTTGAGAATCTAAATGTGTTTCTCTGGGGGCAGCATACGGTAATAACGTTTCAAATTCATTTTGCTTTACTTCACAAAGGCTCAAATATATATTAAATATAAAATACTATTTATATACATTTCCTTAATAAAAATAGCATTAAAATAATATAACCCTGTAAGTCCTTTCAAGATGTTTATCCACATCCCTACTAGTTACTAATCCCTACTAATTAACTAGATGTTAACTAGTTACACTCACCATTATGTGCTTTTTCTTTAAGTGCTAACAAATTAATCACTTTCCTAATCAATTTGGTATCTTAGGTCCTATGTCCCTTAGCTGAGTTTCTGTTTCCTATTAATATGATAAGCTGTGTAAGATGTTTAATACTGTCAAATTTTTCCAAGTATTTCTTATGCTCTGTACATATGAAGGTACCAGTTCTACAAAAAGCATATTTGACAGATCTTCTGTTTTTGCAGAATTGCACACAAGACAATGTATCCCAGATATTTAAGCTTCATAAATTATCCAAGCAAAGTTCTACGTCCCTATTTCCTACCTAAGATGTCTGAAGTGGAGTCAAATTGCAAGTTTTTTGTTTGTTTGCTTTTAAAATTTTTTTAAAGTTTATTTTCAGAGAGAGCATGCATGGAGGAGGGGCAGAGAGAGAAGGAGGAAGAGAATCCCAAGCAGACTCTGTGCTATCAGAGCAGATTCCTGATGTGGGGCTCCATCTTACAAACCATGAGATCATGACCTGAGCTGAAATCAAGAGTTGGATTCTTAACCCTTTGAGCCACCCAGACACACCATATTGCAAGTTTTAGCATACAAGCATATCTCAATGTCTCAAGCAACCTTCAGTCACAGCCTGTGTACAATAACCTAGGAAATTTGTAAGGTAGGAAAATGCCTCATACCCTCACACTGGGACACTGATAATTTGGAGCTTACCACTCTCGTGTTACTGGTACTCATCTACTAAACCCATTTAATTATTTAGCAATTCATTATTGAACAGTTTGGGTTTGCCAGGAACTGTATCTGAAGCAGAAGATTAAACATAAGATGTAGTAGTTCCTGCCCATAAAGACAATAAAGTAATCAAGCAAAGGAGACCATCTAGTAGAGACTCACTGAGTTGGCAAAGGCAAGAGACAAAGAGGAAGTGAAGGGGCAGGGAATCCAGGGAATCCAGGTAGAGAGGACAGTGAGGGAAAAAGGGACAAAGATACTAATGTGAGAAGCAAAAAGGTTTATGCAGCCGGAAGCACAGGCGGCTCTTGTCTTGGAATACAGGGTGAGGTAGGAAATCAAGAGGCAGGCTGAGCTGAATCACAGAAAAAGCTCATGTGCTATGTTCAGGAACTTGGACCTAATCCTGAAGGCAAGAGATAAGAACCTAACGACTTTAGGTAGAGGCTGACCCAATCAGGGGTGCATTTGAGGCAGATCATTCTTGTTCTTGTTATAGAAGGTGGATTTTAGGAATATAACATGAAGGCCAGAAGAGCAGTCAGGAGGTGTTGCTAAAATCTAGGTATGAGATGGCTTACGACCTCCAAGCCTTGGTAGTTGTCAGCCTAGATACAAACCAAGGCTGTGTTACAACGTGAGAGAATTTCAGAGGGAAGAAGTAAAGAGATGGAAGAAATCAATAATAGTTACTAAGGAAGCTGTCACTGTTCTTCCTGCCACCATATTCCTTTTTTAAAAATATGACAGTAATCTAGAATTTCCTGAAAGGACCGAGTAATAAACCATGAAGTGATATTGCCAGGTGTTTTTAAGTAAGTTGTAGAAAGGATGAAAACACTTCCAATTCACAATTCAGATGCAGAAGACCCTACAATACTTACAAATTTTAAGCAAACAACATCCCCTATGAAATATTTTAAGGTATTTTCCCTATTGAAACTGCATAGCAGAGGACCATAGAGTTTGAAATGGAGTGATAGAGCACAAAAGTTTAAGAGCAGATCGTAAGAAGACTCAATGGGTTAAGATTTTCTGTTTTCATTCTAAGACTAGATTCAGGTGGTGTCTGGTGTGTCAAAATTAGACTACGTAACATTTAAATACGCCGTATTGTTTGTATTGTAAAAATAGTTTCAGTGTTTAGAAAATAGAATTTGAAGCAGACACTTGCAGAATATCTAAGCACTTTTTTTTTTAAAGACACTTTCTTTTTTTGAACCTGGAGCGCGCTTCGGATTCTGTTGTGTCTCCCGCTTTCTGAGAGAGAGCGTGAGCAGGGGAGGGGCAGAGAGAGCTGGAGACACAACAGAATGGAAAGCGAGCTCCAGGCTCCTCGGAGCTGTCAGCACAGAGCCTGGCGCCAGGCACGGTGCTCGAACTCACGTACCGTGAGATCATGACCCCAGCGGAAGTCAGACGCTTAACCGTGGGAGACACCCAGGAGCCCCAAGTCACTTTCTTGAAACTCCAAGCTCTGAGAGTAGAATCTATCACTAGGCTAGTAAATGCCACACTTGATGCTTTTTAATCCTTTTGTTGCCCCAAACCAGACTTTTGGGAGCATATACAAAAACCTTCCAGCAGAGGGCAGCAAAACTTCACTAAGCTGTTTTTAAAAACCATAGCCCCTTTTTTATATTGCTTAACAATATTTTTTTTAATAATATTCAGCAGAAGAGTATGTGAATATATATGTTATATACAAACATATATATTTTTATATATTCTCATATCTATGTATGTGTTAATCTTCTATCTAAACGTGTATCTTACCTGATATACTATATATATATATATTACAATATATATACAATATATATACAATATATATTTCTCTCATAGTAATCATGGAATTACAGATAGGCAGAACAGAATTCTTTCCAGAGTTCTGAAACTGCTGAAGGCTCTTGGATGGATAGGACCTGAGGCAACAGCAGGAGGGAACTAAGATGAGCCACAATTCTTAATGGGATCATTTGCTGGTGGTTTGCCAACTCTTTTGCAAAGATCATGGTTTAAGGTATAGTTGAATTCTTATGTAGGTATGTATGTATGTAGGACTATAAGTATTCATTTCCCCCCCTCCTCTCCTCAATGGAATTCTTTAAAAAAATATATTCTGACTATGTGTCTGAATTTTCTTGTCATTAAAAGGTAGATAATAATTGTATCTGTACTTCAAGGGGCTCAAGATTAAATGTTAGTGACAGGAACAGTGTTCACTGTTTTTTTAAATTTTAATTTACTTAATTATTAATATTATTGTTAAATTCTTATTTGACAATATTATTTATTCATATATTTGCTTTTTAATATAATATGTAATTATAATTCATGTATATATCACATATAATTATACATGAAAATATATTAGTAACATAAAAATAAAAGAATATAAATATCATAAATATTTGATACTTTTATATAACATTGTAAATATTATAGAAATATATTATAACATATATTACCATGTGTAATTAATTTTTTCCTTTAAATTATTAAACCTAACAAAAAATTTACCATCTTAACTATTTTTAAGTGTATAGATCAGTAAATCCACATTATGTGCAACTAATCTTCAGAACTATTTTATCTTGCAAAACTGAAACCCTATACCCATTAAAGAATAATTTCTCTTTCTCCCTCTCCTAGCCCATAGGAACCACCATTCTACTTTCTGTCACTATGATTTTGACTGTTTTGGTTACCTCATATAAAGTGAAATCATACAGTATTTGTTTTTTCATGATTGGCTTGCTCACTTAGCGTAAGGTCCTCAAGGTTCATCCATGGTGTTGCATGTGCCAGAATTTCCTTCCTTTTCAAGGTTGAATAATATTCCACTGTATATGTACCTGGTATATTTTAAAATAAAAATGTTTTAAATGACTTTGGGACCCCTGCTTCCAGTCATACTGGAATAACTAAGATCAGACTTATCCTCCCCATATGAACAACTAGGGAATGGGCCAAAATATATAAAACAATGGTATTCAGACATTAGACAATAGGCAGTATGGATTGTGATCTCTGAAAGAAGGGAGACAAAATGGTAAGCCCTACAGCCCCCTCGGATTTTTGTCTAGAGGCAATTCCCAGGCATGGATGCGGGGAGGGAAATGCAATCAGAGCCCAGCAGTCTCTCTGAGTCAAAAATTTGAGGAGTCCAAGGTGACTGAAATGTGCTAGGCAGAATTCTAGAGAATAGAGAGCTGTGCAGAAAGAGACCCAGAATTCTGACCAGGATGTTCCCTGACCATGCATGTGTAGGTGAACCTTCACAAGGCTGAGCAAGTTGTACTTGTAAATTGAGTAATACTCAGAGCTGAGTGGAGAAATGTGGGAACTTCGGTTAACTAAAATCCTCAACCCAGTGGTAAGACTGAACAATTCCCAGAGTAAAGGCTAATTTACACTTGCTGTAGCAAAAATTAAAATAAGTCTTAAAAGGATCAAATTGTTCTATAATTAACTTACTTGCCAGCCAGAACAGAGCCTAACATTCTATAGAGGAAAACAATAAAATTCAGACACTCATAATGTTCACTATTTGATAAAATATTACTAGACATGCCAAGAATTAGGAAAATGTTGATTCATAACTGAGAGAAAAAAATCAGTCAATAAAAACAGACACAGAAATTATACAGTTGGTGGGACTAACAGATAAGAATATTAAAGCAGTAATTATAACAATGTAAGCATATTTAAATAAAAATACAAACACAATGAGGAAAGAAATGGAAGTTACATAAAAGGACCAAATGGAACATCCTGAGATGAAAAGTACAGTATCAGAAATTAAAATTTCTCTAGATGGCACTAACAAGATTAGACATTGCTAAATCCCAAAATAAACTAGTGAACTTGATGACCTAACAATAGAATCTACATGAAAGAAAGCCCAAATTTTTAAAAGACTAGAAAATAAAATGAATAGAGCCTCAGTAACCTGTGGGAATACATGGAGTGATCTAATATGTGTGTAATCAGGGTCCCCAAAGGAAGGGAGTACAAAAAGCTATTTGAAGAAATAGTGGACTATAGTTTTCCAAATTTTGTGAAAATTATAAACTCAGAAATTCAAGAAAGTCAGTGAACCCCAAGAAAGTTAAACACATTCACAGATACAAACCATAACAAGTCATGTCATAATCAAATTGTTGAACACCAATTATTAAGAGACAATCCTAAATACAACAACAGCAACAACAACAAAACAAAGAAACACCCCTGACCCTCACCACCACATTCCACATAAGAGAATAAGATAAGAATTACCACAGCCTTCTTGTCAGAAACTATGCAAACCAGAAAATAATGCAATTGCCTCTTTAAAGTGCTGAAAGAAAAAAAAATTATCAGATTAGAATCCTAAATTCAATGAAAATATCCTTTAAAAACTAAGGCAAAATTAAAGACATTATCCAACAAAAACTGAAAGAATTTGTTACTAGTAGACCTCCAATAAAAGAAGTTCTTCAGGTTGAAATAAGATGATAACAAGGGAAATCGTAATATATAAAAAGGAAGTAAAAGTACTACAAATGGTAAATAAGTGCATAAATATAACATGATTTTATCTAATTTATTTCTTTAGAAGAAAAATACCTTTATTAAGAAAAAAATGACAACACATTGTAGAGTTTGTAACATAAGGAAACAAATGTATTATAACAGTAGCACAGAGAAAGGGAAATGGAAGTGTACTGGTAACAGTTTCCTAAGTTATACATGAAACAGTATAATATTTCATGATAGACTATGATAAGAATTAGGATAAGATTGTGATAACAATCACTATCAAAAGAGAGAGAGACAAAAAGAGAGACAGAGAATAACTAATAAGCCAATAAGGGAGATGAAATGAAATATTAGAAAGTATTAAATCTAAAGGTAGAAAAAAGGAAAGAAGAACAAATTCTATGTAAACAAAAAAAGTAGTAAGATGGTAGACCTATAATGAAGTATATTGATAAATACATTAAGTATAAAGGGTATAAAGCCTCCAATTAAAAGACAGAGATTGTCAGGCTAGATTTAAAAAAAAAAAGTGAGACCCATAATGCCTTTTGCAAGAAACCTATCTAAATAAAAAGATATACGGATTAAAAGATGTGATGACAAAAGATATATATGCACTAATCACAAGAAAGCTAGAGTGGTTATATTAATATTATAAAGAGACTTTAGAATGAGGACTATTACCAGAGATAAAGATAAAGAGGACATTTCATAATGATAAAAGGGTTAATTCATCCAGAAGATACAATAATCCTAAATGTGTTTGTACCCAATAACAAAGCTTCAAAATACATACACAAAAGCTTATAGAACTAAAAAGAGAAAAAGACAAATCCAAAATTGTAATTGGAAATTTGAATACTTTTTGTAAAAGTTTATTTATTCATTCATTCATCTATTTATTTAGAGTGCAAGTGAGGGAAAAGCAGAGAGGGGTTGGGGAGAGAGAATCCCAAGCAGGCTCCACATTGTCAGTGCAGAGTCAAATGTGGGTCTTAAACTTATACACTGCGAGGTCATGACCTGAGCCAAAGTAGGACACTTAACCAACTGAGCCACACAGGAGCCCCTGAAACTTTTTTTTAAATTAATTGATATAGGAGTTGGACAGGAAATCAACACTGATATAGAATACTATATCTAGTATTCTAATTGACATCCTTCCCAATGATATCAGAGTTCACATTCATTTCAAACACACATGAAACATTCACCAAGATAGACCATACTCTAGGGTATAAAACAAGTCTCAATAGATTTATAAGGATTAAAAATGATACGCTAAGGGGTGCCTGGCTGGCTCAGTTGGTAGAACATGTGACTCTTGATCTCAGGGTTGTGAGTTCAAGCCTCATGTTGGATGTAGAGATTACTTAAAAATAAAATCTTTAGTATATGTGCTGCCAAAGCGAGCACAAAAATAAAATCTTAAAAAAAAAAAAAGAACACATGGCTCCCCATGAGAATTCTACCAGATATTTAAAGAAGAGTTAACACCTATTCTTTTGTAGCTGTTCCAAAAAATAGGAATGGAAGGAAAACTTCCAAACTCCTTTTATGAGACCAGCATTAGCTTGATTCCAAAACCAGACAAAGACTCCACTGAAAAGGAGAATTACAGGCCAATATCCCTGATGAACATGGATGAAAAAGCTCTCAACAGGATACTAGCAAATCAAATCCAATAGTATATTAAAAGAATTATTCACCATAATCAAGTAGGATTTTTTCTTGGGCTGCAGGGTTGGTTCAATATTCACAAATCAATCAATATGATATACCACATTAATAAAAGAAAGTATAAGAACTATATGATCCTCTCGATAGATGCAAAAAAAAGCCTTTGACCAAATACAGCATCCATTCTTGATAAAAAGCCTCAATAAAGTAGGGATAGATGGAATATACCTCAACATCATAAAGGCCATCTGGAAAAGACCCACACATAATAGCATCCTCAGTGGGGAAAAACTGAGAGCTTTTCCTCTATGGTCAAAAATAGGACAGGTATGGCCACTCCCACCACTACTATTTAATGTGGTATGGGAACTTAGCCTCAGCAATCAGACAACAAAAAGAAATAAAAGGCATCCAAATCAGCAATAAAGAAGTCAAATTTTCACTATTTGCAGATGACATGATACTCTATGTAGAAAACCTGAAAGACTCCACAAAAATTTGCCAGAACTAATACATGAATTCAGCAAAGTTACAGGATATAAAATCAACATACAGAAATCAGTTGCATTTCTATATACCAATAATGAAGCAACAGTAAAAGAAATCAAGGAATCAATCCCATTTACAATTGCACAAAAACCCATAAGAAACCTAGGAATAAATGTAACCAAAGAGGTAAAGGATATGTGCTCTGAAAACTATAGAATGCTTATGAAGGAAATTGAAGAGGACACAAAGAAATGGAAAAGCATTCTGTGCTTGTGGATTGGAAGAACAAACATTGTTAAAATGTCGTTACTACCCGAAGAAATCTATATATTTAGTGCAATCCCTATCAAAATACCACCAGCATTTTTCACAGAGCTAGAATAAACAATCCTTAAATTTGTATGGAAGCAAAAAAGACCCCGAATAGCTAAAGCAACCCTAAAAAGCAAAGCACAGCTGAAGGCATCATGATTCTGGACTTCAAACTTTATTACAAAGTTGTAGTCATCAAGACAGTATTGTACTGGCACAAAACAGACACATAGATCAATGGAACAGAAGAGAAAACTCAGAGATGGACCCACAACTATATGCTCAATAAATCTTTGATAAAGCAGGAAAGAATATCCAATGGAAAAAAGACAGTCTTCTCAACAAATGGTGTTGGCAAAACTGGACAGCAACATGCAGAAGAATGAAACCGGACACCATACAGAAAAATGAATTCACAATTGATGAAAGACCTTAATGTGAGACAAGAAACCATCAAACTCCTAAAGGAGAACCCAGGCAACAACCTCTTTGACCTTGGCTATAGCAACTTCTTACTAGACACGTTGCTGGAGGCAAAGGAAACAAAAGCAAATATGAACTATTGGGACTTCACGAAGATAAAAAGCTTTTGCACCACAAAGGAAATAATCTACAAAACTAAAAGGAAACCTATGGGTTGGGATAAGATTTTGCAAATGACCTATCTGATAAAGGGTTAGTATCCAAAATATATAAAGAATTTAGCAAACTCAACACCCCAAAAAACAAATAATCCAGTTGAGGAATGGGCAGAAGACATTAACGGACATTTTTCAAAAGACATCCAGATGGCTAACACATGAAAAGATCAACATCACTCATCATCAGGGAAATACAAATCAAAACTACAATGAGGGGCGCCTGGATGACTCAGTCAGTTGAGCGTCCGACTCGATTTTGGCTCAGGTCATGACCCCAAAGTTGTGGGGTTAAGCCCCATGTTGGGCTCCGTGATAAGCAATCTCTCTGCTTGAGATCTCTGCCCCTGTCCCTCTCTCGCTCTCTCTCTCTCTAAAATAAAATTAAAACCCCACAATGAGATATCACTTCATGCCTGTCAGAATGGCTAAAATTAACCACACAAGAAACAGCAGGTGTTGACGAGGATGTGGACAAAGGGGAACCCTCTTGCACTGTTGGTGGGAATGCAAACTGGTGCAGCCACTTTAAAAACTGTGGAGGTTCCTCAAAAAGTTAAAAATAGAACTACCCTATGATCCAGCAATTGTACTACTAGGTATTTACTCAAAGGATACAAAAATACAGATTCAAAGGAGTCTATGCACCCTTATGTTTATGGCACATTAGCAACAATAACCAAACTACAGAAAGAGCCCAAATGTCTATTGACTGATGAATAGATAAAGAAGATGTGGTATATTTGATAAAGATGAGGCATATATATATTTTATCATATTCCATAAAACCATTCCATATAATGGAATATTATTCAGCCATCAAAAAGAATGAAATCTTGCCATTTGCAATGATGTAGATGGAGCTACAGTGTATAGTATTTTGCTAAGCAAAATAAGTCAGGCAGAGAAACACAAATACCATATGATTTCATTCATATGTGGAATTGAAGAAAAAAAACATGAACATAAGGGAGGGAAAAAGAGAGAGAGGGAAACAAACCATAAGAGACTCTAAAGATAAAGAACCAACTGAGGGTTGATGGAAGGAGGTGGGTGGGAGAGGGGCTACGTGGGTGATGGGTATTAAGGAGGGTACTAGTTATGGTGAACCCTGGGTGTGGTATGTAAGTGATGAACCACTTAATTCTACTCCTGAAACCAATATTGCAATAAGTTAACTAACCAATATGTTAACTAACTATAATTTAAATAAAAAATTGAAAAAATAAAATAAAATATAGAAAAGGGATACTCTAAGATCAAGTAGTGTACATTCTAGGAATGTGAAGTTGGTTTAATATTAGAAAATTAATATACTTCATCATATTAAAATAAAAAGGGGGAACCATATGATCACCTCAGTAAATTAAATAGCTTTTTATAAAATTCAACATGATTCAAGATATGAAAAACAAGCAAAATAATTTCTCAGCAAATTAGGAGAGAGAAAACTTAATCTGATATATTCAAAGGACCTATTCAAAGACAAATATATATATATATATATATATATACATATATATATATAGAGAGAGAGAAAGACAGAGAGAGAAAGAGAGAGAGAGAGAAAGAGAGTGAGAGAGAGAGAGAGAGAAAACATATCCATTGGTTGAAAGACACAATATTATTGGGGCACCTGGATGGCTCAGTCAGTTAAGCATCTGACTCTTGACTTCAGCTCAGGTCATGATCTCATGGTTCGTGAGTTCGAGTCCCACAACAGGCTCTGTGCTGACAGCTCAGAGCCTGGAGCCTGCTTCAGAATCTGTGTCTCCCTTTCTCTCTGCTTCTCCTCCACTCATGTTCTGTCTTTCTCTCTCTCAAAAATAAATGAATGCTAAGAAATTAAAAAAAAAAGAAAGACACAATATTATTAAGATGTAATTCTCCTTGAATTGATCTTAATCAATACAATACCAGTCAAAATCTTGCAGGTTTTTTTGTAAGAGTTGCTAAGTTTACTCTAAAATTTATTTGGAAAAAACCAGAGGATTTAAAATAGCCAAAGTAATCATGAAAAATAAACAAGAAAAATGTTTGGACTATCCAATTTTAAGAAGTGCTATAAAGCTACAAGAATCAGGCTATGTAATATTAATGGAAGGGTAGTCATTTGCAAAGCAAAAACTGGTTAAAGGACTTGCTTCCATAATATATAAAGAGCTCTCAGAACTCAATATTGAGAACGCATATAACCCTATGAAAATGGGCAAAATATTTGAACAGACACTTCACAAAAGTAGATGTAGGGATGGCCAATAAAGAACATGAATAGAATCTCAACATTATTAGTAATCAGGGAAATACAGTGAAAATTGCCATCAGATATGGTGACACGCCTACCAGTATCATGAGAGAGAGAGGGAGAAACAGCTAAAAAAATACCATGTGTTTTTGAGGACACAGAGTAACTGAGATTTACTCCTGGGAATAAAAAGTGACACAATCATATGGAAGATAGTTGAGAAGTTTTCTATAAAGCTAAATGTACCCTTAAAATATACCCCATCAGTTGCACTAATTTACCCAAAAGCAATGAAAATACAGATCTATATTAAGACTTGCACGTGAATATTTACAGCAGCTTCAGTTATGAGTCCATCAATATGTAAATGGATAAACGAATTGTGGTCTATTCATATCACAGAATACTATTCATCAACAAAATGATGGGGTGCCTGGGTGGCTCAGCCTTTAAGCGTCTGACTTCAGCTCAGGTCATGATCTCGCGGTTCGTGGGTTCTGGCCCCGCGTTAGGCTCTGTACTGACAGCTCAGAGCCTGGAGCCTGTCTTCGGATTCTGTGTCTCCCTCTCTCTCTGATTCTCCGCTGCTCGCGCTGTCTCTCTCTGTCTCTCAAAAATAAATAAAAACATTAAAAAAATTAAAAAATGTTGATGGAGATACACATCCATCCATATATATACATCCATATACTCCAGTAAGAATGTACTATTGATATATATGACAAGCTGAATGAATATTAAAAATGTTGTGATGAGGGAAAGCAGCCAAATACAAAAGAATACATACTACTTTATTCCAATTATATGAAACTCTAGAAAAGTAAAACCTAATCTATAGTGACAGAAAAAAGAATAGTCAGATGGAGTCAATAGCAAGATGGGGAGTAGGTGAAGGTATTGACTGGGAAGGAGCAAAAGGGAATCTTTTGGGATAATGGAAATGTTCTACATCTTTACTGTGGTTGTGGTTATATGATTGTAAATGTTTTTCCAGAGTCAGTGAGCAGTACACTTAAAATGGGTTCTTTTGCATGTATGTAAATTATACCTCACTAATATGATGTAAAGTGAAAAATAAATCTTTGCCTAGTCCAGTAGATTGCAAACCAAATGTTGACAGACTAGACCTCTCTGACTCAGTCACCTGTATTGTCCCTTGATGTCTCATAGGAGACTCCAGATTAACACAGGCAAATTGGAACTCATGGTATTCTCTCCCAGACCTGCTTCTCCTTCAGCACCTGCTATTCAAGCTCCACATTGCAGCTAGGCATCTTGTAACTAAAATTTTTATTGAGATAATTGTGAATTTACATGCAGTTGTAACAAATAATACAAAGAGTTGGCCCTTCCCTAGTTTAGCCCAATAGTAACATTTTGTAAAACCATAGAACAGTTCACAACCAGGATAGCGACATCGATACCATATGCCAGTCTTACCCAGATTTTCCCAGTTTAACTTGCACTTATTTGGATGTGTGTGATGCCAATGCTGGATTTTTTTTTTAAAGTCTTACAGGTTCCTGGGGTTCTGTTCACTTCTCTCTGAGGTTCAGATAAATTCTATTGATCTGCCCTGGAGTTTCTGATTCTATTGTCTATCATCTCCACTCTACTATCAAGCCCAAAGGGGTTTTTTTTTTGTTTGTTTGTTTGTTTAACTTCTTTGATTGTATTTTCACATTCTATAATTTCTACTTGATAACTTTTCATGTTAAGTTCTATTTCTTTGCAGAGATTTTTCTGTTTTTAAAACTTGTTTCAAGAGAATTTGCAATTGGTTTTTAAAGCATTTTTATGATGGCTGATTTAAAATCCTGGTCAGATATTGCCAGTATTTGACATATTGATTGATGTTGGCCTCAACTGATTGTCTTTTCTTATTCAAGTTGTGATTTTCCTGGCTTTTGGTATGATTGGTGATTTTTTTAATATTGCATCCTAAGCATTTTATTATGTTGAGAGGATGGGTGCTATCTAAATATTTTATTTTAGCGGGCAGTGACCCTTTAGGTTTGGCATGAAGGTCTTGACCCAATTTGGGGGGGCTGTGGTTCCAAAGCCAGGTTAATTTGCAGAGTGATAAAATTTCTGGTGCTGATGGGGCTCCCACTGGTTCTTGCTGGTGCTGAGGAGGCAGAGGGTGTTTCCCAGGCTGGACCACAGGTGTCTCTGAGGGGAGGAGGTGAGTGTAAGGCCCATGGAAACAAAGATGCTTCCTGGACTGGCCAGTCGCTCCTGCCACTACTACCTGGTTACTCTAGTATCTCTTGGTGGGGGAGGATTGCCTCAGACATGGTGGGAAAGGAGTGCCTTCCTGGCACCTACTGTTAGCGGGGCTCCCGATCGATCCCTATTGCAGGTAGTGCTGAGCTCACCTGGTGTTGACAGAGGGACTTCAACACCCTCTGTCTGTTTGATTTGGGGGTGGACTGAACCTACCTGGGCTGCCTTCCATTCCTGGGTCAGGAAATGCTGGCATGGGTCACCTTAGGTTGAGTGGAAGACCCTCTGCCACTGTGTTGTTCCTCCAGTTCTGAGGTCCAAAACCAGTTCACCTTTCTGTTACTACCCTTCAGAGTTCTCCTGTGGTTGCCTCTTGTGTTATTTCCAGGGTTTATTGTTGTACTTAGTAGAGAATAACAGGGAGAAATGATTCTATATCATCTTATCTCACCAGAAATCTGGTTAATCTTTTAATTTATTTTTTAAATGTTTATTTATTTATTTTGGAGGAGGAGGAGAGAGAGGGAGAGAACCCCAATTAGGTTCAGTGCTGTCAACACAGAGCCCAATGCAGTACTCAATCTCACAAACCGTGAGATCATGACCCGAGCCAAAATCAAGAGTCAGGCACTTAACCTATTGAGCCACACAGGTGCCTCTTATTATTTTTAATTGTAAAAAACATAGAACATAAGCTTTACTGTCTTAACCATTTTCAAGTGTGCAGTTCAGTCATCTTAAGTATATTTATGTCTTTGTACAGCAGAGCTCTAAAACTTTTTCATCTTGTAAAACTAAAATTCTATATCCATTAAGCAACAACTTCCATTTCTCTCTCCCCCTAGCTCCTGGGTACCAACATTCTACTTCCTGTTTCTGTGAATTTCTATGAATTTGACTACTCTTGCTATCTCATATAAGTAGAATCATGCAGTATCTGTCTTTTTGTGACTGGCATAGTTCATTTAGTATAATATACTCAAGGTTTATCCGTGTTGTAGAATGTGACAGGATTTCTTTCCTTTTTAAGGCTGAATAATATTCCATTGTGTATATATACCACATTTTGTTTATCTATGTGTCTACTTATAGACGGGTTGCTTCCACTTCTTGGCTATTGTTAATAATGCTGCAATGAACATGGGTGTGGTATCACTACCTCTTCAAGACTCTGCTTTCAATTCTTTTGTATATATACCCAAAAGTGTGGGATTGCTGGAACATATGGAAATTCTATTTTAATTTTTTTGAGGAACCACCCTACTGTTTTCCATAGCAGGTGCACCATTTTACATCCCCACCAACAGTGCAGAATGGTTCGAATTTTTCCACATCCTTACTAATATTTTTTTGGTTTTGTTTTGTCTTTTAAGTAGTAGACATCCTAATGTTATCATTGAGGTTTTAATTTGCATTTCTCTACTCATTAGAGATATTGAGCATCGTTTTATATGCTGTTTGTTATAGTCTTTTTAACTCCAGATTTATAATAGGTGAATAGTGATATCTCATTGTGGTACTAACTTCTATTCACCTCATGACTAGTGATGTTGAGCATTTTTTAATATGCTTATTTGCCATCTATATACCTTTTTAGTCAAGCATCTGTCCAAATCTTTAGTCCATTTTTATTTCTTATTGGTTTTTAGTCCATTTAAAAATTTTAATTTCAGTATAACTTCAATGTTTCAGGTATAGAATATAGTGATTCAACCATTCTATATATTACCCAGTGCTCATTGATAAGTATACTCTTAAACTCCTTCACTTATTTTACCCATCCCCTGCCAACCTCCTCTCTGGTAGTCATTTGTTTGTACTCTATAATTAAGAGTCTAGTTTTTTATTTGTCTCTTTCACTTTGGTTTGTTTCATAAATTCTACATATGAGTGAAATCATATGGTATTTGTCTTCTCTGATTGACTTATTTCAGTTAGCATTATACCCTCTAGCTCTATCCATGTTTTTGAGAGAGACAGACAAACAGAGCACGAGCAGAAGAGGGGCAGAAAGAGAGGGAGACACAGAATCTGAAGCAGACTCCGGGCTCCAAGCTGTCAGCACAGAGCCTGACGTGGGGCTTGAACCCACGAACTGTGAGATCACGACCTGAGCCGGAGTCACACACCTAACTGAGCCATCCAGGCACTCCCCAAATACTTCTTTTAATATTGGGATGATCGTATGTTCCCCCTTTTTCTTTTTTTAATGTGATGAATTATACTGACTAATTTTTTGAATGTGAAACCAACCATTAGTATCATTTTCTTTCTGCCTCAAGGACTTCTTTTAACATTTCTTGTAGTTTTGGTTTCCTGCTAATCTACTCTTTCAGCTTTTTTACGTTAGAAAATAATTTTGCTTTTGAATGATATTTTCACTGGGTATGGAATTCCAGGTTCAGTTATATTTCTTTCAGTACTTTAAATATATCACTGTGTTCTTGCTTGCCTTGTTTCCAATAAGAAATCTTTTGTCAGTCTTAGCTTTGTTCCTTTGTACGTAACATGTCTTTCCACTGGCTGTTTTTTAACATTTTCTCTTTATCACTATTTTTTTTAAAGATTTTATTTTTTCACCCAGTGTGGGACTCGAACTTACAACTCTGAGATCAAGAGTCACATGCTCTACCAGCTGACCCAGTCAGGCACCCTTTATCACTGGTTTTGAACAAGTTGGTTATGATATGCCTTGGGGTAGTTCTATTGTTTCTTATGTTTGGGGTTTTGAGCTTCTTGGATCTGTGGGGTAATAGTTTTCATCAAGTTTGGGAAAATGTTTGCAATTATTTCTTCAAATATTTCTTCTCTTTCTTCTCTCTCTCTCTCCATTCCTTTAGAGACTCCAATTACATGCACATTAGGGTACTTAAAGTTGTCTTGGACATACTGATGCTATTTTTATTTAAAACATTATCTTTTTTTCCTGCAAGGTATAATCTGCTATTATTCCCAACCAGTGTATTCCATCTCATACATGGTAGTTTGCATCTCTAGAAGTTAGATTTGGGTCTTTTTTCATATTTTTCATTTCTCCACCAACATTAAAAATATGAAACATGGCTATAACTTTTAATCCACTTTTCTTCTAATCCTAACATCTGTGTCAGTTCTGGGTTGGTTTTAATTGTTTTCTGTTTTCTGTTTTGTTTTTTGTTTTTTTCCTCTTCTCTATGGGTTGTACTTTCCTGCATGCCTTGTAGCCCTCGATTAGATGTCAGACAACTGTGAATTTTACCCTGTTAGATGGTGAATAATTTTGTATTCCTATAAATAATTGAGTTTTGTTCTGATATGCAGTTAAGTTACTTGGAAATGGTTTGATCCTTTTTAGCTTTTCTTTTAAGACATGTTAGGTGGAAACCAGACTGGTATTTACTGTAGAGGTAATTATTTTCCACTACTGAAAGTAGGCCCTTCTGAGTACTTTACCCAATTATGATTTTCTTCTATTCTTCTGGTGTGGTTTGTGGGAATAGGCACTATTCCCAGCACTGTGTGAGTTCCCTCTAATCCTTTTGGATAGTTTCCCCCACCCTTGGGTAGTCTCTTCACATGTGTACACTGATCAGTACTCAGCTGAGCACCTGAGTTGGTCCCTCTGCAGACCACCATGGTTCTCTCTCCAGACATTGCTCTCTTCTCTATAGCATAGCTGCTTTGGTCTCCCACAATTCTTAGCTACGTCTCTTCCTCTCAGTGCATTCACTGGACTCAGTCTGGGTTTCCACTCTCTGCCCTGCTGCCTGAAAACCCTCTCAAGGCCATAAGCTGGAGCAGTCACAGGTCTCACTCATTTCCTCTCCCTCTTTCAGGGCCATTGTTCTTCAATGTCCGATGTTCAGCGTCTTTAAAGCTGCAGTTTCATATATGTTGTTGTTGTTGTTGTTGTTGTTGTTGTTATTGTTTCAGGTGAAAAGGTAAAACTATCCTTGTGACTCCAGGATGGGTAGAACCCATTACTTTAAGGAGATTTAAACAATAAGAAGAGTATTTCCTATTTTCCCAAAGAGTTGCTTTTACAGTGCTTTTCTTTCTGTTGCATGGATCCCTACTTTCATCCGGTATCATTTTTCTTCTCGTGAAACAAGGTTCTTTAACATTTCTTGCAGTATAGGTCTGCTGGTTATGAACTCTTTTGGCTTTGGGATGTGGCATGCCTGAAAAACTCCTTGTTTATTTTGCCTTTGTTTTTGAAAGATACTTTCACATTTCTTCTCATGAAACAATCCATTGCAATAATAAGAAACAGAAACACAAAATCCAACTTTGATGAGTCCACAAGATCTTTGTATCCTTGAGCCACAACATATGAAAATACAATGCAGACGGTGGAATAGCAGTGATGACGACGATGATAGGACATGTTGTTTTATGTTTATTATGTCAGCCACCAGTATCCGTCAGGGGCTTAGCAGGCTCAGCAGTGGATTCAAATTAGGTTAATTCAAGGAGGACTTCATAAAGGGACTTTATGCAATTGTGGGCAGGGTATAGGAATAATGCAGTCTCCTAGGGCTAGTGACAGTAGGGCTGTTACCATCGTAGGCTGGCAGGCTTAAGGGAACAGAGAAGACTCCTTGCGAGGAGCTGTGACTTCCTGTCAAGAGATGCAGTCAGGCCAAGGCAATTCTTTGAGACAGCTGGGGGCATAAATACTCCAACCTCACTTGCTTCCCTCCCTGATATCATGCAAGGACTCCCCTTTGGCCAGAAGCTACAAGGAAGAGAGCCCATTGATGAAGTACATGTAGATCTCAGAGGCACAGAAGATCAGGGTAGAGAGTGGCTTTGGAGAGATAAATGCACATATCTGACATTGCCTTCTTGGATATATTAGCTCCTTTACTTCTCCCTCAAGTCCCATATATTAATATTATTGCCAGATGAACAAACAATGCAAGAAGAAGAAAAACTCAACAAAACTATCATGTCCTGAGTTTACAGTAGTTATTGCCTTCGCTAAACAAGAACAAGATGGTCTAAGAATAGGAATGATGACAGAAAAAGGGGGGGTAATTAGCAATAAAAACCATGATTGGGGCACCTGGCTGGCTCAGTCGGTAGAGCATGTGACTTTGATCTTGGGGTTGTGAGTTCAAGCCCTACGCTGGCTGTAGAGATTACTTAAAAACAAAATCTTAAAAAAAACCCCTGTGATAGCTAACCTTTCCCCCAAATTAATAGAATGGTTAGAAGATAAAGGTAAATAAGCTTCCCTGATACAGAACAAAATATAAGGAAATAAAAAGATAAGAACATTGAAAACCAATAGGGAGTAGAGACCAAATCCACAAAGTTCAACATCTCTCTTTCTGGAGTTCCTGAAAGAAAAAACAGATCACTGTGGGAAGGAAAATACCAAAGAAAAGTATTAAAAAAAATACGCCAGATTTGCTGAATTAAGAAGACTACTCACCCCTTCAAAGTATGCAGTGCAATGAATGAAAAAGGCCAACACCATACTTTTGAGAAATTTCATAACACCAGGTGTAAATTTAAAAGTATTAAATAACAACAATGAAAACTATTAGCTCTTACTAATTTTCAAAGTGATTTCGCATTCACTGTCTCACTTTTTAAAGTGTTCACAGATATGAAGACAGATACACTCAATATGACTTCAAACCTTTCACAGATGAGTAGCACAGGTCATTATTATTTAGCTGTGTTTGTGTGTTGAACACATATGTGTAAATGGACAAGTTATTTAGAATGCATGTGCAGTTTCCTGAACTAGATGATCAGCTCTCAGATATAGAGCACAATTTCTAATTCCTTGCTATGCTGTCCAGGTCAGTTGAAGAAGTGCTTAGTCTGGGGTGACTGGGTGGTTCAGTCGGTTAAGCGTCCAACTTCGGCTCAGGTGATGATCTCGCAGTTTGTGGATTCAAGCCCCATGACGGGCTCTGTGCTGACAGCTTGGAGCCTGGAGTCTGCTTCGGATTCTATGTCTCCCTCTCTTTGTTCCTCCCTCACTCAAGCTCTGTCTCTCAAAAATAAATACACATTAAAAAAAAAAAAGAAGTCCTTCTCTGGGCGGATCTACATAGCCAACTGGTGCCAACCAAGCCTGGAGGAAAGAGCTGTGATACAAGGAACAGTGATTGTTTTGCAGCTTGTTTGTATAAAGGCTCTGTAGGTGCTGTGAATACCGTCACCTTTTCTCATTATGTGTTCCCATAGGCAAGGTTTTAAATCTTCATGATCTTCGGATTTCTTCTGGTGGCTTTGGGACTTGATTCACCCTCTTCAAATTCCCTTCCAATACCATAATTCCAGCATTCTGTCAATAAACAGGATAGTATGAGTTAAATGAATCAACTACATCAGCGAGAAGGGGGGAGGGTCGGGGGGGGGGGTTCCACAAGGCCAAGGGGAGCCAGGTGGGGGAAATGGCCCAAGTAGAATTGTGTGATCAAATCTCCCCAAAAGTTCTCAGGCTTTTGGAGAATTAGTAAAAGGTGACATAGTAAATGGAAAATCGAACAGTTTGTTCACCAAGACAGTGGCTTGCAGTTTCCTGTACCCATAGAGACTTTGTGAAAACAACACCATTGTAATGAAGAGTTTTGCATTCCTAGCTGCTAGAGATGGTGCCAGGAATGGAAATGAAAGCAGTCAGTGGTGGTGACCACAACCCAGAAGCTGAAACCACACTCTAATTTTGCACAAAATTGCTGGTTCTGACTCTTCTTTGCTTATGACTTTTCATTTCAACTGCAAGGATTACATTTAGTTATGTGTAAAATAGCATCTTGAGAACAGACCGAAGAAAACCATTTAGCTCCCAGTCATTTGTACTAACCCACAACATGCCAGTACATTTTCTAATACACTACTAGGGATACACCCTCCAATATCAAAGTCAGTACAATCATGGGAGTGAGAGGTGGAGGGAATACCCAAAGAGACACTGAAGAAGGACAAGGAGGATGAAAGGGAAGGAGAAAGATGAGGAGAATGAGGAAGAATGAGTTTTTGTTTGGGAAGAAAATTTGACTTACATTCATGTGAATATCTCGACTAATCTTGGCACTAACAATATGTCAAAGAAAATGCACCAGCTCTATTGGGCCACATTGCTACCGATAATTGGTGACCCATAGCTTAAAACGGTTTAGCCTTTTCATCTAAAGACACTTTTTATAGGACTAAAACTAATCATTTTAATTAAAATGGCCTGAGTTTCCAGCACGAATTTCAAAGTAGAATTTGCTTTTTACTATTTGGCCTCAAGTTTCTCAACAGTCACCTATCCTAGCAATGAGTCAACATTTAAAAAAAAGTTTATTTATTCATTTTGGAGGGGGGGAGGGGCAGAGAGCTAAGGAGAGAGCAAATCCCAAGCAGGTTCTGAATGGTCAGTGCAGAGTCCAACACAGGGCTCCACCCCACAAACCATGAGATCGTGATCGTGACCTGACCTGAAATAGAGCCGATGCTTAACTGACTGAGCCACTCAGGTGCCCCTCAACACTTTTTTTCCTATAGCAATTATGACTTATCCCTTGACTTTACATGCAGTACAGATTGAAGATACAGTTGTTAAATATGAATAAATGAATAAGTGAATGAGTAGAGAATGCTTGAAAAAAATAGATCTTAGAAATAGCACTTCTACAAAAGTTTTGATAGATCAAATCAGATCATTTATTTCATCCTGCACCCTATTTTAAGTTTGTATTTCGGCAAAACAAGCAAACATTTCAGAAAGAACCTCCCAGGAAGATAGCTGAAATTTGACATTTGTAGGACACTTACTGTCCTACACGTACTATACACAGAGAGAATGACAATTTAATGTAATTTATTTGAAATGCTTCCAGAAAAGTTTAAGGCCTTTATACAAAAACATTCATTTCATCAAAACATTCACTTTCTTCCCATAGGCCAGCACTTAACAGACCTCTTGCCTCAACCCACCGGCCACACAGTGGCTGAGCGCTCCTGCAGAGAATGATTCACTCTTTCCCCCATCATCAAACAACAGGTTCTCAGCTTCTGTCTGTTTCCACCTGCAGCAGTTCATTCACTTGCTAAATCAACAACAATTTGAGAAACAAAGCAATTTTAAATAAACTTGTAATAGAAAAAAAATTCACCATGTTTAAAATCTATAAATACAGAAATCTGTTTTACAGGGTATAATTGACCACAATATTTTTTTTTGTTTTTGAAAAATAAGTAATATTACCTTGTTTTTATAATGATACATCTTGTCACACAGCTTCTTTGAATGCACATATTAGATGTACATAATAAAATGACAACACAGCATTTACTGCTTTCTGTAAACTCGAAAGACACAAGAAGATTAAAAAAAAACTTTTTGGCAATAATTTAGAATCATTACTACTAGTGCTGGTGTGGGAATAATTTTGCACAGGTCATCCTTAATATTTACACTCACAGGGAGCTTTTCTGTGTATTCAGTTAGCTTCTTTTAAGGTCTGCAGTCCACCCTGCACTGTAAGCCAAGGCTGGACAAAGAGGTTACTAGTTTGGCTCATTGATCCTAATTAATCATAGAGTTAATTAAACTTGGCCTTTGGAGAATGTAATTATGACTCTGATCACAGCACAGAGCCAAGGCGGCAAAGTGATGACCCGAAAGCAGAGCAGGAATACCCAAGGCTCTGGCCTTTCCCAGAAGGGCACCAGACCTTACTTTCCTCTTAATGTTTCCCGTAAGAGGTCACGATGAAGCACTTCTTACAAATCCTTCTTCTCACACGTTTCTGTGAACAGAGGCACTGACTCCCCTACAGTTTCTTCCTCAATGCTCCAAAATATGAATAGGGCTTGGCAGATGAAACAAAATGATGACAGGCCTTCTTATTACCCTGCCAGACCTTTTGAATTCTACTCTGATGTTTTAGGCTAGAAGTGGCTCTCTACGGCAAGCCAGCAACTTTGACAGAGAGGCCCCCCCCCCCATCTCACACCCTGTGCCTCCCTACCCCCAACCCCAGTGCAACTGCCTTTCAGTTTAAGATTCAGAGCTGACAGCTGCTTTTGTGCTGGTCCTTTTAAGGTCAGACACTATTCCACGTCCTAATAGATTATTGCATCAAATCTACACTGGATGACATTGCAAGGTCAACACAGTGCCTCTTGCTTTGCAAAATTAAGGATCCAGAATCCCCAGGGATGTTTTCATGCTTTCTGGTTGGATAGCATTGAACCAAGTTCACTGCAAGGATTGATCTTTTCCCATTTTCCTTCAAATACCATCATGATACACAAGTGACTTCCTCATGCCCTGTTTGTAAGGCCCTGTATACTCCATGCCTTCAGCTACCATGTCAAAGAGCTAGAAAAGCACTACAGAAACATGGGAAGACTCTTTTAAGTAATCTACATGAAACAGTAGTTTAGAGATTCTTTCCTAGTTTTTAAAATCCAGCAGGACAATTGAAAGTAACTTGTTCAAGTACCCCTCCATCCGTATAGACACTTGTGAAATACAATACAGGGTAACAGTTGCCACAGATCCCAGCTTACACAGACAGATTGGCAGTTACAGTACTAAGGACAAAGGTACAGATACAAGAGACTGGGTCAACACGGTCACAAAAATATTAAAAAGTGCTTCTCCAAACCGTTCCATGTGTGGAATGCAAATACTGTACAGGTAAGACACAGGGCTACTTCCAAGAAGTACACACGCTTCTGTCAGACGTTGCTTTCAATGTGCCTGCTGTTCCCACAGGAAGAGTCTGTCTGTTCCATGCGCTCACAGTCAAGGCTGACCTCACTCGTGTCCATACTACAGTCTGACTCACTGTCTGATTGGTCCATCTGCTCAAGTCTTGTTTCTTCCTGTGGCTCCCTGCTCCTGGTGGTGGGATTTAGGAACGGTCCCTCGGAATCCAGCACCCCAGCCTGCCCGGCAGCACATAGCACTGTTTCTTTGGCTTGACGAATACAGTTGAGCCACTGCTGCTTGTTGAAGGTGTCATTGGCTTGTAGTGAGTGGGTCTGACTTTGGGATCCGTTTTTGAAACTCACTCTGAAGAAGTTTTTAACTAGAAATGAAAAACACAGTTAAGAAAGGTCAATGGACAGGCAGTTCCCAGGGCAAAGATCACATATATAGTGACATTAACCCCCTGAACCAGGGCAGACATCATTAATTGATTACAAAGTGTGTCCCATTTGTCTGCCACATGGCTCAGCTCTACCCAGCAGCCACCATCAATCAACTGGAGTTGACCTGGAATTGACACCAGTGTAGCTTTCAGTTGCCCTTGAGGCTAGCAAATGGACATCAGCTTAAACCTGGGTGCATGTTAAAATCCTCTGTGAACTTGTTAAAAACATACATGGCTAGACCCTACCCTTAGAGATTTGGATTCAATAGGTCTAAGGTGAGCCTGGTAATCTGGAATTTCATCAACTGTCCCAAGCTAGAGCCTTTTCAAGTTTAAGAAGCTCTTTGTAATATCAAAACATGCCCACGATCCTTCACATGATAGTACATGTACATATAGTACCCAAATGATTGAGAAGATATGTAAAGACTCAGAGATATTATAAATTAGGTTTCACTTTAAAATAAAATTCCATTTTAATTACCTCCATGGGAGCTAAGGGCATTTGAAAAATGGTAGTGCACAACATGGAAGACATTTTATTTAGCTTAACTAGCACATAACAGGCCCCGTGTGCCATGTGCAATGTTTGGTTCACAGAAGCATGGGTGTTCAGTCCCCCTTGCACTATCCCTGTGGCCAACAGACTGGGAACCACCTCTTCAGATAAATGCAGGCTCCACCCACTGCTCTTAGGCAAGCGCCTTAACTCCTCTATGTCTCAGTGTCCTTATTTGTAAAATGGGAGAAACAACCAGAATCTACCTTATTAAGGTTATTATGAGGCCTAAATGTGATAATAAATGTAAGTGCTTATACAATGCCTGGCACATAGTCAGTATCCAAGAAATATAAGTTACCACTACACCATGACCATCACCACTACCACCAGGGTGGATGGACTGGCGAGTAGGTAAGAGGCAGTACATATTAATCACTTTGACAATATGATGCCAATATTAATCCAAGATGTTCAAATGTCACTTTCTCAAGGAAAACTTCTTTGATCATTTCCTCTAAAACAAACCTGCAACTGTTATCCCTATTTATCCCATGCTGGGTTTTAGTTCTCTTAACAGCACCTGAATATTTATTCATCATTTATCTCCTCTCTTACAATGTAAGCTCCACAGGGCCAAGGAATTTGACTGTTTAGTTGACCAGTGTATACTAGCGCCTTAAACAACACATATAAGACACTCAGTAAACACTGCCATCTTACCTTCTCTTGATTAATTTCCTTGTTTATTAAGTCTCAAGTTAGAGAAGTCCATTTTGCATAATTACAGATGAATTCTCAACCAGGTGACCATCCTTAAGCCTCTTTAGGGATGAGTCTGTTGGCTCAACAACAGGGCCAGCAGGAAGCAGCTGGTATCTACATAGGGGCTCTCTGGTATTAAGCATGCTTTTATCCAATGGAAGGAGACAGAGAAGGGGGAACTTAAGGGGCCCCTGTTACGTGCAGACAGGTTCACTTGCAGTATCTTAATCCTTATAACAACCTTATAAAGTCGGCATGCATACATGCCCATTTTGCAGATGGGAAACTGAGGCTCATAGAGGTGGCACAAGGTTACACAGTCAGTGAGTGAGGAGATAGCATTGGAGTGTAGTGTGACTCCAAGGCGATGGCTCTTCTCTTTCCACCAGCCATCCACTCCCTCTGAACCGCCACTACCAAAACCATTCAACAGATCAAAACCGACCGCCATCCGTACTTCTCTCATTGTTGCTAAATGCACCACGCAGGGAGCCGCCCAGCCTCACTTCTCCATCCTGCAGGTCTTCCAGCAGGAGGTCCTTTACAGGGATCGGCTGCCGGTACAGCTGGTAGCAGAGCTGCTCGTTGTGGGTGACGGCTCGAGTGATCACAAGCACTTCTTGGAACAGGAAAACATGGAGCTTCTGGAAGAAAAGGATCCACAGGATTTCTCTAAGCGACAGTCTAGAAAGATTAGTGGACTTCCGCGGAGAAGAGCTCCCCAGGTACCAGGTTCACATTGTATGACGAACTTTTAGGCTCAAATCTACCTCCAGAAGAGAAGTTGGGCAACTTGGAGGTACTTCCAGATGCATCTATAGTGCCTTTCATAGAGGAAGGGCCTCCCTAGGGCCTCCATGGAGAAGGCCTTTCTGCCTACAGATATCTGCAACCAGGGCTCCAGGGACAACATTCACACTGCAGTTCACAACCTGTGCAGACACACACAGCGTCCAGCTTCCGTAAGAAAAAAAAAAATGAGAAGGGGGAGTAGAATAAAGGGGACAGTGAAGGAAAAAGAATTTAGTACCCCCACCCCCATTCCAGGTTTAGTTTGTAGCACCTAATATAATCCCAAGAGATCAAAATGAACCATAGTTTATAAAGGATTCACCTGGCATATCAAAGCGTAATATTAATCTTTGCTTCCCAAACCCATAAAAACACTTATTCCTTAAACCACAGAGCTGAGTATTAGCTCCATTCAGGCACTCTAACTCAATCACTGCCCATCCCTGAGGGAACCAGAGCATGCCACTGTAGCCACAGAGAAAGATAATCAAAGCACTGGTCCTTCTCGGTTATGTTCATCAGAACCTCAGTTCTCTGAAGAGGTTGTGCTTTAAAGGCTGATGATTGATGTGTATGTTGTGGGCAAAAAGAAAATCTCAAGAATGAAATCTTTTTCTCAAAAAGAAAATCTCATGAAAGCAGTTTCGCTGGGTGGAGCTGGGGTAAATTGGCTCTATTCCATTCCAAGTGCCAGGCTCATCTCACAGATTGGAAATGCTGTTGAACTGAAGTGAAAAGATCTACAACTTTGGCAGCTGGGTTCTGGTTTTCCAGTGGAGATATTTGGGAATGTGGACCCAGGTGGAAACTCACATTAGAATCTTGATTTGGGGCAGGGAAGCACATTCAGCATTATCAGACAATTTTATATTTGGGAGAAAAGAAACTTGTGGATCCCCCTCCCCCCCCACCAGGCCTACTCTGACATACACACACACCACACACACACACACACACACACACACACACACACACACACCCCTGCAGAAATTAAAGCTCAACCAAATGTTGGCCTGTGGAAATACAAATGATAATTTTGTACTGAGTGGGAGGAGATTGAGGAGTGAGATTTTGTTTATCAAAAGGATCAAATGTACATTGAAACACAGTAAAGCAAAAAATAACCAAGTTAAGGCTTTTTTTTTTTTTTTTTTTTTTTTGAGAGGGGAATGTATAAAGAATGTTGAGACTTTTCTTTGGGGATGGGGAGAGAACGGGTTGGTCACTGTAAACATGATCAGAGATTTTTACAATGTTTCTACTTCAATCGATCCTCTAGCCAAGGTAGACAATTTGAACTCATTGTCTGGGAAATCTTTGAAAAACATCCCTTATTTATGAGTGTTCGCTGAGAATTCCCCTTCTTAGTCTCACCTCCTTTTAGCTCCCAAATGATAGAGCTTTTCTCCTGATACAGGACTTGGTTCCTAATGACTTCCATAATTCGGTTGGGAAAAACAAAATACTAAAACAAACCTCCCACCCCAACTGCTATCTTTGTCTGGAAAAAATCTGTTGCTTGAAATATGAACTAAAGTTCATCTTTAATGCCCCTGGCACATCCAATCAGAGAGAGTCTCAGGCCTTGACTGATGGACATAAAGAGACTAGGCCCTCATCTCAGAAGCGATAAATCTTCCCAACTATTTCCCACAGGGCTCCTGACAAAGAATGTTCAAGAAGTCAGAGTATCTGACATTAGAAGTCCACTGGTGCTTTCTGAAAATCAGCAAGAAGGAGAATGTAGCTTTCTAGCAATCAATAGTTTGTAGTCAAACAGAAACATTTCTTCAAGCAGTGGGCTGTGACCTGTCTCATTATCTCTGTTGTACCATCAGCTGGTGGGATCCCTAGTGGCTCTGATAATGGGTGCTTATGACATATACGCAGTGATTTCAAATAACATTTCTGAACCTGCTCACAAATGCCACTCCATATTCTCAGTCAAAAGTTGTCCTTTGAATCATCAAAGCTTTATTAAGAACTATTCAATCTAGTTTTGGCTTCCATTCTAAGGGTTGACTAGATACTGAAGATGAAATACAATAAAAGTGGAGAGTCTCTTTCTCAATGGCTTTCCCAACATTGAAATTAAATATATTATATTATACATAATAAAACCTATATATTCCATATTCATTTTAATGTATAATATATACAAATTATAATATATCATATACATATTAGCATTAATTTCTATTGGCTATACATAAAAGTAGCCTGGTGAGTTAAATGAATTTTGAACTCTCATAAAATTCAAATCTATTCTTTCTTCATTCAAACATTCACATTCATTCATTCACTCACTCATTCACCTAACATTACTGAGTGCTTAGTATGTGCCAGGTCCCCATAATAGGTGCTGGGGGTTAACAAGACACAGCCTCCACCCTAAAAGATTATAGCATAAAGGAAGATACTGACAGACAGATGGACAATTACAACCCATGGCAGTAAGTGCTCCAGGGAGAACTGTCCAAGTTGCTATGATAGGAGAGGAGGGACAATTTCAATATCTACTCAGGAATAAAAGTCAGGAAATTGGGCAGAGTTAGATACGTAGCCAATAGAGGGTAGGTTATTGTTTTAAAAGAACAAAAACTGGTCTTAAAATGGAAGTCTGTGGATATGTACCTATCCAAAAAAAGCAAAGAATTTCTCATAAAGCTAAGAGTTTTAATTTAAGAGCTGTTTTTCTGAGATCATGTACTTTTAACATCCTGTTTTCTGAAATCAAAGTGAGGGACATGTTAGCTGTTCTGCATTTGTTATTGAAGGTCATGATCAAACAAAATACAAAGTTGGCAACCCTATGTTGGTTTCCAATTCTTCCTGAACATGTACTAGTTGTGAAATTTTAAAATATATATATAATATATACCTTGTGTGATATGTATAAATATGTATTAATATTAAGTTAGAAATACCCAATCCATATTATTAATAAATTATATATATAATATAGAAATATACATATACAAGGTATATAATTATATATATATATATATGGGATCCTGTGATATAAAATACACTGGAAATCAATTTTTGTCTGAAGATGCTTGATGGGGAAGGCACAGTAACAGGAGGCTTGGCATCAAATGGCTTAAGTGTTGGGGGAGGCCCAGGAGGAGACCACTGAAGAAGAGGAGCCACTCACCACGCCTCGGTTGTTCTTCAGTTCTCCATGACAACACAGCACTCTTGAGCTGTCGATTAGAGAGTCTTTCTGGCCTTCTTCCAAGTAAAGAAGCCGCTCTTTATAATAGCGGCACTCAGATTCCCCAGTCTTGGTGTTGATTTCTGCCACGATTCCTTGAATGATGTTTATCTATGGAAACAAAGAAGAAGGTATGGGGAAAGTAAGCAAACCATCCACACCAGCAAGTCCCAGGGGCTCAGCCTAGAAGGTCACCAAGATAGACTTGCATCTAATTCTGAGATTCTGTTATCTAACTTGCGGTTTTGGGAAAAGAAATGTGCAGCATAGAGCTCAGTGGCTATGAGTCCTGCACATTGAAAACTGTACTTTATATTTCTGCCTCTCAAATAAAAGTATGCATCAGTATCAAAGGATATCAGTATCAAAGGATATCAGTATCAAAGGGAAAAGGCAAAAATAAATGCTTTTAATATATCGTGTCTATCCATCTATACACGTACACATATATATACCTATTCGCACATATATTTATATAAAGATACAGATATTTGTTTATTAAATTGATACTGATGCATACTTTTATTTGAGTGGAAGAGATATAAGGTACACTTATCAATGTGCAGGACTCATAACTACTGAGCTCCATGCTGCACATTTCTTAAAACATGCTTACAATGTTGAAAACATAGGCATCTAAAAACTTCAGCCAAGGAGAGAAAACAAAGCAGAATGTAGTAGTCCCAAGAAGGGATCATCTTTGGGGATTTGAACCCAGTTTCAAGGTCTCTCCACAGGTACTCGATCTAACCTACAAACAGTATTTGCAAATTGGGTGTGAAGAAATGGTTTGGATATCTTTTAGTGATAAACACAAATGATTTATAAAGGGCAGAGAACTAGAAATGGAAAAAAAAGACATTAGGCATCGTGATGGGAACCGTTTGTCTATATATACTCACACCCATGCCTATAGCACATGTGAATAAGTTAGGGGTAGAGGGATTTCAGAGCAATGGTGGATGCACTATTGTTAATAAAGAATGAAATGAAACAAAGCAACAAGAGTACAGCACTCATACACAATCAGTGGGCATTTATTTTGATGTGTTGTTCTACCACATGAGTAACATGTCTAAAAGTTAGAAAATGCTAAAAACCAAAGGAATAAGAAATTAGTTGAGTAAAAAACTCAATGACACCAACCAAAGGCAACGTGATGACTTCCTCAGCAGGGTCCTCTGTCCTCTGATAGTGAAAAGACCAACAGTCCCATCTTTCTCATTGTAGTATTTTTTTCAAGTTTTTATTTAAATTCCAATTAGTTAAGATCCAGTGTAATATTAGTTTCAAGTATACAGTTTAGTGTGATTCAACACTTGCATACCACACCTGGTGCTCATCACAAGTGCCCACCTTAATCCCTATCACCTATTCAACCTATTCCCAACTCACCTCCCCTCTGGTAACCATCAGTTTGTTCTCTATAGTTAAGAGTCTGTTTCTTCATTTCTCTCTCTCTCTCTCTCTCTCTCTCTCTCTCTCTTTCTCTTTCTCTCTCTCTCCCCCCTTTGCTAGTTTGTTTGGTTTCTTAGATTCCACATATGAGGAAATCACATGGTATTTGTCTTTCTCAGACTTATTTCAATTAGCATTATACTCTCTAGCTCCATCCATGTCATTGTAAATGGCAAGATTTCATTTTTTTGTGTGTGGCTGAGTAATAATCTATTGTGTGTATGTATATATATACCACATCTTTTTTATTCATTCATCAGTTGGTGGACACTTGTACTGTTTCCATATCTTGTCTATTGTAGATAATGTGGCTGTAAACACTGGGGTGTATGGATCCCTCTGAATTTGCATTTTTGCATTCTTTGGGTAAATACCTAGTAGTGGAATTGCTGGATTGTAGGGTAGTTCTGATTTTAACTTTTTGAGGAGCCTCCATACTGTTTTCCAGAGTGGCTACAGCAATTTGCATTTCCATCAACAGCACAAGAGGGTTCCTCTTTCTCCACATCCTCACCAACACCTGTTGTTTCTTGTGTTGTTGATTTTAGCTATTCTGATAGGTATGAGGTGATATCTCATTGTAGTTTTGATTTGTATTTCTATGATGATCAGTGATGTTGAGCATCTTTTCTTATGTTGTTGGCCATATGGGAAAATGTTTATTCCTATCTTCTGCCCATTTTTAATTGTATTATTCATCTTTTGGGTCTTGACTTTTATAAGCTCTTTATATATTTTTGGATACTAAACCTTTATCAGATATGTCATTTGCAAATATCTTCTCCCATACGGTAGGTTGCTTTTAGTTTTGTTGATTATTTCCTTCACTGTACAGAAGCTTTTTATTTTGATGAAGTCCCAATATTTATTTTTGCTTTTGTTTCCCTTGCCTCAGGAGACATATGTAGAAAGAAGTTGCTACAGCCTGTATCAAAGAGGTTATTGCCTGTGTTCTCCTCTAGGATTTTCATGATTTCAGGTTTCACATGTAGGTCCTTAATCCACTTTGAGGGTTTTTTGTGTATGGTAAAGGGTCCAGTTTCATTCTTTTGCATGTTGCTGTCCAGTTTTCTGATTACCATGTATTGAACAGACTTTTTCCCACTGGATATTCTTTCCTGTTTTGTCAAAGATTAGTTCACCATATAGTTGTGGGTTCATTTCTGGGTTTTCATTCTGTTCCACTGATCTATGTGCCTACTTTTGTGCCAGTACGATACTGTTGTAATCACTATAGCTTTGTAATATAAACTTGAAGTCTGGAATTCTGATGCCTCCAGCTGTGCTTTTCTTTTTCAAGGTTGCTTTGGCTATTTGGGGTCTTTAGTATTTCCAAACGAATTTTAGGATTGTTTGTTCTAGCTCTATGAAAAATGCTGATGGTAGTTTGCTAAGAATTGCATTAAATGTACAGACTGTTTTGGGTAACATAGATATTTTAATAATATTTGTGTTTTCAATCCATGAGCATGGAATGTCTTTCCATTTCTTTGTGTCATCTTCAATTTCTTTCATCAGTGTTTTATAGTTTTCAGAGTAGAGGTCTTTTACCTCTTTGGTTAGGTTTATTCCTAGGTATCTTATTATTTTTCGTGCAATTATAAATGGGATTGATTCCTTAATTTCTCTTTAATTTCTCTTTCTGCTGCTTCATTATTGGTGTGTAGACATGCAACTGATTTCTGTACGTTGATTTTGTATCCTGTAACTTTACTGAATTTGTTTATCAGTTCTAGCAGTGTTTTGGTGGAGTCTTGAATTTTCTACATAGAGTATCATGTCATCTGTAAATAGTGAACGTTTTTCTTCTTCCTTGCAGACTTGGATGCCTTTTCTTTAAAAAAATTTTTTTTGTTAACATTTATTTATTTTTGAGAGACAGAGAGATAGAGCATGAGTGGGGAGGGGCAGCAAGAGAGACCCAGAATTGGAAGCAGGCTCTGGGATCTGAGCTGTCAACACAGAGCCCCACATGGGGCTTGAACCCATGAACTGTGAGATCATGACCTGAGCCAAAGTCAGAGGCTTAACCAACTGAGCACCCTGGATGCCTTTTCTTTCTTTTTGTTGTCTGACTGCTGCAGTTAGAACTTCTAGGACTATGTTCAATAACAACTGTGAGAGTGGACATTCCTGTCTTGATCCTGACATAGAGGAAAAGCTCTCAGTTCTTCCCCATTGAGGATGATATCGGTTGTGGGTGTTTCATATACGGCCTTTATGACTGTGAGATATGTTCCCTCTAAACCTACGTTGTTGAGGGTTTTTATCATGAATGGATGTTGTACTTTGTCAAATGCTTTTTCTATATCTATTGAAATGATCCTATGGTTCTAATCCTTTTTTTATTAATATGGTGTATCACACTGATTTATTTGTGAATATTGAACCACCCTTGCACCTCGGGACTCATGGTGGTATTAACAGGAAAGAACTTAACAGATGAAAAATGTTAATAAGGACTCTTCTTGGTCACATTTACTTAATGGAAAAACAAACCAGTCTCTGAAAAGCAAGGTTTTAAAAGAGGCCTTTACTCCATGAGAACTTACCACATCTTGTAATGTGTTAAGTTGGCAGTAAAATCTAAGTGTTAAGTGATTATTTTTTACATGCTAATGAAATGATACCTTCTGCCCAAAGCCAACTGGATAAAAACTTTTACCCGGTTATAACTTTGGCACTTTCACGCAAGTTTGACAGAAGATCTTACAGCTCTGAACTGAAGTCTGGTGACTGTATTCTATGAACAGATGCATAATCTGTATACTTCTCTAGCTATTATGGGTTTCAAAGCTCATTTATTCTTTCCTCTGTTTCCCAAAGTTTGGTGGTAACACTACTTTGACAACAAAAAAATAACATAATTTTTAAGAAAACACAGGGTTTTTGTATCATAAAATAATCTTTCTGGACTTTAATGTCAACCTGATATTAAATATAAATCCTATGAAATTAATCTGAGTTTTATTAACATAAGACAATAAAGAGAACACTTTGGTCCACAAACTTACTCTTTGTTGTTTGTTTTTTCTCCCCTCTTGGTTTTGAAATATTACTGGCTGTTGTTACTTTCAAAAACAAACAAAAAAAGAAATTTCAGGGGTGCTTGGCTCAGTTGGTTAAGGGTCCAACTCTTGATATTGGCTCAGGTCATGATCTCAACAGTTTGTGAGTCCGAGCCCTGCGCTGGGCTCTTGGCTGACAGCATGGAACCTGCTTGGGCTTTTCTCTCTGCCCCTCCCCTGCTTTCTCTCTCTCTCTTCCTCTCTCTCAAAATAAATAAATAAACTTAAAAAATTTAAAAAAGAAATTTCACAACACATACTAGAGCTATGACTCATCCTTCAAATTAATTCAGTTAATGCTCGTTGAGCATGTGTTCAGTGCAGAACTAGATGGCAGCATTCAAAAAAGTGAGACAGGGTCCTTGCCCTCAAGAAGCTTAAAAATATATGGGAGGTATCTGACAAATTGTTTTATGTCTACCTTAATCTTTTTTTCTTCTTTAAGTAGGCTTCATGCCCAGCGTGAAGCCCAGTGTGGAGCCCAACGTGTGTCTGAACTCATGACCCTGAGATCAAGACCTGAGCTCAGACAGAGAGTCAGAGGCTCAACCAACTGAGCCACCCAGGCGCCTGGGCTACCTTGATCTTTTACCTTACTACATTTTCAATATGTAGTGGAATCCATACTTTTCCTTTGTTTTTAAAGTAATAGCATTAATTGCTGTGGCTCTTCTTAGAGTTTACCATTACTAGGTATACCTGGAATTAACTGGGTCTTGAGTCAATTTTCTGAGTTTCCTGCAAGTATCCAGTAAACCAGAAAGATGATGTACCATAGGCAAAAACACACGTTCACTTCCTAATTTAACTCAGAAACTGAACGGCTGGTACATCACATGAAGATTAATAAGCTCAAACATGTAGTGGTTCCTTGGGCAGTTATGACTACCGTCAAATGCTACGTCTTCCTTTGGTGTTTGAAAAAAGAGAGACAAAACAATAGAATATATCAGTGTTATTACACATTCTTTGTGGACATTATAATAGCACCTCTGGGTCTGCTTTCATTTATTAAAAATAGTGTCTCTTAGTTATATCCACCTGTACACCATAAGCATCTAATGTTTGCACTGGTTCTTGAGAGGAATTTATTTTGCAGAATTGCAGCAAGGAATAAAGCTGAATATAGCAAGCAGACTGCATTACAAATAGTCACAGTAGCTTTGCATTTAAGTTAAATTTATTGTTGCATCTCCCATCAGGCTTCAGACTGAAGGGAAAGGACTGGTAAAGCAAGATGATGACAGATATCTGGTAACAGAACCGGGGTTAAACCCACACAGGCTATAATCGTCACGCTCAAAGTGAAATCTGAAAACCCTGTCTAGTTCCTTGAGCGGTAATATCATCTATTCGTAGGCTTGTGACATGAACCAGGAATAGCAGCCAGCACCGCAGGAACAGCCGGACTGTTCTCATTGTTTCCAGTGATTTTTTTTTTTTTTTTAATAAGAAGCAAGTGGTGGGCAGAGGGAAGAGATGGTCTGCCAGATCAGGTTTTGGCTGAAACGATCCTTAGAATTTAAAATGTTAAACAACTAGACCTCTGGAATATCTGAGTATCCAAAGTTCTATTTAAAAATGTTGCCTTTTGGGGTGCCTGAGTGGCTCAGTCGGTTAAGCCTCCGATTTTGGCTCAGGTCATGGTCTCGTGGTCCTTGAGTTCGAGCCCTGCATTGGGCTCTGTGCTGCCAGTTCAGAGCCTGGAGCCTGCTTCAGATTCTGTGTCTCCCTCTCTCTCCTCCCCTCCCCAGCTCATGCTCTGTCTCTCTCTGTCTCTCAAAAATAAATAAACGTTAAAAATTGAAAAAAAAAAAAAAAATAAAAGCAAGGCCTTTTTTTAGACCTAATCGGAGGAGTGGACAATTGATATAGAAACAATGTATTAAGAGTTCTCTGATCTTCCCCTTTTCAGAGGTGGAAAATTTATTCAGTGAATCTGTAATTCAAGCTACATTGATACTATGGGTTTTATGTTAATCAAGCATTCACAATGTACCCAAGAGTACAGGGCTAAATATTTCTGCTCATCTGGGGTAATGCCCAGAGGAATTTGAAAAGACAAAAAAACAAAGCAAAGCAAAACAAAACAAAACATTGCTGTGCTTCTGTTGTGTAAATGGGCATTAAGAAGACTTGCTTTACAGACATTTTGAAATGCAGGTATTCCATGCTTCACACACAAATCTGCCTGAATAACTAGGTGCAGATTCAACTTTTAAAAATGACATCATATTTTTTTGCACTAGGGAAACTGACCCATCCTTTCATATTGCAAACAATCATATTCTTATCTGTTTTTAAACCCAAACTTTACCTCACTTGGGTGATCTTAGAAACAGCATTATTCTTTCATGCTGCATGTTAAAAAGAAGAAATCTTAACAGTAAAGCTCAGAGCAAGTTCACGTGCTTCAAAAAAGTAATTATTTAAACTAGCTTGAGCTCCCTTTTGTTTTCATTCCTGCAGACCACACACTTGCTGGGATGAAATGTGGAGAGGAGGTAATGCTTCTGTGCTCTTTCCAGTAATAAAAACAGACATGATGAAGTGAGATGGGCCTCATGCCCAGTGCCTGTGTCCCCCATCTATGCTGGACTGGGTACCTGGTCTGTGTGTGTCTGCCAACAGTCAAGAGAGTCTTCCATCCATCTTCACTATTCCTACAAGGAGGCACCTGGCCCACCTTGGCACCAGTGAGGCCTCTCCACAAAGCCTGGTGGCCCCAGATAGCTTTCTGCAATTCTACAGGCGAGGGGGACTCAAAGAAGCATCCAGGTTTTCAGCTCGGTGGTGTAGGATCATAAAGAAGTAGAAGAGGCACAGGATTTGCAATCCATACCAGCAGATTTCAGACACAAACCTCATCATTTGCTGGCTCTGGCTGTAGGCAGTTAGCTAAGCCCTCCAGGCCTCATCTGGAATATGGTCCTAACAGGGATAGCTATCTCATAGGTTATTATAAGGATTAAATGAGATACATAACCTACAAAGCGATTATATAAAGCTTATTTACTAGGTATTCAAGAAATGTCAGCAGGTATTGCTATAATTACTTTGTTGTGACTAATACTTACTCTTATTATTAAACCCCTCTCTGGGAGGAGATAGGCAGTTTGTTCAGCAGGTTTCATGGATTTTGGTTTTTAAGTCATCTATACATACCCTCTTTCTGTTCCATATTCAGTCAGGGAATGAGCCCTTTCAATTGGTCTCTAAGGCTCCATCCCCATGGCTCCTTCCTGAGCGTGTTTCCATGACTGCATACCTGGACCTCTGCAGCATCGTCTCAACTTGCCTTTCTGCCCCTAGTCCCTTCCTCCTCTGTCCCCCGTCCTGCAGACAAGGAGAGTAACATGTCCACATTTCCACAACTTGTCAGTGATAGAGCTGGGATGTGAACCCTGAATCCCAGCTACTTAGAAAACAAGAGAGGTGGCTGGGTGGCTCAGTCGGTTAAGTGTCTGACTTCCTCTCAGGCCATGATCTCACAGTTCATGAGTTAGAGCCCCACCTTGGGCTCTTGCTGATGGCTCAGAGCCTGGAGCCTGCTTTGGATTCTGTGTCTCCCTCTCTCTCTGTCCCTCCCCCACTCGCCCTCTGTCTCTCTCTCTCTCTTTCTCTCTCTCTCTCTCTCAAAAATAAATAAACATGAAAAAAAATAAAAAAATAAAAGAAAAAGACAAACAAAACACAACAACGGGAAAGCATCTCAAATTGATATTTAAAATCCTCAAGACCAGATCTGAATCTCCATCCGCAGCCTTCTCTCCTACTGCTTCTTCAGAGTATCCTCTCCTCTGGGCAGACTGATCCATAGTATTCCCCAGACATTCCCTGTCCTGTCATTTCTCCAGACCTTTGTTTATGCCACTGGCTCCTCCTGGCCTGCCATTGTCTCTGCCCTGTCCTGCAGAGCACCCCAATCAGACCCAAGCTCTCCGGACAGAACACTCACCGTTTACAATATTCTCATGATATGGACCCATTTTTCCTGGTTTTCTCTTGCTACTAAGGAAGAATCATCTATCTCTTTCCATATTTAATGAACATTTGCTGATGAGCAGGATGTTGGACTCGGTCCCTCACTGCAATCAGAGGCCGAGGAGAGCTAGATCTGAAATAGGTGTCGACTTCACAAACAGGCTCAGGGGCTAAGGGAAGAGGCAATTCCCATTTGCTCACTACACAAAGACATTCAATTTAAAATCTCCAGAGATCTTAACCCTCACAACCATTGGAAGAAACATTACAGTTTATTATTAACTGTAATTAATGATTAGAGAGGTACCTATTCAGAAGCAAGAACTTTTAGAAATCAAAGGGACCTTAGAGGGTATTTCATGTAAACACTTCACTTTATAGGTTAGGAGACTGAGGTGGAGAGAGAAGTGACTTGCAAAATAAAAACATGGCTGATGGCAGTGCCAAGCCTGAAAGCCAAGACCCCTGGATCCCATGTCCCCAGAGGCCCTTCATTCACACACTCACCCAATCTCCTAGACATTATGGGAGAAAACAACAAGGGAAAGAGAAAAAGAAACAGAGGAACTTACTGCCTCTTCCAGGTGCTGCTGATCTGGATTATCATTTGGTGTGTGCCTCAAGATTTCTCGAAGAAGCAGTGGGTATTTCACTAGACGGCTTCTTGGAATATCGAGAAAATTCCAGAGATCCAGCTTGCGGCTAAAGGGGGATTCTAAGCATCGCTGTAGGAAATCCTGGACTCGGTGATCTTGTTTTTTGTGGTCCAACAGAGCCTTGGCGGCTACTTGATTGCTGCAGTAGCTGTCGTAGGAGCTGAGACAAGGCAGCTAAGAAAGGAACATCAACAGAGGGTTGGAGGTGGAACTAACTGTGCTCTGAAGCTACCAGCTAGTATTACATGTGGGCACTGAACAAAACTGGTCTCCAGGCCTGGCCAACATTCCCTTACCTGCATGGCTAGAGGAGACAGACCAGTGGAATTTTTAATCAAGAATTTTCTTTTAAAGTTTATTTATTTTGAGAGAGACAGGGAGTGCATGAGTAGGGGGAGGGGTAGAAAGAGGGGGAGAGAGAATCCCAAGCAGGCTTTGTGCTGTCAGCACAGAACTCACTTGCGGCTCAAACTCATGAACCGTGAGATCATGACCTGAGCCGAAATCAAGAGTAGGACTCTTAACCGACTGAGCCACTCAGGTGTCCCTAATAGAATTTTTAAACTAGCAGGCAATGAACAGTTGGCCAAGAACTTTGGCTTGCTTCAGGGACATTATTTCCTTGGCTGCATGTTTACTTCCTTGATTGTTAAGACCCCATCGTAATTTGTTTGCATTTCTGTCAATCTAAGCTAGGAACAAAAGAACCAGAATAACTGAATAACGCATACAGCTCAAAATTTTCCTGAACTTCCAAAAGTATCTGGTGAGGGGAAAGCCGCCTATCTTTAAAAAACAAAATAAAACAGCATTTCTCTTAAAACTATTCATAAGAAATTCATCTAGAAGACTTAATGCCATAAAAAGATAGCAAAGTGTCGGACTCCACGGACCAGCCTTTTGCATGGCTTGGTGCAAGCATCTCTATATTAGTTTAAGGTTACCTGCTTCCAAGGCGGACTAATTATGAAGAGCTCCAGGAAGATGAAGCAAAAGTATAATTAGTAAAAAATTAAATGCGGGAAGCATTTAGAAAAATCTTTTAAATTAGCTTCTTGGCTATGCCTAATGGTTAACATCACAATACCATGCAAAGAACAATTTAAGCTTAAAGACTTCAGAATACTTCAACTCCTCTATCTTCCTTCCAGCAAAATACTAATTTCCCTGACATGTCCCATCAGTCACATTGTACAAACACAGAGTCAGAGACCCAGTGAAAGAGCTGTTCATCTCCCTTTTCCACTCCTCCCTATGAGTAGCACCCAAGACTCACCATCCTAATGCATGGGCTGTCAGGTCCCAGAAAGGTACCAGAGGCAATAAAATGCAGCCAACGGTCCCACTGTGTTTGTTTCTCTCCCTTGGACTAAGATGCCACATTTACCACAACACCTGCCCTATGGAGGGATTCAGCTCAAGATAGTGGCTTTAATTCCTGCATCCTCAATACTTTGCATTGGACCTACCATCCAGCAGACATTCAAAGTTTACATTCCAAATGAACAAATAAATGAATGCTTAATGGTTACCAGATCAGGTAATATTTGATGGTCTGGGAACATGGGTTAAAAATAAATCGTGACAGCATCTGAACAATGGGTCAAAGTATAAATATTCTGCTGCTTTTTTTTTTAACCTCTTATTGAAATTATTTCTCAGCAACTGAAACCACACAAAGATACCAAGGAAGTAATGTTTAAGTCCACTGTTGAGTTTAACATTCTTTGGAAAGGTCTACCTTCCTTATGTGTTATAAAAACAAAAAACAAAAACACACAAAACTTTATTTGTGTTAAAAAAAAAGAGCTGAAAAAATTCTTTCCTCACCCTTGTATTTGAAAGCAAATGATAATTGCTACTTACACACACACATACACCCCCCCCCCCAGATGTGGTATTGTGGTTTGTAATTTAGATTTTCAGAGTTAATTAAAAAGAGCTTCAGGCCCTCTTAATTTCATTTCCATTTCCTTGTCTTTTAAAAAGACCTGGAAATGCCGAATGTTTTCATTATAGAGAAACAAATCAGCAGTAACTGTCGGATGTAAACTAGTGAGGAACTCCAACCACACTGCTGCTCACCGTCCAGTGGGCCATTACTGTCTGATCCTGCCGCCCCTGCTGCCATGGTAACCCAGTCCAGCTCGGGTCCTGTGTTCACACCTGACAGGGTGCTTATTTCCTGGGCATGACCTGAAAGGCTATCTGGTTCAGCTCAGTGGCTAGGAAAGGCCACAAGTGATCTGTAACTTGTTAGAGAATGAAGAATGTACACATTTTGGTTCCCATATACATGCACATTCACTTATATAAAACATGAGAGGTGATAACACAGTGGTTAAGAGGGCAGACTCTGGAACCAGAGATAATTATGTTTCAAAGTCTAACTTGGACAGTATCAGGTGACCCTTCTGAGCCTCAGCTGCCCCACTTACAAAAGGCAATATACTAATGTCCTCCTATTTTTTAATGAGATAAGGCAGAATAATGAGATATTCGAGCTTGGCTTCTGGTCAAGAATCAGTAAGTACTCGGGACGCCTGGGTGGCTCACTTGCTTAAGCATCCGACTTTGGCTCAGGTCATCATCTCATGGTTCATGAGTTTGAGCCCAGGATTGGGCTCTCTGCTGACAGCCCAGAGCCTGGCGCCGGCCTCGGATTCCGTGTCTCCCTTCTTCTCTGCCCCTCCCCAGCTCGCATTCTGTCTCTTTCTCTCTTAAAAATAAACATTAAAAAACCCCACAAAACAGAATCAGTAAATACTAGCTATTATTACTATTCGCCCCCGGGATATTTTTACTGAAGAAATTGTGGTTTAGAGAAGCAAAACCACTTGCTCAGCTAGAGACAAAACGAGTCTGAAGCATGTTCTTCCCCCAACCTTCCCCCCCCCAACGCTCAGAACTACGCAACGTCTCTTTAAATAGACTATCAAGAATCCATAAGGGAAACTCTTTCACTTTTAGAAATTCTTTCTATCTCCCTAACATTGTGAAAGCGACAGAACAAATCTGTTTTTTTGCTTCCACGTACTCTGCCTCTCTCTATACAATTAAAATGAAATTAGAACCAAATTAACACAAGAACTTATCAATTATTTTATGACTGAAAAAATGTTAGCATGAAGGTAAGTCACTTGGGAGGTTGCTTCTGTATGACAGCGAGGGAAGTGAATGAGACCAGGCCTACCCGCCCGGGAGACGGATCCTCAGTGAGCACAGTGGCTCCCTGAGAAAACCACCACTCTGTTTCAGGTCTTCAAAGTACAAGTAATTGATTCATTCTAAGGTCAAAAGGACTGGCCAGGCCTGTCCCACTTGGGAGGCTCACTTGTTTAAAAGGGTTTCTTTTTTCACCTTTTTTTCTTTGAGGGAGTTATGGGGGGGGGGGGCAAATAAATCAATTTTTCATGGGTCGAATGGGCTCTGACTTTTTCTCATTCAACGTCCACTCAGATGTTTATTTTGTTCTGTTAAAAAGACCAGGACTCAAGCAGATGTACCACGTGGTTTTACAGTTCCCACTCACATACACACATCTGCAATTTGAAGAGGGGAAAACATTTAACAGCTCGTGGGGCCTGATCAATAAGGGCCGTTCTCATGAGGCCTAGTCACAATGGGCCGGTTGTTTAATCTCAGGCTGCTCTTCAAGCTGCAGGTCCTCATGTAATATCTGAAGGGTTGAGATAGCAATGGAGGCAGTCACATTTCCTCCAAGTGTGTACAGAAAAGGGCTGCAAAAGCTGCCCCCAGATCAAACCAATTTCCTAATAAAAGTGGCAGACATTTTATTTTAGAAAAAATTAATAACAAGGCAAACACTGACACTTTTGCTTCTGGCATGAACCGACAATTTGTATATGATGCCTAAGGAAACCGTGCCGTCCTATATTGCCGTCTTGTCAAACACAGAGCAGGCATCCTGCTAATTCTGGAGTGCAGCCTCACTGCTTGTCCCCCCACCCCCGCCCCGGCTCCGGCTCCCATCAAAGCAGCCCACAGACTCAGGAAGTTTAAGAAATATTGAGGCAGAATCTCTCTTCTCATGACACCTTCTCTGTCTCCAGCTGGCTGGCTCTCTTTAGAGAAATTTCTTTGAAGGCTAAAGAAGTTAAAACGTCTACCACAGCTTATAATAAAATGAAAGTCAAAAATATAAGATGAATGCCTCTCCTGAAATATTAAGGCACATTTTCTAAATTATTCATCTTAGAACATTGCTTGCCTTTCAGGTGCCCTTGGGATATTTTGGCCTCAGTGCTAAAAATGACTTGTGAACTAAAGCTAACTCAGTCATGAAACCCTCAAAGTTTCTTGATCAAGGCAGTAATTGAGAAGCAGAAGTTAGGGGCACCTGGGTGGCTCAGTAGGTTGAACATCTGACTCTTTCTTGATCTTGGCTTAGGTCATGATCTCACGGTTCGTGGGTTTGAGCCCCATGCCGGGCTCTTCGATGACAGTGGAGAGCCTGCTTGGGATTCTCTCTCTCTCCCTCTCTGCCCCTCCTCTGCCTCTCTCAAAATAAATTTAACAACTTAAAAAAAAGCAGAAGATGAGAGATCGACATCAAAATGTAGGGACCGGAAGGCACAGGAAGGTTAAAATATAAATACAAATGTAACTGGATAAAGAGAACTCACATGATAGTAGGATTTTTAACCTTCACAACATTCCCCAAACAGTGGAATGACTCAACGCTTGCTGCTGTGGCACTTCCTGCCTATTTTTCTGGAACAATGTATGGATCAGAGAGATGAGAGCTCTAATCCTGCCTGGAAGAAGTCATCGAAGTAATCTGCTTTTATTACCTACTTCATAACCACTGAAAACTACCTGGAGTGGGGGTGGTGCACACAAGGACTCCAAGGAAACAGAAGGGTAGTAACAGGGGATGGTGGGGACTGGCAAAATCGAGAGAGCATGCCTGGCCGAAAGCACATTAAACAAATGAACAGCCGCATTATGCACCCAACAAAACACAGATTCAGCCCCAAGATCATATATTTAGAACCCCTAATCTAAGGTCACAGTTGACTTCTTTGTTTAATTGGGAAAGGGAATGGGTCGTTTGGGATGAAAGTCAGCATAATACCAAGACTTCCAACGAAGTTACTTATGATCAGATACATGCTAAACATTAACAATGTTTAGTATTACCTTGCTTATGAAATTACATTTTACCATGAGAGTCTTTTTTGTAGTCTGAATAAAGCACTTTTCGTTTTTTGTTTTTTTGGTGGTCAAAAGAATATGTTTCTGAATATTTACTAGAATAGAAATGGTAATAACTATATTATTAGTAATTGACCTAAAGTGAATATTAACTACTTTTACTTTATTTGATATAAAACTAGTAATCGTTTCATGTGTGCCTTTACTTATTTTCTTGCTAAAGGCCATGTTATCTTTCAATGCTATGAATTCGTAACAAGAAAAAAATTGTTTCCATACTTTGAAGAGATAAAGCCTAAATAGAATGACAAATGTTGCCAAGAATTTGCCATTTAAGTTTCTTCTGATGTAAAACCAACGTTTGCCAATAAAAAAAAGTCTAGCTAAGGTGCGCCTGGGTGGCTCAGTCGGTTAAGCATTCATACTATTGATTTCAGCTAAGGTCATGATCTCACGGTGCCTGAGTTTGAGCCCTGCGTTGGGTTCTGTGGTGACAGCTTAGAGCCCGGAGTCAGCTTGGGATCCTCTGTCTTCCTCTCTCTGCACCTCCCCTGCTTGTTTTCTCTCTTTTTCTCTCTCTCTTTCAAAAATAAACTTTAAAAAAGGTCTAGTTAAATGAAACTCCATCTACATTATTGAAATTTATTTTTAATCAAGACCAGAGAATTTTTCTTACCCAGCCCACGAGAATGGGACCCACATGTTCCGTGGAGCCATCAGGCTTCCGAGCGTCTCGAAGCTGACTAAGGAGCTCTGGTAAAAAAACAAAAAACAAAAAAACAACAAACAATGCTTATTTTGTTATGCATTCAAATATGAACAGGACTGGAAGTAGATTCTGGGTTAATCAAGTTATTACACAATCATGACTTGTTGTAAGATGACTCAATTAAGGCTACAAGTCATGACTCATTGTGTGAATAAAATTATACCTTCGTGTAGAGGAATGAGAGAGTCCAGTGTTCCAAAAATTTGATTCAACTCTTGCTCTGTCATTATGGAGAGTTTCAGCATGGGGTCGTGATAGGCCTGCATAAGAAGAGAAAGAGATGGAAGCAAACATTTAAAATCAGAGGAAGCGGGGCGCCTGGGAGGCTCAGTTGATAAAGCATCTGACTCTTGATTTTAGCTCAGGTCATGATCTCACTATTTGTGGGCTTGAGACCCACATCAGCCTTTATGCTGACAGTGCAGAGCCTGCTTGGGAATCTTTCTCTCCCTCTCTTTCTCTCTCTCTCAAAAATAAACATGAAAAACATTTTTTTTTTAATCAGAGGAAGCAAATGGTTAATGTCAATGGCATCTGTGTCTGTGAGGCCCCACATAATAACAAAATATTTGGCTCTTCCCAAACAACTTCTCCCATAATGCTGCGGAGACAGCAGATGGGCGTAGCTGGAACAGACAAGAATCTAGTATTGCCTTGAGCCTTTTGTGGTTGTTGATAAACCAAAGCAGTTTTTATTCTAGTGTATCCTACAGCTAGTCAAGGGCACAAATGCTAAGTATAGAGCAGACTTGATTTATACGATGTTTTAAAAATGAACTATATTGACGATCCTGCAGCTTAAAAAAAAAACCCTTTATACAAAATTAGTTACTAGCAGGTTCTTTTTCAATTAGTTCATATTTAAACTAAGTAAAGGAAGAAAAGAAAAAGTGGTGGCATCCTTTATGATTGATATGAAGCCAAGAGAGCAAAATCTCTGTTAATTCTATCACCTCTTCTTAATGATAATTAAACAAGAACACATAGTTACAGGCCACTGTAATAGACTACAGAGACTCAGATGGTACGGTCCCTCCTCCAAGGATATTTATAAAGCTAATTGGGAGATAAGAAAAACATGGGCATAATTAGATATGTTTAAAAAATAACTCAAGATTAAAACTACAAGAGATGTCACATAGTAGCAAAAATCCATCAAATCATAACCGGTTCGAGGGTGAGAGAATTAAAGCTGGAGTAATCAAAGGAGATTTAAGATGAGCTGCCTGGCATGGAGATGGAAGCAGTAAATACTGGTGAAAAATGAACTGAGATCTGAGCTTGTTCCTGGAGGATGGCTAGATGTGGGTGGTTGAAAGGAGAGGAAGGCTTTCCAGGAAGGTAGAACCACCATAAGCAAAAGAAAGGCAGTGAAACACCCTTAAAGTGCTTAGCTTTGGTCTTGACGCAGGAAGGGGGAGCTGGACAGATGACCAGCGAAATGTCTCTCAGAGTTAAACGCCTTCTCTGTCATCTCTGTCTTCCCTCTCCTCCAGCCCCACCTAAAACAGTTTCTTGGCTGTGTCCAAGCAAAGTCTGGATGGCCATCTCCTGAGAATGCTACAGATGATACTTTTATCAGCAGGAATCTGGACTAAGGACACTTAAAAAAAGGGAGGCATCTTTCCAACCCTTAATTCTTTAAAGAGGCTTGGAGTATTGAATGGAAGAGTCTGGATTTCAGCCTCCATGGGGGTCACTGAAATGGACAGGTTTTGAGAAAGCTTTGTTGTCAAAACTATACAGGTTATAAGGTACAGTTTCCCTCTCCCTTCTGTTCAAATTAAAACACATGTTTCTATATAAAAGACCCTAACTTACATGATAGTATGCAATTACCTCACTTTACCAATTTCTCTCCTCAAGAGATTCAAACGACTTTATTTCTAAGACACAGTTCCAGTTTCAGACGTCCACACACTCTCTCCCATGGGTAAGGAGGCCCCGCATGAGAGACAATGAAATATACATAGACCCAGGCCTCTGTGAACACTTCCTGTTTAAACTCAAGTAATACTTGAGGTGCCTTAGAGACCATACACGGGAGAACCCTGACAGATACCAGGTCTAGAGAACCTTCTTGTTTTGCACCATTTCCACCCGACTTGGTTCATGCAGTTTCTTCTCAATTGTTGACGGCCTGTCTTAGTCATAAAAAGAGCGCTCATAAGGCACAATCTTAGAAATGTGAAATTACCTAGAAAAAAAAAAAAAGAAGGCGGCCCAAATGACCACCGGATTCAAATTTACCTTTTTTGCCAATTTCAAATCCTCTATCAAGTCTTCTTCTCCTTGGGAAAGCTCAAAGATTGCCTGTAAGCAAAGACAAAAAACACATTCACTGAACACTCAACTTATGAGACCAAATTCAAACAGTGCTGGTTCTGTTGGTCAAAGCCCCAAATCTACCAACTTCTTAAGTATTTTTAAAGGATTCTTTAAAAAGTTAAATCAACCTGTAGCAAACGCCATCTACTAGCTAAAACCTATAAAGGAAAAATTTTGCAAAACTTCTGCAAAACGCGCTTACCTGTTTGTGGGAGAAAGATGTTCCACATATGTTTCTAACTCAGGAAGTCATCTTTCATGTTACAGAACTTGGGTGCAATGGAGCAAGAGGAAACTATTTTAGGTAAAATAATGACAGTTGGATTCTGCATCTCTCGTGTGTGCAACAACCATCATATATGATTTTGGGGTGTGTTCCCATTGATGGACATGGCAGTATTATAAACTGGGCTATCACAATTTGTCTTTGCTCTATGCAACAGAAGGTGAATCTCAGCAAAAGCTTTATTCTTATCGGCCACTTGTCTTCAGTCTGGAATTGTAGGAAGACTCCAATATTTTATCACTCTAAATGTTTAGTGAAGTTAATTCACTCTAAAGTACTTCTCAGCCCCACACGGTACAATAAATAAAATTTTAGGAGCAGCTGTGCGCAAGAGTGTGTAAATGGACCATTTCTAATTTGGCTCTGCTAAGCCACCATAATTTAAGAACTATAAGGCACAAAATACTCTTTCACTCATCTGGGAGTCTAAAGTGTTGTCAAACATTAACTGTTGAAGGATGATACGTTTAGTCCTTTAATAGGAGTGATGGTTTGGGGACTACTACATTTCTTTCAGACTAAGGGAAGAAGTGAGCAGGGTTGGAGAGCACCCTCCATTTCTGGGGTTGGTGGACTAGAAGACAATGAGTTTATTCTCAGGTAAAGCAGGTGGAGACAGAATACTGTACCGGAGGCCAGTGCATGGTGACCCCTCCTGAGGCCCAGTGAAGCCTCCACATCATGCCCTCCTGGTACCCCATTTTGTTAACCTTTTATTTTGAAATAATTATAGACTCACAGGATAAGTTGTAAAAATAGTGCAGAGAAGTCCTGAGCACCTATTACTCAGCTTCCCCCAGTAGCGGCATCTTCCGTAATTACAGAGCATTATCAATACCAGGAAACGGACTGACACAATTCAGTTAACTAGACTTTACCCGGACCTTCCTCAGATTTCCTTGTACATCTGTTTTACTAGAGCTCACTTCCATAGGCCTAATTGTCTGACTTCCAAATGTGGCCTCCAGGAGAGGAAAACTGAGAAACACCACAGTCAGATGTTTCTTGTGGGGCAGCATACTGTCACCATTATGCTGCCCATAATGAGAAACACCACAGTCAGATGTTTCTTGTGGGGCAGCATACTGTCACCATTAAGACCATGGGCTTTGGAGTAGGATGGGACCTGGGTTCAAATCCCAGCTCTGTAACTCTCTAGATGGGTGAATTTATATTCAACATGCCTTAATAATCTTCTAATCTGCAGAATCAACCCCTCCTTCCTTCCTTCCTTCTCACTATCAGATTGTACAAGTTACATATGTATACTACTGACACTTGGGAAAACACAAAACGTTACAAAACTTTTGTGTTACAAAACACAAAAGGGGAAAATTTTAATGTATCCATGATATCTGTAACCATCATTAAGATTGTGCCATGTTTCTTCACAGATTTTTTCTTTTGGTGCATGTATTATTTTTAAGTGTCTTTTTTTTTTTTTTTTTTAGTGTGCTTTCACCTAGCATCACACTTTATTTTAATGTTTCTTTAATTTTTTTTTTTTTTTTTTTAGAGAGAGAGACAGAGCATAAGCAAGGGAGGGGCAGAGAGAGAGAGAGGGAGACACAGAATCTGAAGCAGGTTCCAGGCTGTGAGCTGTCAGCACAGAGCCTGATGTGGGGCTCAAACCCACAAACCGCGAGATCATGACCTGAGCTGAAGTCAGACGTTTAACCAACTGAGCCACTCAGGTGGCCTAAACGCTTTATTATTTCTTTTGACTAGGTAATACATTAACATACATCAAATTTTATAGTGCACAAATAAGTACATGGTGAAAACTTTTCTTCTAACCTCCCTCCAGCCACCTAGGTCCTTCCCAGCAGGCAACAATGTTATAGTTCCTTGTGTGTCCTTCCAGAAGTATTTTATGATTCTACAAGCAAATACATGCCTGTACACACATATATTCATTTTTCCTTTCTTTTCCATAAACGGTAAAAGAACATAACACACCCTGCTTTGTGCTTGCCTTATCCACTTAGCCATCCATACACACTGACCAGCATTTCCTGTGTTTCTGCAGCTACGTAGTATTCCATGTATAGAGACTTGGTTATTTAGCCAGTCCCTGGCAATAGATGTCCAGGCTGTTTCTAGCACTATTATAAACATGACTGTGATGAATACCCTTACATATATATCTTTTCATCTGTGTGTAAGTGTGTCTGGCAGATAGATTCCTAGAAAAGAATGGCTGAGTCCAAAACCTAGAAAGTTTTCAAGTATTCCTTTTGCCAATGTCAGGTTTTCCACAGAAATAGATATTCCAAGGGTTTCACTAGATGATGCACATTTAAACTGCTTTGGCACAGTCTGGCACATGACAAGCTTTCTATAATGGGTAATAATACCACAGTTATTTAGGGCCATTGATACAAAAATTCACAGGTAATGAAATTAACTGCATTCCATAGAAAAAGTTTTCCACAAAACAGAATCAAAGTTTCATAAATCGAATATCTTAAAATATTCTAGAAGTTGCTATCAAAATATACCTAACGTGATTAACTTTGTGAGCTCCAGGATCCTAAATAGACACTTCCTGATTCATTTTCTTTGTAAATTCAGATTTTCACATCAGTTTCTTTTTAAAGCAGGAACCACCCACCCAGCTGGATGCTGGTTTCTCAGTTCCTTACAAGGTTTGACACCCCCATTTGTCCTCCTTCTACAAATGCAAGGAAGAATTGATTTGGAGCCTGTGGTGTAGATAGACCTAGTTTGGCTCTCGCCTACAGCGCGCTTTGTTCCAGACACAGGGCCAACTCCTGGGTCCCAAGCCTACCTCCTGACGTTTGATTTCCTTGGACGGAAGCATCTGATTGACGCACACATCGAAGGTCTCACTCCACAGTTTGCTGTCTCTCCGCTTTGTGCTTGAGGGGGCGGCATTTCTGGACCAGGGTCGGGGGGCGAGGATGTCAGGACGGCTGTCGCTGCGGAAGCTAATGGAACGCTAAACAATGAGAAAAACAAACCGTCATGGGGGCAGTGGCAGGACTTGGGTGGATCATTTGAGCAGCTTCCTGTCACTGACAGAACATAAATCAGATATTTGCAAGAAAGAAAGGACAATGCCACAAGCCCTTTTGGGAAGTGGGGTATTTTCTTGAGCCTACGTGCTAGCGGAAATTGGGCAAAGGGGCTGCCTTCACACGTGTACTGGGAGGATCTGTTCTGTGAGACCTGGACACAGCAAAGAAACATGCACAAGGGCAGCTCTCAGGGAAGCCACAGGCTCCTCTTTTTTCTATGAGACAGCCGCCTCTTCAGAAGAACAAGGACCAACAGTAGTGGATGTCCTTTACATCTGGCCAGTAGTCCTATTCTCCTCCTCCATCTAGGAACAGAAGCCTGCTATCCTTGGGTATCGGGTCTGTGCACAGTTAGGGTCGGATCCCCCAGACCTGACCAGGCAGGGTACTCCTCCATCCTGGTTCAGGGAGCAACACCTGATTCCCTTAAATTTGCTAAGTGTTACATGGGAGAAAAATGGAAGGGTCTTTATTCCTTTGGTATTATAAACTTAGGAGATAACATAAGCAGGAGTTTCTTGCAGCAACTCTCTCTATTCATGCAGTTAAGTCTGTTTGCTACTGGGGAGAATAAAGGGACACACAGAATGAAGGACAGAGAGACTGATGAAGGGAGGGTGCAGGCTGAAGCCAGGAAGAGTCACTTTTAGATTAAGGAGCTAACACATTCCCCCTTCTGTTTACATTAACCTCAGCTGGGATTCTGTCAACTTGAAAAGTACCAACAAATACTCATACTAAATACTACCTTGGCAGCAAATGATGCCTGCCCTGACACACTTTATTTTCCAAAGAGGTTCTAGTAGACTTCAGGGTGGTCTAACTACCCAAAGTTCACCCTTGTGGCTGAAACATGCTATCAGAGTGCCTTCTCATGACAAATACAAATGATTAATAAGAAAGCTGAGTGCATTATCTTCAGCCTTCATCCTAGAAGATTTCAACACACTTATTAGGGACTTTGCCAAAGCAATGAGGTGTTGCTGTACTCAAAAACACGTTCTTAATTAGTAAGACATGGCTGTGGCCACATGTTTATGGCCTTCAGTGAGAAGTTCCAACTCCTCAGTTTGGCACAGAAAGCCTCTTGTAATCTAACCACGGTCTATATATCTAGATTCACCTCCTGCCACTCACCTGTGAGTCCTCTATTCTCCAGCCCCAAGGGCAATCTGCCATTTCCTAAATGCATCATGCTCTGCCGTCTCTCTGTGCATCCTTCAGGTAGTCTTCTTTTCTGGGGATGTTTTTCTTTCATTTACTAGCTGGCTAAATCCTAAGTGTCCTCAGGATATAACTCAAACTTCTCCTCTAAGAAGCCTTCACCAATGTTGTCCCACTCTTTCCCAGGGCAATCTGGGCATATCTCTGCTATAGCAATGATCACATTGTATTATACTTACTGGTCACCTGCTCTGACCTATAAACTTCCTGAGGGCAAGAACTGATTTTGATTGTGACATATAAGCTGTCATCACTAAGATATTCTAGCTTCCAAATATTTTGAGATTCAACAATAAAATTTAAGAAAGTAAATTTTAAGAGAGCTATTCAACATAAGGGTATCGTTAAATAAGTTATAATTCATCTGCTTGATTGTATATTACCGAGCCAATTAGACAATTCTGAGATAATTTTAACAGCTAAAAATCCCTTCTATATAAGTTAAAATCAGAACTAAAATCTGTATATGAATACTGTTTATAATTATGAAAAAAAGCACACGAGCCAAGATATAAAAGGAACACCACAAAATTCTTTTTTTTTTTTTTTGCCTGATGACATTATAGGTGATTTTTATTCTAGTTTATATATTTTTTTATAATTCAAGAAAAAATGAATAAATGATAACTGTAGAAAGAAACTTCCAAGGGGCTTCAAGGTATTACCACAATGTTTTAGAAGCAGGAAGCTAGCTGTTTGCAAGTAGCAGCATGAGTTCCTCAGGCTGGCACAGGCATCCATGAGCCCCTGGGCTCATTAGTGAGCTCATGATCACTGGACCAGCCCTATGCTGGTCAAGAAAGGACTTGCACCAAATACGCAGTTCACTAAAGGTATCTTGCAAATCCTTGTGATCTCTTGAAAACAGGCCCTTATAAACAGTGACCAGACTAATGCCTGCAGATCCTTGCCACTCAGAATCAATTAGCCACAGGCAGGGAAAGGTCAAAACAAGTAAAGTGAGTCATCAGGTTACTCACTGATCTCAGGTTTCGGTTCTGATTATAGCTGGGGTGGGAATTAAAGAGCAGAAAGAGAGGAAAACACAAAAATAAGATTCAAAATGAAAGACATCTTCCACTTTCACTTGAATCAAACCGCCTACCTTGTAACAGTTTCAACCCCTGACCCAACTTCAAATTCCCCCTCCCCACTGCCAGTTTGCAAGTAACTTACGCTAACTTTAAATTTTCATACATTACAGAAGTATATAAATTAAGTTCAAATCCCTGCATTTTCCTGTCTACTTTCCAGAAGTAACTGCTATTAAGTTCATTCTAGATCTTTCCAAATCTCTTAAATGTATTTGCCAACAATCACAAAAAACAGAATGTTTTCTCTTTTTACTCAATAATATGTCTCTTCCATGTTAGTATATAGTAAGACTTATTATTCTAAAAAATAATTTATGAGGGCGAAATTCACATAACACAAATTAACCATTTTTGTGAACAATTCAGTGGCCTATAGTACACTCACAATGTTGTGCAAACACCACCTCCATGTAGTTCCAAAACATTACCATCATTCCAAAATCACTCTTTTTAATGGGTGCAGAGTTAGTATCCCATGGTCCAGATGGACCACATGGATTTAATCAACTGCCAACTGATGGACATTAAAATCACTTCCAGTGTCTGGCTATTACAAAAACTGCTTCAGTGAACATCAGTGCTGCTATTTTTGTAAAGCAAATTCCTGAAGTAGAATTCCTTGGTCTAAGAAATAGCAACATTTTAACATTTGACATCCACTGCCAAATTGACCCCTAAACAGCCTGTTTCAATTTTATTGTCCCCAGAAAGGTATATGAATTACCTTTTTCCATACTCTCTTCAACAGGATATTATTATCAATCTAATAGAGAAAACAACCACAGTTGATGCTTAAACAACATGAGTTTGAACTTCAAGGGTCCACCTACATGCAGATTTTTTTGATAAATATAGTCCGGTACTATAAAGGTATTTTTTTCTTTCTTATGACTTTAATAACATTTTCTTTTCCCTAGCTAACTTTATTGTAAGAATACAATATACAACATACAAAATATGTGTTAATTGGCTGTTTAGATCATTGGTAAGGCTTCCAGTCAACAGCAGACTATTAAGTAGTTACGCTTTAAGGGAGTCAAAAGTTATATATATATGGATTTTTCAACTCTCTGACGAGTGTAAGGGGTGTTGGCATCCCTAAACCCTGCACTGTTCAAGAGTCAACTGTATACCTTAATATCAGTTTCATGTTTTGAATGTAAGACTGAGCATATTTTCATGTATTTCTTGAAAAATTTCCCAGAGAGTTGGATATTTTCTTCTGTTACAGTTTGGGGGGAAAAAGAGAGAGGTGAGCTGTATTACTTGAGCTCCATTGTTAAGAATTCCTTGTTTTGTTTTTCCTCAGTGATTGCTGGGCTTAGGAACAAAGGGGGAACAGACTGGGCAAAATTCACCACATATATCACTCTTTCTGTGCTTGCCCATGCTTAACACTTCTGATGAATTCTCGCCCATCCTCACAACCGCCCGCAAGTTGGAGGTTTATTCCCATTTTACTGATGAGGAAACTGAGGCCCAGAGGGGCTAAGGCACTTGTTCAGGCAGGATTCAAAACCTGATCTGTTTCACTTCAAAACCTGAGCTCTTTCTACCTTGAGGGCTGTATACCTGCTACTTACATGCAAATCATGCTTTGTGGAGAGGTTTCAATGATATTGGCCCTGGCTTTCTAAGATTTTAAACTTAGTTAAGGAGAGGGAATGCATTTACTCACTTTTAGGAGTAATGACTGAGTGGCTCTTTGACCAATCAAACTTCAGATTCACACCTTTAGTTAGGCTGGATTAAAAGAAACATTTTGATATATTTTAAACTCCATTTAGGGGGAGGATCTTGAAAAGAAAAATCCCAAGGAAGCAATAAAGAGTGCTCGTCAGGTGTGTGGTCAGCAGCTGGCCATCCCACAGCCAACCAAGCTATGGGCGGGTGGTCAAGACCATACACCATGACCTACACCTCTACCAGTCCTCAGTACAAATGGGCCCAATTAGAGAAGAAGATTGGAGCTGGGGAAGGAACATGTGACTATACGGGAGAAAAGTCCCAAAGAAGAGGAGGCCTCATGAGGGAGGAGAACAGCCATGTCCTTCCAGTGCCCTTCCCCCTCCTCCTGCTTTACTTTTCTCTATTTTCACCATGTGCTGTCTACTGGTTTGTTTCGGACATGTCCATTTCCTCCCATTTGGGGTAAGCTCCTTGAAGGCAAGGATATCTACCTATTCTGTTCACTGATGGACTTTTCAGCAACTAGCATATACATAGTAGGACCTCAACAATTTTGCTTACTGAACGGATGGCATGCTTGTATGCGCTGGGCACAGTGAGGTGAGCTTTAGAGCCTTGTATAGCCTAAAGTAAGGATTGCTACCCCTGTTTTACAGATGAAGAAGCCAGAGGCTAAGAAGGGGTCACACCTCGCTGAAGGTCATGCAGCTAATGAATGGTGTGCCAGAATTTACACCCAGGTCAATGGTGAACTCAGAATGACCATACAGATCTGGTCTATTTCAGTCCCCCTGTCCCGGCCCATGCCCCTGCTGCCAATTTTAACCAATATCCTACCCTTCTTCCCCTGGGGTAAGTTTCAGAGTGTGGTGGGGTGCATGTGCCCATATAAATGACTTTGAGGCTACTGACAGGGATTGTAAACCTATCGCCAGTTACATTTTGGACCAGAAAGTTCTTTGTGGTGAGGGATTGTCCTGTATCTTGTCGGATGGTTAGCAATATCCTGTCTGTAACCCTTAGATGCCAGAAGTTCCCTCATCTCAGTTGTGACAATCAAAACACCTTCACTGCTGGATGTCCCTTGGGGTGAGAAACACCAGTCCATGGTGACTAGGAGAGACCTAGCATTGGGATGGATGGCATAAAAACAGAAACACGTACATAGATCCCTCTGGGTGTGGGGAATGAAAAAAATGTTCCAGGACAAGCAACAGTTTCCATGAGGGAACAGCTCAGTAAATGAGTCAAAAACCCAAAGCTCATAATTCCTGGCAGCTACAATAACAATAGCCATAACAAGCACAGATAATGCAGATTTAGGAAATGGGTGCTCATGTTTATGCCTGAGCTGGGGGTGTGGAAAAGATGCTATGGGTGCAAAGGGGACTATCTGTCAGGTGGGAAAAGAGGGACCCTTTACATGTGTCAGAGGAAATGTAAACTCAGCAGGTGAGGCGTGATGGAACGGATTTGATTTGTTACTGTCGCCTGTTCAGCAGGGTGTTCCCTCGCCCTTTTCCAAAAACAGAAGGTCTCTATAGCTAAAGATAACATGCTCCAATAAAGAGAGTTCAAGCTAGGGAAATTCTCTGCACTTACCACTGCTATTTTGTAGCAGATGGTTTTTATTATTAAACATTGGAGGTTCGGGTGGGACTGTCAGAGGAAAACAGGTTTGTATGTTGCTACTACAATGTACAGTAGTTATGTCTGAGATCAGAAAATGTTCTTGAAGAGCATCCTGGAGGAGTCTCTCATGTAAGGCTTGATTAGAGCAATTAACTTAAATTGAGAAATAACACTTCTCAGTTCTGGGGCCTCCATTACTTTAATCCTCACTCTAGTCTTGGGAGAGGCAACTGGACAAGTTCTTGCATTTTTGCCCTTTTTAACAGATGAGAAATTTGAGTGCCAGGGGATTTAGTGACTGGCTCAAGGTAAGTGTTGGAATAGGAACTGAGTCCAGTCTTTTGACTATAAAACATGGATTTATATTAAGAACACAGGCTTTGGAGTAAAACAGACATGGCTTCAAGTCATGGCTGAGGGACCTTGGGAAAGTTAATCTCTCTGGATCTCAGTTTCCTTATCTGTAAAAGGGCATAGTAATGAGTACCTCACAAAGTTGCAGTGAGGATTAGATAAGATGTATGTCAAGGGCTTAGCCAAGCGCCTGGTAGGTAGGCAGTAGGCAATGGATGTTATCTATCACTGTTTTTATACGGTGGCTGCTCTGCCACCATTAATGCTGGTTTATGTATGTTTTCACTCATTAGCAAACAGCAAATACATCTTTGAATTACTTGGACCTTAGTCCTTGGTCCTTGGGGGAACCTCATTTTGGATAACTGATAGGAGGAGAAAAGAAGCACAGTGTTGTCTATAAAAGCAAAAGATCTGGAAACAGTTTAAAGTGATTGATAGGGAATAATTAAATAAATTATAATGCAATCATAAAATGGAATATTATATATTTGTTAAAAACATTCTTTTAAGAAAAGCTTAATGATAATGAGAAAGTCTCACATATAGAGTTAAGTAAGAAAAGGAAGATCTCTATTTAAAAAACAACATGTTCATAGATGTTGCCCCTAAATGGTGGGCTATGGATGGTTTTAATTTTTCATCTCCATACTTCTCTCCATTTATTTTTGAGATTTTCAATAAGAGATACTAACTAAGAAAAGACAAAATCAGTAAACAAATGTGCAAGACCATGAACATGGAGTTTGAAGTGGTGCTATAAACATAAAATCATATTTGGATTTGGTTCAGATTAATGTACAGTAAAAACATGGTAAGAAGGCACCCAATCAATTCACAATAAAAAAAATATATCAAGCCCCAGAGACTCAGTGCAAGGAGAAGTCTTTCTGTAGCTGAGAGAGAGTCTGAGTAGAATGAATGAAGAGTTGAAGAAAATATTTGGTTCAGGTGTGGGGAAAATATTGTACAATTTTCTCAGCGCAAACTAAAAATTAGGAAGCCTTCCAGAGGCTTGGGGCAGCAGCCCAACCTCTTCATTAGACACTATAAAATGGCTTTTGCACAATAATGTTAATGATACAATATTTCATGAGCTGAAATGGAAATGATGACTGTCCCTGCCACAGAGGCAAACAGTAAGTAGCAACACTGAGGTATGATGCTCCAGACCAAAAGTCTGGCCATTATTTTTAGATCCTGGCAAACTATAGGCTTTATTATGACCAAGCTGACTTTTTGCCGAAACTAGCTACAGGAGAGGCACTGGGAAAACTCTTCAGGATCCTGGCGACAGCACTTACGGGCCTTGTGACTTAGGACACATTTCTCAACCTTCAGGTTCCTCCCCTATGAGTGGTGCTAAATCCTACCTTACATTGTTACGGAAAAGAAGAAATGAAGCCATGAATGTAAAGTACTTTGTACAGAACCTGGATCATTGTAAATACTCAACTACTGGAAGTTGTTATTCCTAAATAAAAAAATGACAAGCTTTAAATTATAATAGTCAACTATGATAGTGGTCTAACTATCACTCCAGGAATAGTAAAGATCAACAGGAAGTAAGGAGCTCCTCTTGATGTGGTATACAGGTCATTTCTTAGGTATATCCTTACCTTTCAGACTGCAAGGCAGTGTGATTTCTGGTTGCTTCCTCCAGTGCACGCATACACACACACACACACACCCCAAGCTTGTTTCTCTATCTGCCAAATAACTTAGGGCCAAAGACTTTTTGTCAATTATAGAAAGTGTATGACCTTGGAGCAAGAGACTAGGTTTGAGGTCTTTGGAGAGGAAAATCATGGTTTTGAGTACATGTAATTAAGCACATGTGCTTGGGTACTCTACTTCTTTCTCATAGCTAGATGGCATCAGTCTTCTCCCACTCCTTCCTCAAACCTGAAATGCCCTCCTTCTTTTCTCCCCATCAGCTCTGAGCCATTCCAGGCCCAGAACAATTCCTTGCACCTTTGCCAGGCAACTTTCCTTTACCACCCCCCTTCCCCCCAACCTGTCCATTACTAGCTTTCTCTCTCTCTCTCTCTCTCTCTCTAGTATATTTTATCACATAAGATTTTAAAATCTTATACATTTTTATCTGGTTGCAAAGATAATATACAATTATTTAAAGAATTCAAGCATGATAGAGATGTATAACATAACAAATAAAATTCAATAGACCCAGCCTCCTTATTCATTCTCTACTGATTTGTAATTCTTATGTAATAGGAGAAAAAGGAGAATATAAGATGGAAAACAAAATAACTGTCAACATCTCTTATATGTGCATGCCTGAGAGATAACCACCCTAAGGATTTGATGATGTTCCTAGCTTTTTCCTATCCATACACTATTGTGGGTGTGTATTATTAGTTGGGATATAATGGTTTGGAATTTCCTTTTTTTTTTTTTAACTTGCTGATATATCTTAGACAACTGTAACCAGTAGATTTTATCCTTCTCAAGAGCAGGCCCTGTCTCCTTTTGCATACTGATGACCTCCCCCGGCAAGTCTAGAGCATAATAAACAACACAGTAGATATAATGAATAATGATGGAGAACACTAATATATACCATTTTCTGCTGCATCTGGGTGAAATGAAATACTTTTCAGATCTAAGGGCCAGGGAATGTGGTTACCAAAAACCCTTCCTAAGCCACAGCAATCCTCCCTGAGGGGATAGAAGTGGGAGAAGGACTGATATTCTATTGTGAAACAGCCCAATTATTATATAACATTACTATGTGAGTACTCACTGCCACCTCCGGGAGAGCCCCTAGGAAAAGCAATGGCCAACAATTCTAGTAATAAATGCAGTAATAGTAGTAACTGCTAATTCCTGAGTAACGTGTAGTGCTAGGCATACAAAGAAAAGCAAGAGACAAACAGTCTGTGTGGAAAGTCATGGGGTCCCTGGGAAGGGCCATCTTGTGAAGATGTCACAGCAGATAGAAAACTGATAAAAGAGAGGGAAAATGTGACTATGAGTCTAGAACCAGAACGCACAGAGCAGCAATTCTGCCCAAGACAGGTACACGTCAGGAAGAGAGGGCCGACTCTAGTGATATCAGATGCCCTGAGTTCACATCTTTTGACCAAAATTCCACTTCTGGGAATATCATCTAAGGAAGAAATACAGACACGCATAAGATGTGCAATCAGGATGTTTAAAGCAGTGTCCTCTATGATGGTAAAAAATGGAAACAACTTAAATATTCAACAGAAGAGTGAATCAATACCTGATATATCTTTTTGATGAAACACTGTATGAATTCATTAGGAACGGACTATGAAAACTATTTAATGACACAAAAATGTATTTTCATACTGTAAGGTTATTTTATACTGTTAAGACAAAAACATGTTAGAAAATAGTATATACACTATGATTTTATTTAGTTTTTTTAAAAAACACATGCAGGTATATATTAAAGACTGTCTGAGTGTGTGCCAAAATGTTAATATAAGTTTCTTAGTGAAGGGGAGATGGGATTATAAGTGAATTTTACTCCTTTTTCTGTGTTTCTCTATATTTTTCAATTTAAAAAAGACGTTACATAATTAGAAAAGAAAGCACAACTAGAAGTTACTTTTAAAAAAAAATAGGACAAATGCCCTCAAAAGACATTCAATACAGAGTTCTTTGATAATTTAAAAATATTCACAGCCTAAATATCCATTAATAGGAGAGTGGTTATGTAAAATAAGACACATCAAGACATTGGAATAGTATATACTTGGTCCATTAAGATCACATTTTCCAAGAATAACTGTGATATATTACTTCCCTGAAGCCATAACAAAATTCTGATCCAGCTAAATGACAAAAGGCAGGATGCAAATAAAAGAGATGGAAGAAAGAGATTCTGTAGGCAAAATGCAAAAAAAAAAAAAAAAAAAAGGAAAGGAAAGAAAAAGGAAAAAAAGACATAACTCAAGACCTAAAGTATTAAAAGAAATAAAGAGGATTATTGAACTTTAATAAAAGGTACAGTTCCCCCAAGATGCTGTAACAATGAAGAAGAGGAACTTTTCTAACCCTAACTACATAGCTTGGGACTTTGTTGGGCCAAGACCAATAGAAACCCCAGAGAAACTGACCATGCACAGTGCCCTGCAGGAGAGTTCAATCCAAGAGTGAACAGATCACACAAAGATAATGCTGAGTACACTGTGAGTAACCTTAAATGAGGTTCAGGGTATGTGAGGTATGTGGATATACCTAAAATAACATTGGAAGGAAATTATTAAAATATTAACAGGGGCTGTTTGGGAGTGGAATCTTTTCTCTTTCTCCTTTTTTGTATTTTTCCACAACGAGCATATACTCTTCTAATGGAAAAGAAATGAAGCTCATGTTCAGAGAGAACGTAGGGCTCAACCACAGCATGTGAACACAGCATTCCATAGCATGCACTGGGCCCAGCACTGGACCCAGCTCAAATGCGTCTAGCAGCTGTGTGGAGCTGGGGGCAGGGGGGCAGGGGGGCAGAGGGGCAGGCACCTCGGCTCAGCGACCTGCCCCGCCCGCCCGAGGCACGCTCACTGTCCTCAATAAGCAGGAGGGGCGCATGCAGGCCACTTTAGCACTGGGCTGTGTGTTCCTCTCCAGCAGGCCAGTGAAGAGATGTTTAGGCCTAGAGGGATGCAGACATCTGTGCTCTAGTCTATCAGCAGCAGTAACTTCCCAGTCAGACACAGATGGAAGGCCAGGCAGACGGCTGTCCTTCTCCAACTTCCACAAATGCTGTCTTTGTGCTGAGGCCCAAGCCCGCATCCATATGGGGCACAGGGGAGGCAAGAGAGAACAAGTCCTGCAGTGTCTTGCCGAACTGTTGCTGCCAGAGCCACTCACATTTGTGGCCGGGGTTTTAACCTTTTTGGAAAAGGGTGCCAGCCCCAAGCTGTCCTGATATCCTTCTGGGCTAACCTGTGGTTTCCCAGGGAGCCAGAGGAAGGACTGCCAAGTGTTCCATTATTGATGAAAGGATTGTGTTTGGGTGTTCAGGCCTAACTCATTCCTTCTTCTATAATAAAAGGAACCCAACCTCAGACATAACTGGACACTAAAAGGGATATATATGTTTCTATGAGGCCAGGCGCCAGGGACAAGGGATACTGTGACAGAGAACCAAGCTGCTCAGTTACAGTCTCAAGTTGTTTCTGGAAGGAAAAGAGGCATATATAATACACACCTAGGAGTACGGAATGAATGCTGAGAGGTTTGGGGCAGACCCTACCCCACTCTCCTTGTTCTCTGTTCCTCCCCTTTCAGAATGTGCATCAAGACCCCTACACACAAAATGGAAAAGGATGTGAAGTTGACCTACTGAGTACTCCTTTGGGGCCTCCTCCTCCCCCTCCTCCTTCCTGCCCTTGACTTACTGAGTACCCCTTTGGGGCTTTCTCCTCCCCTGCCTCCTCCCTGCCCTTCAGGCCACATTAGCACCCTATCCCGGTCTAGCTGGAGAGGGAAGCAGTAAAGTCACGGAGCAATTACTGGGATGCAAGGACAGGAAATAATTCTGCAAAACATGTGCTGTATGTACCATGGTGACCAACAGGGAGATACGTCAGGGGCAAGAGAGCATTCTCTGAGCTTTGCAGATTGTCCTGCAAATATGGCTGTCTAACTCTGCTCACAGACTCAGGGGCATATTTCTATTCACTGACCGCCCCCCCCCCACCTCCAAGGACACATTCACAACATAAGGACACAGCTCAAGTTTTCTCTGTGTCCATGTGCATAACCACTATTAATAACTGTTCTGCTTCTGCCAGGTTGTTTCTGTCCCATAAATGGAGCCTGGAGTTAGCTATTTATCATGATATTTGAAAAAAGTGAATTAAAAAATTATTTTGCCAAAAAAATTCTTTGAGGTTTTAGAAGCCAATTTCCACATGTCAGATCCCTCCTTCATATCTGGCTTTCTCATCCTTGTTTGGCCTCAGTCTGTTGGATTTAAGACATGGCTTGATTTCTTTCTGTCCCAGTTCTCTAGGTCAATGTAAATTTTCAAGGTGATCAGATATTTTCCGCAGCCTTCCCTGTGTAGGATCCGTGTAGGGCAGAGACGGGAGAAGAAATGTTGCCTGAGAAGCCAAAGGAAAGATTTTGAAGGTATGACAATGGAGTATCTTATAATAACATGCAGTCAGGCCTAGGCTGTGGTGGGAGGCATAGACCAAACTATATTCTAGACCTAGGAGCACAAACATGGAGTCTATAGGCCAGGCAAAGTGATGCCAGTGAGTCAAAGGGTTAGGTTTTGGAAGGATAATTGGGAGATGTGGCTATATACGTAGGTGACAGTTGGCTACCTACTCAGGTCTAGCTCATTATTGCCATGTGGCAACACAGGACTAGCACTACCAAGCCTTTCAATTCTTTAAAAAAAACCAGAACTTCAAATTCTTATATGGATTGTCTGGATTTTATAAATTAGCTCTAAATGCTACACAGCCAAACAAAACACAACTTGAGGGCCAAATGTGGCCATAAATCTACTAGAAGGAACTCTGTCCAGTCTGTAAGCAACATGAGGGCAGGACGTCAAGCTTTGTGCTTGATGAGGGCCCACCCGATGCTTACAGAATGAGTGTGGGTCTTCCCAGGGAAGAGGTTTGACTGTCCTGGAGGGCCAATGGGAAGAGATGGCTGGCAATCTTGTAATCAAGGGAGGAAATAATTAGAGAGTGAACTTGAGCCCCAGCCACTGGGATGGAAAGGAAAGGGTGAAATGGCAGTAGACAGGGTAAAGAATTTTCAAAAAGCAGAACTCAGCGAAAGACCAGATGTGCAGGACTAGGGCGGTGATGAATCTTCCAGGGAAAGCTTGTGATGAACTTGGCCAGAGGGCTCAGGGACTGGTCACAGGGGAGAGAAGGTAAACACATTTTTCTTCACTATCTTCAAAGCCCTTCATCTGGCTCCCCCAGACGACCTTATTTTATTTTATTTTTCTTCTCCATTCTCCCACAAAGGGGATCAGGGGATAACCAAGGGCCCAGAGGCCCAAGCACTGAGAGAAACTGAGCCAAACCTATAGCTAATTAGGTGATGAGGCATTCATTCAGGAGAAACTAAGGAGAGCTAACAGGGGAATGGACAGGGCAGGGAATGAGCACTGAAGAAGGAAAGCCTCCACAGAGAAAGGGGAGGAATAGCTTGGGCTATTATTGGGCTAGAATCATGACATGTTGGCTGAATGGTGCAGAAGCAATGGCAGGAGGGGGTGAGATTGACCTAAAATAGTTCTCAAATCATAGATTTTCGTAACATAGGATATGCCTTGGGTTCTGGTCCACAATTTTCTTAATAACTTGGAAGGCCAAGATAAAAATATGACTAATCAGAAGTATTCAGGACAAGTAAGAAATGGCAGACTCAAGACTACTGCTCAGCTAAGCAAGGTAAGCCTTTCCATGGCATGACTTTTGTTGGTTTCAGTCTGCAAGGGGATTTTTATGATTATCAAATTTGGTCACAAGCCTTAGACAAATCTCAGTTTTCCCCTTAAAAAGTAAGCTTTATTGGGAGTTTAAGAACAACTATAGCCACTTGTTTACCAAAGAGTTATTATAGTAGCTAATGTCTACTACCTAGCCAACTAATTAGTAAATTAGTGATTGCTAACAAAGGGCTTAGTATAGTTTTGTTAGCAAAATAGCCCTTTAAATGCACTGTCTTATAAATACTAAGAACTTTAATTTTTTTTTAATATTTATTTTTTATTTTATTTTTTGAGAGAGAGAGTGTGTGTGCATGCAAGCAGGGAAGGGGCAGAGAGAAAGAGGGAGACACAGAATTGGAAGCAGGCTCCAGGCTCTGAGCTGTCAGCACAGAGCCCAACATGGGGCTCAACCTCATAAACCGCCAGACCATGACCTGAACCAAAGTCATATGCTTAACCAACTGAGCCACCCAGGCACCCCTAAATACTAAGGACTTTAAATGCATTATGTTATAAATATTTACAATGATTCTATTCTAAAGAAGTTGGTGGCATCACCTCCAATTTACCCATTAGGAATAAAAGCAAGACCTAGAGATGTTATGTCACCTGCCCAAGGTAACGAAGTCTCTGAGTGACAGAGCCAAGGTCAGAACTGAGGTACTTCCACTCCAGGGCCTTTGTGCTAAGCATGGAGTCAGCAAACATTTTCCGTACAGGGGCCAGATGGTAAATATTTTGAGCCTTGTGTGCAGTATGGTCTCTGTCACAACTCCCCGACTATGCCATTGCAATGCAAAAGCAATCATAGACAATACATAAATATTTACGTATGCCTATTTTCCAAAAAATCTACTTACAGACACTGAATTTGAATTTCAGTGTAATATTATTCCTCTTTTGACCTTCCCCCCAGTCATTTTATTTTTATTTTGTATTTATTTATATTCCCCCCAGTCATTTTAAATGTTTTATTTATTTTTGAGAGAGAGAGAGAGAGAGAGCATGAGCGGGAGAGGGGCAGAGATAGGGAGACACAGAATCCGAAGCAGGCTTCAAGCTCCGAGCTGTCAGCACAGGGCCTGATGCAAGTTGAACCCACAAAATGAGAGATCATGACCTGAGCTGAAGTGGGTCACTTAACAAACTGAGCCACCGAGGCGTCCCAGTCATTTTAAAAGGAGAAATCATTCTTAGCTTATGCACCATAAGAAAACAGGGGGTGGGCTAAATTCTTCTCTGCATGCTGTAGTCTAAGTACTAGGCTCTCCTACCCTCCAGCTCATGTCACACGCTGGTTTTCTTAGGAAGCACATAGAGATTTTAGGACAAAAACTGTGAGTGCACATATGCATGGGGTACAGGACTTGGACGAAAGACCCAACTCCTCAAGTCAGCCCTCAAAGGACTCCATCTTACCCTTGTTTACAACTTGAAAACACATCTTTCTTCCTTTTAAGTTCCCTCACTTGTTTCCTTCCATTGAAATAAGCATTGATTCAGATCTCAGGGGAGGTTCTGGGTAGAACAGGAATGTCCCCTCCTACACAACATGGTTTTCTGCAAACACAAGCCCACTGTGTCCTTCTTACCTGCAGGGTTTGGCTGAAGCGCTTTAATGGCGTGGCCTTCACGGGTGGGATGAGGTTTGCTAGTGATGTGACTCTGGAAAGGGGCTTGACCCGTTTATTACTAGGCTCCTATAGGGTTAAAAAAAAGAAAGAAAGGAAAATGTCAAGGTTAATTACAGACAACATAACTCCATCACATAGGCCTGTCCCAATCTACGAGCTGCTGGCTGCACACAGTCTATGGAATGTAAACAGTGTCCCGTCTCTCTCCAGCTGGCTCAGGATCCAGGAAAGGGGAGATGGCAGGGGAACATCAACAGGAGCAGCCTCTGAGCAGACAGAAAATGGACAGGCTCTGCCCCTTACTCCTAATGCCCAATATCTGCCAGCTTTTAATTCAGAAGCTTCCACTTAGAATCATTTCCCCAAACGCTTCCTGTAGAGAAAAGCTGCCTCAGATTTCCCATCTAATGACCTTGTCAGGCAGTTGTGTTTTGATGCTTCTGGTTTCATCTTTTTAAAAACGTTTTCCCCACCTTGCCTGAAGCCACTCTCCAAATTTCTTTCATGCGATGGCTTTCCTAAAGCACAAGGAATGTTTGATTTTTTTCATTCACTAAATTAAAAAAAATTTTTTAAAGGAAGTTCTTCTATTACGAGGCCTTTTGTAAAGCATCTTTGTATCTACAGTGTATTTGAAATGCACATACGAATACTTATAAACAACAACCAGCAAAAGAAAATGTACAGAGAGAAAACCATACCATGGGCATCAGTTTTTATAATTCATATAGTCACAAGTTTTGAAAATAATCTCCACATAAAACATGCAAAATAAAACTTGCAAATCTGCAAGTTGCAAAACCCACTCACTCCGATGGGTGAGACGGAGCCTACCCATTTCAGTGACTTTGCAGACAAGAATTACATAAAAACAACAGGCTGTGAGAAAGAAGGACATGACAGACAAAACATTTTACAAAGACAAAGAGAACAGTTACCCTTGCCTTCCTAAGATCCATCTGACCTGCAGTAGATGCCGGACAGCACATGAAGACACCAAATTTAGATGGAAAAAGCCAAACTTGCCAATTGTTGTAGTGAACCTCAACCATTTCCAGAGGGAGCCTCAAGATGCTCATCTTTCTTTTTCAGCCATTGCTTTCAAAGTTTTGAGGGTTAAGCCAGAATTTCAGAGTCTCCAGGACATCCCTGCAGGGTGTTTTGAACATAGTAGGTGCTTGGAAAAATCTTGTCTGAATTTGGAATTCTGCTGAGAAACTCTCATGTCATTTTGTACCTTTGCCAATCTCAGGTATCAGAAGACCTCCTGGAAATAGACCCAACCTTTGTGGCATTTAAATAGAAAAAAAATTAAAAGACTAAAGAAAAAAAAGTGCAAAATAATTCCACGATGTTGCCAGGATTGACTTCATGATTTCTCGAAGCAGTGAAATACTTTTCCAAGATAGAGAATGAATCAGGGCTGCCGGGGTCCTCTCCAGCTTCTTGGCATGCTAAGCTGAACAGACAGTAGGAAACTCTCCGAACACTAGGAAGGCTCAGTTCCAAAACGCAAAGGATGAATCTCTCAATATGAGGGCCATCATGTTACTATTATTTAAGGGCTGAAGAGAAAGACTCAGTAGCCCTTCTGCTTCCAGGTGACAGTGTCCTTCAGGATACTTCTTGTCCAGTGCCTGGTTCCTGAGCATCTGTGCCCAGAGGAGGATTTTTTAAATATTTCTTACGTCACAGCTGCATCATCAGCAAAGTAAATCCACACACACACACACACACACACACACACACACACCCTCTTGAGCATTCCCTGAATTTCTCTAAATAACTCCTGCTTCGGGCTGGAAATGCCAGAGTTGTGATATTACCACCTTTTGCGGCACAAACTGCATTGCAGCAAATGAGGAGATGAGGGATTTCACAGGGCAGCAGGACTTGGTCTTAGATGATCCTGCAGGCACCTCAGAGCCCAGAGACTCATCCCCGGATTTTTAATGGCTAAGAATGCTGGATCATAGATTCTGTATCAGAATGGGAAAGCTGAAGGGCAAATGTCAATTGGGTTCTCTTGTTTTAAAAAGGCGCAGGGAGCACTGCACGCTTGGCAGGATGGGGGAAGATTCAGTTCGGTTCCCCTTGCTGTGTCATCTTTTCTAAGGTTCTGCTGACGTTGCTGCCCGTTTTATATGACCAAGTCAATGGGCGTTTCCTACATAGCTAGGAGATAAATGCACACTGCAAATGCTAGCCCCTCTGCAGGCTGTATGTGGTGCTGCTACATGAGATTGCAATTAAAAGTCCTTTCCTAAGGCATTGGCCATTTGGAAGTAAATATCAGGCTCCTCTCTGGCAATCTGACATTCTCAAGTAACGAACAATTGAACCAGAAACCATTGCTGACTGATTTGAGGCTGTGATCCAGCAAAGCAGGCAGGTACAATTTTAAAACCAGGACATTTGCAGGTTATTGGATCTACTGAGGAGGGTTTATGCCTGACCCACACAAGCAAAGTATGAATTATGGTTTCTCCTTGAGGGCTTCAGTGAGAATAGGCAATTAAAAAAATTCTTGGCCTAATTTGATTTTTCTTTTCCATTTACTCAGTATGTCTCCAGCTGCATTTTACTGCTATCTAAAAAGCGCCCTCAGGGAAAATGTTTCCAGATTCTAGATAAATAGCTCTACTGAAAACTAGCAAATGCAACTCTAAGGATGCTTTCGGGCTTTACAAAGAGATGACAGAATACAACCTGCAGAGACAACTCAGCTGCCAGATCAAGCTGGGCAAGGTCAATGCTAAGCCCAGACATAAGATATCCTGTTTCAAATGTGGACACCACTCCCACCACGCAGTTTTAAGACAGGGCAGGAGGGCATCTCACTAAAAAGATTAAAAAACAGAAAAGAAAAAGGCATTGAGTATTGTGTATTGGCAGTGTTTTCTGAATAAAAATGTCTTGCTTCATCTTTTCTAGGCCTTATAGGTTTTTTTGTTTTTCCTGTCATATTGCACTACCTAGGACCACCTGTATATTATTGATTCCAACCTGAGATAGTGGGTACCCTAGAGTAATTCTTAATCCTAACATGCTTATTATGAAGATTTCATCGTTATGAGTCGTGTTAGCTGAGAGCATGGATGAGACGCCCTTTATGAAGGAGAAAGAGTTCCATTCCGTGCTAAGTTTGCTGTGAATTTTCATAATGAACGAATATTGACTTTTATCAGATGTTTTCTCTGTATCTCTTCAGAGGACCAGGAAAGAGAAAAAAAGAAGGGGAAAGGTGGTAGGAAGGGAAGGAGACAATGAAGAAAAAAGGATGGAGGTCATATATTTTCATAAATGAATTGGCACAGCAATTTAAAACATCTCTTGTGCTTGAAATATAAACAAATAAATAATAAAGCACTCAATGACATTTTATTTTTAATGTGAGATTTTATTAAATAGATTTTAATATTCCTTCCCTAGGGGAGACAGTGATTTTTCCCCTCTCCATATTCTTACCTCCCAACAGGTAAAAACCAAAGCAGATTATATGCATGTAAGAAAGTACCTATCATATCAATATAATCTAGCACAACTTTTTATTCCTTCAAAAATGATTCCATTCTAATAGACATAGCATATAGGAAACCATCACTCATTCTCCCTATATTTCATTTTTGCAGCTAGGGTGGGGTTGGGGAACAATAGAAGGGTTTTCCTTATCATGTTTGTAGCTGCCCTGTGACTACCTTCACTTAGCCACAAACCCAGCCCAAGAGGGCGAGAAATGCATCCATCAGCACAGGACTGACCACTCTACTGCAGGACAACACTGCTCTTGGCTGTTATACACCTGATGAGAATCGACTGCTAGCAGATGCTTTCACCTATCAGTTAATGGAGTCAGAAAAGTCTTTCAGGTGTTTGAAAACACCAGGAAAGCCTTAGGCAGGGCTCCATGTGTGTGACAGGAGGTGTGGTGGGAACTGCACACCCAGGAGTCATGTTTAATCCACCCAGTACCCCTCTAGGAGGTTTTCATCATCCTCACATTAAATAGGAAGTTCTAATTTCAGACTGGTTGAGAAGCCCTAGCATTATGAAATGATGAGGATGGTGATGATGATAATAATCGTCTCATATTTATTGCAGGGACTCCCCTTAATGATTTATAGATATCTACTAATTTATTCCTCCTAACAGCCCTGAAAGGAAACTGCTATTATGAGGCAAAAGATGAGCAATGTGCTTAAAGTCACTGACAAAAGGTGGCCAGGATTTAAACCTAGGCAGGCTGACTTCAGAGCCAATGCCTTACAACTTTGTGTAAGGGGCCAGATGGTAAATATTTGAGGCTTTGTGGGCATCTAGCCTCTGTCATGACTACTCATCTCTGCCATCAGTCTTAAACAGTATATAAATAAATGAATGTGACTATATTCCTTTAAACCTTTATTTATAGAGATTAAAATTTGAATTCCATATAGGTTTTACATGTCACAAAATATTATTCTTTTGCTTGTTTCAACCATTAAAAATAGATACGATTCTTTCCTTGAAGACCACAGTAAATAGGCTATATTTGGCTTGTGGGCCATAGTTTGCAGACCACTGCTCAACACAACTGCTGGCTTTACAAAAGTCATTTCCTGGGTTAGTGGTCCTCAGCGTCAGCTTTTCTGCTGTGACATGCCCAAAGACTCCCAGGTACAGCACCCTCCAAAGGCATATTTAGATAAGCATCAAGCTCTGGAGAGGGCATAGGCTTGATTCTGGAGCTAGCTAAGCAGGGTCCTCCCCTGGTAAGCAGGAGATATATCTGACTTATCTTTTATGTGAGTAAACCTTATCCCACTACATTTTATTGTCTTAACTTTCCAAAAAAATCAGCCCAAACATGACACAAACTTTCCCTGACCATTGAAGATTACAAATAAGGGACAACTAAAATAAAAGGATATCTGGGATCTGCTTCACAGTAATACAGGGAAAGGGAGTGGGGATGTGTAGGAAACAAGGCTGATCACAGGTTGGTAACTGTCAAAGCTGGGGGCTGGGCCCAGGGGGCTCAGTATGCAGTCTTGCCTGTGCTATGCAGTCAAACTGCTAGATAATACAAGGGTTTATTTTAATGGACAGAGAACCATTTTGCAAATGTATCAGTGAGCAGACAGATGCCATCAAAGATCTGTACTTCAGATGTTAGTGAGGGCCTAGTGAGAAAGGATACTGAAAGAGACAGATGATAGATATTATCTAGAATTGAACATAATTAGAAAAAAACCTGGTAAAATGAAAAAAAAATCCCACTACTGAATTTCAGTAATTTTCAACTAACATAGGCCAGAATAGGGAAGGGTCCATGTAGCTGGGAAATCAAAAGCTGAGAGAGCTACCTTGAAACATTCAAACTTAAAGATGAGCAAACCCATGAAGAGGCACCGACCCAGCCACCAGACTCCTTGAAGTCTGCTTTATGCTACTGACTGGTTTTTTATTTGCTCTCATTAAGAAAGCCATCAACAAGCTGCCATCAACAGGGCTCCATGACATAAAACATTCTGGTGGAGGTCAAATCAGATGTAGAAACATACAAAGAAAATAGGAGCCATTCAAGGTTGGCCTGCCCAGGCAGGGGAGACCTCTGTTCTGTTGGATTTATTTTAATCGGCGAGTGGGCTTTTCTTTCTCCGATCTGCCTCCCAAATGCATGTTTTTCTCTCCATTCCTATAATAGCACCATCTTCTACTAAGAAGGCAAAGACCTCCCATCCTTGCTAGATCCTCCCTCCTACTCTGCCTCTCTCCAGCCAAATAAATGTAAACTCATGACTACATGACTACCTTGACTTTTACCACCCCCACCCATCCTTAGGACCAAAGGCTGGTTCAGGCTGTCTTATGGTTTATGCCCAAGATTCTCACCCTTCAAAACTTCTAAGCAACCACAAATATTATGGTGTTCTCACTTATTTTGACACCTCCTGTTGCCAGGGCCTTCCCACCCTTTTAGGGTTTCTCACTGACTCACTGGTCATTTCGTTTACTCTTGCCTGTGCCCCCTCCAAGTCCTAGCTATCCTTCAGGTGGCTCCACTCCTCCCCTTTGGGAGACCAGACAGCCTGCTTTGCATCTTGTCCCTCAAAGACAAGATATTCCTGCAGGTTCTCCTTCCTAGTTAATGTTTTTCTAACCAAATGATTGAAAATGAACCACATTAAAAAATCTATTCTCTCTCTCTCTCTCTGTGTCTGGCTGTCATACATTCTAGCTGTACGATCTTGAGCAAGTTACTTACCCACAGTTTCTTCAACTGAAGAATAAGGAAAGAATTCTCTTACAATGCAGTTGTGAAAATTGTGGGTAAGAGCTATCATTTAATTCCGTAAGAATTTATAATCTGTGTCAGGCACTGGGCTGACAGCTTTACATGGATTTGCTCATGGCATCTTCAGAACATCCAATGAGAGAACTAATACCATTATTCTCATTTTACAGATGAGTAAGCTGAGGCTCAATGAGCGTAAGTACTTAAACAGGTCACCTATCTTAGGGGGCAGAGGCAAAGATGTGGATCATACCTTGGACCACACACCTCAGCTACACTATTCCGCCCAAGAGACAATAATAATGAGCGCAAAGCACAGTGCCTTGTGAAAACAAGATTTCCATGAACACAGCCTAAAATTGAACTCACAAATTGGTATGTTTTTACTAGATTGTTTCTCCTCCCCTTCCCTTTTGCCACTAAGAACAGGTGAATTTATCTAATCACCCAATATATGCATTCTCTTTCTTAAATAGATTGATCTTGAAATAATTTTAGATTTATGGAGGAGTTGCAAGAATAGTACAGAATGTTCCCGTGCACTCCATACCCCCCTCCCTGAAGTTAACATCTTACATAACCATGGCACATTTATCAAATCTAAGATTTTAGCATTGCTACAATAATATTAACTAAACTATTAAAGGATTTTCTAGAATTTCATCAGTCTTCCCGCTAATGCCCTTTTTCTGTTTCAGGATCCAATCTAGAACCTCACATTTACACTTCATGGTCATATATCTACAGTTTCCTCTAATCTGTGACAGTTCCTCAGTCTGTCTTTCATAACACTGACACTGGTCAATTATTTTGCTAAATGTCTCTCAGTTTAGATCTGTCTCATGTTTTCTCATGATTAAATTAAGGTTGTGCACTTTTGGCAAGAACACATCAGAAGTGACGTGTCCTTTTTGGTACATCATATCAGGGTAACATTATCTTATTGCTGGTGATGATAACCTTGACCATTTGGCTAAGGTGGTGTCATGGCTTGAATTGTATATCCCTAAAAAGATATGTAGAGGTTCTACCCCCAAATGCGTGAAAGTGACCTTATTTGGAAATAGGAACTTTGCAAATATAATTACTTAGGATGACGTCATACTAGATTAGAGTATGTCCTAAATCCAGTCACTGGTGTCCTTATAGAAGGGAAATTTAAAGACACAAAGGGAGAAGGCAATGTAATGATGGAGGCTGCAACTAGAGTGATGTACCTATAAGCCAGAGCACACCAAGGACTGACACCAAATACCAGAAGATAGGAAGAGGCAAGAAAGGATTCCCCTGCAGGTGTCAGAGAGAGCATGGCTTTGCCAATATCTTGATTTCAGGCTTCTGGTCTACAGAACAGTGAGAAATTATTTTCTGTTGTTCTAAGCCACCCAGCTTGTGGTACTTTGTTGCAGATGCTCTAGGAAACTAATACAGGTGTTTTCTGCTGGATTTCTCCCTGTAAAGTTACTATTCCCTTTGTAATTAATACATATATTGGAAGAGATACATTATGACTATGTGCACCCTTTTAAATCTAACTCTGTGACTGTTTACCTAGCATTTGCAAAACTGGCTTCACTGACGTGTACATGTGTCAGCTTTGGGGGTGGGGTGGGGGGCGGGGATGTCTTCTGGCTCAACAGGGAGAACCAGAAGGCTGATTCAGGCAAGGTACCCAAGAGAGTCAGTGTTGGCTGGGGTGGGCAAGGAGAGGCGCAAATGATCAGCAGGCAGGGCACAGTGGACCACAGGACCATACGGGACGTGGAGGCACCAATGAGGAGGCCTTCACAGAGCTGTTTGAGCAAGAGGACTGGGGCTATAGGAACAGGAAAGGGAGCCTCTTTGGAGCCTGCAAGTGACTCTTCATCTTACTTTTTTTTTTTCCGAAATAGAAAAAGACAATAATGAAATAATAGTTTCAACTCCAAATTTTCCATTAAAAATTTTTTTTTTTCTGCTCTCTCTTCCCTGGCACAGAGCTAATTGACCTAGTGTCATCTGTTACCAGAAGTTGAAAGGCAAATAATGAAGCCCAAATTCCAACGGAAACCTGGCTTCATTGATTAGGCCAAATGCATTTCAAAATTATTGGTTTCTAACCCACAAGGTGGGCAAAAGGTCTTCAAACTCAGAACTACAATTTTCCTTGAGAGATTCTTATCAGTGGTTTCAACAAAAGGGCTACAGACTTTGTGGACTTTGACAAACCAGGGGGAACAGCGCCTGAAGGGATCCTTGATATTTTGTCTCAGCTAATCTCAAAGACACGGCCACACCCTTGTGCTTATTCTCTCCCACAGTCTAGTTGTCCTGCCCTGTGCATCCAGGGGAAATTTGGTTTCCTCTTTGATGAAATGGCCCAACTTTCTCCATATCAGATGCTTTAAGAAAAACATCTCAATTTCTTTAAAAAAAAAATGCTGTGTGGTTTTTGTTCGTTTATTTTTATTTTTGTTTTTATATTTTCGCTTGGTAAGGAAGTGTCTGGGAAGTCTGGATAAATAAACCAGGCCACTCTTGAGTTAGTTCGGTCTCATGGCCAAGCTGCAGACAGGGTATTGGATTTGCTATGTTGCAATTCCAACAATTTCTGCAGCCTCCTCTCATGGAAATACTGAACAGCAGATGACAGAGATGTCACAAGATGGTCTGCGCAAATCCACAAATTAAACCATCAGCTCTCAGGGCCCTAAAACCGAACACACATGAAGGTTGGAGAGATTATATTTATTCCCTGAACATCAAGTCTTCTCTGCCTACGCCAGTTAGCACCTCCGGCATCTGGCCAAAGTCTGCCTGTGAGGTGATTGCTTTTGGGAAGGCCTGATGAAGGGGGGAGGCATCAGGAGGCCATGTGACTAGGCTGAAACAATGCTGGCATGAGCCTCTGAAAGCCTGCTCCATCCCTGCCCCAAACACAGTCTCCCATAAAGAGCAAATTAAAAAAAAATGAGCATCGAAAGAAATCACACTTCATGAGAACTTCCGTGGTCATCCCGGCTTCGTTTCCTCCAGGCCTCCCTGTTCAAATCTACAACACATGCTAGCAAAATGCTGTAGTTCTTTAGTTTTCGTATAAACTAAATGGCAAAGGGAAGGGGGTGGTGTGGGGTGAGGGAGATGGATTTCATCCAGTATACCCCGCAGAAGCAATTAATTTTACTACAAACTCTGAGAGGGCTAATGTTCAAGGCAAACCATTTTGTTTCTGAGGGCAGACCTCAAAAAACAGATTATCTTTATTCTTCTGGTGATCATTGAATCTGTGCCCCTACATTGGAGAAATAACCGGCCCTGCTTGTCTGCCTTGGGGAAATTCATTTTTGCTGAATGACGGTGATGGGGGTGAAAAAAAGAAATGAACCTTGGGAAATAATTGGGTAAAACAAGGGACTCTCTGAGAGCTGAAGCAGGCAGCAGCCCAGGTTATGAACATAATCTCTCAGCAGTGCCAGTAAAATAAAACAGAACCACTGTTTCAGACACTGTATTTTTGGCAAACGTTTCACTCCTCAATTACTTTCAAAGATATTCGTTTCAGTCAACATTATAAGGGTAAGTCAACATTTGTCCTGGCAGCAAGCCCAAATTTGTTATTTTATTAGTCTGCTACTGGTTAAATTGGCCCAAGATTAAACACATCTAATAAATAGCCCTAAAATATTGGAGTTTAGTAGAAGACCACATTCAAATTCTCTTACACAGGATGTTACTATTAACCTTGGGCAGAGGAGAAATGTACACCCACACCCCAGTTAAGTTCCTTTTAGCAAACGCCAGCCCATCGCCCTGAAACTCATTTTGGTCATGCCCAGACATGGCACTATGGACCTTCAGAGAAAGAGGAAGCCAAATATTTAGCTCTCTCTGCGGTCCCTGACTCCACATCTGCCTTCCAAACGTCAAGCAAAACTTTTACTTTCTTGAGGCAGACTGGGCCAGATGCTCAAGGCTGAAGCACTTTAAGAGTTTGGCCTCCTGAGAAAGGATAAGGGCTGCCAACAGAGTCATACCTCTGTGGCCCTTAAGGGAAGGCCAGCTTTGGGCCCAGGAGATATTTTCTCACGGTTAGATTCAGGTTATGCATTTTTGGCAAGAATGCCATAGAAGTGATGTGCCCACAATGCCACACCCATCTGTAGGTCTAGAAAATGGATTCAAAGCACACATCCCTAGTTGCAGAATGCCAACGAGGCACCTGGAGGTGGCAGTGGTGGCCTAATCACAGCCACAGGGCCCAGAGGAAGGCCTCGGTGATTCTGGGGTTTCACATTCAGTCATTTCCTACTGACTTCTTGGAAACCCTTGGGTGGGATATAAATTCTGCATTTGTTTATATCTAATAAAGGGATTCCCTGGCTTCCCCTGGGGCTGAGTTGGAGGGGAGGTGAGAAAAAATGCCACTGGGGATTTCACCCCTGCTTCGGCTTTGGGAGCTGCTGTGTACAGACTTCACGAATACTTTAAGGATATTTGCAGAGGTTTCCCCAGAGTTTTGGAACAAGCTGGAGACTGTGCAGCAAGTCACAAAGTTCTTATCACTCTGGCACAAAGAATGTGCTGATTCTTTGCAAAGGATCTAAGGATATAATACAAGCCAACCTTTCTGGCCAGTGCACAATGCCCTATGACCCCATATCATAGGCAGGCATGACTCTCCTGCCCCCTCACAGGATTTTTGGGAAGATGATATGAGATCATGTAGGTAATGTGCTTGGTACAAGCCTGCCCCATAAGTTGCTCCCTGTAAATATCAGATTATTACCCTTACTTCTGATGCCCAAGGAGAGGTGTGGTCCCTTCCCCAGCCTGTTCTCCTGCCTTCATCCATCCCTGCAGCACTAGATTCTGCCCTGGGCCTCCCAAGGATGAAGCTGGAGCTCCATGTTACCTGCCACACCACAATCTCACTGATGACATGTTCCTGCCACTACACCTCGGGCTGCTATGAGACCACATATTTTGATTCCACATTCCTGACTTCCCTTTCTTCCTGCAGCTTTATCATATGTTTAGTCAAGCTCTGGCTGGATAGAGCAAAATGGGGAGTGGTTTGGCAAGAGCCAAGGCTATGTCAGATGAGAGGAAAATAGCCATGAAATCCCAAGATAGGAAAGTGAGTGAGTTGGGGAAGGGAATTCAGGTGGGTCTTGAGGTCTGCACCAAAACCCTCCCATCCTACCCAACATTGCTAAATTATGGGCTAGAAGAGTTGTGTTCCAATCTTTCCAGATCCCAGTACTATGCAGGATTAGACATTGATAGGAATTCTGGGTGTTCAACCCATGTCAGATGAGCAAGGTGTAATTTCTTCCCAAAAATAACATGTTACCTTTGGCTTCCAGAAAGAGCCATACAGACCCACTGGCATGTCCTCTCTCTTTCTTGTCCACCTGTTATCCTTTGAAACTCAGCATTATCTTCACTTCCCAGAAATGAAAAAAGAAGTACAGAAATTAAAAAAGATGCTCAGATCTTAATCTTGATGTCCCAAAGGAAGGACAGATTGTTCCAGCTGAATCTGGGATGATCAAGTACGTCTCAGTCAGGCAAGCAAAGTTGGCAACCAGGTCTGCCATCTGACTAAAGACTAGGCTGGGACCAGAGATCCTACATACACCTTCTGGGTAAAACTTACAGGGACATCTGACCAAGGGCACAGGGTCTGCAGGATAAGAACACGGACACCCTCTCTTGTGGCCCAGTCAGCTTCTGTTTTTGACAAGAACGATATCTGAGCAGATGAGACTTGCAGAAATATGGTCTCCAGAGAGAAACAAAACACATTTGCCCCACTCCCTGTCACCCCCCAGCTGTCCCTCCTAGCACAATTTATCCCTTCAAATCATTGGGTTCACATTCATCCTTAGCAGCACATGCCTCTGGTTAGAACCGGGGAAGGTTGCCCTCAACTGAAGAACCGGGGAAGGTTGCCCTCAACTGAGAACAGAATACACTGAAATCTGATTGTTCAAAATGGAAAAAACTACCAGTGACATAGCCACAAGGGACTGATTGAATTGGGAATAAAATTTAAAAAAACTTAAACTTTCCTGTTTTCAGCTTTCAGCTGACATCTTACCACCCACTGAGCAATGGTATGTAGAAAAATAAGGTACAGAGCATGCTGTTCAGGAGGCTGTGAGGTGTGTAATCTGTAATGGATTCATATGGCCTTCCTGTTGCCCCCACACACTCCAACTGAGCAGATGAATAGTTTCAAAATGTTATCCTTTGGGTGATGTGTGTCTGTGTGCGTGCACACATGTGCATGCACTTGCACACGTGCACACACACAGAACACAAAACTAACTTTATTTGAGACAGTTTTTATTCTGTCATACATTTTTAATGACAGGAATTTAAAAATGCCCACCAACAATGGATTTTTCCCAAAAGCTCATAACTAACACTGGCTCTCAGTGCTGTACATTTGCAACCTTGAAACATAGTGATTATGTGTTATTTCTAACTCTGAGCAATTAATATGCTACCAGATGTATCATTATCTACAGTCTATTAAAATTCAGAAGCCTGCAAATGTGAAAAAGAGTGTATCACGCACACGACAAAGGAGGCAGAGCCTCGGAGACCTGCTCTGCTCCCCCACTTCACTTGAAACTCATTTCAATCACAAAGTCACAAGAGGGAAAATGAATAGACAATGGCAGTCAACTTAAAAGACAAGAAGTAGATACAAACCTGTGATTTGACGGTTTGGTTTTATAAAAAAAATGCTGGAGATTCAGTGGTAAGGGATGCCAGTGAAAGTTTCCAGAAAAGACAAAGGCAGTTTTGTGGTAAAAGAAAAATGTTATTTATTGTGGTAGAAATGGGTGAAGTTCCCATGAGTCTTTCAGCTCAAGCCATCTATAGATGGGAGGGTTCCTTTGGAAGACCACATGGGGTCTAACCTGGCAAGATTTCCCTGGAAAAGTTTCCCTAAATACCCCCAGGGATCAAGGGAAAAATCTCCTTCACTGGCCAGGCGCTCCAGCTCCTCCTGCCCCACCATTTGGGGTCGGGCTTTAGGGTTGCTCCTGAATTTACAAAGCAGGGCTGCACAGAATGATGTCAGGGGCAGCAAAGCCTTTAGAATTGTTATGAAATTACATCCTGCCAGGTTCCCTACCTACACAGATTCTAGCAATTTTCTAGAAACAGAGAAGTCATCTCACACCTGACCCAGGTGTGACTCTACTCTTCTGACTGTCAAATGGAGACAATGGGGGACCCTAGGTGGGGAGGAGGTGGCACCAAGAACCATGGAGTCCCCCTGTTCCAGGTGCTGGGACACAAACACACTCATCTCTATCAGACAGCAACTCTATCACCTCATTTTTTAGAAGAGAAAGCCGGTGTTTAGAGAAGTAAAGTGACTTGCCCCAAGTCATACTCTGTAATTAACTGGCAGAGCTGAAGTTCAAATTCAAATCTACCTGACTTAAATGGCTTCCCTGCCACCCCCCACACTGGCTTCCCGGAAAACACAACTTCTTATTACATAATAGCAATAATACTGATGGTGCCTTTGTGCCAGGCTGTGCCAACGTGCTTTCTATGCATGATTTCCTTGACTTCTCTTAAGTTAGTATTATTAACAAACTCATTTTACAAAGCAGCCAACTGAGGCTCAGTGGGGGTTAAGAACCTTTCCTAAGGTTACACAGCCAGTGTACACAGTCAGTGACAGAGCCAGGACTGGGCCCCAAGGCTGTTCCTCAGCAAGACCTGCATTCTTAACCACCGCTCTGCTCACTTCCTAAGCCCTGGGGGAGCCCTGATGGAAATAAACATGGTAGAGGCAGGACAATGGAGACTGAGGCAGGAAATGGAAAACCTGAAACTGTTCATTCAACATTCAAGCCCTGTCACTCTGGAATCAGAAGCCCCTCTTGGCTTCCTCCCCACCCCCAGCATCTTAGAGGCCCAGCCAGGTACACAGGTGCCCTGCTCATGCACCCCTAGTGGGCACTGCCCTCTGTTAAGACACACCTGGGGAATGGTGTTGTGAGCATCCAGCGTCAGAGGTGGATGACCACCTCCCAGTACTGCCCCCCTCCCAGTCTGTGAGATTGCCTGCTTCCCCATCCCTATGTCTGCTGATTGACAGTCACTTGCCCGTATGTCAGGGTTCTGAGTGACTCTGTCAAACTCAAGTACAAGTTCCTTGAGGGCAGAAAGCATGCCTTTCTCTTTTAAACTCAGGAATAATTGTTATGTAGAGTTTGGTCTCAATAAATATTTACTGATGATCCAAGAGCAATAGGAGTCATTTTTAGTTGTTGAGCTCTTCACCAAGTTGTATCCATCATGCTATGGAATTTCCCCACATTTCTAACAAAGGACCTATTTATAATTAAAATGCCCTGCTAAAGAATAGGGCAGGAAGAACTCCCCAAGCAACCTAATCCTCTTCACCTGCCCTAGGTCTGTCTCTGCGGTTGGAGCTTGGTTAAGATTCCCAGATGATGCACGTCAGGTGCGAGCCAGCCTTTAGGAGGGATGACACACTCCTCATCTCCCATGACCAGGGTGCCTCTCTACCCTGAGCTCACACCCCACTGCCTACTTGAAAGTCATTCTGGGAACATCAGAAAACCATACTAGATTTTTTTTTCATCCTGCCTGGCAGGAATGAACGTGAATCTTGCCAGTGTGCTTGGAACATCTTTTGTTTTTTAAAAAAATAATGACCAGTGCCAACTCGAATCCCTGGGAACCTGGGTGGGTATTTCCTACAAAGGAAAGAGTGACCTCCCAGCAGACCCCTTGATAGGGATGACCAGCCACAGCTTCCACTCAACTGATGTGTTTTGACAATAGATGCTGCTGTTGTGGAACATTTGCTCTGGGGAAGCCCTCTGTGTTCATTTAATCTTCACAGTCCCCTTGGAAATTCTCATTTACAGAGGAGGAAACTGAGGCTCAAAGGATGAGTCACTGTCCAAGGTCTCCTGGCTCACAAGGGGCTAACTTGAGATGCAAACTTGGCTCAGTCTATCCCTCAAATCAAAGTTCCTGACCACTATCCTCTATGGCTGCCTCAACATAAAATACAATCTTGCCCAATCCTTCCCTCAAGGTGAAGGGGAAAAGGAAGAGGATGGGTTAAATGATTTCAGCTGGAACGTTGGCACTTTGAAGCTTGAAAAGAAAAAAAAAAATTTGTGTTTTTAGGATAGAAATCCAATTTTTTGTTTTTAATTTGCTGACATCTAGTCCAGGATGATTTTCTATGATGCTTTAAAGCCCATCTTTATCTGTTTAAAAATCTTAATATCTGAAATCTGGGTTCTATGCTTAAAGTCCACATTTAAGAGTTAGTCTATAAGCAGTTGTACCCAAGCTTGGGAACCTATTGGTGCAGATCTCTAGCTGAAGAAGAGCTCTCAGAACATACTGAATGCACTATTTCCAAACTCTTGGTACCATTGTGACATTTTTTTAGCCAATGTATATACCACGTGAACTATTACAGATGTAATGTTTCCTTAAATTACTTATTTTTTACTTAAGTAAACAAATTGTAAAACTAAATGCTATCACTGCACCTGCCATAAATAGAAACTAACTTTAAAAAATGAACCCTATTGTTAAATTCTTGTTAGATACTCTTGCCTACCTGAATCTTCTAAGCCTGGGGCCTGATCTTTGTTAAAAAGAGGAATTAACAAGTGATAGAAAAGTGTTTAAGACACACTAGCTCTAAAGGAAGACTTTCGCAGCATGATCAGAAGGATCAGAAGAATAAGAAGAGAACTGAAAAGAGAAAATGAGTCAGAATTATTATTTTGTGTCTTGTCTCTGTATCCCCTTGTTCCTGTATCATCTGGGCTACCACAAGTGGTATGAAGCCCACCTTTTGGGAAAAAATATCTAAGCCAGTATTCTCATTCCAGAAACAAAGACTCTGAGGTCTTCTCTGAGCCTCTACTTGTGTCCTGTCCCCAGCTAGTAGGGAGGCTCTAGTAAGAACCAGCTTAAAAATAAATGCTGCTAAAGAAATTCAGATGTAAGCATTTAGGAGTCCTCCAAAGCAAGTCCCCATTTCTTGATGCTGAGCCAGAACAAAGTTCACTCTCCTCGGCCCTTAGAGCCCAGGAACAAAGCATTCAGAAACTGACAAGAGAAAACAAGTCCTCTTTTCAGATGTGCTGTCTTTCAAAGCTGTCCAATTTAAGTCACCATCAAACAGCTGAGGCGGAAGGCAATGGCTTTTCACCATGTGTCTGTGGCCTCTTGTAAATAGTCTGTTTCCTTTTCACCATGGTTTCAGACCCCCTTCCGCAAGACCACACCCAGAAGCACCCAAAGCAACCACCAACCAGCAAGGGGGATGGCTGAAGGTGTGTGAGAACCAACAAGACTGAAAACCTAACAGGATACTGACGAGCCACCGGCACCCCTCCGCCACCGGCACCTCTCCCCCACCTGTGCGAAGTCAAACATAAGAAGAATCTTCACCAGTGACCTTTAATTATCTTCTCTGTATTTGCCTGGGGTCGTTCTTGACATGCCTGAGTCACTTGGGGATTATGAAATGTTAGCATTTCAATGTAAGATAACACACTTGAGAGGGATGCTTGCACTGGCCTTGTGTTGGAGCCAGAAAGCACACAGAGGGAAGGCTTCTATCACTTGTTCCCCTTTGGGCCATCAGGCCTGTAGATCCATCTCCTTCCACCCACTGTCTGCTTCCTCTTTCCCTTCTGTGGCTTCTTCCTCCAGGAAGACTCCAAACTTCCAAATCTGACAGTGGTGGCACCTGCTAAACATATTTTTATATATTTGTTCAAGGTCCTGACATAGGCTCTTAGTTTTATTTCATTCAGGTTGCCAACTTCTCTTGGTATCTACAGAAAACATCCCCTCGGGGGAAGTGCTCTATTTCTCCTTACCATTTAATTATCACCTCTGCTGCAAACATTAGATCTGTAGAGCTCAGGAAGACATCTTTTTAAGGGATGTCCTCTACTTATACATAAGTTTCTGTCTATCCATTTTTTGTGGGCTTCTTGTTTAACAGCAATCTCACATCAAATGTGAAGTAAGCTTTGCACTTGAATCTGGCGTGCAGGCCAAGGGATGGGTCCACCAGTCCACTGGCTCCCAGGTGAGGTCACTGCATGCAGTGTTCTAAATTTAATGGGGTTCACTATGAACGCCCCAAAAATGTGCTGCTTGCCACCAACCTCACTCGGGAACATGACTGGGTTAATCCAACACTGCAGGGTGCTAAGAGGTCAAGTCTGCACAAGGAGGGCCCAATATTTTGGCCCTGCCTCCTAATCTCTCTGAATCTCTGTATCTTCAGTTGACAAACAAAAAGCACAGTCATTGCCTTGCTCAGCTTCCTCAGCCAGTGCAAGGTTCAAAGGAGATAATGCATGTGAAAATCCCTGTCTGCTGTTGGAACACAGGGTGGCACTGCTGTGAATTTAGTAAGCGTGATGAGAGAGGAAGAGGGTGTGCTGATTGAAACATCCCTTCCCCGACTTCTCTATATCCCATGTACATATGTATACATTTAAATTGGTTATATCATGTGTATAACTATGCTCATGTTTTTTCCTTTTTATTTTTTACAAGAACATTAAGGTATTTCTGTTAGCTAGTGTGTAATGGCACAAATGATACCATTGATCCCATGCCAGAGGCCATGGTACATGGAGCCATTCTCTCATTATAGGTCAGGCAGGTCGTTAGCTTTTCTGTCTGTTAGAAACAAGTAGGAAAGGATGCCAAACTGAAATCAGGCAACCGACTTCAAGCTTCAGCTCTGCCATGCCCAGCTGTGTGGTCCTGGGAAAATTATTGAATCTCTCTGATTCTTGGGATCCTCATCTTTAAAATGAGGATAATTACACTCAGGTGAGGAAAAGAATATAAAAATGCTTTGAAACATATAAAATCCACAAGCATACAACATGATCATTATTGCAAATAATATCATTATGAATAGTTTTGAATAGTATTTTCCCTCCTAAGAGCTGGAATATTGGGTCCAAAGATTTGAACATTTTTGTGTTTTATTTCATTTTATTGTTTTTTAAAATTTATTAATTTTGAGAGAGAGAGAGACAAAGAGAGCACACGCATGCTGGGGAGGGGCACAGAGGGAGATTGAGAGAGAATCTCAAGCAGGCTCCAATGTGGGGTTCAAACCCATAAACTGTGAGATCATGACCTGAACTGAAAAAGTTGGATGCTTAACAAACTGAGACACCCAGGCACCCTTTTTTGTGTGTTAATATACACTGAAAAGTCCCCTCATTCCCCAGAGAAGGGTGTTATTCCCTGCAACATCCCCAGGACTGGGTTCTATCATGTCCTTAAAATATTTGTGACATCAATTAGGGATGAAAGAGCACCTTATTATTATATTTGCCTTTTGCACTTCTATAATTTCTATTAGAGTGAACATTTCAAATAATGTTTACTTTCACAGTTCCTTGTGCATGAACTATTAGTGTTTTTTTGCCCATTTATCAAAGGACTTCTTGGAGGGTTCTTTTATATCTGTATAAATTACTTATATGACAAAGACATTTATCTTCAGTCTGTCATCTCTTTTTCAAAAATCTTTTTCAATGTATTAGTCTACTTCTCTTGTCCAAGGAAGCACGTTAAACATAACAGAAACCTTGTTTGTTGATATAGCACTATATAGTGTGTCTTTGGGGTGATCAATACTCAAGATTTCCAGGCACACTGAGGATGTCCGGTGGAAACAAGCAAGGAAGAGAAAGAGATTGGACAGTAAGTCCCATTTGGAAAAGTATCAGGAACCAGGATGTCTAGCCAAGAGAAACAAGCACCTGGGGGAAGTGTGTGTTTATGTGTGTGTGTGCACATGCATGCATGTGCATCTGTGTGCAGAGTGGGAGTAAATGGGGAGAGAGAACAGTTTTCAAATATTTAAGGAGATAACATATGAGAAAATATTCCTGTATATTATTCAGTTGCAGAAAGCAATGTTGTAATTAAGAAGGGATTTTTTCATGATCCACACTGAACAAAGATGGAATGTATAGGCTCAGAAGGTAATGAGCTCTCTGTCTCTAGAGATGTTTAAGCAGAGACTGAATGGACCCAGCAGTGGATTAGCACTGGGCTCCATGTTCTCAACAGGACTTTCCCACTCTAAGGTTCTCGAATGCAATGACCCTGGGTCATTTCCTGGAGGCTAGTTTTGTTTGTGTTTCATAAATCCCCGGAAAAAAAGTCTGTTTTGCTACTCTCTACCTCTTCATCTTAAGAGCCAGAGGAGGGGGAAAAAAAGGTCCAGTGAATTTACCGTTAAGGTTTCTGGTTCTGCTCCAGTTAACTGAAGTTTAGTAATAATCGGGGCTGCCTTCTCAGAAAAGAATACAATGGCTCAAACACAGAAGGTCTAGACACAAGTGTTTCTAGACTTAAAAAGAACCACTCCTTTCCCAGCCAGCTGAAGGTTCAGATGCCTTTCTTGATTAATGTGTGACATAGCCTCTTTTAAGCTAATAAACAGTGTCAATTCATTAAAAAATGGAAGGCATTAGAAACCACTGGTCTTCATTTTTGACAATCCATGAGCAAAGACAAAAATACATGGCAATGCAGTTGCAGCAATTTCCTCATTTTGTGTGTGACCTGTACACATTACCAACGCTGACAAATTATGGAAGGCAACTGCATGCATACATCACAAATGAAGTAGACCTCCTAGATATACACATGCCATTAATAACAATTACATGTGCACAGGGCTTTGCAAAATTAGGGTAGGGTAAGTAATTTATTTTCATTCAGTTGTTACGAAAACAGTGGCACCAGTCCAGGATTTTATAGGCAGTTGCAGAGTGTCTTGAGAAAATGACACAATTTGCAAGTGTCCAGATGGCAGTCAGGGCCTTCCAGTTATTTGGTTTAGGTGGAAGGCTAGTGGTTAACGTAGATAAGCAAAATGACTAATTGCAGAACTAACAGTGTCACCTCCACAGAGCTGAGCATGCGGAATTCTGCCAGAGATCAGCTCCTTGGTGTTGAGAAACACAGAACGGAAGTTACCCAAACCCTCCCCAAATGGAGGCTTGCAAATTCCCACTCCTTTGGGCTGTAGTCATTCTACAAAGTGAGCTGCCAGAAGCACTGAGTAATGGTGGGGTCTCCCATTCAGACACCCAGAAAAAATAGGCTTTTGACTGTGAGGCTATTTGCTCCAGTAAGCAGGTTCATCCTTCATGTGTTATGTGGTGAGGAGACCAGTGATTTAGTCATTTAGACGCAATGCGATGTGGTCTGCAAAGTACAGACTTCAGGGCCAGACAGAGGTGTGAATCTTGGCTCCTCTACCTAGTAGCTTAGCCATCCTGGAAAGGCTACTACCCAGCTCTGAGCCTCAGTTTCTTCTCCCAAAAGGGACAAGTACACCAACCTTATAGGGTTGTTGTGGGGATAATGACCTACAATGAGGCCCCTGATGCCCTGCTATCTGTAACACAGCACTCAGAAAATTAGGATGATGATCATTAATTTAAAAATGTTTGGGGAAATCTTTTCAAGATGCAGAAGTCTCGATGATGATGCTATTTATTGAAATTTACTATGTACCAAGCACTGGACTGAGTGCTATACATGAATCATCTCATTGACCCTCATTATGGTCTTAGAAGGTGGAATTATCATTAACCCCAACCCCATTTTAACACTGAGGTAAACAGGGCTTAGGGAGGCAGAGTAGCTTGTCCAAGGTGACACCGCTAGCAGGTGATGGCGTTAGGACTCAGTCCAGAGTTGATACCCTGAACATACTCAAATGTACACGTGTAAAGTCAATATGCTTTTCTCTAATATATCTATTCCTAGTTCATGTACATCCTATTCTGGAGGCCCAAGGCCCCATCTGAACAAGCCTCAGAATCATGGCTGGATGACCATGAGCAGATGCTATCAGCAAGCAATGGCCTTTACCCAGGTAAAGTCACTAAAACTATCAGGATTCTAACTGCCATAACTCCTCAGAACTATTTCCATGCAGTTGGTTATATATACTGTCAGTTCAACACTATACGATACAGATTCCAAGAAATGTATACATTACTGGAAACCATTTGACTTCTTTAGCTCTCCAGCTGGCATGCAAGGAGTTCAGCCCCAGGTGCATACAATTTTAAAGTCCACATGTGGACTGACTGGGGCATAAATTACAGCAGGGGCATAGGGTTCACCCCAGTTCCATAAAGTACTCATGATTATATACTTAAAAGAAACTATTTTAAAGCATTTTATATATCTGTTGAGTATTCATTCCCCTCCCTCCTTCTTCACAGAGGTAAACACCCTTAGATACCACCAGGTACACTGATATGAAATGCTGGACTAAATCCATCAGAAAACCTGGCATTGGCTCTCAGTTCAGCTGCTGATTTTCTTCATGGCTTTCTGTAGGTTACCTCTCCTCAGTATCTTTATTCATAAAGTGAGAAAAAAATATGTACTTTATGTTAACCCTACAATAGGGCTTAGGTCTCAAGTGAGACACTAGATGTGGTATTTAGAAAAGGAATAGAGCTCTGTCATTTCTAGAAACATGTCATTCCAAGGGCCACACAAGCCTACTGGCTGAATCAAAATCAGCCATACACTTTTGAGAAACAAAGGCAATGATTACAAATACTGCTAACTAAATCTGACCTAATCTTGACCAACAGCTGAAATAATGAATCTTAAAACCCAAAGTAAGCTGTCATCAAATTGTCAGATATATTCTTAAAAAGAAAACAACAGAAACATCTCTTTGTACTATAATTAAAAATGAGATTGACCCCAAACTCTTAAAACCTTCTCATCAGGCTCCAGCATCCTTAGCCAACATATCCATTTACTGGAGCTTTTCTTTCTTTCTTTCTATCTTTCTTCCTTCCTTCCTTCTTTCCTTTCCTTCCTTCCTTCCCCCCTTCCTTCCTTTTTTAATGTTTGTTTATTTTTGAGAGAGAGAGAGAGAGAGAGAGAGAGAGAGCGCGAGCACACAAGTCGGGGAGGAACAGAGAGAGGGAGACAACAGAATCTGAAGCAGGTTCCAGGTTCCGAGCTGTGTCAGCACAGAGCCCGACGCAGGCTTGAATTCACAAACTGCGAGATCACAACCTGAGCTGAAGTCAGACACTTAACTGACTGAGTCACCCAAGTGCCCCCAGAGCCTTCTTTAAAAGCAAACTTCACCATGTGGAAATAGTGGCTTTAAACTTAAAATCAGTGTAATTTATTAAGAGCTAACAGCTTTCCTTCTAGTGACTTGATCAGGTATTCAGGGCACCTAACATGCCTGGAAGGGCCAGTCCCTCCTGGCATGGGAATAAGTACCCAATAAATAGGAAAATGGATAAATTGAGTGAAACTACATCAATGATCAGAAGAAGCAAGCTTAACAATGCTCATGTGATACCATGCTTCTCTGTGAAAGTCTAGAGCCATGGACTAAAATGGACTAAGCTCGGGGCACCTGGGTGGCTCAGTCGGTTAAGTGGGCGACTTAAGCTCAGGTCATGATCTCTCGGTTCACAAGTTTGAGCCCCAAGTCGGGCTCTGTGCTGACAGCTTGGAGCCTGCTTCAGATTCTGTATTTCCATCTCTCTCTGCCACTCCCCTGCTCACGCTCTGTCTCTCTCTCTCTCAAAAATAAATAAAAATTTTTAAAAAATGGACTAAGCACTTTGGATTTCAGAGTTAAATATTAGAGCTGGAAGACCTAGCTGGTTATGAGTATTAAAATTAAACACCTGCAACCCAACTCACATATCCATGCCATAAATACCAGATTAAGAAGCAGTATTATATTAATATCATAATCCATGCATAATACTTTTCATATTTAAAATAAATATTTTAGGGGCATCTGGGTGGCTCAGTTGGTTAAGTGCCCGACTTCGGCTCAGATCATGATCTTGATGTTCCTGAGTTCGAGCCCCCCCGTCCGGCTCTGTGCTAATAGCTCAGAGCCTGGAACCTGTTTCAGATTCTGTGTCCCCCTCTTACTCTGTGCCCCACCCCTACTCATGCTCTCTCTCTCTCTCTCTCTCTGTCTCTCTCTCTCTCAAAAATAATAAAATAAACATTAAAAATTTTTTAAATAAATATTTTAAAGAAAATGAAATGAAATTTAAAAATATATCACCCTTTTCCTTTCACTGGAAACCATTGCCAAAATTTTAAAAATTACAAAGCATTTAAATCTCAAGTAGAAATGTTGTTACGATTTGCATTTAAGAGAATGTTTATTGTTGCAGATTTTTAACTCAAGTGTATGTTATCAAATGCACATCACTGCATACCAGCCCCTTCCCCACAAGGCTTTCCCTAAGTGGCTTTCTCCAGCACGCCTGCTGCAACCACAGGAGCCATGCTAGAAGGCACTTGCCCGTGCAGTGCTCCTCCCATAGCAAATTACAAAGGAATGGCCATTATATGCCTAAAGGGCACAGGTGCTTCACTGCTTATGAAAGTCAAAAAGCACTTTGGAGAAGCCAGTTTTTCTCTTTATAACCACCTTATTTTTGGAAAAAAATGATCAATCTTAAAAAATTACTTTCATAGGAATTAAGAGTCAATGCTTAGTTTATAAATATGTATATAATCATGTTTTTCAAAAGGCATACCAGGGTATGCTGTTCTTTAAACACTTACAAATACTGACGACACCTGCTGGTAGAAAATATATTTTAGTTAATTGCTTATGGAGAAGTAAGGCCTACAAGGGTTGACTTGTATTTTGCATGGATAACAAAACCAGAAAACTACCCCTTAAATTCACTTCGGTTTCTTTTTCCAACGTTGCCTATCGCCATTATCAGGAAATGAAGCTAGGAGGTGCACGGGACTGGACATTTCTGCCTCAAGATGTATAGAGTATACATGATACTTCTGACTTAAACTGCACACACATACACACACACACACACAAAATCCTCAATGGTGATACCTGAAAAATATTTACCATTTTTAAAATTATTCCTCCCCGATCCTTACTCCCATACCAGGAAAGGATATTTCCTTACTTAAAAGGAAAATAAGTCACATTTAAAAAAATCTGTATCCGGCTACCATAAAGAAAACTAATATTTGACATTTGGTGATACATTTCTTTCATCACATTTGTCATATACAGATATATTTATATTCTACGTATAAGAAAAGATGAAGCAGATGAGTTTTACCTAAGCTTTTTGCCAAACTGCTCAGAAAACATAGGACTAAGAGATGGCAAGAAGGGACTGGTTAGGGTCCAGAGCTATTCTCACTGTTCTTTCCTTTGATCCATTTCAACTTATTAAACTTGGTTATGATTTGCTTCCTTGAAAAGGAGTTTGAGGGGGCACTAGCTTCCCTGCTCCTATATTCATTAAATTATGAAGTTCCTATGGAAAAATCATTTTATCTATTCCAAGTCCAAACAACCTGAACTATATGCTGGTGCTCTCTTGTCAAAACTTACATAAAAATTCAAACACCATTAAGGCCATCACACTTCCACAGCTGCTAGGAACAAAAACTCTTTGTGAAAATATACAACTGAGCTGGAGTGTGGGGTGGGGGTGGGGGTGAGAAGTTAGTTGTGCTCAGCTTACAGAAAGCTAATTACAACTAGAGACTGTTTAGAGTCTTGTCAGCTTGGAGCAGCTCTTGTTAGAGGCAATGAATCTTTGATGCTGTCCTCCCAAATATACATAATTCAGTGAGCCAAGTGCACACAGCTAAGTAGACCCAAGGGTGGTGGGTAGGTAGAACCCTTAAGAATGCTGTGACAAGGTCGGATGCACATCTGCCGCCAGACTTTCCCCAGTCATGGTTGGGCACAGTGATGGTCTCTCAGATACACACATGAGCAGCAGTGATGACCTGGGTCCTGTGGGTTTCGCTACAGCTCAGCCACAGCAAAGCTGTGGTCTAATGGAAGCAACTATATTCCCTAAGACCCTTAAAGACAGAGAAGGATGCTTTCTCCTCCAGTTGAACCCACCTTTTGAGCTCTTTGCCAGAGATATAACACACAGAAGTAAAAGGCAAGACTAAACACAAGCCAGGAGGACTCCTTCACATCACCCTTAAGGCACCGGAAAGTTCCCCAAAAGATAATTGTTTCCAGTGTTCCAAGACAGCTTCCCCCTGCCCTCAAGGAATTTAATTCATTCTCAGGATTCATGTACAAGATATTCAGATTTCTCATTTAGCCCCCAGACCCCCAGCTGAATGACCCCAATGGCCACAGATGACAAGCAGAGGTGCCAGGTCCTGTCTTTGCTGCCAAACAACTGTGAGGTCAAGCCTGACAGGTGAGATGGCCCCCAAAGACCTTCTCTTGCTTCCCAACCCAGGCAAGAGGAAACCCAAGCTTGAAAGGTAGCTCTTGGCTGACATCTGGGCCTAAGGATATAGTAAGAGAAAGTCCCTCTGCTGGGTTTAGACAGAAGACTGACAGTCTGAGAGCCCTGCAGGATGCAACAGAGAGGCAAGGGTAAGGAGGCAGCTGCTCCCTGGCCAAGAGGAAGAGGGACAGGGACAGGGGAGGAGGTTCATGATGATCTACAGAGAAGGGGCAAAAAGGAGGCAGAGACAGAGAGTAAGTAATGGAGGGAGGCAGTGAGTGTGAGAAATGGGGAGAGGGAGAGGGAATGGGAGAAGCAGAGGAAGAGAAAGAAAGAGGAACACACTGAATGAAAGATGCAGGCAGGGAGAGACACAGAGAGGGAGCCGAGGGAGTGAGAGATGGAGACAGGCAGAGGGACTGACAGATGGATCGGAGAGGTCCAGGTGGAGACCCTACCTCGGCGTCCTTGACCGGACTGCTGGCTGGGGGTACCTCCAGGCTGCAGTTCGCCCTCTTGACCGTGAGGTAGAAAGGGTAATCCTTGGCCACCATGGTGGCTGCCGGGCCTGCTCTTTGGGATGTCACCGCTGACCCAAGGCGACCACAAAACTCCCGGGCGAAAGGGGGCCCCAGCTCCACGGTGCCCGGCGGCAGCGGCGGTACGGAGACTGACAGCCGGCTTCTTGCCGGGTGGGAGAGACTCTGCTCTCCGGCTGAAAGGAGGGCGGAGCCTCTTGCGGGCCCGCCCATCTGGGGCGGGGCCGGGCACCGCCTCGGTCACGCCCCGGCGCGTCCCCGGAACGCCCAGGTACCGCCCCGCGGAAACCCCCCAGCGGGGAGAGGGGCGATTCTGCCCTGGGTCTTTTCCTTCCGTGAGCCTGAGGCACGAGGCCACCTGTGCAACGACTCCCCAGCGTTCCGAGAGTGGAAGAGAAGGCGAGTAGAGAGGAGACCCGGTGGAAGGAAAAGCCAGCGCTTTAAAAGCCCGTATTAAGAAGAGGTAGTATTCCGTCTTGCCTTATTCCCAGCCAGTCTCCCCAATTTTTTTTTTAAATGGAGTATAATCTATAAACAGTAAGATGTGCCCCCTTTAAGTGTACATTTAGTTGAGTGTTGACAAATGTAAACACTCATAAAACCACTTCCACAATCAGGAAATATATTTCCACCACTTCCAGAGACTTCCTTGGGTGCCTTTCTCTGTATCCATTTTTAAATATGAAGAGGCTGATTAGTGGCTGTCAGCCACTCAGAAGGGCAATCTTGGAGGGTTTGTTCAAGATGAAGCTGTGCAGCTGGACAAGGTTAGCTATACCATGGCTTACTGGAGAAATACATTGTAAATGTCCAATAGTCAATTCTAAGATCATTTGCTGCAGCTCAGTCTGCAACGGTAAAAAGCAAACAAACAAAACCCCCAAACTGGAAACAACTTTAATATCCATCAACAGGGAATGCTTGAATAAATTTTCCTCCCTATAAAACTCCACTCAGCAGCAGTCAAAAAGAAGATGGGTCCAGGGTTGTGGCATGGAAAGATCTCCAGTGTATGTATTATGTTCAGTTAAAGAACAATTGCAGAGTAAGACCAATATAATACCATTTGTGTTGAAAACACATCTACATAATACCATGTATTTTCTATAGCAAACTGTAGGTAAATACTATTGAAAACCATCCAGAAGGATGCACAGCAAACTTATAAGTCCCCTTGGGTCTAAGGGAGGCAATCCATGCCAGACTTTAAATTTATAGCTAATGTTCTTAAAATTTTTACAAGAAAAATATATTTATGTGTTACTTGGGAAATTAGAAGTTAATTTTTTTAATATTAAAATGATCATTGTCTCAAAAGTTATTTTGTAGACTGCACTGTTGAAATTACACCCTCTGCCCCCCCTTCAAAGTCATGAGCACAGCAGGTAGTGGTCTGGGGAGCTGATGTCTTTTGTTTTGACTTCTTAGGTGTACAGGAGCCAATGGGAATGGAAATATCTAGACCTTGTTACAGTGTTCTCTGCTTCCAGCTAAGGCCAGGATCCAGTTTCCACTTTCCAGGCAGGAAACCTCATGATACATAGATCTTTCATCCCAGGTACCAAACCCACACCCTGGCACTAAATTCACCTACTTTCCTGTCCAGCTAGTGTGGACAAACTGCCTTCAGAAAAGGGAGAATCTGGCCAGTTTTTCTAGCCCTGTTATTGCCACCCATGTAAAGGAGACTCCTGAATTAGTGGGTTCCAGCTGAGATTGGAGAAAACACCTGAAAATTTCCCCCCTCAAATATACACCCTAAAGCAGTGGGAAGGAGGTGATTGAAGAAGAGCTTTGCAGTGAGAAAGATGCCTCTGGACCACTGATTTTTTTCTACCTGTATTCCCAAACACAACTTCATTTTTTAACCCAAGCTGTGCTTATTGGGGAGCTTATGTAAGTGCTCCTTGTGAGCTTGACCAAGCTTGGTGGGGGCACGAAGGGAACCTCCTCTCCAAAGACACCCAACTAATGCAGCCCCTGATTAATTCTGCAGCCAAACAAGAGCCAGGAGAGGCAGTGACATGCCTCACTCAGGGCTCCCCTGGCTGCTGAGGATGGGAGCTGAAGCACCTGGAGCTGCTCCTCATTCTTGTCTTCTTCCTGCTCCTCTGCCCCCTCAGGCCCACCATCTCAACAGGATGATCTGGCCAGCAACAGCCCCTTCGGAGACAAGCTTTGATCTCTGGTGAAGTTCACCGGGCCTTATCCTCCAGCTGGGAAGTGCACTTCCAGCACTTGATGAGGAAAAGAGTGACCCTAGCAAACTTCGACTGGTCCATTCACTGTGAGATCCTCAGGGAGTCTGAGGCAGGGAGACTGGGCAGGGAGTCTGACATACTGTAAGTCCAGTGTAGCAATACAGAAAACCCTATGGAAAAGTGGGGACTTTAACCTCGTTTAAGTACAACTATTGTAGAGCAAAGAATAGTCATATTAGTTGATGGGAAGGCTGCTATATCCACTTTCTCTCATAACATTCCCCCCCTCAAAAGATATGGAACAATAAAAATCAGTTAATATACATGGCCACAGAACATATGTGTATATATGCTAGGCAGAGAGAGAGAGAGAGAGAGAGAGAGAGAGGGATTGCTAATGGCTAGTAACCATTTACATAGTGCTGAAAAAAAAAAAAGTATAAGCTCCCAAATGAGTGTGAAAGGAAAGATGGGGACCTGGAGTTCCCTTGGCTGGTCTGATGCTTCTAAGCTTCTCAAAGCATGAATGTCTCACCACCATAAATAGGGCTCTGGTGCTCTGGTGTTTAAAGATATATATTTTTGGTACAATAAGGCCTGTAAACTGAAGCTGGCAATTTGGGGTATATGCAAGCCTGTATGCATGTGGTCCTTGAGACATTTAAATTTTTTTCAAGGGTATTTTTGACCCCATGCAATGTCCACCTTGTGCCCTGACTTCAGAACCTCCCCATGTGTGATGTGCTGCTCCAACATTAGCAGGTTTGAGGTTTGGGTATTCTGCCTAGGATTCCACGCAGAGGTGTCTGCGACCAAAGACTTTGTCAGAAAGCAGGGTGCTCTACAGGAGGGTTCCCAAGCATACCCCTGAGGCTGGTGTCACAACTGAGGGAAGCCAGTCCAACTCTGCAGTGCTGCCTGGTTGAGTGGGCCCCAGGAGCCTGGCATTCCCCATCCTGCCTCTGTGTGTGTGTTTATGGGCTTAGGAACAACACTGCCGTAACAGTCAGCTTCACTCAAAGCAATGGCACAAAGTGTCTTTCAGAACTCGCCTTCAGCACAACCCGTTATAATCCTATAAAACGCTTCACAGCCAGGCAGTGTTCCTTGCTAGCCAGAAGCCTGGAGACTGGAATAAAGAAGCCTGTTCTTCATTTCCAGGAACGGTGCCAAGAGCAGGGCCTGCATTCTCGCCTGGGCCGAGTGGGGCTTGTTTGTGCTGCTAGTGGAGTGGTGGGCCTCCACATACAAGCCCACCACTGGTTACTAGCTCCTTTCAGAAGAGCAGACAGCCAGGCATGGCTGGGAGACCATCAATCAACTCCTCAAATCCCACTGCTGTGGCAGTGAGCACAACAGGCCAGCATGAGGCTAAAACTTCAGAAGTTAAGTGGTTGTGGGGACCTTCTCAACCAACGGGACAATGCCTTGTCCTGTCACCGTTATACTTAACATCAGAGTCAGTGGGTTCTTTTTTTCCTTAAAGGTTCATTCATTCATTCATCAAATATGAAAGTGTTTATTACAGAGCAGGTGCTCAATTAGCTACACTTTTCTCTTTCTTCTCTTCCTATTCCTGAATCTCTATGCCAGGGAGGTGTGTAATACACATCTGCTCAAGGAATATGGTTGCTTTAAAACATGACCTTTCAACTATAACTTCTGCAGGGAGGTTGCATCTGCAGAAGGAGCTCAGGTGACAGCAGCCAATCCCCTACAGCCCAGCCTTCGAACACATGCACCTTCGTCTGCTCCCTTGGCATCTGGAACAATCCCTCCCACTCCTGCTGATCTCACACAGTCGTGTAGGTACATGTTGGATACACATGTATACCAACACCTCTCCCCTCCCCCCTTCCATTTGGGCAACATTCCCAGCTAATGACTGAGCTCCCTCTCCTCTCTGCCACTTCAGTCTTGATGGGAGAGGGGAGTCAAAAGCCTGAAAAAGTTCTGGCAGGGAATTCTGAGAGATCAGGACTGTGGTTTCCCGCCAGACGGGTAAAAATGGCACCAACGAAACACTGATAATATCTAAAATCATATCAGTATTATTACTCTCTGCCTGCTTGGGGTTGTGTCCACTGGCTCCAGGCTAGATTTATGAAAATATATCCCTGGATATTCTAAAGCTGGAAGACTTCATTCTTGCATTCTCATTTTGTGAAACAAGTTTGAAAAACCGGTTAAGTGATACAATCTTTTTCTTTCTTCCAAGATAGGGCTAATCCTGTGGATTACCAGCTATAATGCAAAAATAATCAAGACTTTATGTTTTTTAAAAAAGGAATGAATATTTGTCTTGCCCTAATATACCACAGACAGGTACATTCCCTTGTCTCTAGTTCATTACAGCAGCGATTCTCACCTGAGGGCAATTTTGTCCCCCCGGTGACATTTGGCAATGTCTGGATACATTTTTTACTGTCACTGGGGGAGAGTCCTAGTGGCATCTAATGGATAGAGGCTCAGGATGCTGGCAGACATCCTGTAAGGCACAGGACAGCCCCAACAACAAAGAATTAACAGGTTCAAGATGTCAATAATGCTGCTGTTGAGAAACCCTGCATTAAAGAGAGAGTGGAACTGAAATACAGCATCAGGATAATCTGTTGGTTTGACCTCAAGGATACTCTTGCTTCAGACCTTGACCATTGATGTCAAATGTCAGTTTGGGCATGGTAGAGCAAAGAAAAAATGCTTCAGTGCCAAGTAGCCCCAGAATATTGACATGCCTAGAATCTTTCCCTGTTGCCCAAACCTGACCCTCAACAGAATCACAGATTTCATAAAACACAAAAGGACAAGAGAACAAAAAATAGGGGAATAAAGGGTGGGGGACAGAAAACTGTCTTAAACTGCTTCTGATATGAAAATACACTTCAAAAGACCAGTGAAAATGAAAGTTTCCATAAAAGATAGTACTTGAAGAAGAAATTGGAGAGGAGGAAGAAATGTTTCAAAGCTTGGTTTTTCCCAGGAAAATCTTTACCACCACATTTAATTATTTTGGGGGGCAGAAATTCAAACTCAGTGATGAACTAAAAATCCCAGGGGATTCAATTTACTGTCTTTTTGTTACATGGTATTTCTGGTTACGTGGTATTTCTGGCCACGTGGAATGTATGATTGGAAACCTGTCTTCACTAAAGATTTTGTAGTAAGAATCCCGACTTTCTCCAATTTGAGCTGATTTCTATCAGCAGGCTTATTTTGGTTATAGAATTTAAGCCAGTCTTTACAACACTCTCTATATGCTACTATAGGGTCTTCGAACTTTATGGATAGTCCTCATTTGTTTGAGAGTATTGCATATCTTTTGGGGCACCTGGGTGGCTCAGTCAGTTGAGCATCTGGCTTTGGCTCAGGTCATGATCTCCTGGTTCGTGGGTTCGAGCCCCGCGTCAGGTTCTGTGCTGACAGCTAGCTCAGAGTCTGGAGCCTGTCTTCAGATTCTGTGTCTCCCTCTCTCTCTTACCTTCCCCTACTCACGCTGTCTCTCTCTCTAAAATAAATAAAATATTTTAAAAAAATTAAAAAAGAGTATTGCATTATCTTTTGACCAAGAATTCAATAAATTTGTTACACTCCAAAAATATTTATTCCCCTCAGACTGCAGCTAATGTTATGTGTTATATAGGTTTCCTACACTAACCACTGCATGGAGAAATTGTTATCTAAAATATGTAAATCCTAGTTTTGGATAGTAGAAGTGTTTTCTCTTCCATCAAATACAAACTCAGAAATCAAAGTACCATATTTCACCAAACCTAAGATGCCAAAGACTGTAATATCTGCTATTATTTTATGTATTACCAAGAAAAAAAAATGTTGCCAAGTAAATTATAATGTGTGATCAATTATAAGATATATCCCAATTCTAAAAAAAATTAAAATGTGGGAGAAATGTGTATATCAATGATATTAGTATTCATATCATCTGGTCAGGATTTGAAAACCTACACATTTATGGAAACATGACTTCTGGGAATTCAGGGACATTAATTCCAGAGACCACCTGGAGTCTCTGGACTACATAAAGTGAGAAGCTTATCAAATCCATACCCCTGGGCCCCACTTTGGGTCTACTGAATTGGAATCTTAGCAGCGGACTCTAGAAGTTTGAATTTTTGATAAACACTCTCAAAAAGCATTGGGTAGCACAGTTTTGTGAGTTAGAATTATCAGCTGACTCCCAAATGAACCTGCCCACCTCCCCCATTTCAGGAATATTCTGAACCACATTCTCAGGCCAGAGAAGCCCAAGGGTAGTTAGTCCAATGGTTAGAGCATCAAACCCCAGAGTGGGCATGGAGAGCTGCTTATCTGCTTATCCAGTTATTCAGCGTTGGATAGCCTGTTCTATCCATATGGGTGCATCAGGGATACAATGAAAAATATGCAAGTCCACACTCCGAGTAAACTACCAACTAAGCCACCCACCAGGAGACATGTTCTGGCTCTTAGGACTTGATTTACAATCTGGGATCCAGCGTTTCAATTAAAAACATGCTTATCTTCATGGCCAGGGGACATGACTCCATTTAAGCTTTTAAAAAATTAGCTATAGCAGTAGAGAATGGGGGGAGGGCAGCTGGCTCGAGATGTTTACTTGAAAAAGACCTGGGGCAGGAGAGAGGGGGGTACTGGGAGGAGAGTGGTGTGTGTAGAAGATCTTAATTAGAGAAACAGTTCAATGAGCAGAAGCAGACTTGGGGACTTCTGGCAAGCTTGTGTCTCACTCATGTGGTGCGAGCAGAAGTCGGCTGGTGTATGCTAGAGAACAGCCCATTAGCTAACATGTTCCTTATGCCGTGGGCGTCCGATAACACTATAGAGGGGACAGAGGGTGCAGGTTCACTAGGTTCTTTGATTAAGTGGGAGGTGAGTTCTGCTATGTCTGAATTTTTCCATCTCACATTCAAAACCAAGCTCAGCAATTCAAGTCTCACGTGCCCACTATTCTGACTGAACCAAAAGCCTTGGCAACAGAAGGCTGAACAAAAGTACAGGCTTCTAGTTCACCAACTTTTATTGCTGCATGATCACTTAGTTCTTTGGCATCACAAGAACAACCACCAAATGGCTCCCTGGATAATTCCTCTCATCCAAGGCTATCCTAGATCCCTAGATTGGGGAACCCTTGTTCTGTGCCCCCCAGCCTGAAGACCTCTTTTCCCCAACACTCATCCAGCTCCTAATGACCGATTCAAGGTGCCTCCACCACCTGACAGTGAGCTACAAGGACATAGGGACCCTTATGTACCTTGCTTACCACAGTGGCTCAGCTCCTTCTAGCATGTGCCAGCATGATCCATATTTGTTAAAGTGAAAATTAAATTGAAAGGGGGCTAATCAAAAAATGTGTCATGGAAGAGGTGAATCCAGAGAAGAATATTTGCAATAAGGAACATAGCATATATAAAATTTTTGTGATGGGACCAAGAAATAAGATGCAGAATTACCAAAATGGGCTATTAAAATTTTTTTGAGAAGTAGACATGGGTAGACATGCTTCTTGAGGAATCCAAAACTCACCAAGACCACTTTGAGAGATGGTTCCTGCAGTATAAGGCTATGAGGCTCTCTTGGATGTTATCTGGAGCTTTCAGTTCCCTCCAGATTTTTACATGTACCTGGCAATTTACACTAATTCTTGAACAAGGTGGACTTGCCAGGGAGACTGAAACTGGTGGCAAAGGATGTCAAATAGTCTGTTTTCAGGGACACCTTGTAACATGCTCATTTGTCCTTTTCTTGCCCTCCAGAGGCACTTTCTTCCTTTTCCTGCTCTAGGTTTTTGATTCCAGGTTAAACTGTATTTTTTCTATTCAACTTGCCATGTTCATATCTAGTGTTGTTTATACTGAGACTTTGTTCTCTTGAGTTGGGCCTTGAGGTGCTGACTTTTAAGGGGGAGATGAGGTTTCTGCCTGGTGTTTCTGCAAGATTAACCATGGTTTTAAAGTCCTTAGACTGATGTGAAATTATGGCTCAAGGACTCTTTTATCTAAGGAAGCTAATGGGAGAAGAAGGAAATTTCTCTCTGGCTGCCCTAACAAGGGAAAGTAATCGCTCTTCCCCTCTGGGTGTCCTCACCTGGAGTCTTACAAGAGATGCTTTGAGAGCCCATTCTAGTTTAGACATAGTACATGGGAAACAACATTCATCTGTCCGGGAGTGGGAGGAAGGGAGGGAGGAAGGTAAGAGAAAATTAAAATTGTAAAGCCAACATCACATGGCTTCCTCCTTGAACTTTAATAACCCAGGGCTGTCTGCAGGCCCAGAAAAACCGAACGCAATGGGTAAGTACAAGCATTGCTCTGGTGCCAGGAAAATGAAATAAGACATAACTTTTACAAGGTAAGCAATGAATAAATGCCCTGCAGGAATAAAACAGCTTTTAACATCTCTGAAGTTGGCAGCCAAGTGCTTGAAATATTGGTCCAGCACATCCAAAATGCACAACAGATAGGACCACCTTATTTAAGATGAAGTCATACTCCAGGGGAAACAATAGCTGGATAGGCTGGGTTTTTATGATTGATGGTAGGATGGAAGTTCGATCAGTATTTTCCTTGCCACAGCAAGATCCATTTTTGTGCATGTTAGAGATAGTCCACATATTGGGCAAATTTTCTAGAATTTTGTAAAGGGAAACCTTCTGCAGACTACCTTGGTTTCTGAAAGAGCTATCTTTCTCTCTGGGTCAGGGAGGGATCTTATTCTGTTCCTTATGCTATTAACAAGAAGATCTGAAACTGCAACTCTTCACTTGGGTTCTGCTATTATAAAATGAGGTTTGGGGTGTCTCATTACACTTTGCCCCCAGAAGTGTTAAAGGAAGTGCCTGTCACCAACTCAAAAATAAAAATGAAAATGATGCTAGCAGGGCTCAAAAACCAAAGGGATCAGCATTTTGCTTCAGTTTCCTGTTCATAAAACTTTATAAAAACAACCCACCCATTAAAGAAAAAAAAGCCCACAACAATAGCTCATTATTCTTTTCTTAAACACTTGCCTCATGCCACTCTGAAATTAGGTGCCATCACGTTTCCTGAGTTATGGGCTCCAAACACCACATCCCTTTCCTCCCTTCCTCATCCCCACCCCACCTGGCATCACTCCTGAATTTAGACATTTCAGTTTACGAGCTCAGCAGAAAGAGGCCAGTACCCTCCCTCCTACCTGTCCAGAGGAGGCCAAGCATCTGTACAAGCTGGAAGCCGGAGTAATGGAGCTTTCCAAATTAATTTCCATTCCCTAAAGAAACTTTTAATATGGAAGGTACAAAGATACAAAGTGAAGGAAAAAAATACCTAAAGACTGCTCTGGTAAACTGAAAAATAATTACACATGCATTACTTTGTGAAATTAATTTTTGAAGAATAAGAGATTCCCCTTCTACCCTGGCTCTACAGTACAACTTTATGGAATACTGAACACCCCATTCTTCAGAGCCTGGTAGAATAGGAAAATACAAGCTCTAGAAAAAGAAGCCTAGATGTAAGTACCAAGTTTTCCACTTCTTAACTCTTTGACTTTGGACAATTTATTTACCATGCCAAACCTCTGTGTCATCAACGGCAAAATGAGGCTATGAGAGTTTCAAGGCTTTCATGAGATAAAATATATGAATAGTTTAATGAGATAATACATATGTCAGCATTCTAGGCACAGAATAAGCACATAATCCATATTGTTATTAACCTTCCTACTCTCTTTTTTCTCATGAATCAGAGAGGAAAAGATGGGATTTGGGGATATTTTCTACCCTTCTTGCTTCCAAAGGGGTTAATAATTCTTTCCTCTAAATCCATGATTTCAAACATTGATTTAACCATTGAGCATATATAAAAGCCATGGCCCAGTGAAAAGTGAACTGACCTAAATTTGAAGATGTGGGATCTAATTCTGGTTCTACCTCTAAATTTGCTGTGTGACCTTGGACAAGTCAAGTAAACTCAGTTGGACCAGTTTCTTGAACGGTAAAATAAGGTGATTTAAACACAGATGCTTATCTTCTGTGGATTCTATAAAACAGCAAAGACCAAACAAAGTGTCTATGAAGCACTGTCTCCATTTTATGTTGTTTTATTTCAGGAAAGAAAAGAAAACTGATATTATCATGTACCAATGAAACCATGCTTATCTAAAATCAGCAGGTTTGCTGTAGTCAGCCCACATGTTGGGTTAGTTCAGCATGGTAATACTTTATAAGAGTTCATCAGAAAATTCAGCTCGGGGAGCCTGAGAGGCTCAGTCGGTTAAGTGCCCAACTTCAGCTCAGGTCATGATCTTATGGTTCATAGATTTGAGCCCTGTGTAGGGCTCTGTGCTGACAGCTCAGAGCCTGGAGCCTGCTTCGGATTCTGTGTCTCCCTCTCTGCCCCTCCCCTGCTCATGCTCTGTCTCTGTCTCAAAAATAAATAAAAAAAGAAAAAAAGAAAAAAGAAAACTAAGCTCAATGTCCTTATTTGCCAGGAAATGCAATGAAAAATACAGGTTCTTTCAATACCAAATGGTCAAGAAAGCAAGGTTTAAACAGAGGTAAGATCAACTATGAGCCCTCCCAAAACCAAAAAACAAACAAAAAACAAACAAACAAAAAACCAAGAACAAAACAAAAACACTTAAAGGGAAATGGAGCTACATTATAAATGGGATGGAACAGGCCTGAAATATACCACTGTTACATAAAAATAGGTACTGGGCTGCATGGTGCCTGTGTTATCTATACGGCAACATTTGGTTCCTACTGTGTCCTCTTCCTACAGGCCTGTTATGACTAGGAGAGCTGTCTCTTCCTTCAGTGACCAAGTCTTGCTGCCTCGTGGATTTTCCCCAGTCATAACTTCCTTTCTGCCCCTCGGGTAGGCTGCTGACGTCCAAGTGGAAGGACCGCAGCCAGTTCTGTTCTGGATGCAACACACAGATGGCTGCTGGCGTGTGGTGCCGAGTACCAGGAGCTTCGAGGCTGAGAGCTCGGTGTACCTCAGGCCAAGCTTCTGATGCAAAATATTGACATTGATGTCACCCATTTATAAAAATCAAAACCAAAGGGAAAGCTACATTGCCACAACTTCTAAAAAATGCCCTATAAATAAATGGAACCAGATGTACTCAACACATCATAAGCTTCATTATTCTTTAACATCAGTGCCTCCCACTTGACTGTAAGCTCCATAAGGTCAAAAATCATGACTCTTTGGTTCAGGGTTCTAGCCCCAATGCTGAAAGATGCCTGGCAAGTGCCAGGAACCCAACAAATGATGACCTTAGCTAACGTGCACTGAGAGTTTGGTCTCTGCCAGGCACTGTTCCTTGACGCTACATGACACATCTCAGGTGATCCTCACAACAATCCAATGAGGTGGGTCCTCTATAAAGGGAGTTCAACTTGCCCAAAGTCACAGAGCTGGTAAGTGGCAGAGCTGGGGTTCAGATGCAAGTACTTTGCTTCCAGAATCTTCAGTTTCAAGCATGGAGTGGAATATTAATTATTTGCAGGCCATTTGCAACTTAGCAGTTGTTCTGATACCAGAGACTATGATGCTGAGGGTTAAGGATTCAAATCTATATGGTATGATTAAAAGACATCAAACACAGGTCAGGAATCCTGGGTTCAAATCTTAGCCCTGGACCCCTACACCGACTTTGGTCAAGTCCTATGACTTCTTTGCTCACCAGTTTCCCCTCCTGGTAATAATAATAATAATAAGAAGAATAAGAATAATAAGTTGGATGGCCACTCAGATCCCTGACAATTGTAAATCCCAAGTGCTAGAGTCACCCCAGACCTAATCTCACAGCCAGACAACTGCAGGTCACACAAGTATGTTCCTCCATCTTCCAGTCTTCAACAATCTTCAATTGTTTGAACAAACAAGTTACTCAATCTCTCAGAGCCTCAGTGCACTCATCTGCAATTAGGACATAATAGCACCAACTTCAAAGGGTGGAGGTAAAGATTAGAGAGAAGCCAGGTAAGAGGGTAACACATAGTAGTAATTTTATAAACAGTAGCTAGGTTTATTATGTCCCAAAGAGAGCCAGGAGGTAAGTCTGGAAGAGGAAAGAATCTCCTTAAAGCCCAGGAACCAATGAACCAATTGAAAAGATAGCATTGAAACCAAGCTGTTTAAATAATTTCTAAGAGGAGAGTACATGTTTGCCACATCCCCAGCTCAAAATTTCCATATTGCATTTTCTTTCCAAGAAATGGAGTAACATGGACAGATATCAGTTGACTTCTGATAGAACAAAAAGGAACCACTGTGATCTGGCAAGTTCACATGTGAGTGCTAAATTGCTAGAAAATACTTTGCTTTACACCAGTCCTGTGATAAGAATGTGACATGTATCATAGTATTGAGTCCTCAAAACCTGCTGAAGAGGGTACTTTCTCTGTTTTATAGATGATGGTATAGAGATTCAGAAAGGTTAAGTAACTTGCTGAAGGTCACATAGCTACTAAATATCCACACCAGAACTTAGTCTTCTCAGGACACTAATGGTCTTAACCCTGCAGCTGCATCCCCTCCCTGAGGCTGGACTGTTGTTGGCCTCAGTGTGCTGTGAGGCCACAGAGCAGCAATCCTTGTCCCCAGCATGGACATGTGGCTTTATAGGTAGCACATGTACGTGGGCTCAAGAAGCCTTGGGGTTCAGTCCCTGTTTACCCACAGACTCACAGAAGCTGTGGACAAATTATTGACTTTCCTGGGTCCTGTTTTGATCAAACCAAATGTAATGGATTAGAGTTTTTCAACCCAAGTCTCATGGAACATTAACCACTTACATTTTATACCCAGGAGGTTAGGGACAAAGGAGCCCAGATGTGAATGATCCTCTGTCTTGATTTCCCGGGTGGGGGAAGGAGTGGAATACGTTTGTTAGCAAACCAGAACTGGGTGACTCCACAACTCCTTTCATCTTGAAGATAATGAAATTCTACTGAATGTTACATGATAGGGAAAGAGAAAGGGGAAGAGAGAGACTTTCAGGAATCATGGGGGCTGGGGTGGCAGGGGGTTCATTTGAAACTGTGTTTGCATAGTAACCACAGTGAACATACTTAACTCTTAAGCTTACTCAGGGTGCTTTGGGGTTGGGGGAGTTAGTGGAGGTAATGGGAAGGGAAGCTAAATCCTTCCTCTTGAAATGACCACTATCACACACAGCAGGCACTCAGTAGATGCTGGCAGAATTGAATTCAAAGGAACACAGACTTGGATCAAATTGATAGAAGTTGAGCTGCTGCAGATGGATGACTGTGTCAAAAAATGCTAACAATTTCTTTCCTTTGTTCCCTGCCACCCACTCCACCATAAGCCATTTTCAATCTTAAGATCAGTTCTTGTCCATGTGAATGAGTGCACCTCTTCCCAAAGGATAACCGCAGGTAAGCCTTCCCTCTGCCTCTAACCCACGTGCTTGGAAACTGAACAAAGGTGAGCTCTCTGGGAGGGAGAAAATTCTTCTTGTTTTCATTTGTATCCTTGCCCAGGGCAGTGACAAATACTGTTTCATGAGTTTCCAGCTTACTTTAGAGCTCAAAGGATAAAGTGCTTCCACAAGAAAGACAAGAGAGGAAAGAAAGGAAGAGAATTTAAAATTTTAAGGTATATATATATATATTTTTTTCTTTTTTTTTAAATTCAAGTAGCAGAGTCTTTTCTTCCCAGGAAAGGTGACAGTGTGCTACAGTCAGACCTGTTGGAAGTCTCTCTGTAGATACCAGGAGTAACAATAACCTCAAGAAGTTCCTTTTTTTGGTTTGTTTTAATAGGAGATATTTTTATTTTTTACTTATTTTTTTATTTTTTATTTTTTTATTAACTTTATAGTTTATTGTCAGGTTGGTTTCCATATAACACCCAGTGCTCTTCCCCACAAGTGACCTCCACCATGACCATCACCCCCCTTCCCCTTTCCCTCTCCCCCTTCCACCCTCAGTTTGTTTTCAGTATTCAAGAGTCTCTCGTGCTTTGTCTCCCTCCCTCTCAAGGAGTTCCTTTTTATACATTTATTCTAAAAGCAAGATTTCAGAGTAAGCTCAGGTCTTTCTGATTTCCAGCTGATGTTTCTCCCATGAAATCAGGTTGCCTCATGAGCCATGTTCCCATGCCACAACAAAGGCTGGGACATAATAGGTGCTCCTTAAATATTTGTTGAATAAATTAAAGAACAAAGGACAGAAAAAGCCTCAGAAAGTAAGTACAGAAGGCCGTCAACATGGAAGGACTGGCTGACATTTAAAAAGTCTTGTGTATCTTTGAACTCGAGTCTGGAATAGCCCCTCCCTCTATTTCTCTGCCCTTCAGACATCACCAGATATTCAAATCCTTGACCAAGGTTTTCTTCTCAGAAGCCCTCCCAGATCAACCCAGCCCACAGGCTTCCTTCTTTGGATTTCTTTCTTTCTTCATTTAAGTTTATTCTTTTGAGAGAGAGAGAGCATGCCGGTAAGTGAGTGGGGGAGGGGGAAGCGGGAGAGAGGGAGAGGGAGAGGGAGAGGGAGAGAGAGAGAGAGAGAGGGAGAAGGAGACTCCCAAGCAGGCTCAACATTGTCAGCAGTGTGGAGCCCAACACGGGTTTCAAACCCACAGACCGTGAGATCATGACCTGAGCCAAAATCAAGAGTCAGACATTTAACTGACTGAGCCACCCAGGTGTGCCCCTTCTTTAGATTTCTCACAACCCTTATTACTACCACTCATTAACCGCATTCTGTCATGTGGCAACCTCTGAAATTATTTAACAGTCTATAGCCTTAAAGGTACCTTTTCTGGTGATCTCTTCACCTAGAACTGGAGGGTAGGGCCTGCCCACACCTACCTCTGGGTCTGTTTTTAGGACACCGGAACAAAGAGAGAATGACTTCCAGAACAGTGACTTACTACAACTGGAATATTTTTAAGCTAATATAATCACCTGTTCCTATATTAAACTTCTTCCAACTAGTTTAATGGTCAACAGAATCTTTGTTCTTCTATTGCCAGGGGATGCCAGTAATAATTGCATAAGACTCTACTCAGGGAAAGACTGTAACGGGGTGCTGTCCCCTAAAAATACCCCATTAAAATTAAGAAAGGTATTTATCAAACCTCCAGATCCACCTACCAGTTTACTGAAAACAGGAGGGAAAGCAAAGTTAAGCTGCACCATGAGAAAGCAATCTCCAAGACAAGGACAGAAAACATTCCACCAGAAAAACGATCTGGTTTCTCCAACAAATCATGGGGGAAAAGAACTGGGAGGGGGAAGTTTTCCAGAGTAACAATCATAAGAAACAGGTGAACCATGTTGGGATCCTGATTCAAACAGGACCTCTCTGATTAAGAGTCACATACCCTATCTACTGAGCCAGCCAGGTGCCCCCCCCCATTTTTTTTTTTTCCAAAATGGACCTCTTTGAGACAAATTAACAAGAATTCCTTCATTATCACTGAAGAAGATGCAGTCCAAAGGCAAATTTGAATTTGGGGAAATCTGACTTTGGACCAAATATTAGATGATGTGAAAGAATCCTTGTTAGTCTTGTTAAGTGTGATAAGGCTTGGGGATTGTGTTAAAAGAAAAAAAGTCCTTATCAGGTAGAGACATACACCAAAGTTCTGACAACTAAAATGATACGATGCTGAAAACACAGTGCGGAGAGACGGGGAAGAGGTTAGCCATTGTTGATGCTGGATGCTGGGTGAGTGGAGGTGCTATACCATTCTCTCTACTTCTCTAATGTGGGCAGATCACAAGGCGTCATGTCTAACACACTAAATTGCCCAACTGAGAAAATGATAGTTTCCAGTGCTGATGAAGGTATAGTGAAATGGCTTGGAATTGTGAATGACAGTGGAAATGACTATGATGTCAAGAGATATCAACATACACCAAGAGCAATATAAATATGCAAATGTCTCAGCCCAGTTTTCCTATGTGTGTCAATTTACCAAATGAAAATAATGCAAAAGAAAATATTTTCAGAGCTTTGTCATTGAATAGTGACTAAGGAGTAATAATAAGACTAGCCATTGAATATGGAGAATGCACTGTGTGCCAGGAACCATGCTAAATGCTTTCTATACATTGAAACAACCCTTTGAGGAAAGTATCGTCATTCTCCTGGCTAGTCTCCAAGATGGCCCAGCTAAGAAATGGTAGAGCAGAAAATCAGGTCAGGTTGGCTCCAGGGCCCACATTTTCTAGTCCTGTGCTCAGCTGCCCTGAAATCCAAGTGCTGGACAACAGGGCACGTTTAATTAAATTACAGGACATCCAATGTAAACAGTAAAAAGTATACTAATGAAGTCAAGCAACATGAAAAATGCTAAGTTAAAAAAAAAAACAAGGGCGAAAGTCATTAATTACAGCACCTATACAGTATGTATACGTGTGGAAAGGCTGGCAGGGAAAATGCACACAACAGAAATCAGGTTGTATCAATTATGTGCCGTGTGGTGTGGTTATGTTGTTTTTATAATGAAAACATTGCAGAGGAGAAAAGTGAACTTAGGTGGGTAACAACTACAGGTCGAACCAAGGCATTTGGTAGTGGTGTTGCCATAAACATTATAAACCATCAGTTTCTTCAAATCAGCTTTTTTTCTTCTTCTTTGGAAGCCTACCAAAACTAAAGGAAGAAATATTCCTCTCCTCCCTCAAATATCTTTCCAATGACCTTTGCTAGGAATTCACCTACTTTGATCAGGAAGCAAAAATTATCCCATAGTTTCCCCTTGCAGCAGATGCTGAGTAAAATGTTACAGTATAAGACAGATGTCTTAAACATGAGAGAGAGAGAGAGAGAGAGAGAGAGAGAGAAAAGACAGCTTAAATGAATCTATAAAGGATTGTTTTATGATCGAGATTCCCTCTGAGTCTTGTGAAATCCTCTTACAGGTCATTTGTTATTAGAAAGCAAGAGATGCAGTCCTTATCAGAGTCCAGTCCAGGCACATCCTAACTGCATCTAAGGGACTGCTAATCACCTCAGAATCCATGCCATGGCTCAGCACCCTGGACTCACTCTCCTCCTCCCCCTCACCTTCCCTGGACAGACATATCCGACCAGCTCCCAGGGACAAGTTCACTGTGAGATTATGTATATGGAAATGCTCTGGAATCCATAATAGCTCTACAGATGGGAGGTTATTCTGATTAAAAACCTGATACGTGCCCTTGTGTGTTTCTTCTGCCATAAATGAATTCCAGAGATGTCCCCTGAGGAGGAGAAAGAACAACTAACTGGTTCTCAGGTTATTTTAATGGCTAGAATCAGGGTTGCCATAAATAATCGACCTTTTATGATGAAGCTTCTGCAGCTGCCAGAGGGATCATTATCACCTGAAAAAGGCACTAATCTGTCAGCCAAGCCACGTGACCACGTGTGATTCTATGTGGTATTCGTCAGTACCTGTCACCAAGATAACAGCTTAATCTTGAATGGAGGAGGCAAGCATATTTTAGAGAAAGGACTGCAAGAGATTCCCCTTTAAAGAGCTAAACAAAGAGAAAAGATCTTGGGGAAAAGAATGAAAATAAAACGAGCCAGACAGCCAGCTGGAAGAGAAGACTGAGCTAAAGCCACCAACCCTTCAGGGAGTTAGCGCAACTTTTGTAGGAGATTATGGAAAAGCTACTGTTTCAAAGCCTCTGGACATCAGAGGAAAAAACACAAAGGAGAGTTTGCCGAACAGAGAGCTTTAAACAATTCAAGTTCAAACAAACAGAATTCCAGGAATTAGGAACAGAGGAAATTGCAAGGTGCTTTGCAAACCACTGCAAAGAAAAGGATGTTTAACTATTAAATGTCAGTGATAAAAATAAAGATCTTGTGGTGGTGGAGTTTATTTTGGAAGGGGAGGGGTGAGGACAAGAAATAATCATAATAGTAATTGTAATTGTGATAATCAATGATTATATGACTGGCAGCTGGCCTTTTCTGAGCATTTCTTAGGGGTAACACTGCACTGAACACTTTGTAAACTTCATCTCTTTTAATCCCCACAACAGTCCTGTGGGCTCAGACCTATTCATGACCCCTTCGTAGATGAGGAGCCTGAGGCTCAGACAGGCTCCATAACTTCTTTGAGGTCACAATGGTAGGACTGTGATTCAAATCCAGATTTGCTTAAAAGGTTAGCCTTTGAACCATTTACACACAGGTATATAATTACCAGATCTCACAGATCAGACTATTTTTAAAGATTATTGACAATATAAAATTCAGAGTTGATGGCCAACTTGGTCAACATCCTGCTATTTGCCTTCCTTCTTAAAATGAAAAGAAAGTAATACTATTCAGTTCATTTTAGCAATTGCAAATGTTTTCTGGGAAATGTGGGAGGAAAGCGATTGGAGAAATCTGGGAAATTTTTCTTTATTTGCAGCCTATCATTCTTAAGAGCTAATTATATACCAGGATTTTCAGAGTAGAACACGTTAGTGGCATCACTGTTCAAAGATTCTTCTAACAACCCAGTGTTCACCTGTAAAAAAAGGAAATGAAACCTTGTGAGGTTGACAAGGTCAGGGTTACACAGCCAGCTAATTGCTGAGCACTGTTAGGAACCTGTATGCTGGAATCCAGCAGCCTGAGCCTGAATTCTGATTCTACTACTCATTGGTCTGGGATCCTGCGTGCATGAATCTTTCTGAGCCTCAGTTTTCTTACATATAAAATGGGGATGAAAACATTACATAGGGCTATTGCGGGGACTGAATGAGATGATGCATGAGAGGCCTGAGGGACAGCCAACAAATCGATTCATTTACAAAGACCTCTGCACTTCATGCCACCTTCTTCATAATGTATACAACATTCAGGTGTGGAATGAGTAAATGTCATTTGCGAAAGCAACGAATTAAAAATCTTGCCCAATTCAAGATCTTGTTCTTCCCCCAAACCATAGTCAGAGGTGGAGAAAGGGAAACAATCTTTCTGTATGTTCTCTTCTGCTGGGTTTTGGTATTCAGTAAACATTGATGACACAATGGCAGCTTTTCCAACAAATTGCATTAGAATCTCAGAAACCCATCATCAGTAATAGACAGGCGGCAATGTTTTCTGTTTGTTTAGTTTTGTCACACGGGTGAGAACTGACAAAAGCTATTGCTCTCAATTATCACATGACAACAACCCAGGAAGCCTTCATTTTTATGGGTTTAAACAAGTCCAACTGCTCCAGTCATGACTTTCATTGTTTATGTTGTTGGCACCTGGAGTTGATTCTTTAAGGGCCCTGAGGACAACAGGCTCATGCTGAGGGACACTCTGGGGCTTTGACTCACTCAGCATTGGTTCCTCCCTTTTCTTCCATTTTCTCTGGAGAAACTGCTCCCCATCAGTTTTTGTGGTTTTAATGGGACTGAGCCCACTGTCAGTCCCCTTGGGAATACACATGACTCAGGGCAGGCCAATCGGCAACCCCTTCTTTCTGATCATAGTGATTGGTTCAGGAAAGGCATGAGAACCAGACCTGGGATTTTTACAGAAGGAACTGGGCAAGAAAGTACCTGTAAATGAGAAGGGGGTAAGCTTAGAGATGTTAGTCGCTATATTTCCACCAGGAGAGAAGAACATAACTGTGAATGGAGGCAACACAGAGAAATGGAAGCTGAGAGGTGGAGAGAGAAATTTCTGAGGAAAATTCGCCCTTAGATCCAGCCATGCCTGAAGCCATAACTACTGGATTTTTCTGTTACATGAGCATAAATTCCCTTTCTACTTAAAGGAATTTCAGTTGTGTTTCTGTCACTTGCAACTGGAAGAGTTTATTCAAATGCATACAAAAGTTTCTTTACCATACAAATGAGTATAGTACTTGCCTTCTTACTCCCATGCATTGTTCAGGATTTATATTACATATCTAAGTCTTGCTTCCCTTAATAAGATTGTAAGTTCCTTGAAGCCAGGAGACAAGTGTGACAACACACTGATAAAGTAACACATTTTTCCAAAACCAAGCCTAGGATGGCTGTGGAATCCTTTTATAACAATGTCAAAGATAAAAAAGTAGGAAAATGTTAAGGATGTTTTACAGGTGAACTTTTGAAACTGATAGCATGAGGAGTCAGAGGTCTCGTGAGTGTCCAAAGCTGCCTCCAGAAGTTTCATTTGTCTGATTTGTCGTCTCTTGAGCTTTCCACTTCTCTGCACTTAACTATCTCAGTGGACAGGAAAACCCTTACTTGAGCTTCAGGCTACAGTCCTAATTAGAACATAACAGCTTCCTACTTATCACTTGTGACACTAATAAACATTCATTCCATTCATTCACTCACTCATTCATTTATTCATTCATTTATAGATGGAGCATGTGATTGGGGGAGGTGCAGAGAGAGAGAGGGAGACACAGAATCCCAAGCAGGCTCCACACCATCAGCACAGAGCCCAACGCACGGCTCAAATGCATGCATCGTGAGATAATGACCTGAGCTGAAATCAAGAGTTGGACACTTAGGAGCCGCTGGATGGCTCAGTCAGTTAAGCCTCCTCGGACTTAGGCTCAGGTCATGATCTCACGGTTCATGGGTTCAAGCCCTGCATTGGCCTCTGTGTTGTCAGTTCAGAGAGTGGAGACTGCTTTGGATTCTGTGTCTCCCTCTCTCTCTGCTCCTCCCCTGCTCTCTCTCTCTCTCTCTCTCTCCCTCAAAAATGAATAAACATTTGGGGCTCCTGGGTGACTCAGCCAGTTAAGCTTCCGACTTCAGCTCAGGTCATGATTTCTCAGTTCATGAGTTCAAGCCCTGTGTTGTGCTCTGTGCTGACAGCTCAGAGCCTGGAGCCTGCTTCAGATTCTGTGTCTCCGTCTCTCTCTGCCCCTCCCCCACTCACACTCTGTCTCTGTCTCTCAAAAATAAATAAATGTTTAAAAAAATGAATAAACATTAAAAAATTTAAAAGAAAGAGTTGAATGCTTAACTGACTGAGCCACCCAGGCACCCCAAACCTAATTTTAGTCTTTTTCTTTTTTAACATTTAATTATTTTTGAGAGAGAGAGAGAAACAGAGTGTGAGAGGAGAGGGGCAGAAAGAGAGGAAGACACAGAATCTGTAGCAGACTCCAGCTCTGAACTGTCAGCACAGAGCCCAACACAGGGTTCGAACTCAAACCGTGAGATCGTGAACTAAGCTGAAGTCGGACGCTTAACCAACTGAGCCACCCAGGTGCCCCAACCTACTTTTATTCTTAAAGGAAGATATGCTACTCTAGATACCCTTCATACACAAACGCTGACCACAGTTGGATAGGGTAATTTGTTTTTAAGTGTTTTAAAAAAATTTTTTTAATTGTATTTCACATTGTATACCAGGATAAACTTCAAATGGATCAAATATTTAAATGTAAATACAAAGACATTAAAGTGCTAGAAGAAGTTGAGCAAATTCCTTGATGTAGGGAAGACTTTTCTATAACTCAAAGTCCAGAAGAAAAGAAAATATTAATAGATCTTTTTTATCATAAAATATAATAAAATAAAAAACCCTTCTATGTGGCAAACAAAATGACAAGAACATCATAAGCAAAGTCAAAAGGAAAACTGGAAGAGTATATTTATAACTCATACCAGAAAGCTCTAATCTGCACAATATATAAGACCTCCTAGGAATCAGGAAATGAAAGGACCAGGGCACCAGCGTGGCTTAGCTGGTTAAGCATCCAACTCTTGATCTTGGTTCAGGTCACGACCTCACAGTTCATAAATTTGAGCCCTGCATTGGGCTCTGTGCTGCGAGCGCAGAGCCTGCTTGGGATTCTGTCTCTCCCTTTCTGTGCCCCTCCTGCTTTCTCTCTCTTTCTTTCTCAAAATAAATAAATAAATAAATAAATAAACTAAATAAAAAGAAGTGAAGGACCAACCACTGTATGACTGTGTGTCTGATTAGTGTGAAAACATTAGTGAGGGGCAAAGCCATTTATTATGCAGGAGTATTTGAAGGGCTGGTAGAGCAAGTTAAGGACTTGGTAGTCCAGATTCAAATTTCAGTTCTGCCACTTTCTAGTCTGTGACTTGGGTGTCTATTTCACCCTGCATGAGCCTCATTTTTCTCATCTGTTAAATGAGGATTATAATAGGATCCCCTTTGCAGTGCCATTACAAGGACCAAGCACGTGTGAATGTGCTGGGTGACTGTCACAGAATAAGTGCTCACTAAATGTGTGCTGTTAGTATTCCAGGAGAGATTTTAAGATTAAGATCATAGAAAAAAATATAACCTAACCTTGAGACCTTGTGGATATTCAGAAGTAAGGACCGTGTAAAGTAACAAAACAAGTATCAATACTGTCTATAAATTAGTAAGATCCTATCTTACAAATATGGTTGTGTTTATAAAACCATGAATATACATATTACTATTCCCCTTTTACAGATGAAGACACTGAGATTCAGAGGGGCTAAATGACTTGCTTCAGGTGGCAGCTACTAAGTGATAAAACTAAGATTTAACTCCAGCTATGACTGGCTTTGAAAGTTGGATGTTTTTTTGCTATGCCATTCTGTCTCTTTACAATGTAAAGCTAGGAAGTAAGTTGTCCAACTAAGCAGTTGCGGAAAAGCTAGTCAGACTCCCCAAAGTTCTAAAAATCCCAGCCCTCAGGTAGAGGAATGGACTCCAGCCCGGAAGTAAAACTTGCTATCTATAGAATCTTCTGAGTGAGGGGCGAGGGGGGAGAAGGATCTGGAACCACATATTGCTACTGATCTTCCTTTGTATTGCTCAGAAGACAGGAAGGTTAAAGAGATCCCTTCTGTGGTTGTGGGTGGAGGGGAACACTTAGCACTATCTCTTTGGGACAGACTTTCACATGGCACAATTTTTATATGGCACATTTTGTCTGAGCTCCAGGTGAGTATACAACTGGGGGCTTTTCTCCAGCAGCCTGCCTGTCTGATGCATGACTGGGACAATAATGCCCCCATATTTGGCCCAGCTTGTTCAAAACCCATAGTTGGAATACTCAGGAAGCTCTCGATATCCCTGAGGGCCCTAGAGCTGAAATGACGGTCTGCCTAAGATGGAGAAAGGAGATGCCCTTACCCAGCCTCCCTTTAAGATGTAATGCCTTCTAAATGACAAGCCTGCCACAGACATGGTTTTTCAAAACAGGCACAGAACTCTGACACTCTCTTCTGTGGAAATCCCAGTATGCATTTCCGTTGCCTTTAAATCTTTGGAATGCTGATTTAAAAGCCTGCAGCTAAAATGTTCTAACAAACAGTGGGGCTGTCTTAGTTCTCTGAAACTGCAGTATTTCAAAGAAATGAGAGAGCATTTCAGAGAAAAGAGAGAGCCTTCCCATCAGCCTCATCTATCAATGGGCTACATAAAGAAGGATTTGTTTTTGACCTCTCAGGATGATATCCACAGAATGAGAAGATTTTAGCAATAGTCACCAAATCTACCAAATATAGGACCATCTACCAGTCCCCAAATAATAACAGTGTTTAGGATTTACTATCTGCCAAGCACATTATGGTATTTTACAATGTCCCATAAGAAAGGTGCTGCGATCCCCCCATTTTACAGAGAGGGTAACTGGAACACAGAACGGATGTATAATTTGTCCATGGTCACAGAGTTTATAAATGGGACATCTGGGGCTTGAACCCAAGTAGTGTGTCTTGATCTATACTCTTAACCATAATGCTACACTGTAGCTCAAGATGATAATGGTGGTGGTGGTGATGGTGGAGGAGGTGGTGGTTGGTGGTGATGGGGTCAGTGGTCCTGGTGGTGCTAATGATAGTGATGATGACAACCCTATGTCCTTGGCCCCATGCTAAACATTCCCCATACATTATCACATTAAGTCTGATCTTCCAGAAAGTTCCATTAATTTCACTGCATCCATCTATTACTCCCCACCTTGCCTGCCATGCTCACAGCCCAAGGTGCTTTCATCTCTCACCTGGACTATGCAATAGTCTGCTAACTGTTCTCCCTGCTGCAAACCTTGTCTATACAATCTCACCACATTACAGCTGCCAGAAGAATCATCTGAATACTTAGATCACAGCACTAACTCTCCAGTGGTTTCCACTGCACGTAGACTGAAATTCCAATTCTATGCCACAACTGGTGAGGCCCCACGAGATCTGGCCCTGTTGACCTGTCAGACCTCATCCTCCTGCTTCTCTCCTCCTCACCCACAGGCTGTAGCACAGCCTCCTTTCCTTCCTGACCACAGCAGCCTCATTGCCAGCCCAGGATGTTTGTACTGGCTGTTTCCTCTGCCCCCAAATCTCTGTAGGATTGCCTCCTTTTTGTCACTGAGGCATAACTTAAAAACTCAAAAGACCCCTCCTTAGAAGGGCTTTCCCTGAACTCTTAGCTATAATAGATCCATAACCCCCATTTCTCTCCCTGTCCCCCTGCCCAGCCACCTCAAGCCCAGCTGTATCTTTGTTAGTTTACTGTTATATACCACCTGGGTTACCACTCTGTCCTTCACATTTGCTCTTATATCACCAGCACCTCAAACAGTGCTTGGCACTAAATGGAGCCCAATAAATATTTACTGATGAAATGACTGAGTTTTCTCATTTATATACTCCTCTCAAGAACACTGCTTAAGAAATGAGGCTTTGTAACTTCCAATGACACACCCAAGGCCATCAGTCTAGTAAGTGGCGTTTAATTCTAGAGTCCATACTCTTAACCCCCAGGCAACAACTGGCTCTGTGACCCTGACTTTTCCTCCCATTTCTCTGCATTTCAGTGTCATCCTCACTTTAAGATAAGAAGATAGGAAGATCTAGTCTCTTAACTACCTTCTAAGGGTATTTGGAGTCAGGAGCCCATGTGCCTAACCACTTGACCAGAAATCGGCAAAGTTTCCTATAAAGGGCAGATAATAATTATTTTAGGCTTTGTGGGCCATGTGGTCTCTGTTGCAGCCACTCAATTCTATTCATGCAATACAAAAACATAGACAATAAGTAAATAAAAATGTGGTTGTATTTCAAGAAAACTTTATTTATAAAAAACAGACAATAGGTCAGATTTGGCTGTAGTTTGATGATGACTGCAATAGGCTGCTCGAAAAGAAGTCTGCAGTTATTTTTCATCCATCATTCAGTTATTATGAGGACTGGTAAATACACATGAAGATCCCTTCCCCAGAACAGAGGTGTTTAGAAGAAATAGTCAGTGTTCTAAGAAAGTTCAAGGTCTTCTCTGCAGTTCCAATTAACCAGTCACCATATTCCTAGGAACAGAAAAGGATATTCTTCTGCTGTTTTTTTTCCCCAGACCTAACTTGAGCAATCTTTGGGTGAGCCTAGTGGCAGGGGATTCTCTAACAGGAAAGAGGATTTGTGTCCAGGGTCAGAGAGGAGTCAGGAGGGCAAATATATGCTGATGAGTCACTGGGGAATCAAGAACGTTGACACTCCTACTAAATCAGGAGGGTAATGATGGTTTTGGTCAAGAGGGACCAGTGGAGGCTATATGGAAAGAGTGTACCATCTAGAGGGCCAGGATCCAGTGGGAACTTAGGAGGTGGGCAGAGGTCTGAGATGGACAAGAAGGCAACTCTTCTCATGCTGAGCTCACACCACTGGGTATTTTGCATCTGGTATTAGAAATTTTAAAAATCATAGCAAATGCTATAAGCAATATATAATAAATGTTAAGCAATATATAATAAATGTTAATGTTCCTCCCATCCAGAATTAAGAACTCAGTGTTTTGTTAATTTGCTCTTAGTACTTTCTTTTTATATGCAAAAGAAATAAAACATTACTAATATACCTAAATCTTCTTTCCTAACACCTCCATCCCATACCTTACCTATAGCCACCCTGATGGCAGCTACTATCATGGGATGGGTGTATATCTTACCAGTCCACTTACCATGACCAAAAAATTTATTGAGATAAAATTCATTATTTTTAACTCTTTTAAAATATACAACTCAGTGCTGATTCGAATATTTATAATATTATGCAACCATCACCACTATCTAATTCCAGAACATTTCTATCACCACCCCCCACATTTCCTCTCCTCCCCATCCCTGGCAACCAGTAATCCTCTGTCTTTTGCTTGTGCTGGTCATTTCATAGAAATGAGATCACAGTATATGTGATCTTCTATACCTGGCTGTTTGGACTTAGCATACTATTTGTAAGGTTCATCCATGTCGGAGCATGCATCAGTATTCATTCCTTTTTTCTAGCTGAATAATATTCCATTGTTTGGATACATCACATTTTGTATATCTATTCATCAGTTGATGGAACTTTGAGTTGTTTACACTCTTTGGCTGTTATGAATAATTTTGCTATGAACATTTGTGTGAGACTATTTGAGTCCATGGTTTCAATTCTTTTGGGTATATACCTAAGAGTGAAATTACTGAGTCATATGAGAACTCTATATTTAACTTTGTTAGGAACTGTCAACTCCTTTCCACAGTGGCTGTACCAATCACTTTCGAATGTCCCCTCTCTGTAAAGAGAGCTTTCCTACTATTCTTACTTCTAATCTTAAACTCGAATAAACTTGTGCCTGCTGCTCAAAAAACAAAAAACAAAACAAAAAACAAAAAACAAAACAAAACAAAAAAACTAGAAACAGGCTATACGTCCAAGAGTAGTGGATTAATTAAATAAAGTTAGGTCCCAGTTGACCAATTTGATATTATGTAGATATTAAAAGTAAAAAGGTCCAGGTGTGTATGAACAAGAACAATGTTCATGTACGAGAACAAGCAAGCCACAAAATACTGTCTGCACATCATGTCCCCCTATTTGCATGCACACGTAATTATACATTCGGGAGAGCTGTATGTATGCCAAAATATGAAGAGTAAAATGCAATCATGACAAAATAATCTTTTTTTAAATTTGTCTTTATTACCATAAAATACCCAGGAGTAAATTTAACCAGAGATGTAAAATATCTGTTTGCTGAAAACTATAGAAAGCTTATGAAGGAAATTGAAGAAGACACAAAGAAATGGAAAAACATTCCATGCTCATAGATTGGAAGAATAAATAAAGAACAAATCCTAAAATTTGCATGGAACCACAAAAGACCCTGAATAGCCAAAATAATATTGAAGAAGAAAGCCAAAGTGGAAGGCATCACAATCTCAGACTTTAGTCTCTACTACAAAGCTGTAATCATCAAAACAGTATGGTATTGGCACAAAAACAGACACAGAGACCAACAGAATAGAATAGAAAACCCAGAATTGGGTCTAGAAAAGAAAACCCAGAATTGGACCCACAGATGTATGGCCAACTAATCTTTGACACAGCAGGAAAGAGTATCCAATAGAAAAAAGACAGTCTCTTTAGCAAATGGTGCTGGGAGAACTGGACAGCAAGATGTAGAAAAATGAAACCAGACCACTTTCTTCACCATACACACACACACACACACACACACACACACACACCTCAAAATGGATGAAAGACCTAAATGTGAGACAAGAAACCATCAAAACCCTAGAGGAGAAAGCAGGCAACAACCTCTCTGACCTCAGCCACAGCAATTTCTTGCTCAACACATTCCAAAGGCAACAGAACTAAAAGCAAAAATGAACTAACTATTGGGGCCTCATCAAGATAAAACCTTCTGTACTACAAAGGAAACAATCAACAAAACTAAAAAGCAACCAACAGAATGGGAAAAGATATTTGCAAATGACATATCGGATAAACGGTTAGTATCCAAAATCTATAAAGGACTTACCAAATTCAACACCCAAGAAACAAATAATCCAGTGAAGAAATGGGCAGAAGACATGAATAGACACTTTTCCAAAGAAGACATCTAGATGGCCAACAGACACATGAAAAGATGCTCAACATCACTCATCATCAGGGAAATACAAATGAAAACCACACTGAGATACCACCTCACACCTGTCAGAGTGGCCAAAATGAACAACTCAGGAAAATACAGATGCTGGCGAGGATATGGAGAAACGGGAACCCTCTTGCACTGTTGGTGGGAATGCAAACTGGTGTTGTCGCTCTAGAAAACAGTGTGGAGGTTCCTCAAAAAATTAAAAATAGAACTACCCTATGACCCAGCAATAGCACTACTAAAAATTTATCCAAGGGATACAGGAGTGCTGATGCATAGGGGCACATGTACTCCAATGTTTATAGCAGTGCTTTCAACAATAGCCAAATTATGGAAAGAGCCTAAATACTCATCGACTGATGAATGAATAAAGAAGATGTGGTTTATATATACAATGGAATACTACTTGGCAATGAGAAAGGATGAAATCATGCCATTCGCAGCAGATGGATGGAACTGGAAGGTATTATGCTGAGTGAAATAAGTCAGGCAGAAAAGGGCAGACATCATATGTTTTCACTCATATGTGGATCTTGAGAAACTTAACAGCAGACTATGGGGGAAGGGAAGGGGAAAAAATAGTTACAGAGAGGGAGAGAGGCAAACCATAAGAGACTCTTAAATACAGAGAACAAACTGAGGATGGATGGGGGGGGTGGGGGAGAGGGGAAAATGTGTGATGGGCATTGAGGAGGGCACTTGCTGGGATGAGCACTGGGTGTTGTATGTAAGCGATGAACCACGGGAAATCTACCCCCGAAACCGAGAGCATACTTTACACACTATATGTTAGCCAATTTGACAATAAATTGTATTAAAAATAAAATTAAAATAAATTGTCTCTATTTTATAATTTTCTACAACATCCATGTAATGCTACCATAATAAATAAAATTTGAAAAATAAGTACATTAGGGTGCTTTTTCCTGAAAGATTAACAGTAGTGAATCCTTAGCTAAAAGTATGTTGAGTATAAATTCCCTAAGTTATCTATAGTTTTGTGTAGATTAACATTAGGCTTTCTCAAAACAGATGCATGCCCATATTTCATGGATTAAGATGAAACAATTATAAGATACATTAAATATTAAAGCATTAATTCATAGTAAAATGTAATTCATTTGTTTAATTGCTACTTCCACTTCCAAAGGTCTAAGTCACATGGAAAGACCATATTCTCTCTTGAAAGAACTAATGAACTTTGGCAGAAAGGCTTATACAAAACCTCACTCCCCACTTTTTGCACAGACAGAAGGTGATCTATAACGTCCAGCACACCCAGGCCAGATGGCTAAAAGGAGGCCTGATAAAGTGCTCTGTGGCTGAGTCACCCTCAGTTTACTCTTGACCTCTGGGAAAAAGAGAATAAAGAAGCTGAGTCATGCACCTCTACAAGGACTTCCTGTGCTAGAAAGATTTCTCATACAGGGAGAAATAACTTAACCCTTGGTTTCCTCAGTTTCCCCCAAAAGAGATAAATCCCATCGCTTCAGAAAACTGCTGGTGTTTAGTGTGAGAGTTTCTGCAGTAACAATAACCTTTGACACAGTTCAGCAGGTGAAGGTATCACATTTATGTCTGATTCATGCAAGCCATTTATCACTTCTCCTTGCCTCTACCCCCTTATCTTATAATCCCCCATGCCTGAAAGTCAACTCCTTATGACTGCATAAAGTTCACAATTATAGGAACAAACTGGTTGAAAAACAGATGCTTGTTTTTGATCAATAGTTGATAAAAAAAACTTCTAAAGTAATAAAGGCCATCTATTACCTTTAGGGAAAGCAGCCTTCTTTAGGATGGGATTTTTTAGGATTCCTTTATACTTTCTTTGTGCACTGGAATGTTACACTAATTTCAATCTATTACTATTTGAAATATTACACTAATTTCAATCTATTACTATTTGGAGGAGGGAGGAGGAGATAGTTGACTTTTTTTTTAAAGTTTATTTATTTTGAGAGAGAGAGAGAGAGTAAGCAGGGGAGGGGCAGAGAGAGGGAGAGAGAGGCTCCCAACCAGGCTCTGCACTGATGCAGGGCTTGAACCCATGAACCATGAGATCATTACCTGAGCTGAAATCAAGAGTCGGAGGTTTAAATGACTGAGCCGCCCAGGCGCCCTCACATTTTTAATTAAAAGAGAGCTGTGAAACATTGTAAATCCCACCATGGGATTACTCTAATGAACTATGTCATACATTCATTTATTGATTCACTTCATTCAGTGATTCATTTATTCAATGATTCATTCACACACTCACCCAGAGTCCCTACATGGGACTGACACAAACTGACACAATCCTGTGCCTAGGGAGGCAGACAGGATTTAAATCCCCTTCCCTGCTCGCTGCAATTTTTTTCTTCTTCTTGTTTTGTCCTATTCTGAATGATCCACACCAGTTCTGAAGATACTGATGAGACAACCAGATGAGACAAAGACATTGTGTAAGGGCCAACAATTAGACTGTATTACATAGTTTTTATTTCACTCTCTCCCCAATGGCCCATCCTCCAAATATTCGACATGAACTCATGTTTTCAGAGATGCAGAGTCTGCAGAAAGTATGCTTTATTTGATAAACAAATGGTTTCCTAAAGAAAGTGAAGAGTCAGGATCAGAATCAGAAGGTTCAGAAATTTTATTTTGAGCTTTTGAAAAGACTGGCACTAAATTATTGACTAAAAAGGACAGTGATGAAATGGGTAAAGGAGAGTGAGAGATACAGGCTTCTAGTTACGGAATGAACAAGTCTCAGGGATAAAAGGTACAGCATAGGGAGTATAGTCAGTGCTACTGTAATTGTGTTGTGTGGTGACAGATGGTAGTTACACTGTGGTGAGCACAGCAGACTGTACAGACTTGTTGAATCACGGTGTTGTACACCTGATACTATGTGACACGGTGGGTCAACTATATTTCAAAAAAGTAAATAAATATTTAAAAATTAAAGGTTAAATTTTTGAAAACAAAAATAAAAAACAATGGTGATGCCTAGAGCCAGAAAAGAGTTTAATTAAAAGACTTTATTCAAAAGGAAGGGAAGAAAGCAAGCATTCATTTTCCTACTCTGCTACCACAGAAGAGCACGACTCACTGAATTCCTGGGGGAATCAAACCCTTGCCTCCTGGTCCAGCATTAGTGCCACAATCCTGCCAGCTGAGCAAACTGGAATTGACCTCCCAATGGAATTAGTCTTCCACTTTTAATTGGCTAGAAAAGTTGCCAAGAAGTTTAGCCTAACAGTTTACCGAGCAGAAAACAGGAGGATGGTCCCATAATCACCAATGGGAATTGAAGAGGATGACTATTCATTAAAGAGGCTATGTCATGAAGTTATTTGAAGCTGCAGGGCAAGGAAATACTGTGGGGGGAGGGGGAGCAGAGCCTGTGGGAACCTGCCCATCGTAAACCCTGAGTTCCAAGGCCATCACCCCCAGAAGATGAAGTCACAACAAATTGCAACAGGTCCTAACAAACAGTTTCCTTCCAGGAGTCAGTAAGTCATCAAGGCTTAGTTCTATCTGTCTGAATTTACCCCAGTGTGAACACACTGCCAGAATGGTCCAGGCGGGGCTGTTTCCTTTGCTACTGTTCAAACAGCCACTCAAACAACTTTACTCTAGAACCTCAGTTTATAGCTTCCTTCAGCAGGTGGAAAAGCTCGTATTTCTAATGCTCTGCTACATGTGGGAATGGCCATCAAGATGCATCAAAGTGTGTATTCTTGCTCAATAATTTTGCTCCTGGGAAGACAGCCTCTTGAATGTGTGCAAAAGCATAGCTACAAGACTATTTATCACAGGCTATTTATATTTTTAAAAGCTGGAACGATTTAAATATCATTATATGTGCTAAACATGGCTATAAAATGGAATATTATGCAGCCTTTCAAAATAATGATGTAGAAAATAAACATATCTATATTTCCAATTTTTCTATAATAAATATATATTATTGTAAAGCATGTAAAAAAGAAACCATGGGGAGAAATAACTTAAAATTTCACATAGGTTAATGTTGACAGAGTTAAAATGAAAATTTAAATACACAGGAAGAACATAATACTAGGATGAGCCTTTTTTTTGTTTTCTGTTTTTTTTGTAAATATGTCTACATAAGACAGATATTCATTCCCATATTATTAAATCTGGATCCTATTACTTAAATTATCATTAACCTTTGCATTGTTATTTATCAAAATCTGGTCAAAATCTGGAAAATAAGATAATAAAAAGGCTTCTGAAAAAATGTCATAAAACCCACAGACTGATACAGCCCATGAACCTCATTTAGAGGTAGTTTTCCTTTCATAGTTCTTTTTTCTTAATTTTTAAAATGTTTTTTATTCATTTTTGAGAGACAGAGAGAGACAGCGCGAGCAGGGGAGGGTCAGAGCGAGAGGGAGACACAGAATCCGAAGACAGACTCCAGGCTCTGAGCTAGCTGTCAGCACAGAGCCAGAAGCGGGGCTTGAACCAATGAACCATGAGATCATGACCAGAGCTGAAGTCGGACGCTTAACTGACTGAGCCATCCAGCAGCCCCACCTTTCATAGTTCTAAGAAGCCCTACTACATGGTTGCAATATCTGAACAGGTTAACAGCTGAAGTGTAGATGTGCGAAGGTCTGCCACAGACAAAAAATGCTGACGGCAGAGAATAAGGACAGCTGGCAGTTTAGTAATGTGAGAAGATTAGAAAAACTGTGGCAAGCTGACCTGAGGACTCAAAAAGGCACAGATTCTTGGGGCCAAACCACCCTGCAACATCAAGAGGCCAACACACTATAGCAAAGCATAGTGACTGTTGCTCATCCAAAAGTGGCAAATGATAGCTTGTATCATCTGTCTCAGAGAGAACACAGTATCTATTATTATAATGAGATAAATGCGTGTGGTTGCACATATACATTTTAAAAGCAGGATTTTATATATATTTATATATTGGTGCAGGTATAGGTGTTATGTGTATGACTTAGTTGTTTTTGTTTTTAATTTTTGTTTTTAAAGAAGAAAGTGCAGTGAAATCCAAATAGACTATAGTTTCATTAGTAATACTGTATCAATATGACTTTCTTGATTTTGACAATTATGGTTATGTAAGATATTAACATTAAGGAAAACTTAGTGGAGGGTTTATAGGAACTCTACTGGATTTGCAACTTTTCTGTAAATCTAAAATTATTCCAAAATGAAAGCTTACTTAAAATATAGAAGAACAAGGGGCACCTGGGTGGCTCAGTCGGTTGAGTACCCAGCTCTTGGCTTTGGCTCGGGTCATGATCTCACAGCTCATGAGTATGAGCCCTACACTAGGCTCTGCACTCTCAGTGCAGAGCCTCCTTGGGATTCTCTCGCTCTCTCTCTTTCTTGCTGTCTCTCCCTCTCTTTGCCCCTCCCCTGCTCATGCACTCTGTTTCTCTCTCTCAAAATAAATACGTAAACTTAAAAGATATATAGAACAACAAAACAAAGAATAAAAGCTTGGTTATTTAAACATATTTTCTACCCCGTGCACCCTCTCCCAAAATCTCAAGGGGTCTAGTAGCTGAGGCTTTACTCATTGGATCTGCTTGGATCAATGCGCTATTGCAAGGACTCTTTCCCTCTAGAGGGCTACCTTCCTTTAGAGTCTGACAGCTCACAGCAAAATATCATGATTATCCCTTTACCACTCTGGGAAAAGGAGTGATCTCCTGTAACAGAGTAGTAAGAATGTGGGACTGGTTTGCAAAATCTGGAAAGAAAGTGGTGGAACCCCACAGGATCCCAGTATTCTCAGGACCGGAAGTGCTTCATCTGACAGGCAGCCCCGTGGGGATGACCTCAACCACCAGATCCCAGGCATTATCTCATCTTGGCAATGTGTCATCCTCTGCATTTTCCCTCCAGTTGCTAAGAGAAAATGGGGAAATGAGATGCAGCTACAGCAGCCCACCTTGTTGTTAGGTAAATATTTTTAGCACTTTGAGGCAAAGAAGTTACTTTTTAAGCCCATCCTAGACATTCTGCAAAGGGGAGATGGAGACTTTCTCTGCAACATTCTAATGAAAAACCCATGCTGTGCCTTAGAGCCAGCCAACAATGGTCAGCGACAGGAAAAAACACTCTACTTCAGGGGGCTGTAAATATTTACCATGTCTGACAGTGTATTTACTACTTACTCAGTGATCATGGAAAACAAATGTTCTAGGACAAGATATGGTCTGTGTTCCTACAGGCTCATAGTTTCAAAGCTGAAAAGGAGCAGAGATGTCCTCCCATTCACACATTTTATAGACTAGAAGGGTGAAGCTCCAAGTATGCTCCCATCAAACGTCTCCCTTTTAAAGTATCTCTATTACAACACACATCCCCTGAAGCACAGTTCATTGTTTATACATTTGTCTTTCTTATGAGATTAGAAGTGTGTGTTTGCTGAGGAACGTAGCACAGCCAGTCAATAAAAGTTTGAGACATCAGAATGGAAACTCAGCTCTGCCCTGACTCATATTCCCAGGAATCTCTTTACTGCACCTAATTTTAAAACTGAAAAGACAAATCCTACTCCCAAAAGACTGAAACCGCAGCCAGAAGTACATTGGAAAATTCACAAATTCACTTGCTGACATAATATAAAATTAATACTATCAATTCAAAAATTAAAAAAAATATTCTTTCACTCAATTCATCAGAAAAAGACTAAAATGTTTTCTTTAAGTTAAGAATCTAGGATATTGCTTTACTGAATTTCATGGGTTGGAAGATTTACTGAGATAGAAAAGGCATTCAAAAACAGTAAGATGGAAACAGAAAGGTTCCTGTTATTAACATACACACAGCTATACAATGCCAAAGAAACTGTGTAGCCACAGAATCTATCTACCTCATCTTAAGAATGCTTAAATTAGCACTCCAGGGTACAAAATTGCTGAAAACCTTTCTCTTTGTCTCCAATACATGAGTACTTCCAGCTCCTCATCTGAACTAACCAAGTTCAGGGTAAAACAAAATGGCAAATTAAGATCCCTAGATATGTTTACTTGGCATCTCTATTGCAAGAGTGAGAAGGATGGACCTGGCTTAAGTCTTTGCCTATGGCAGCAACACCAAGGAAATCTCAGTCACCTCCACCAGCTAATCTGGCAGAGACTCTAAAGAAGCGACAAGGAGAACTTGGGAGTGTCTTAATGGGTGGCCTTCCTGAACCAAATCACCTTTTAAGCAACAGCACACTCCAGTTTGTTCTGTTACGCAAGATCTTCAAAGGCCTCCACTGAGGCAAAACTTACCCAATTAGCTGCCATCATCTCTGCCTGGCTCCTACTTGCCCACTTTCTCCATCAAGACAGTCACTTAAAAGCCAAGGAAACTTCCCTTTTCTAAGTATAAAGTTAACTAGCAAGCACTAGAACCTGAGCAGACGTATTTGATACAAAATTTAAACATAAGCACCCACAATCTGATGAGATGTTTCTAAGGCTTTAGGTACATAGTTTCACACTAGAGATTTCACCCCGACAAAGACCATTTAATTAGAAAAATTCTTGGGTATGATTCTATGCATTTCAGAATAGCTATGTAATCACTTTGATTCTCTGTTTTGCCTTTTCAGCCATCAGATTGATTTGAAATAGGCAATTCCATGAATTATAGCCAAAATGTTAATTTAAAAAGGACCGAAAGGTGACAGTTTAGGGGGAAAGCCCCCCTCATACACACATACAAATTTCTAAAACAAGAAATTGAGCAATGAACCATCACCAAAGAATGGCAGCATCTTTTACAGATGTTATATTTAATCAAGATCTTGGCATTTGTTTATTATTTGCAAAGACTTTTTTTTTTTTTTTTGCTAATAATTTGTAAGCACGACACCTTATGTTTTACAGATATTAGCTCAGGTAATCCTTACAAGTCCCTACAAGGTAGGAACCACTAATTAGCCTTCTTGGAGGTGAGGAAATTGAGGCTAAGACAGTTAAGTCCCCAGGCTATTAAATTAGTTGTGGGGGCAATATTTGAACCCAGGTCCTCACCAAAGCTCGTCCCACTTCTGACAATGTTTCCCTTAACACGGCCATGGACCACTATTAGAAGGTGAGATTTTAAGATGCACATGAATATATACATTTTTGCTTTAACAGTTATGTATGTGTTTATTTTATTGTGGATTAGAAAAAAAATAATTCAACCAGCAGATTTAACTTGGATCTTATTGCTGAGGACCTGGCTAATTTAGCATCAATTATATACTTTGCAAGAGCTAGAAAAACTGTCAAGAACTCTCATGCTATTTCTTTCAAGGAATTAAGTGATCTAGCCCACCAAGGGATGGAGTCTCATTAGACTAGCCCCCAAATGACTTAATCAGCCTGGACATTAAGTGATTCCTAGCAGATGCCTAGAGTTCAATGCTTTTACCTTCAAAGAAGGGTTTCTTTTCTTACCCTTTTCTTGTCTATCAACTAGCCTCCTTACCTCTCCCTACCCTCAACACACACTCTTATCTGGCCCTGGGAGATTACCCAACATAAGGTGAAGCGATTGAGAGCAGAGATATCTAGAAGGAAACAGATCTGCTCAGTCATTCCTCTGTCCCAAGCATGGCTCATCACAGAACTCTCCCTAGGGTGGCCATTGTTGCCTCCTGAGCAAGCACACTGTTCAGACAAGGGCCAGACATCAAAGCCCCA
>CM053574.1:23125892-23146548 GCA_028646485.1 Cryptoprocta ferox
CCCCCCCCCCCCCAGAGAATCCCAAGCAGGCTCCATGCTCAGTGCTCAGTGTGGAGCCTGACTTGGGACCTGAGCCAAATCAAGAGTCAAATGCTCAACTGACAGAGTTACCCAAGAGCCTCTGATTTTTTGGGGTTTTTTTTTTTTTTGAAGTAACTTCTAATTGCCCAAGCAGCACATGAATACTTTCTCCTTGTAAAAACCTAAAATATTGAAGATTAAACTAAAGCTGTCCCAGTGGCCCCTGGAGCCACTACCAAATCTCACCCTCGAGGGAATCATTTTAACAAACTTAAGATGTTATTCTTTCAGGTTGCTTTCAATACATTTGTGTACCTTTGGAATAACTGCTTTTTATGTGGTTTAGTTTAGGGCACAAATGGCATCATACTCAAAATTCTTTCCGCTTTTTACAATCTAACACTATATCTTGACAATCTTTTCATCTTAGGTTTATCTTTTTCTCTTTCTCTTTCTTTTCTTTTTTAAATTGCTGTATTGTATTCCATAGTGTGGATATATTTTATACTTCAAAAGGTGAAAACATCATGCAATTCAACCTTTGGCTTTTGTTTTTTTTAATTTTTAAATGTTTATTTATTTTTGAGAGAGGCAGAGAGACAGAGAGACAGAGCATGAGGAGGGGAGGGGCAGAAAGAGAGGGAGACACAGAATATGAAGCAGGCTCCAGGCTCAGAGCTGTCAGCAGAGAGCCCGATGCAGGGCTCAAACTCACGAATTGAGAGATCATGACCTGAGCCGAAGTCAGATGCTTAACTGACTGAGCTACACAGGCACCCCAACCTTTGGCTATCCAATAGCACCATCTCTTAGAGAACAATGACACACAAGAATAAACTCCCCCTTTAAGTTCTGTCCCTTTTGGCTTCTAGAAAACTGCCACTGATTTCAGTAAAAATAATACATAGGTCACAATCTGAGTGAGGAATCGACCTTAGTTTCAGAAACCCTGGTGCAATGACATGTTAACAGGCTATGGAGTCAGGCAGAATCCCAGTTCAGAGTTGTGTGGTCTTGTGCTTACTAAACAGCGTTTCTGAATCTCAGACTCAAAATGGAGATACTAATATTTACCTTTCAAGGTCACTGTCAAGACTATGTAAGGAAAGGAAATGAAGAGAGCAAGCAGAGAAACTGACACACGGTAAACACTTAGCGTATAACAATTATTTAAAGCTTCATGGCACAGCTCTGCTTAATCATGCAGCATGCAAATCGATTTCTATTGCCTAAGACTGTCAGTCTATGTTAAAAAAAGTATTAGTTCCCTTTGGAACATCTTGTTAGTATGGATACTTCACCCTGTGGATTTATAGGTAGGGAAATTGAGAGAGATGCACTCAAGGTAGACCCATCGTGGTGCCAGGATTTTCTAAGAGCCATTGAGCTCCTTCTCTTATGATTTATCGTTAAGTTAATACACAGAATGCTTGAAACTGCTACCTGAAACCTTCTAAGCACATTGTCTGGAATCTTGTTTGCCCTTGTTAATTGCCTTCAAATGACTATCGTGCAAATTAATTGAGCTAAACAAATTAAAATTAAAAACAACTGAAAGGAGCAGTTTTTTAGGCAAAGAGGGTAGTATTTAATGAAATAAAACAAAACAAAAAAGAAATAGGAAAATAAAACCAATACAGATGGATGATGCCACTAGGATTCCAGCCAACAGATTATTAAACAGATTTTGCCTCAACCTTGTAGCAGGGCTAAAATAATCAGCCTGAAGAGATTTGGGACTCTGGGTCAATTTCCTAACATTACACAGAGTAAGAGGAAAACAGAGGGTGGTGTTCTGGCGACAGCAATGTTTCCTGGGAGCTCTACAGGCTGTGGTCTCTTCACTCTCTTATCTGCTCCATCACCTCTACCAAGTCACTGAACATCACATATGGCAGACAGCCTCATAGGGTGACCCCTGTGACTCCTCCCTTCTTGTGTTCATGCCCCTGTGGGATCCCCGGACTTTGAGTGTAGGCTGGCCTAGTTGTGTGCTTTTAGTCATATAAAATACAGCAAAATGACAGGATGTAAATGACTGTGTGTATGTGATCACAATGGATTGTAACACCAATATTTCAAGGCAACTCTCTCCTTTGTTGGCATTGAAGAAGAGGTATGTCGGGAGGCCCATGTGGCAAGAGTTGAGGGCAGCCTTGGCCCAAGAGCCAACCCAAAGCCTTCAGTTCTGTAACCATAAGGAACTAAATGCTGCCAACAACCATTAAGTTAAGCAGATCTTCCCTAGCCAAACCTCGGATGAGACCACAGCCCTGGCCAACACATCGATTCCAGCCTTATGAGATCCAGAACTAGAGGACCCAGCTAAGCCATGCTGAGCCCTTGACCCACGAACACCATGAGATAATAAATGTATGATGTTTTAAGATGCAAACTTTTTGGTAATATTGTTATAGATAACTAATACATCACATCTTCCTCCATTTTTCCATCTGAACCAAGAGAAGAAATCATATAAAGCTTGGTCTCACCAGTAACGAGAGAGTAAAAATCTACAGGAGTATTGGGTGACCAGGTCTATTTTATGAAACTTGAATTGAAACGAGCCTTATTCTAAAACCTGGTGCTATATTTTGTGGGGTTTTGGTTCATCAATTTTTCCTTTTTTGTTCAAAGTGAAAGAAAACAACATACATTTTAACATATAATAGAATTCCAGGATTCGCTAACTTCCTAATTGATTTACCAGGCCCTGACTTCACAGACCTACTCTCTTGTTTTTGACCTTCTGAAAAGACCACTCTGATCATATCATGATCTTCTTCCAAAACCATCCCTGCCTGGAAAGTCAAACCCAAACTCCTTGGCAAGGCTTCAAGGCTGGGTTTGTTGAGTGAATAAAGAAATGAGTAAAGGCATGTGTAGAACACTTCTTGCCCTGCACTTGTGGTTGTGATGTTGTGGTTGTTCAACAGCAAAGACTGTAGCTCATTCACTTTCATGTCCTCAGAGCCAGCACGATGCTTGCCCTGCAGCAGCTACCGCTGAGGTGCTACTGTGATGCCAAAATACAAATGCAGCATCACGTGCCACTGCTGTAAGGATCACTGTGGGACCTTAGTGACCTTGGTTCTGGCAACTTGCGCCAGTCTCAAGGAACCCAGGCCTTCCAAGGTCCACAATCTGTCCATTACATAATAACAGTTAGCAGCTAACAATATGACACACAATGTGTTTAACAGTCCGAAAATTCCCACGAGTCCATAATTCCTTCTTTACTCCAATCCAAGGGACTTTGATTTATACCTTTCATTTAGTATGTTTTACTCTACTTCATACCTTGGAGGAGCATGAGGGCACAATCACAACCACACAGAAACAGAGAAATTAGAAAATGGAGCTGCAGGAAATAGGAATTGAATTAAAAGACCAAGTAATGGGCTTAGAGCTTCTGGGGATGTATGGAGACTGAAAGCTGGTAGTCAGTTCAGCAATAGTTATCGCAAGTTAACAAGAGAGGGTAAACATGACTAGAGAACTTTCAGGCCCAGGTGTTGTTTATTCAAAAGGGAAGCGTGTGTAGAAATTGCTGTGAATGGGCTCAATGTCTGTGTATGCTGTTTGATATGCTGTTTTTGCTGTGTTGAATGCTCATCTGTATACCAAAATTATATGGTGCTGCTTTATAGCAGGGCTGGCTTATGCAAATAACTTCACAACCTTTTCCCCATACAACCAACCTCCTCCAATCCAATCTTTGATCAACTGCATATTTAGTGAGCCCAGGGCCTTGTATCCTACCAAAGCTCTAAGAAACTAAGAATCATTCATAAGGACAGGTTATTTACTATTCAAAGTGCTCCCTTCCAAAGGCACTTGCACTATAACAACAAGGAAAACACTAATCATTATTACAGAATTTATTTACAAATTATTTTCAAATACACCACCTTATTTGATGCCCAGTGCCTAGCCCCTGGTAGGCACTGAGCTGTATCTGGTGAATGGATGGGTTAAAAAACAGAGGCTCAGAGAGGTTAAGTGACTTGCCTAAGGTCGCACGGTGAATTAAAGGCAGAACACGGGAGGAGAACACAGGTTTTCAGATTCCACATCACAAGCTTTCTCTCTTCCCATCAAGTCATAAACTGGAGACTGAAAGAACCACTAGAATTGCAATTTGGGGGAAAACTGGTCTTCCCAACTCCCCAGAATTTCTTCCACAAAAGCAGTTTCTTCTGCTCCGGAGCCAGTTCAACCCTACTTAAATTGAGGCATCTTATAAGAATCAAACCTGCAAACTCAAACCAGAATTCAGCCTCATTCTGTACCTTCAAGCAGTTATTGGCCAAACGTGCTTCCTATGTAAGCTATTTTCAAGGTGGAAGCAGTTGAGTGTGGGGTTCAGAAGGGGCCTTTTGTCACCTCTTGCTTCAAAGTTTCTCTGTTTCCCCAGGATTGTTGAAAATAGTGAACTTCCAATTGTTAGAAAGGTGTGAAGTCCTTAAGAGCATTTACTTTTCATTTTACAAGCAGTAGTGGGCTCCACCGACTCAATGCAGAGTGTGGGAGTGGGTGGGAGAGGGGGAGAACGGCTCAGCCGCTGCCCCCTTGGAGTTTATGAGGCACAGGAAATGATCACACACAGACACTGACATCACAACCATGATAAGTATCATGAACTACAGAAAAGTTCTTTGTAGAGAAAAGCAAGCCTAAAGCGGAATAGGAAGTAGCTTTAAAGCAGAAACTGCTAACATGACATTTAAACTACTTTTGGGTTTTATTTATGGATTACATGATATGATGTCTGGGATTTGCCTTAAGATACCAAATAAATCAAGGGTGTGTAAATGGGGGAATAGGTAAAATAAAAATGGTAAACTATGGCTGACTGTTGGAGCTTGGTAAACCAGGATCTGGAGGTTTCGTTACATTTATCTGTAAACTTTTGTGTATGCTTGAGAATTTCTATAGTAAACAAAAATAAAATAGTTGGGGAGTTAATTCTAAATTGCGTTATTTGCTAGCTCTGTGACTTTGGGCAATTCATTTAACTCTTCAGGGCCTCAGTTTCTCCAAGTATACAATGGCTGTGATACCACTCCCCCCTCTCTTAGAGCACTTTTTTGAGACTTAAGTGATAATAAAATATATGTAAAGGACCTGGTAATGTTTCTGGAAAAATGTAGGAGCTCAACAGAAGGTAGGGTATTATTGTTATGAGATTATAAATGTTATTTGGGGGAGGGCAGAGAACACACCTCTACCTATACACAGTCCCCATTTACCTCTCCCATTAGGACATCTTAATACCCTCAGTGTGTGTGTGGCTTTTTTAAAAGGCTGAACAGCATACTAATTATTATCAGCAGGTATCCAGTTCTTTATTTAGCAAAACCACTAAAAGAGTCGTATTTTTTTTTATCTCAATTGCAGTGAATCAAGCCTCATTCACTTCCTGCAGATGTGAGAGCCAGCCTTTTGTGACGCTGTTTCATTCTGTACATTTGTGGGGGTTACAAAATAGCACCTAAGTATCCTGTACCTACAGAATCAGAAGGCTTTTTTTTTTAACCAGGAACTTACATAATTCTTCTTTGCAAGTTTGCATGAGAAGCTAGAACTCTGTTTTATTTAAAATAAAAATAGCACACACTTGAGGAGGTTTTTCCATACATGCATAATGCGGTGGCTTCACGTGAGGCTCTGGATTCATCCTAGCAATACGCAGTTACAGCCTCCATCATGTTTCATCACCTCTTTTGGTCTCATTTTTTTTTTTTAATTTGTAGAATGGGGACAGTGATAGTACCAACTTCCCAGGGTTGTTGAAAGGATTAAAAGAGAATATAATATACATGTGAAGTCACACTGTAAAAGCTCAATAAATGTTAGCTGCTTTTATTTTTTTATTTTTATTATTTTAATGTTTATTATTTTGAGAGAGAGAGAGAGAGAGAGAATGGGGGAGGAGCAGAGGGAGAGGGAAGCACAGAATCTAAAGCAAGCTCCAGGCTCTGAGCTGTTGGCACAGAGCCTGATGTGGGGCTCGAATCCATGGGCTGTGAGATCATGACCTGAGCTGGTCAAATGCTTAACTGACTGAGCCACCCAGGGGCCCCAAGCTTTTATTATTCGTATACCATGACCTCAAACGGAAAGCTCTCTCACTGATATCACTTCCCTCCCATGATGCCCATAGCCTGTTGCCTTAAAGATGATGTTTTACCAACTCTAGTAACCCGAAACAGATGGTCCCTCCCCACTTCTGGGTGAAACAACAAGAAATTTAATTACCAGACAAAGAAAACACACTTTGTTTTCTATTTCTAGATACCAATCTTAAAGTAGCACAAAGAGTGGAAGAGTGTGTCTGAAAACACATTTTCGTCCAGGTTGGCTGTTTCTAGAACTCAGAGAACAATGCATTCTAAAAATACTGTGCTGGCATCTTCCCCCATTTCCCCCTCAGAGGGCTGCCTTAACACTCCAGCCCGGACACGACAGCTGAAAGGGCCTTCTGGAAACCTGCCTTACAAAAGTCAGTCCTGTGCCTTAGATTTTACCGATTTTGGCTCAAGATCCAAAATAAAGTTGTTTTGTGCATTTTCTGAGTTTTAAGGAGTGCTTCCCACCTTCCACCCCCACCCCCAAATTAACAACTGCCAGACACTTATCAACGTTTTTAAGCCCTATTTGTTTAATTGATGCTTTCCCACATCATTCATCATATGTAAGTACACGGTACTGCAGTTCCTGGAATTTGTGAACGTACAGGCATTCTGATGAAATAGTGGTGTACCAAAAATTTCTTTGTAAACTTGGTTATTTGGAACTTGAAATGAGGTGTGTTTCTTTTTCCCCCAGCCATAGGAAATGAAGCCACCTGAGGTCTATTTAACTCATGGTATAGCCAAATAATTATTTAAAAACCTAATGGCCATGTGTATTTACTTGACAACTACAGGCAGAGTGCTTATAATACACCTGCCTACATCGTGCACATGGGGAGAGGCCGATCAAACACACATTCTAGGCCCTCAGTGGCTCAAATTCTAGTTTCTGTTTATCAATCATTATCTAATATATAGAGAGAGAGCCTACAGATGACAGACACTGTGCTGACCACCTTACAAATACTAACTCAATTAATCCTTATAACAGCCTTATGAATGAGATACTATTATTAGCCCTATATACAAATGGAGAATCTAAGGCACAAGAGAGGTCTTGTAACTTGTTTTAAGGTCACACATTAGTAAGTGATGGAGTGAAGACCAAAAGCCAGGTGGTCTGGCTCCCAGATTCACCTATTTGCTTGCTCACATTGCTTTTCAGTGGGGGGAAATGCCCTCAGATTCCACCTGAGAGCCCCAGCTGTGCACTGGAGTGGGTGCTGTGCCCCCATGTCCCCAGTTCCTTTGTGCGTGCCGAGCACCCCTCTCCCCTCCCCTCCTCCAGCCATCTCTGCTCCAGTTACTGACACAAGGCTACCGAGTCCTTACTACAGCCTTCCCTGCTGCCCCTCCGTCCATCTGCCTGTCTCCAGGCATGGTAGATTCCACCTGAAAATCTCCTTCTCTTCTCTGAAGCCTCTATCATTCCTCATTTGGATTATTTTGAGAATCTCCTACAGGGTTTCCCTCAGTCATCCTCCAATACTCTCTTTTCTTAAAACAAACACACAGGGGTGCCTGGGTGGCTCGGTTGGTTAAGCATCCAACTTGGGCTCAGGTCATGATCTCACGGTTTGTGAGCTAGAGCCCCGCTTTGGGCTCTGCACTCTCTTTCCTTCTCTCTCTCTCTCTCTCTCTGTCTCTCTGTCTCTCTGTCTCTCTCCCTCTCTTTCTGCCCCTCCCTCAGTTGCACTCTCTCTCTCTCTCTTTCTCTCTCTCTCTCTCTCTCTAAAAAATAAATAAACAAACAAAAACCTGTGTTAAGGGTTTCTTTTCTTTTAGTGTATAAGTAACACACATTTCTGCAGAAAAGGCATAAGATACAGACAAGGAAAAAGAAGAAAATTAAAATGACCCAAGCTTATCCCCAGAGATAAGCCTGTCATCAGATCATTTCAGATCTTGTCTCTCTTTATATATTATATAGATATCAACATCAGTCTGTCCATCATTTATCTGTGAAATCTATTTCTTAATAATGATTCATTACTGTTAGGCTAATCGGGTCACACACCTTCACAGGTTCCACGTGGAGTCCAGGCTTGTTGACTTGGCCCCTGGGCTCACTGTCACCTACCTTCACCCTGAGAGCATGCAGACAGCCCTGAGGTCCTGGGAGTCTCCCTACACCGTCTGACTTATTCTGCTCCCACCCAACATTGCCCAATCCTGGGCCTTCTGTTAGGGCTCCTCCTTGTGCAGGGAAAGCCCACACGAAGCAGAGGTGTGGGTCACTGCAACAAAAATGCCCTAGTGTAGAAACCAGAAGCTTTCTCCCAAGCATCGCCCAGGATGAGAGCCTCCAAGCTCCCGTGAGTTCTAATCCTGTTTCATTACTGATTGCTGCCTTCATAGATGGAGTGCTGTGTCTCACAGGAGGGAGAGCCTGAGTACGTGTTCTCCTGGTTCTTCCCCTTATAGTTTCTTTGGCTGAGTCAGAGCCCAGAGATATTGGAGACCTGAAAGAAAGGGATCTCTGGGCCCACCACACTGACCATCAGTGACCTGACACCAGAAGGTAGAACCTGGCAAGTCACCTGACCTCCTGCATGCCAACATCGCCTCTGGAGGTCATACACACACACACACACACACACACACACACACATACACACACACGACCTAAGTTGCCATTTTCTCAAATGCAGCCCCAGAAAACTACAGGACCAGGGCCCACGGGAGACTCAATCAGTTAAGCCTCCGGCTCTTGATTTTGGCTCAGGTCATGATCTCACAGTTCATGGGATTGAGCCCTACATCAGGCTCTGCACTGACAGTGCCCAGCCTGCTTGGGACTCTCTCTCTCTTTCTGTCCCTCCCCTGCATGCTCTTTCTCTCTCTCTCAAAATAAATAAATAAACATTAAAAAGGAAAAAGAAAGCTACAGGACTGGGCCCCGTTCTCTTTATTTCTGCAAATCAAAATCATGGCTAGTTCTCTTTTGTCTCATGAGACTAATGGAAAAAACCATACAGAATTGTTACAAGCTGATTCACATGTTGTAAAAAACCTACTTGTATAATATGCCATTCTTAAGGGTCAACTGGAAGAAGAAAATGTGAAGTATGCAGCTGGTAATCTTTTCAGCTTCAGGCTGGGCTGGCCAATTCATCAAATGCCAACCTGACACGTCTCCTTTATCCTCTCCACCATTCCCTTGATTCACTGGAATTATTACTTCCCCAGGAGGAAGGCTGGATGCTCAATGGTTGTACAGATCATGCACTGACTTTACAAAATAGTGGAATCCCCAGCTAAGAATAGCCAGCATGCTCCAGTTGAGAGTCTCTATTTGACATTGAAGGGATTTGTATTTAAGAAAACAAGACCTCCCAGAAACGGCAGATTTCTAAACATTGAATCTGATGCAAAGATGGAAATCTGTACACATGATGAGACTTGTTTCTTAATTTTTTTTTTTCAGTGCTGCTCTTTTCTCTGGTAGCTGAGCACAGGTGCTGGGCAGCAGAACAGGCCACAGAGGACTATCAGAGGAAATTTTAGGGAAGATGACAGGTCACATGTCTACCAACAAATAGGCCTGCTAATGGTGTGGAAAGAAGATCATATCTTCCACCCTCAAAAATACAACTGAGTTACCTTGTGATTCAAGGTTTTCTTGCTACATTTTTAATTTAGACAGTTTTGTTAAGAACTGAAATTAATGAATGCTTTAAAATTACAGAACCATGAGGCACCTGGCTCACTTAGTCAGTTGAGCATCTGACTCTTGATTTCAGTTCCGTTCATGATTCCAGGCTCATGGGATCGAGCCCCGTGTCAGGCTCTGTGCTAAGTGTGCAGCTTGCTTGGGATGCCTTCTCTTTCTCCCTCTGCCCCTCTCCCCTGCTCATGCATGCTCTCTCTCTCTCTCTCTAAAAAATAAATAAAATAAAATAAATAAAAATAATAAAATTACAGAGCCCCTTTCATACTCCACAGATCCTTATTTTTCCTTTCTTGGTTGAGTATTTGGGAAGCATATACTTTGTTTCAAGAGTTGTTCTAAGCATTGCAGGCACTGACATAACAAGTGAAAACACAGGCTCCTGTGGAAGCCTCCAGAAGGGGCACCTGACTCTTAGGGTCAGGGAGGGCCTCTCAGTGGAAGTTACAAGAAAGCTGAGACCCAAAGTTCAATCAGGCAAGGGTAAGGATGAAGGAAAGAAAATTCTAGGAGAAGGACCAGCAGGTGGAAAGGACTACAGTCAGGGAAGTCCACTCTGTTTCAAGGGAGAAAAGAAATGGTAAAAGACATGGGGGCAGGCAGGGCTGGGACTTGAAAGCCACGTTGAGAAGTAGGCTTTCTTCATGGGCTTTTTCTAGAGGGAACAGGAAAAGGTAGCAAAAAGGGTCAAGTACCATAGCAACAGCCCAACTTGTGTTTTAGGAAGGCCCCTCTGGATTTCTGCAGGGAATAGATGTGAGGGGAAGGAGGAGGCAGGTTGATCTGATTGGCAACAGGAATGCAGGCCAAAGAGGAAACACCCTCAGCAAAGGAAGAGGCATTGGGGCAGGAGAAAACCAGATGATTCCAGAGATACTTAGAAGGCAGGCAAGTTGAGACTTGATGATAGATTCAGTGTGGGAAAGGAGGGTAAACAAGGCCATAAAACCACCCAGGTTTCTGGCTCTGGCAACTGAGAGGTACTATTTTGGGGGACACAAATACCTTGAGGGGTAGTGAGTTTGGTGGTGGGAGAAAGGCCGGAGCTGCACCTTAAACAATGTTAAGGGTTAATTCTGGGGGAGACATTCAGATGCAGCTGACCAGAAGGCCTCACACAGGACTCCTATGGAAATTTCCATTTAAGGGATTGCCACAGGAGGAAGAGCCTGTGAAAGAATGAGTCTAAGGTAGGGTGGCCAAAAAGGTGAGGGTGAAATAGGAGAGTGTGGGTCACAGAGGCCACACAGAAGCGAGAGCTGGACCAGGAATGGTCAGTCATACCACGCAGCAGACGTCAGGATGGAAAATAAAGTCATTAGATGTGGCTGTGACAAAACCTGGTGGCCAAGGCAGTGTGGTCATTTATTCAATGCCAACATCATATGTTGTTGGCTACCAGGTCAGATGAGGGCTAAAGGAGGAATCAAGACTGGAGTGGATCTAGGAGCAAATGATGCTGAGGAGAGTGGAGAGGAGAGAGGTGGATGTGAGGGACAGGACAGAGGGGTCCTGCAATCACCGAAGGGGTTTCATTGCAATGAGAAAGACTTGAGGTTGTCAGGCAATATTACTGTTGCCATTTTTATGCAGAGGATGAAATGACTTTCCCGAGAAAGTGGAGGAACAGGAATCCAAACACGTGTTTTCTGACTCTTTTCAAAACGTCTCATCTTGGTAGCAGTCCACAGAATTGATGGGTATAAAAAAGTATCTTGGGCTGCCTGTGCCCTCAGTGACTTCAGCACAGAACTGGAGAGTCTCAACGGGGAAAAGCTGTACTATTGAACTGCAGCTCTCCCAAGTCTGTGACACATGTGGCACAGATGATGGATGATAGTTGCCATCAGTAAAGACATTCCAAATGCTTACCCTTAACCCTAAAAAATAAGGAAATTTAACTTCTAAAGCCACACCTCTAAAAAGACAAGTGTCATTTTTCAACTCCTCTACTTGGCTTCTTTTCTCGTTCTGGTTGGGTCATTTCACTCAGTTCAGAGTGAGGATGGGGCGGCCTGCAGACCAGGAGGGGCCAATGCTGAGGAGGGAAGTGTGGGGCTGGGGAGCTGAGCCAGTGTCCATGAGATATCTCCTGGGGGTGTGGGGGCGGGGAGCAGGATGATCTGAATCCACAACCAGCCTGTCCCAGGAAGTGGCACCATTGAAAGGCACCAAGCCACACAAAATACATAGAATTCAGGAAGAAAAAAAAAGTATAGAGATAACAAGCAAAAGAAGAAGAGAAAGGAAAAGAAAATGACCTATGTCTAATAGCTGTCTGGAAGGACACCGACTCAACATTTTTAGAAATCTCAACCTCTTTCCTTAGCTCTTTCCCCAGAGCCTTCGTTACCAACATGGGACAAAAGGATTTTTTTTAAAGTTTATTTATTTATTTTTGAGAGAGAGAGAGAGCACAAGCATAAGCAGGGAGGGGCAGAGATGGAGAGGGAGAATCTCAAGCAGACTCCACACTGTCAGTGCAGAGCCTGATGTGGGGCTTGAACTCACTTACTGTGAGATCATGACCTGCATGGAAATCAAGAGTCAAACACTTAACCGACTGAGCCACCCAGGCACCCCCTAAAGGTTTCTTAGTAATTAAATCTAATACTACAACTTCACTTTATTTATTGCTGATCAATGAACTCTGTTTTTTATTAATGTTTCATTATACCAGCAATTCATAAATGTACATCCTCCCTTCAGATATAGCTTGAGCCCCTCAGGCCCCCTGCCCCTGCACCTCTACCCCCAAGGAGTTCCCTTCTCTGCTGAAGTATAGGTGGCTCTTTTTCCAGACCTTTCTCTGTGCATTCATACACATATATTATATAAATAGATATCTCCTCATTTACTTGTATCTGGTGTTTTATAATTTTCCAAACATGAACCAAATTCTATTCCACCTTGAGAGGTTTTTTTTTTTCTTTTAATTTCATAGGACCCATCACAATCGCAGCTGACACTTTTGCTATAATAAAACTGGAATTAAAAAACAAAAAGAAAAAAGAGAGAGAAAGAGGCTTTGGGGAGCTCAGTTAGAAGCTTTGCTCTGCCTTCCAAGATCAATTGACTTGCTTCTTCATAATCTAAGTAAGGTCTAAGCAATGTCATTTATTTGAAAATTTATATTAGAGATTTTCCAAATCCCTGGCGTACACTCTCTTAAAACTAACGATGGAGACCAAAGCCTGTTACACAAGCGTCCAAGTCTGCAGCGTGGGCCATATTTCTTCAGTTGTCAGATCACATGACTGATAACAAGGCCAAGATAAAGGCAATAATTAAAAAACATTTTTTTCTAGAAGAAAAATGACCTATGTATTTGAAAAATAAAAAACAAAAAGATTCAAATTGTTCCCACTGGAACCCATTTTAAGCAGTTATTTCTCAGCATTAAAACAAAAAGAAATCTGAGTTTTAAAAAAGCTACACCCAGAGTGGACACTGTGGGTTGCCTTTCTAATATCTATTTCCTCTTTCCCCTTCTTATGGAACCCCTGATCTCTGTGGGTCTTTACCGCGTGCACACTGGATAGTCTAGTCAAACTGCACAGCATTCTGCTGGGACATGTTACTGAAACAGGAGGAGGGTATGGCTTCATGTGCCCACCACACTAACAGGAAGGACTTATTTTCTAGGAAAATGGAAGCATGTTGCTCCTGAGGCTACTGGCAGTCATCCTGCAACCATGAAAAGCATCAGCCTGAAGCGCACGGAGAATCTAGGGAGATGGAAAAGTCTGGCATTTGCGTTGAGGGAAGTGAGTGAGTCGGTCTACAGGGGTCCAGCCGACTCTGCACTTGTTCTGTGAGACGAGCATCCTTATTGTCTAAGGTTCTGTGAGTCAGGATTTCTGCTGCTTTTTCCAAACTGATATACCACCAACGAAGGCAGGAGGGGGAATCGGTGCCCTTTTCTGACCTACAAATTACATTTGACAGGTTTCTTCTTTCTTTCAGTGTCACTTATATAATCTGTTTGCTATATCCACGTGCATTTTTATAGCTGAATACATTTCCCTAGGCTTTGAAGTGACTCTTTTAATGGTTTTAAGCCTAGTGATTAAATAAATATGATTAACTGGCTGCTACCATGGAGAGTTCAAGAGAAGCAAACTCAAGCTCTGAGGATATGGAGCCCCTTGCCAGGGTCTGCCAAGGTGCTTGGGGCTGGGGCTACAGCAGAGATTACAACAATTGACAGTCAGGGTCCCCGTATGTGCTTGTGGATTTACCTTCCAGTCACTAGTTATAATGGCCAAGAGGAAACAATGGGGGAGGGCAGGGCTTTGTCTAGTTAGAATTAACAGGGGTGATATGAGGCATGGCCTCTACAAGGAATAGAAAGCTGAGATCAGAAGCTGAGATCAAGATGGGAGCCAGATCTGGGGGAAGAAGAAAGACAGGAATGAACCTGGCATATCTGAGGAGCACTGGGACATTCTGATTTACTAGAAGGTGATGAGAGAGGGGGAGGTTGCAGGGAAAGAGGTTGGCAGGTAGGCAGGGGCCTAGGCATATCAGGCCCTGCAGGCCAAGGAAAGTGGGTCTGTATTTTATGCTAAGTCAGGAACCTTCATTGTTTCTGTGCTGAGAACCTCATGGGCCGCATGCTGGAGCCTATGGGCCAGTCCTTACAAAATGTTTTTAAATGACAATGAAAGAAAACGGAAACAAAAAAATCTATGAAAGATCATAGTTGGAGGTAAGGGGGCAGGGGGACAATGGAAGTGGTTTGTCTTGAGAGGGAAAAGTATTTTGTCAATTGCATTATTTAGAGTTGCCAGTATATAGTGATAATAAAAAGCAGATAGACTTGAAGTTAACTTTTTATTGCTTTTAACTTTTTTAGCCAATGCATCACCTTATGGACTGAAATAGGGCAAATGTCCCTGTCACTCTCTTAGACCCTACCTTGGCAAACTTCTGATGAAGGAAACCCATTACATTAAAATAGTTATCAACTGGGCGCCTGGGTGGCTTGTTGGTTAAGTGGCCGACTTCAGCTCAGGTCATGATCTCATGGTTTGTGAGTTCAAGCCCCACGTCGGGCTCTGTGCTGACAGCTCAGAGCCTGGAGCCTGCTTTGGATTCTGTGTCTCCCGGTCTCTCTTCCCCTCCCCTACTCATGTTCTGCCTGTCTCCCTTTCTCAAAAATACATAAATGTTAAAAAATTATTTAAAAAATAGTTATCAACATATTAGAAAATTAATTTATCATAACAAATGATTTCTTTGCTCATGCTTTAAATAACAAGATCTGATGGTGGGTCTAATAACTACTGCCATTTTCAGTAATCGTGGGCATAGAAGATATTTAGAGATGTGTGCAGCCAGTGTAATGTAAAAAGAAGATAGCAGGACATTCTTTTGGTGGCAAAGTCACAGGTACTGCTGCTGTGGTTTGCTGGCTCACATCTGTAACAAAAGGATATGTAATTTTCAGTTGGAAGTGAAATAAAGATGTAATTTTTTTCCCAACCCAAATTTACAGATCCCATGGAAATCACTGGAAGTTTTGACCAAGGGGTATACCATGATCTGATTTAGGTTTTTTAAGAATCAGTCTAATAGACGGCAGGGGGGTGGGTGGGTAAGGCAAAAGAAAAAATGCATGAAGGTCATTTCCTGTTGAGAAGCTGGCAATGGCCATTTGTAAGGGAGGACAACACCATGGTTTGTCTTGCTAAGAAGCTGCTAAAGAACAGATCCGTCTTTATGAGCACTCCTGGGGGTCTGGGATGAGAAAGCTAACACAGCAGCAATAAAACACCTCTGGCCGATGCTGCAGGGAGAAGAGAGGTCACAGCCAGGAAAGACCCCTGAGCAAGTCGGTGAAGCTCAGAGAAAAGAAACCACGTTTACTTCTGCTTCCTGTAAGGTGGGCCTGATGATAACTACTCAGGAGGATGGTTCTGCAGATTAAAGGAGCTGCTGTACATAGGGTAAGGCACCTCAGTAAGTGAGCCGTCAGTAAGTTACAGTTAGTACTGGAGTAGGACCATGCCCTTCTGGTGCTTTCTGCCTGGGACCTTGACGACGCACTCTGGAGGGAGTGTGGGCACAGAGAAGTCCATCTCACCTTGCAGAAGTCAAGGGATGGCCCCAGGTGGCCTAGAGAGCCAGGGGCTGGAAGGCACTGGGGCCCAATTCTGACATCTAAGGTTGGAACAAAACCAGGGTGAGCTCCTCAAATACTCAAGATTTAAAATCTAGATTGCTCATGTGAAAACATGGCAAATGGAAATCCTTTCCCTAGCAGGAAAGCAAGGAACCTAAGACCAGGACAGGGTTAAGCAGGAGCTCCAGACCTGGGTTTTTGTTTCCTGATGCATTTGAGGAGGGGGCTATGGGTCATCTACTTCTTAAAAGGAGCCTATGCTTGTAACACCAAGGGGCTGGAGGGTGCGGTTGGCAAGGCCTAGACTTTTTGGGCCCTCGGGAGAGGGTCTGCTTAGAGCCCTGTGGGGAGCAAAGAACACAGTCCACCACCACCAAGTCCTATGCTTGGCCCAGAAGCTCCTGCCAGGCAGTAACCCCCTCTCTCCTCAAACTGGAGAATGTGCCTCAATCAGACTCATCTTCCTCCTTTTCTAAGGGTCTTCTAAAAACTTCTACCCTAGCTTTTGCTTTTTTGCTTGTTTCTTTTTTTACTGTTTCTCTCCTGAATGCCTCCCATCTAAGAAACTGCAGCTCTACTTCCACTGGCCTATAACAGTTCTCAAGTAGCCCCCAAAACCCACACACAGTGACAGAGTGTGCTAACAAAATGGCCTCTGGCCAATCTGATACAGAGTCAAAAACACAGATTCTTACCCACAGCTTGAAATGGGGGAGCAAAAGGAAGCATGATTCCCTGACCCTCCTTGCCCATCCACCTCTCGGGACTTTACAAGGAATTTACAGAGCATAGTGAGGAGGACTGGAATAGGGATTGGGGGCAGTTTGTCCTTCTTTACGTGTGAGGGATGCAACAGAAACCCCCAGAGTGACCAAAGCACCGCCCAAGAGCCCCCTACCCCACAAATCCTCTGTGCCCACTTTGAACCCAGATCCACGGAACAGCTATTGTTGAGCCAACATCAAAGTGCTTTTTCAGAGGGTGGGAAATACCCCTTCCTAAATCCTGGCTCTTGTTCCAACGCCCAAACAAAAAACTTTTATGGGGATTATTTCACTGGGTGACATGGCTCAAAGAAAGCAGTCTCAACGGTGCCGCTTTGCTTGAATTTGTGTCCTCTGGGAGGCCGAAGCTGAGTTGTGCCGCCCTCCGGGGATCTCTGTGGCAATGAGCATTCACTGAAAGACTCACCCAGGATGAGGTTGTTGCAGGCAGCTGACCGCGGCTGGCCAGCAAATGACACCTCCTGTCTTTCCTTTGGCCCTCTCATTAGATATGTTTTTAGGTCAATGAAAATGTTATCAACACTCCTCCATTGGAAAATGTTTGTGGTTGTAGCTGAGCACGTCTGTCACAACTGCTGACACAGGATTCCAAAATCATAGGACATGAGTCAAATGAACCTCCTCAGCAAAAACTCCTCTTGCTTTTTTCTACTGCATTTGAGCTGTGTTCATGGGCTGTTTCATTAGAATCTCTGCTTTCCCTCCTACTCCTAAGAAGGGTTTTGTTTTGTTCTTCTAATGAATCACATCTGGTGTGTTTCAAAAAGGCGTCTTTATGTACTGAATGTTTGTGTCCCCCTAAAATTCATATGTTGAAGCCTCAACTCCCATTGTAATCGTATTTGGAGGTGGGGCTTTTCGGCAGTAAGTGGGTTTAGATGAGGTCATGAGGATGGGGCCCCCACAATGGGATTCGTGCCCTTACAAGAAGAGAAAAAGAGACTGGAGCTCTCTCTTCTTGGCATCTGAGGACATAGATAGAAGGTCAGATGGTGGCTGTTTGCAAGCCAGGAAGACAGCTCTCACCAGGAACCATATCTGCTGGCATTCTGATCTTGGATTTCCCAGCCTCCAGGACTGTAAGAAATAAATTTCTATTATTTAAGCCACTCAGACTAAGGTATTTTGTTACAGCAGCTTGAGCTAAGACAGCATCCTAAATAAAGAATAGTCTTAAGTTGGCCATAATGAGAAACGGAAAAGTACGCATTAGTGTCCTCAGCTGGTTATGTCTTCTTTTTATTCCACCATCCAAGGGGTGGAGAGAAGGACTTGATGCCAGGTAGTCACATGAGCAAACTTAAGATACTGATCTCCCATTATTAACCAACATCTTATGTATTTACCTTCTAATCACCCAACTGAAAAACCCATGGTATTCAAAACATCGTGGATCTGGGGAGTTTAGGAACTGGAAAAGATGTAATCTGACTGCTTTACTTTACAGATGTGGAAACTGAGGCCCAGAGAGGTGAATCAATAAGTACAAGGTCAGATAACTACACAATGACAGAAGTCAAAATAATACCTGAGTCTTCTAATTCACACTAAGAAATGCCTATCCCAGATGAGGCAGTAAAGATACAAACTTCTATACATGTCCCTCAAACTCACCTGCTCAATAACCAGCTAAGTCTTACATTGAATCTTGGCTTCCTCTGAGGCATTCACCACTCAGCAACCGGAAGAATCTTCTCAAAGCACACACCACACTTTTGTTTAGACCTCCCCCCTATCCCCGCTAGTGACTCCCTACAGTTCTTAGATAACAATCTAAATCTTGAGCATGTTCTTTGAGGCTCTGCATGGTCTGGTTTCTGCCAATTGCTCTAATCTTACTATCTACCACCTACCAGATGCACTTGCCTTTAAAGCAGCATGATCCATCCTACCACAGGACCCTTGCACATGCTGTTCCCATGATGCAACTCTTTCACTCTCCCCTTTAACCTAGTTAACACCCTCCCTTCTTTCAGCTCTCACTTCCTCAAAGAAACCTTCCTTGACCTTTCATGACAAGGTCAAGGTCCTTGATAAAATGCCCTCATGGCAACATACTTCTCTCACTTTCAAAGCTATTATTTCCACTTGTTATTATATTCTTGTTATTGTAATTATTAATTAATATCTTCCTCCTCCACTGGACTGTAAGCTACCAGAAACTTGCCCACCTTGGTTTACCATTTTATCCTCTTATTATCAGCACTGTGCAAGCATAGAGATGCTCAATCAATATGAATATGAATAAAAGAATAAATGAGAAAAAGAACTAAAAAATACATGTAAGGTCCTCGAAGACCTGAGAATCTAGAAATGTCTTTTGAGTCACTTGTACATTGGGAAAATATTCAATGATCAATGCTGTTTCACATAGACCTTTCTAGGAGAGAAGGAAATGACTTGATACCCTTCTCTCAGAAGCATGCTTTCTTCCTCAAAACCACATCACATAAAGTATAGTAACATGTCAACATCTACTCAGGCAAATGTCACTCTTCTGCCAACAACATGAGATTTTCCATCAAATGTGAGTTTCCACACTAAATAGAACCTCTGGGGTCCCAACGGCAATTTTGTTCCTTACTGTGGCTTCTTGTGACCCCATCAGTCAAGCCCTTCATTATATAACACACTCCCTTCATACTGTCCCTGTTTTCAGACATTCTTCAAGACCATCACCAGCAGCCGGCTCATTTCTCATTTCAGACACTCCTCCACTTTTCCGTGGGGACAGCAAGCACATGGCAGGCCTATTTCCCACAATCTGACAATAATTTAAATTAAATCTCAGCCTCAATCGCTGGTTATACTGCAGAGGGAGATCATCATCAAAGAACACAGCAAAACTTGAGTCAGCCATGGGGTAGAGAACACAGTATGGCACTTCAGACACAAAAGCACAAGCAAACCCCCTCTTCTATGTGAAGGCAAATCAACATGAAATATTGGCTGAAAAGGGAGAAAATTTACAATTTTTCAAAGCCGAATATTTTTCCACTAAACATAATATTCAAGTTTGTGAAAATAAAACCATGTTAAGAAGATGTTTTCTTTCTTCTCTATTGAATATAGCCAATTCCCGAGGCTTTAACGACATCTGGGCAGGTGGCTGGTGAGGTGCCATCTGTGAGTATGGACAAGGGCAAAGCGTAGCCACCTCTGTCAGCTGTAGGTGGGTCATCTGCCTTTTGGGTTATTTGCAAATAAAACAACCCTAACTTTCTTTTAAATTGTTAGCATGATTAAACTGGGTACATCATCACGTCCATTTCAGGGGGATCCATTCAGCACCTCTGATTTTGTTTTCCCACTGTCCTATAATCAAAAAACCTTTTAATCAATAAAGCTGATAATCAATAAAAGCCATTTTTTAAAGTTTTTTTCTTAATGTTTATTTATTTTTGAGAGAGAGAGACAGAGACAGAGTGCAAGCAGGGGAAGGGCTGAGAGAGAAGGAGACACAGAATCTGAAGCAGGCTCCAGGCTCCAAGCTGTCAGCACAGAGCCCGATATGGGGCTCAAACCCACGTGCTGTGAGATTGTGACTTGAGCCAAAGTCGGACACTCAAGCGACTGAGCCACCCAGGTGCCCCAGTGAAAGCCATTTTTAAACCACAACCTTATTTATCTTCTCCAAATAAGATAAGCCAGACACAAGGTAAAGATGGTGGGCCAGCATGGCAGGGGCCGGCACCACTTTGGGGTCTCTCCAAAGTGGCTCCCTTATTTTCTTCACAGTACTGAGAATGCTCAAGAATGCAAGGCATGCTCACATTTCAATGCAGTCTCCAGAACACATTCCAGGGTGAGATACAAATAATGTGCTGGTACTCCGCGGTTTTTCTTTCTTTTTTTCTTTTTTTTCTTTTAACTTTATAGTTTATTATCAGGTTGGTTTCCCTATAACACCCAGTGC
>CM053574.1:23146648-23403055 GCA_028646485.1 Cryptoprocta ferox
TGGTATCTCAGTGTGGTTTTGATTTGTATTTCCCTGATGATAAGTGATGCTGAGCATCGTTTCATGTGTTTATTGGCCATCTGGATGTCCTCTTTGGAGAAGTGTCTATTCATGTCTTCTGCCCATTTCTTCACTGGATTGTTTGTGCTTAGGATACACTCCTTTCCATTAACTGAGCTCAACCACAGATGAGTCTAGTGACAGCTCCTCACCAGTTTCTCTCCTTCTCTGACCACATGGGGGGCATGAGGAACAGTGCTCTGCACTCAATAAATACCAGTCAAATGGAAAGGAATTGAGACTTCAAAAGGGGAATGTTTTTCATTTTAACAGAAAATTTCCATTCTGACCATTATCCTGAGAGAGTTAGATGTGCAAGCACCAGCGTTAACGATTCCACATCTGCACAAACCATGTGTACATTCAATATTGCTTATATCCTCTTATCTCCAGGCTCATTTATTTTATTAGCTCATAAAACTCTGGCACTATGTTCACTTATCTTGCTTTGGATACCACAAGGCCTCTTCAGGTAGGTAGGTCTTGGTTTTTCTTCTTGTTTTATCTCTTTTCTTCAAAATGAGAGAACACAAAAATGTGCATAGAGGAAGACATTCTTAAAAGGTTGTCAAGATAAATCCAAGTCATGTTTACAGGAACCGTCCAAAGGCAGCATGAAACATGTACAGTGAGGTGGCCACTCATTCAGTTATCCAACAAACGTTAATTGGATGCACTCTGTGCCAGACACCAGCCCAGATATTAGGAATAAGGCAGAAAATGAGATAAAAGTTGTATTCTAGTGTGAAAAGTCAGATACTAATAAATAAAAAATACATAATGTGACAGGTAATGATACATATTATGAAGAAAAAAATAAAGTTAGGTAGGAAGAGTAGGTAGCACTGGGGGGGGGGGGATGGGGGACAGAACAAGCCCATCCAAGGACATTTGAGCAGATATCTGAAGGAATAGGAGGAAGTATGTCACATGGGTATCAAAAAGAGCTTTTCATAGAGAGAATCAGCTTTGCCAAGGCCCTGGGGTCTGAGTGTAGAAGAAAAAGAGGGCCAGGGTATGAGAGCACAGGGGAAGGGAGAGTGGCAAACGATGGGGTCCAGAAGAAGCCTCATGACCTGATAGTGCTCGGCCTTGAGGGCCACTAGGCAGATGTAGCAATGCCACTGAGTGAGAGAGACATGAGTGAGACAGCGTGTAACTTGGGCTTAAGAGAAACTCTCTGAGAATAGACAACAGATGGTCAAGGGAAGAAGCAAGGAGACCCAGTGGGAGGCTTCTGGAATCATCCAGCCACTACAGAGACTTGGAAGCCTGATAAAGGTGGTCCCACTAGAGGTGATAATGGTGTGGTTCGGGCTCTATTGCAAGGCAGAGCTGACAGTGGTGTTATCAGCCAGTTACCCATTGTTTGTGACTGCTTAGATCTGAGTCAAGCTCTACAGAATGAAATCAACAGCTGAGACATTTTGTTAAATACTTCTATTAATTATTATTTACAAATAATAATTCATTTAAAATCAAACTTGTTCCCCCTAAAAAGGCACAGAACTCCCTCCTGTGTTAAGCAACACATAAACATCATCTTTATTTCCACCTTCCTGATATCACTTATCTTTTATGAGAATTACCAAATTTACATTTGAAAAAAAATCCATTCAACAAATCTTTCTGGGGGCTGGATACATACCAGGCACTTTCTTGGGCATCGGGATGACACTAGTGCCTAAAATAGCTAATATCTCTGTCTACGTCCTGTCCCATGCTCCTGGATTATTTTACATCAGCAGTAATGAAGGGCTTACTTGTGCAAAAGTCCTGCTACATTATCTTTCTGAATCCTTACAACAACTCAATTATCACCTGCATTTTCTAGTCAAGGAAACTATAACACAGAGAGGGTGAATATGTTGTCCAAGGTTACAGAGCTAGGAAGCGATGAGGCCAGAATTCAAAACCTCAGAACCAGAATTCCACTTCCGCATGCTCCTGGATTTAAGGTACAATCCAGAATATGAGTCCCAAGAGACTTATACTCTCATTCTTCCTCGTCATTTTGGGCAGGACACTTGACTTGTCTTCGCTTCAATTTTCATATCTATCAACTAAATAATCTCAAGGTCCCTGCCAGGTCTAAAACTTCTAGAGATCTTGCTTAGATGCCCAGGGCTCCCAGAGCCAAATAACACCAACAGTAAGAAGAACACAAAGCAAAGCCCACCCACCACACAGTATAATTTCTCAAGGTCAGCTTTTGCATAAAATAAAGTGAAGCTCCAGATGAACCTTTGCATAGACCAGCTAAAAGAAAGTAAGTCAATTTCAAAGATATTCTAAGGGCAGGGGCGGGGGGGGGGGGGGATGTTAGTAGCAGTGGAATTTTTGCAGCAAAATTTCTTTCTTTTGGGGGCACCTGGGTGGCTCAGTTGGTTAAGCATCTGACTTCAGCTCAAGTCATGATCTTTCTTGCTGTTTGTGAGTTTGAGCCCTGCATTGGGCTCTGTGCTTACAGCTCAGAGCCTGGAGCCTGCTTCTGGTTCTGTGTCTCCCTCTCTCTTTGCCCCTCCTCCACTTACTCTCCCTCCCTCCCTCTTTCCCTCCCTCCTCTCCCTCTCACTCTGCCTCTCTCTCTCTCTCTCAAAAATAAATAAACATTAAAAAAATTCTTTCTTTCAAAACCAACAGTCTGGAATTAGTGCCTTAAAAAGAGAAAACTAGTATGTGTAGCTAAAATGTGTCTTCCCTGTGCTTGGTTAACTTGTAACGAAATCTAGAGCAACCTCACTTGCCTGTTGACAAAAAGTCTTAAGTCTTATTTCCTGCAGTGCCCTTGTGCCTGACAAAGGGAAAAGTTCAATAAATACCAGTTGATTGAATTAGTGCATGAATAACTCAGTAGCAAATATTTCCTTGATAGATTTTCTATAGATCTGGCCAGCAAATGCTTCGTTTTCCTCTGCCAAATAAAGACGAAGAAAACAGTTTAGATGTATTGATTTTAGTGTTGAGTAGAAGATTCCAATTTTGTAAATTGTTATTTTGAGGTGTATGGGAGTAAAAGAAATCTCACTTATAGAACTATAGGAGGAAAAAGTCTGTCGGTTCAGTTAAAAAACCACAAGAAACACCTTCAATTCCCCCACAGGATTCCTAAGGAGTTAACCCCACGCTGGCACTTTGATGACTAAAGATAAGCCCATGGTTCAGTTTCAAATGCTTCACCATTAGTACCAGCCATGAATGTTGTTTACAGAGAAACCACCTGCTCATATGGGGTCACTTTCTCCATAAAATGATCCACACATAGCAGTGTTGAGTTAGACAGCAGGGTGGAGGAAGACACACAAACCACGAGGTTCCTCCTGGCCACTTCATTCTTTTGGCATTTTTCAGAAGTTACCCAAGAATGTAAGTATCAATCAGGTGATGTAAAAATTTTATGCTCAGTAAATGTCAAGGGAAAGAGTCAATATACCACCTTTTCTTCACAGAGAAGGAGCATCAGACACGACTGAGAAAATAAGAAGAAAAACAGCTTCTGCTATTAAAACCTGGAATATATAACCAGATCAAAGAGGAAACTTGATGCAATTATATAAGTCATTTGGGGAAAAACTCAATTAGCTGGGAACGGAAGCCTGGATCAAACTTCCTAACCAAGATTATTTACATAATTTTTAGGTGGACAGACCTCAGCTACATTTTAAGGGAAAAAAAATCATATGCAACAGTATTTATGAACAATTATTTTCTAGTGACTTTTTCCACAAATAATCTCAGTCAAAATAGACTTACTGATAAATTGCAAACTTTTAAAGGAAGTTGAGATGTAAACTTTGCCAACATACCAGGTTTACTCTTTGAATTCACAACTACAGTTTCTTCTTCTTTCCTTCCTCCCTCCCTCCCTCCCTCCCTTCCTTCCTCCCTTCCTTCCTTCCTTTTCTTTCTTTTTAACCATGGATGATGCAGAAGGAATATGCTTCTGTATATGTAAGTTAAAAGCTGGGGCACCTGGGTAGCTCAGTCGGTGAAGTGTCTGACTTCGCCTCAGGTCATGATTTCAAGGTTCATGAGTTAGAGTCCCGTGTCGGGCTCTGTGCTGACAGCTCAGAGCCTGGAGCCTGCTTCAGATACTGTGTCTCCCTCTCTCTCTGCCCCTCCTCTGCTCATGTTCTATCTCTCACTCTCTTTCAAAAATAAATAAACATTAAAAAAATTAAAGTTGCATATACTTTTGCTTAAATGACACACAATGAAGACAAAACAACTTTCCTCCACCAATTCTCACAGCCTATTCAAATCTGCATTTGGTGATGGGTTTGGTTTTTATTTGTTTGTTTTTCTTTGGTGTCCATGAATGGAAGCAGAACAAAATAGCACAAGAATCTGAACCACAAAAGTAGTAATTTAATATTATCCATGCTAACATTAAAATAGCAAGTATCCATAGGCACTCTTGCATTTTCCTTACTGCTTGATCTGGAGTATGACATGGCCTTTGTGACTGGAAAATACTGGACATCAAAAGTGCCCCTCAATGGAGAATCATAGTAAAGTAACTATGACCTATTTGTTTTATGCACTAAGAAGCAGGAGTTAAAATAATAAGACATATCCTTCACTTGGTTAATGAATAAATAAACTGTGGTACATCCATACAATGAAATATAATTTCAGTGATAAAAAAAAAAGAAGTGAGTTCTCAAGCCACAAAAAAGACATGGAGGAAGCTTAAATTCATATTACTAAGTGAAAGAAGCCAGTCTGAAAAGGCTACATACTGTATGACATTCCGGAAAAGGCAAAACTATGGAGACAGTAAAAAAGATCAGTGGTTGCTAGGGGTTCGGAGAGGGAGGGGTCAATAGGCTGAGCACAGAGGATTTTCAGGGCAGTGAAACTATGTTGTAAGGTACTATAATGGTCGATATTTGTCATTGCACATTTGTCAAAAGCTACAGAATGTACAACATTGAGAGAAGTCTAATGTAAACTACAGATTTGGGGTAATAATCGTGTATCAGTGTAGGTTCATTGATTACAACAAAGGTACCACTCTGGTGGAAGATGTCCATAATGGAGGGGGGACTCTGCATGTATAGAGTCACAGGGTATATAGAAGCCCTCTGTACCCTCTCCTCAATTTTGTTGTGAATCTAAAACTGTTCTAAATAACAAAGACTATTTAAAGGGGGAAAAAAGTAAGTTGCAAAGTAAAATAAAAAATTACAACATTTATGTCTGCAAAAGGCCACCACAAGTTAATTTTTATATCTATATGTCTAACTAGGTCTAAATGACTAGAAGGAGACTAAACTGATAGCCAGAAATCTACCTGAGAAGATATATGGAATTGGAGCATGGTCAAGGGGCTGTTAGCTCTATTGCTGTTTTTTGTGGGGTTCTTTTTAAGTTTATTTATTTATTTTGAGAAAGAGAGCACGTGCATGAGCAGGGGAGGGGCCGAGAGAGGAAGAGAGAGAGAATCCCACGAAGGTTCCACACTGTCAGCACAGAGCCGGACGCGGGGCTTGGTCTCATGAACCATGTGATCATGACCTGAGCCAAAACCAAGAGTCAGACACTTAACTGACTGAGCCATCCAGGCACCCTTGATTTTTTTTTTTTAATGATGGAAATGTGTGCAGTGTTACTTGTGTAATAAAAATAAAATTATTTTTTTCTTTAAAATATTCACTTTAGAGGCGCCTGGGTGGCTCAGTTGGTTGAGCATGCAACTTCGGCTCATGTTATGATCTCACCACTTGTGGGTTTGAGCCTGGCATCGGGCTCTGCGCTAACAGCTCAGAGCCTGGAGCCTGCTTCAGACTGTGTGCTTCCCCCTCTCTCTGCCCCTCCCATGCTCATGCTCTGTCTCTCTCTGTTTCTCAATAATAAATAAATGTTAACAAAATTTTTTTTAAATATTCACTTTATATTTTATGCTAAAGAGGTCCAAAGTAAATTACAGATATCATGACATTCTATCCCTAAATGCTTCAGAATTTGTCTCTAACAAATAAAAACATTTTTATACCCTAAAATTATTTTTTCTAATAAACGAAGCAGAGAAGATCTACTAAAATATTGGGGTGACTCAATTAATCCATTTCAGAAAGTTAAGGTGGTAGAGAAAAACCTAAATCCCAGTGTTGAAAATTGATTTAATGGTTATTGAAAGGTTTTCCTAAAAACATTTGGATCATTATCCCAGCCCCTTATTTTTTTAAAGTAGGTTCCATGCCCAGCATGGAGCCCAATACGGGGCTTGAACCTACGATCCTGAGATCAAGACCTGAGCTGAGATCAAGAGTCAGACGCTTAACTGACTGAGCCATCCAGGAAATCCCCCAGCCTCTTACTTTTATACAACATTTTACATTCTCTTCTTTAAAACACTAATAATCTCACATACCAACATGTCAAAATTAATTGTATTTGTTGTGTTTTTTTATTTCAGTCATTTGAATTACAAAGGTAATAAAATGTAAAAGGCTATCATAACAGATTGAGCTTCTTAACCAAGGATTCCTAATTTAGAATCCTTAGACCCCCAGGGAGTGCATGGATAAAATTTACGGCATCTGTGAACTTGGATGGAAAAAAAAAAACTTCAGTTTTATTAACAACTGAAATTTAACATTTTCTTCTAGTTTGAATGAAGGCCACAGATCACAGAAGCATTAGCAGACCTGTGACTTTGTCACTATAGAAATCACTATATTTTCAAACCACAGAGTGGTTGGTGTAGGTATTTCAAAATATCACTTACTCTTATCATCTCGTAGAAGGTGTATTAGTTATTAGACTTGTCTACCAGTCTTCAAGCATTACAAAGCACATGTGTAACTCTTACCACCAACTTATATAATTTAAATATTTTGATAACTGCACTTCAATATAACTGGATTTTGTTGTAATCTTATGTACTTAATTTTAGGCACATATAGATGGTCTTCTGGGGGGAAGGGGTGTTCACAGGTTTCACAAGATGTCAAAAGTTAAGAACCCTAGAATTCAATCTCTTCACATAATTCCATTCTCTCAAATAACACTACCCACAATGCAGTGCAAATTCTTTGACGTTTATTCCTCTACGTAGACAAATATATAGATTTATATTTTGTGTGCTCTGTCATTGTGTTTTACATTTATATTTTATAATATATGTATAAGTCTCTATAGAATTTGGATATTCATGCTGTTTCCAGCTTTGGGCTATTATTTTTAAAATGCTATAATAAAACTCCTTGTAAATGACTCTTTATATACTGGTATTTAAAAAAAATCATGATCAGTTTGATTTATGGAATGCTTGTCCCAACAAAAAATATAACCATAATTTAACCTTAAATTTAACCATAAAGTCAGTTTTATATTATGAAATGAACAGAATAATAGCTAGTATTTTGTACTTACGAGGGGCCAGGTCCTAAGTGCTTCAGGTGAACTAACTCATTTCAATCCTTACAACCCTAAGAAGGGCACTGTTTCGATTTCAGTTTACAGGTGAGGAAACGGAAGTATAGAGCAGTGTTCAGTCTCTAAGTTCCCAAAGTGTGTGATTCTGATGACAAATTCAAACAGGTATTCTCAGAGCATGAGAAGTCTCATCTAACATGGGTCCCATCAACGTCACTTTGAAGGCAGTAGTAAATGATGATTGACACTTCGTTACATCATTACCTTCTGAGAGTATGTCCCGAAACTCCTTAGAATTTCATTGTCACAGTGCATTTCAAGAGGGAGGTCAAAGAGTAAAGATCACACTGATGATTACAACCCACCACCTAATCAATTTGGCCAAAGGCTAGATGGAATGTGTCTAGTGTCAATAATGCACAAATTTGCCATTAGACATGGCAGCGTCAGAACCACCTTGGACTCAACGTAGGGTCTCTGTTATGTTAGGTCCAAGCAATTTCACAGGCAGCAACAGCATATCATAAATCCAAAACAGAAAAAAATGCCAACAGGTTAAATATAAGCATGCGCCAATGAAGACCAGGCTTGGTCTCCTCGGTGGTAAGAGCCTTTACTACACTCTCTCACGTAATTCATCAAGTCCCCATGCTGGCCAGGGCAAGGCTAATCACTCTCCTTGCAAGTTCCAGAACATACCAAGAGAAACAAAACCGCAGAAATGGTATCTTTTTAAATTATCTGGACTGCGTTAAGCAGAGATAAAGTAATCCCTGCTGCTATTCTACATCTGCTTTAACATATCCTAGCAATGAAACGTCATTAGGTTAATTGAGACAGGAAAGTTCTTTCCCCCTTCTATATCCATATAACAGGGTAAATAATCAGAAAGTACAGATAACAAAAATGTCATAAGCCTTCAAGGTTTGCCAATAAGAGGAGCTGAATGTCCTATACATCATCTTCTATCAGAAGCCATGGAGCCGAATGATTTCACCTTCTTCCTGGCCTGGAGGCAGTGTGGGGAAGCTGTGGAATCTGACCATCCTGGGCTTGAATCTATATAATAAGCTAGGACTTTGAGCAAACTGCTTGTCTCTCTGAGCCTCAGTTTCCTCATCTTCAAAAGGCATGATAACACCTACGGTGACATGGTGGTTGTGTGGATCTTCTCCTACCCCGCTCGTGGTTCAGCCACTGCTCCCATGGGGAAGCCCCTTTGGCAGGGAAAGGATGCACCCACACTAGCTCTACCTGTACTGGCCCCATCCCCACCAGTCACAGGAGGGGCCTGGGCCCTGCCAGGGGCAGCAGGAGGGGCTCTTCCCAAAGAGGAGGTGTAAGCAAATGCCCCACATAAAGTCCCAGACTTAGCAAGGGACCAGCAATACAGTTGAAAGAAATGGGCCAGAGAAACACGAGAACAATCCCTGTTCTGAGTTTCTGAGTAAGACTCAACTGCCCTGAACTGCATTTCCACCTCTCACTGCCAGAAGGGGTATAAACCTCTTCATGGGTTTAAAAATATCTATACCCCTTTAGCCAGGAATTTCATATTTTATCCATTTTATCCTACTGATAAAAGATTATATAGATACTCTTAAATGTTATTTATAATAGTGAAAAATGATAATTTACCTAAATATCCGATGAAGGATTGGCTAAAAAAAACTGGTGCATTCATCTAACAAAGTACTATATAGTTACTAAAAATAATGTTCTTAAAGAATATTTTAGGATGTGGAGACATGTTCTCAATGTAGTAAATGAAAACTTCAGGAATAAATTAATATGTGTTATGATCCCAACTTTAAAATTTTATGCTTATACCAACTTAAATATACATGCTACTTAGAAATACACATATTGTAGCAAGTTTATATATAGGCAAGGCAAAAATAAACATTGAACTCAGCAGAGCAAGGGGTTTGCAAGGGCCTTCTGCTTTTTAGTTAAGGGCATAGTTCCTCAGTTGCATTGGGGGTTACATTTTATATTATCCTTGATGCCATTTTGTATGTCTGTAATATTCATAATGAAACATTTTAAAGTGTGCCTATGAGATGTCAAGAAGGCAATGCATCAAAATGTAGCTACTGCTTTCAGGTGGGATTATTAATGAATTCTCTTATTCACACTGTCCAAATTTTCTACAAAGAACATGTATTCATTCCTTTTCATCTTTTACATTGCTTTTATCATTGGAAACTATTTCCATGCCCGCCCCAGAACTCATTTGTTTTGTGAGAAAGGACGCTTGGTGCTAAGCAGTGTCCTCCATCAGGGGCTCACCTGGTTCTTCCACCAAGGGGCTCTCTTAGGGCATCATGAACCCCGGCTCTTCACTCAGGCATCTCTCTCCTGTGAGGAGTTAAACCAGAAAAGTGCTGTGGGGGATGCGATGTCCCTGAAACCATCCCACTCGTATCCTCTGACGTGAGAGGAGATTTGTAGGCGGCTGCTAGGAGCACTCTCCACTCTGCAATTTGTTCTCAAAAGCATAGGTTGCCTTTTTTTCCCCCTTTTTTTCTGGAATAGTTTGTGTTTCATCCTGCCAGGAAGCTGGGGGCTCAGGCACTGGCTCGGATGAAGTGGTGAGAAAAATTAGAGAACAATTAAAGCATCAACTAGCATGGGCATTCCATCACAATTCATTTTTCACCAAGTGCTGGGGGTGGAAGGTGGGAGAGTAATTTTTTGGAGATACATCACCATACCTTAAGATCCTTCCAATTCCCTTTTTAAGAGGAACTCTTAAATGGGGTCTTGGCTGAGCTCCACTGGGCCCATGAAATCACACATCAATCTTGTAAAATTTTCTGGAGTTCAGATTCCCAAAAGAATCCATGATCCTCCAAACAATGGAAGATCCTTGTCTGAAAAATTAAGATTTTTTTCTTAGCTTACACACTCCTATTTGGTCTCTAGGCCCAAGTTCAATAGGAGGTTAGGAGGAAAACTCCTTTCCAGGCACCTATCAGAATCTTCATCTGAGGCATTAAACTAAAGCAAGATGTCAGTGGGAATGTTTGGGGTTATCATCACTCAGACACCCTGAGGGGCTCTATACATACTTTTTAATCAAAGGGGGAAGATTTCATCTGTGTTAATATCTGCCTACTCTATGCCACAGATATAGTCCTTTAAAAGGGGTATATGTGTTAAATTCTACATACACATTAGGAGGGTTCACTGTTTTTTGCTTTTAAAAACGAGTCAAGCAATAAGTACATACCAAGAGCTCAATGTATACGCACCATTGGGCTGCGACTCAATGGAAACTTGACCATGATCCCCAAAGGACCCCATCCCCTCATCTAGTAACTTCTTGTTGAAAGTACACATCTGATGACTATCTTTCCACTTATTAAATGGAATCAAAATTGAGTTACTAATATTATTTTCCCAAACCCTCACATCCTCTCATATGAGTCATCCATCAGAACCCACCTCCTTTTTAGATACTTTCCACTACACATAGAAACAGGCTCAAGCAACTCTTCAGTAATGCTGCTGGTTAAGAGACTGCGACTACTGGCTATTGCCATTTTAAAGCTTCTTCGAGTGACCTACAAAGGCCATTTATTTATTAGAACAATTAATTTACTGGACTCATCTATTTATTTAGACATTATTGCCTTTTATGGCAAAACACCTTCTTGTGAGTGGCTCCAGCTTTCAGTTATTTAATTCGACATATCTCTGCTGAGTGGCTATTAAGTAGAAGGCATGGAAAATCAGTACCACTTCTTCCAAGGCCTCGTCTGGGTCTGTCACACATCCTATCATTTCCATATGACCTGGGATTGTCAGTAAACCTAGAACACACCAGTTTTCATGTCTTTTAACAGCTTCTAAGAGTCAGGGAGATTTGCAAGGTCTTTCAATACTATGTGATAATATCTGTAGGAAACTCTTCCCAGGTTCTAGAATCTCTCTGCCAAGATTCAGGAAAAATGCCAGGCAAATTAGAAAGGAATTTGGCCATAGCTGAATCCCTAAGCATAAAGGTAGATTTCTATAAAAGTCTCTCTATTGTGACAAAACGTATTATGAGATGATTAAAAGAGAGAGAGAGAAATATCTTTTGTAGCTGTGCCAAGATAAAAGAGGTTGGATCATTCATTAGATGAGACTTAAGTGACCTTCATGAGAAGGCAAGGTCATTGATCAACACAAAAACCAAATCGCAACTCATCATTGCAAATCATCCTTTCAGATAAGAGTTTAGTGTCTAGAGACATGTTTTCCTGAAAAATATAGTATAATGTAGTTGAAGAAATATGTATGATGAGATATGGTGGTAGCAATGACTAAAGTCTTACCTAAATCACTACATCTTCCAGGACTTCTGTTCATTTTCAAAGTGAGAGGACAGAACCAGATGGTGGCTAAGGGCTCTTTCAGTTCTGAAAGTCAATGATTCTAATAATTCCCACAAAATTAAAAACATTCAAACAACAAAAACCTTGTTGCTGCAAAGAGTTTCACTGACTTCACCTGTCAGTAATAAAACATTCAGTGAGTAAAGTAAAACCCAGAAGAACATCATCTTTCTGTTCTGTTACCATGGTATCCCAGTAAACTGGTACAACTCCATCAATCTGATGGTCTAAAGACTGGAACAAACACCATATGGTGAAATAAAGATGTCCAAGTACATTAATTAGACACCAACTCAGGATCATTCCACCATGGCTATTTGCATCACAGAAAACTCTGCAATAATTATGGGTGCCTGGATGGCTCAGTCATTTAAGCAATTGACTCTGGACTTCAGCTCAGGTCATAATCTCATGGTTTGTGAGATTGAGCCCCAAGTCAGGTTCTGCACTGTCAGCTCAGAGCTTGCTTGGGATTCTCTCTCTGCCCCTCCCCTGCTTGTGCCCTCTCTCTGTCTCTCTGAAAATAAATAAATAAAAATATTTTAAAATAACCGGAAGAGCATTGTTGATATTGGTAACTAAATGCTGTCAGATGAGAACCCAATAATCCATGTTCAACAAAGTTTCAAATATTCACAATGGTTTCAGAGGACTTGATCTCAAACCTCTTTTTTTTTAACAAATGAGGAAACTGAGGCCCAGAGAGGAGAAGCAACTTGCCCAAGGTTGCACTGCTAGTTACAAGCAGAGCCAGAACCATGACCCGATTCTTGATTTTTGCATGGAAGCCTCCTCATCTCACAACAATGACTTCTGCTGTTTCTGCAGAGGAGACACCAGGGTCCAGACTTGGACGGATCCACCATGCACAATGACCACACTCCATGGAAGTACAGATGATGGACGGATCCAGGAGGGCCTGAACATCCACCCCCCAGCCCTCCAATAATGAGTGCATCAGAGGCCCAGGTTGGCTTCCCAATTGTGTCACTGGGGAGACAAAGAGGCCATAAAAAAGAAAGCTGCTGAAATTAAGCACTGAGGACACAGCCTGAAAAATTCAAGGAAGTTCTTTGCCTCTGTCATCACCAGCACTCGACTACCATGTCATTAAACATCTTTTGCAAACTTCTGCTTTTGAAGCAAAAGCTTTTAAAGAAAAATACAACAAGGCTCACATTTGGTGGGTGCCTAGTATGTACCAGGCAATGTGCTTGGTATTCTCACTTTTGTTGTTTTATTTCATCCTCACAACAATCCTGTTAGGTGACGTCTTTTCATCCCTATTTTCCAAATGAGAAAACAGAAGCAAGGAAAGGTGTCACATAAATGGTAAGTGTAGAATCTGGAGTCAAATGAAGATCTGTTAAATCCAAAGTTAGCTGCTGGAGACTTCTCCCAGACTTTGGGCACCAGCTGCCTGACCAACTCACTAACTTCCCTGAAAGGGAGACAAACATCTGACCATCTTCTGGAACCAGCCTCTAAAACAGCACAGTGACATTTATCTAGACTCTACTCAGATGCACTGATTTCATATTTCATTTTGTGAGAAAACAAAACAAAACAAAAACATGAGCAATAAACAGCTTGGCTTGGAAGCTTAAGTTGGCCACCCAGCTTTCTCCAGTCGAATGAAATGTTTCAAAAGAGTTTTCCCCAGGTCACAACTTCCATTGTTAGATCCTGAAAGCCCACATAAAGCACACAGCATGCTGACAAATAGATTCAGGGCTAAGACGTGTTCTCATGGCAGAGACAACAGGAAGCTGTTGCCTGTACTTACGCTTATGTCGAGACTGCACAGGCTAACAGCATCCTCATCTTGGGTGCTCTGCTTGCGTTTTCGCTGCAAAAACAAATGATAAACAAAGTTCAAATGCAAACAGGGATTATGGCTTTGATTAAGGAAAGAAAAAAAAGCAATCAATCGAAGGGCATATGCAATTCTTGCCATTTCTACCATGTTTCTCCAAAATCTTTAACCAACCTTTGTAAATGAACAATTCTAAGAAAGCCTAAGAAATCATGGAGAAGCTTCAAACTCTAAGGTAATTTGTTTACATTATTGTTCTGATTCCTACTGCTACAATATGTTTTTGTTTTTGTTTGGTTGGCTTTTTTTTGTATTTCCTTTTTCCCTAAATGTCTTTATATATTAAGGCTTAGAAATTTAGATACAAAGTTCAGATTTTGACTAACTTGGAAGAAGACACTAGACCAGAAAGGAACTCTAACTCACTTGAAGACATTTCATTTCTAGAGGTGCTTTGTACTTGGGTAGTTTAAATTTGTTCTAAACTTCATCCAGGGTCCTGATATAATCACAGAACCAGAATGCTGGAACCAATCTTAGATATCATCTCCAACCTTCTTATTTTATAGTCATCAACACCAAGAAAAATCATTACTGGAACTGAAAAAAACTGTATTTGAAATCAACTTATGACCATCTGCCACGTTAGATGTAGAAAATATATTTTCTTCTTTATAACAAGAAAAGAAACTCCATCTACAAACCATAATAGAGCTCATCAGGGATACATTCACCTTTCTTCTGCATCCCAGCTCGACCAACCAGGCAAGTATCACTTGAGTCCCTATTGTGTGCCTTTTTAAGTCTCCTGATCATACTTGGCAGAAACCTACCAAAGGACCAAAATCACTGGCATGAAGTTCCCATGGAATCCAGAGACATCTTAGTCTTCAATCCCTAAAGAAACCCACCTTTTCCTCCTCCTCTATCATGCCCTGAGCAGGAAAGAGAGTGAGTGGAAAGCAAAAAGAGCCATCCTTGTCTGTATTACTACAAGTGTCCTATTATTTCTTCAATTCCAGGAAGATTTGTTGAGCATCTACTATGAGGCTGGCCCTACTTTTTCTTCTGGGACTACAAAGACCAGCAGCAGCAAAGAATGTGAGTTAAGGAACTCACGTTCTTATAGGAGGGACAGACCCTGAAGGAATGAACTATAATGCAACAAAATCCAAACATCCTAGGAAGGTCACTTCACTTTTCTGAGTTACCCCTTCTCAACTTTTAAGGCGGGAATGATGATATTAGCTTCTATTCTCAAAGGAAGAGGAATAAATACGGCAATGCATTTTAGAGCTTAGCAGAGTGCCTGGTACACAGTGGGCGCTCAAAACATGGGTTAGAAGACTCTGCAAGCACAGTGAGGAGTAATTAGTTTGGCCTCGGTGGGGGTTGGAGAGGTCTTCTCATAGAAGGAGGTGTTTGCATAGGCCAAAGATATTGGTAGGGGACTGGGGCTTCTTGTTCCATAGCCAGCCACCTAGATCTTTAGAACCCCACAGATACACATGGCTCTATGCAGAGTACTGGAGTTCCAGATCTTATATATTATTCCATCTGACCAGTGGAATGATTTAGAGATGAATGCCAGGAACCAGGACACCAAATCAGCCATCTGGGATGGTGCTCAAGAATCTGCATTAACAAACTCACCAGGTGATTTTTAGGGACTCAAATACTCTACTCAGGGGCTTTGAGAGGAGCCTTGGGAAAATGTGGAGAGCCACTTGCCATTTTGAGGATGCTTCATGTTTGTATAGGGACCTAACCCTTACAGATTCATCACCTAGTTACAATTAAAAGCGGACCTGTGCTGTCAGTGAAGTCAATTCACTGCTTAATATTTACAATGTGGCTTTTTGAGGCAAGTAAAGCAAAGCATAATTTCCATTCTAGGGTAAATAAACTGAAGTCAGGGGATATAAACAATTTGTTCAAAGTAACATGACTACAGTGTAACACTCTGAATCCAGGATTCTAATTTCTGGGGCAAAACCCTTCACACACATCACTGAAACCATGCTTGGCAAATAGGTTACAACTCATTTGCTATTGGGAATGTCTGGTAGCATCTGCCTGGAGGGCTGTATTGAGAAGTAGTACACAGCGCAGCAAATGGGGCAATGCTGCAATCAATCAGTAACATATGCTGGGGTGTAAGAGAGGGGACATCTGCTGTCCAGGACAGTCTGTGCCCTTCCTGAGTCTGGCTTCTCTTGCCTTGAGAGGCCACAGTGTTATATCTGGGAGCTTGGGAAATGCCATGAGGGGCAGAGGCTCTGGGATGTTATCTATAAAGTGAATAATGCCTACCAGGTAGGGTTGTTGCGAGGATCATAGATGATATGCATATGGCGGCTGGAACGAGGCCTGACACACAGTAGGTGCACAATAAATAGCAGCTCCTGTCACGTGTTACCCAAACTGTAAGCCACATAGACACATGCTGCTGCCCAATATTGTCAGGTTATAGAATTTCATGGTGCTACAATTCCATTCCTAGAGCTCAACAATTTTGTCAATGCAACAACGTTAATCCTAGCTTGTTACCCCAAGAATCTCACCCTGGTGAAGGAGAGGGGATAATGAGAATTTTTTAAAGTTTATTTATTTATTTTTGAGAGAGAGAGAGAATGTGCACGTGAACGGGGGCTGGGCAGAGAGAGAGAGAACCCCAAGCAGGCTCCGTGCTATCAGTGCAGAGCCTGACTTGGGGATTAAACCCACAACCCGTGGGATCACGATCTGAGCCAAAATCAAGAGTCAGACGCTTACCCAATTGAGCCACCTAGGCGCCCCAAGAGATTTTCCCCTCATAGGCATAGCTCTCTCCAGACCTTACCCAGCACTGGAACCCAGTCTCCAGAGCACCCCTAACCCCACACACTTTCACATGCCCCCAAGTGTCAAATCCAGAAGACAAACATCCTCTAGAAGCCTTTTTTCTTAAGCCATGGCCAGTTAATTGGAGATAGAATGATCTCCTTAAGAAACCCACACATTTACAAAATGAAAGCTGAATGGGTTATCAAAATGGATTTTCTTTTCAATTTCTGTTACAGAGGGTATTGACTGACCACTGCCAGCAACTGAGAAGGAGCCTGATGTTTAAGTTCTGGGCCTGAAGCAAAAACTTCACAAGTGTCGTTTAACCATTTGTTCACTTGCTTATGTTTCCTGAGCATTTCTGATGTGCAGAGCCCTGCTATGGGTCTGGGGATACAGCAGTGAATAAGTAGGCAAGCTCCTTGCTCACTAATTGGGAATAAAAAGAAAACAAAATAATTACAGACTGTGATCTCTGTTGTGAATGAGTCAGATGAAGTGCTGAGACAGACTAGAAAGGGAGACACAGTTTAGAAAGATAATTTAATTTAATATTTTGTTTTGGTTGACCTTCTCATGAGCCATAAGCCCATGAAGGCAGGACTTGGTGTGTCAAGGTCACATTCCAGAATCTGGTACAGTACCTGATGCATGGCCCACACACCCCACGATAGTATTTGATTGTTTTGTTGATGCCCTTGGTCCTGCTCCCTTTGAGAAGCTTGTTATCTTCACCAATTTACCCAACTCCAAGAGATGCGCTGTGGGAGGGAGTGGAGGAGACCAAATGGACACCCATTCCACCAGACTGGCCAGCCCTATCAACCCAGGTGATGAAGGGTGTGCAGGTGACACATTCCCATACATGTGTTGTATACCCCATCCAGAAGCTTCTAAATTCCACCCAGGAATTTCTAAACTATTGGATAGCTGAGCTCATGCTAATGATCAGAAGCACAGTTCATGGGAAATTTAAATCCTGGAGACACAGACAAATGTGCATCTCAGAAAGCAGAGGGTGTGGCAGGACACTGCACTCATTTTGAACTTCACCAGAATGACTGATAATGACAATAGCTAGCTTTGGCCTATTTACTACTCACCATTGGCCCATCACAGAACTAAATCTTCATATGCATGATCTGATTTGATTCTCACGACCACCGCATGAGGTGGGCAGGAACAAGTATTACCTCCATTTTACAGAGGAGGAGATGGAGGCTCAGAGAGGGGCAGGGATTTGCCCAAAGTTCTATAATTAGCAAGGGGCAGAGTCATCAGGCTCCAGGCTATGTGTTTCCATACGGCACTGCCCTGTCCCAGAGTCTGGAAGGGCACATCATACAGAGATGGTATAAGAAAGTGTTGAGCATGAGGAATTGGGGAAGAAACACCTTTACTAAAGAACTGGCCTTGAAAGTACACCTAGATAAAATTTTATGGTCCTTTCTAGTTTTAGAAGCTATCACTGCCTGCCCTCAGGTAGGCTAGGCATGAGTCAAGTCACCATTTTACTTTCTCTATGCATCAGAAACCATGGGCAGCTTACCTGCGGTGGAGGGGAGGTTCCTAGGCAGGAGACACTGAGTAAACTGTCTGCATTTACACATTTGGCCTCACATGTTCTCATCAGCCAATTGGAGGAGCCATGGACCCACCCTGTTATTCTTGTTAAATTTACTGAAGTGAATCCACAGTCCACTTCCCTTTCAACCATGAAAATAGAGCGCCTTGGGTGCTGTAGTCTGCGCTGATTTGGGCACAAAACTTTAAGCCCCAGTGCCCTGTGCAGTAGGTCAATGAATAATTTCTGAATGAGTGACTAAACAAGAGAATGAATAAAGGAGACCAGTGTTTTTGAGGTGACGCCCTTGCCTTCCGCTAACCACCTGGCTGCCAAAATTAAATCAAAACCTCAAAAGCAAAGATCACTGAAAGCTGACATTCTTCAACCTCAGATTTCCTTGGAGACACAAAACCTGCAAGTTCAAGCTACAACTCTTGCTTTCCAAATAAGAGAGTTTTTTTCCCTTACCAATGGGGTATTTATTTTTCTTAAAATACATAGAGATGTTAAATCATGGCTGTTCAAACATTGGTCTAAGTGGGACATTGGAGACTTCCACTCCTCCCATGAGAAGAAATGTCAGATCTGTTCAAGGGTGAGGGACTCCCATGACCAGGGCATCTATCCAGGCACTGCCCTCAGCGATGGCAAGTGAACTCATTCTTTAGGAGCAAGGAATCAAAGTGTGAGAATACCTCAACTGAAGGGGAAGAACCAGCTGAATCAAATCATAAGTGAACTTAATGGGTGCCTGACCCTTTGTCTGAACACCTAGGTGCCTATTTAGGGCAGGCAGAAAAGGCACTTACAGAGGGGAATTTATGAGAACAAAGGGCCTGAATATACTATCTGATTCCTTAGACCTGCCGGTTACATATTTGATAAGATACTTTCTAGAGGTGCTTGGGTGCTGGAAAAACTCTCTCATGCTTCTCAAATCAAAACAGACAAACACAAGGCCCCTTTGTTAATTTGCAGCAGAGCAAAGTCCTTCATATATTCGGATGTAAGGTCTGATGGAGACAGGGGTATGTTTGGATGGATCTGAATTGACTCTGTCTGAGACTCACTACCGGTAACACCATCCTGCTTTCTCGACCATAAGTCTTCACTTGTGCTCCTTCCAACCCACTTTCACGAAGCAGCATTGTTCTCCAGGCCACTCAATGGCTCTCTCCTTTAGGCATGGCTACCTTCTAATAGAACAAGGTAGACTACTAAATCTCATTAGTAAATGGTCCATAAATAACTAGTTTTTCTGGTGTCCTGGGTAAGGCTCTCTGTGGAGAGCACTGACCCTATCCTTAGCTGATCAATGTTCAGAGGAACGGGGCCAGGTCTAAATGTCTTATCCTTACTGGGCTCAGCTTTCATTCTCTCTAGACTCAAATCTTGGGATCCTTTGAGGTTTTGAGTCTTAGAATCCAAGGAGAATCACCAGGAGCTTTCTAATACACAAGTGGAGGGAAGTGAAAGCCGAAGTGGGCACCTGCTATGAGCCAAGCACTGTGCTGGCAGTTTAAAGGACTGTTCCATTTAAGCTTCTTTTTAGCCCAGTTTAAATAATAATTGCTGTGTTCATTTTACAGTGAGGGACACTCAAGCTCACTCAAGGGCACAAAGCTAGTAAATTCTAGAGAGGGATTTCTCTTTAGGCCAACCTGATTCCCAAACTGGTGATCCTTCTGCGATACAATACTTTTTCCCTTTTTATATTGTTTAAAAACAATATGGGGGTGGGGAACCTGGTGGCTCAGTCAGTTAAGCATCCAACTTCTGCTCAAGTCATGATCTCATGGTTCATGAGTTTGAGCCCCATGTCAGACTCTGCACTGCCAGCTCAGAGCCTGGAGCCTCCTTCCGATTCTGTGACTCCCTCTCTCTTCCCCCCTCCCCCACTTGAGCTCTGTCTCTCTCTTTCTCAAAAATAAACATCTGGGTCGCTCAGTCAGTTAAGCATCCGACTTCAGCTCAGGTCATGATCTCACAGCCTGTGGGTTCAAGCCCCGTGTCAGGCTCTGTGCTGACAGCTCAGAGCCTGGAGCCTGCTTCAGATTCTGTGTCTTCTTCTCTCTCTTTCCCTCCCCCACTAGCTCTTTGCCTCTCTCTCTCAAAATAAAATAAAGACATTAAAATAATTTTTAAAAAACATTAAAATTTTAAAAAATATGTACTTTATTTAAATTAATATATTAAAAAATATATATTTAAACACTTATTTAAAATAATATGTTTTTAAAACAGTATAAAAGGCTCACAAGGTCTTTCCCTACATACCTGAAGGAAATTAAAAGCTTAAATGAGACAGACCTGAGTTCAAAATCCAGCTCCACTATATGCTATTTGGTGTGATAAACTTACTTCTTTATCCCTTCATTCACTCAACAATTATTCACTGAGGACCTATAATGGGCCTGGGCAGCTTCTAGATGTGGGGATCTGTATCTATAAAACACTTCCATAAGCTTTGATTTCTCCATTATGGGGTTATTTCAAAGATTAAGGGAAATAAAATATTTAGAACAGGGCCAGGCAAATAGTAAAAGATTAAAAAAATGGTCATTACTCTTGCTACTGTGGCTCTCTCCATAATAACTATTACCACTTTTGTCACTACTGTTCTGTTGTTATTTGACATTATGAGGCGGGCAGGGTGTGTACCAGAGATGGGGATCCCACAGGATGTGGGGGGACCTGGCTAGGACGCCACCTGACCGTCCTCAAACTACCCACGTCACACGGGGTCTAAATAGACCCTCTCCAGATACCTTCAGTCACGTTTCCAGTGTGTTGTCCTTACTCTTCTCACAGAGACAGGGCAAATGCAAAGCCTGACTTCATTTTAAATGGCTGAGACTGAATTGATTAGTGTCAGAACAGCCCTGTTATTTAATCACAGGGCTTTTCTATTTAATAACCAAGTGAGCAGAGCAGCAAAAATGCACTGATGGAGGGAGTGCAGCTCCCAATCTGACAGCAAATGGCTCCCCGATTAGTCGTTTGTAATTATTAAATTCAAACCAGATCTCAAACCTTTTTGATTTATCTCTTTGCTGGCAAACAGCTTTGGTGGTTTCAGAGGCTTTAACGCCTCCCTTTCATCTGCGACTTCTTTGGGGAGAGATTAGCAAAGGGATTTTGTGTTCTTGTACTTGCCCTTAGCTGGAGCTTGACTGGCTAAACTCACGTTTGAGCAGGGAACAGATCCACATTCTGTTTTGCTCCTGTCTGAAGCTGCAGGCGTGAGCAAGAGAGAGGGACCCCCCTTCTCCATTTTTAATACACTGTTGTGAGTTCTTCCTCCCTACTTTTTTTATGATTAGTGTTTTTTTTTTTATTAACTTTATAGTTTATTGTCAGGTTGGTTTCCATATAACACCCAGTGCTCGTCCCCACAAGTGACCTCCACCATGACCATCACCCCCCTTCCCTTTTCCCCCTCCCCCTTCCGCCCTCAGTTTGTTTTCAGTATTCAAGAGTCTCTCGTGCTTTGTCTCCCTCCCTTCCCCTCTTTTTCTCCAACATCCAGGAATCTGATCCTGTTTTCTAGACTCTTCAATGTGCTTGTGGGGTAGCAAGCCTGGAAATCATGGTGCTCTCTAAGCTATTAGTGAATAAACCATAACTAACATGAAAAGTAACTTTATGTTCAGATGCCATTAACTGTAGTTTGAAGATGTTAAGTTGGCACTGAAGTCAGACTTGGTGGCTTCACACCCGAGTTATGACTTTTATTTGTTGTAGAACCTTAAGCACATCATTTCCTCATCTATACAATGGGAATTCAAAAGTTATTGTGAGAGTTAACTAGATCAATGTGGGTAAAGGGCTTACTTAGCACAATGCCTGGCACATGGTAGTTACTCAAGTATTTGCTAAATAGTAGCAGAAGCAACTGTAGCAGTAACAGCAAGTGAGAGCAGGTGCCAGAGGAAACAAACCATACTTAATACCTAAAATGTACACAAGTATACAAAAATACTTAAAATGTATACAAGTCTACCCATTTAACTTGATTTTGGAAAACTAGGAAAAGCTCTGATTATTGATTTTGGCCATGGAACACCTGGTCCTTAGGTTGTTTGGAAGCGGAGATGAAATTGTCCTGGCCATGGAAAGGTCCTTCTCTCCTCTGGGAAGGAAACCATGTCCAACCAGACAAATGGGAGGAGGGGAGAGCCAGCCAGCATGTCAGTGCCACCACCAGCCCTGCTAACCAACTGGCAGCCACAGTCACTGTCATTCCTCAAACACAGACCACTTTTCCCTCCCAAAACACTCAAGGCCAGAGGAGCAGAAAGGAAGACAGAAAGCATTGTCTACCCAGGGCAGAAAGCTGTGAGTATATTTTCCAGAGAGATTATCCTAGAAACATTTCATTATGGGCATGAATTTAAGGTGAGAGAAGGGGTTATTATTCACAAAGATTTTCAACAATAGGATGTGACAGAAAGCACAAAATTGAATTAACCAGAGCACTTTTTTCTTGGCCTTCTAATAATTACTATAGTTATTTTATATATTTTTACTGGCTCTCAGGTGCACTGAATTGGACTAATCAGAGTCTTTCATTCATAACGTATTGCAATCACTGATGCTTCCCTGGCCCTCTTTTATGTGTTCATTCATTTATTTTTAACAGCATAATGAACTCCCATTTATTAAAATTCTTCACACATGGAGTGATTTGAAGCCCTTATCAACAAAAAAGTTATTCATATAGTTTAGGGAATATCCAAACAATTGCTTAATTTCTAGATAATTACTCCATGTAACCAATCAACTTAGATTGTCCAATTGCACAATTCAGAGTCAAATGTGCTTATGGTCCACAGTAATACTGGGAACCTGATTTTACAAGGAGAGTTCTCAGATCTTTACTCATTTGTGTTCCTGTCTGTCCCTATCTAGAAAGATCCTGGTGCTGGTAATGCCTTATCAGCCACAGCACCCCATTCATTCTTAAGTAGGCCCCTAAATGCTAACAGGCAGGCATTTAACCATAGGGAGAGCAAGGTTTCCCTTGGTTCACTAGTCTCTGGATCATCTACTCCTGGAGGCACCTTGTCACACAAAGCGGAGGTGAACACTGGCTGCACCTGCTGAGATGCTTTGTAAATCCTGACAACTCATCAGGACAGTCCTTTAAATAGAGGAAAGTTCTGTGGCAGAACCACTAGGTACGTCTATCAGATTAGAACTCACAATTTGAGTTGCTAAAGTTTAGGGTTGGTTTTTTTTATGGCATTTTCTGGCTGCTTTTCCTTTCTTCCCTCCTTCCCTTTACTGGCTTTATAATGACAACTGTCTATTGAGAATCCATTGCAGGACACCTGGGTGGCTCAGTCAGTTAAGTGTCTGACTTTGGCTCAGGTCCTGATCTCGTGGTTTGTGAGTTCAGGCCCCACATTGAACTCTGCTGACAGCTCAGAACCTGGAGCCTAGTTCAGATTCTGTGTCTCCCTTCTCTCGCTCCTCCCCCACTCATGCTCTGTCTCTTCTCTCAAAAATAAATAAAAACATTAAAAATTTAAAAAAAAAGAATCCACCACATGCTGGGTACTTTCCATATGTGACATCCAATCTTTACAGCTGTAGACAGACACAAAAATGATTACACCTGAGGAAACTGAGATCGCAGAGTTTAAATGGCTCATTGAGGGTGCTCTATAAGTGCACACAACCAAAATTTTATATCAGATCTGGCTGTGTGGCCAGTCCTGCCAGCCCACATTCCTAGGCAATCACTATTCCCTTACATAATTGGGCTTTCTACAGGCCAGAAATGCCGGGGGTTTAATGCCAGCAAAGTTTGAGAACCACTGCCCTATGTAGTGTCCCAGTAGTCCCCAGCAGGATTGAACCCCACCTGCCCACAGAGCTAACCTGTTCACGTTTACTTCCTTATCAGCTTCCTTCCCTTCCCTGCCTCTTTTCTGTTCCCTCAGCAGTGCTTCTGGGGATTACTTCCCAAATAAACCACCTGCGCTTGTATCCGGGTCTGGTTCTGTGGGATTGAGCTGAAGATAAGCTGAATATAGCCCTGTGCCTCTAACACTGGAAGTGTACTGGGAGGCAGGTGAAGCCACAGAATAAACAGAGTCCATCAACTTGACTTTGCAGGAAGCCATGCCAGCCATTATTTGTATGTTTCAACAAGAACGGAATGTCAATTTACATGAGACTTTAAAGATAAGTCTGGGAAGAAATTTAAAATCAAATGACCTTCACATCGATCTTCCCTTGTACAAGACACACAAAGGACTGAGTCTGCTTCCTCTCTGATCAGAGGTTGGGAAGTGTCCAAAAGCCAGAGAGAGTCACAGCTCCTCCTTCTCCTGGCTTCATGGTCCATGCACAGATCTCCGCTGGCAAAGAAGAGTCCTGGTAAGACTCTATCAGGGAGCTGCGATCATTTGATGACAAATTAGAGACTAACTGCTTTAAGTATAAGCCCTTATGGCTAACAAGGACATCCACAATGTTACTTTTTTTTTGTATCTCTATTCACAAGGTGAAGTTCATTCCTGCATGGAGAGATTAGACCTACAGATTTTAAATTTAGGTGAGAAACAACAACACAAATAGGCATTTAGTTACAGTCTTAGAATGGAAGCCTGGTTTGATTCTTGGTCTCCATGACTGGGTGGGAACAGTGGTGCTACTGGAGACTTGTAATCAGGAGCCTTAGAAGTGTGGAGGCAAGATGTCATCATCATTTAACCTGTCCTTAGATACTGCAGGCAAAAGGATGAGCTTATGTAAGTGAACTTTCTGGGAGATGCTCTGATAATATGTACCAATAAAATGACTAATAGGAACAACCATGGGGAAACCATGGATATATTTTCACCAAGATCTATGCAGAAGGGTGTTTACTGTAGCACTGTTTATAATAACAAGACACTGGAAACAAAATGTCCATCAAAAGAGACTGGCTAAATAAAACTAGTCCGTCTATATAATGAGAAATACAATGCTCTTAGAAAAAGTAGTGTAGAGCCACCCAGGGTATGGAAAGACCTCCACGATATATTGAGTTACCAAAATAGTAATAATAGAATAATGATAATAAACAGCCTGTTTCCTGCTATGTCAAATTCTTAAAATTAAAGGAGAAAAAGTACAAAGGCGCCTGGGTGGCTCAGTCAGTTAAGCGTCCAACTCTTGATTTCGGCTCAAGTCGTGATCTCACAGTTCATGGGATAAAGCTACACATTGGGCTGTGCACTGATAGCGTGGAGCCTGCTTGGGACTCTCTCTCTCTCTCTCTCTCTCTCTCTGTATCTCTCTGCCCCTCCCCCATTCATGCTCACTCTCTCAAAATAAATAAACAATAAAAAAAGAAAAAAGAAAAGTACATACTCTCACATACATACATACATACATACATCCTGACATATATATTACATTTGTCCTGTAAGGAAGCACATGAAACTGAGGACAAGCCTAGGGTAGGGAGAAGACTATCACTTTTTATTTGGTGTTTTCTTGTACTTATGTACCCTAAGCAGGTGTATATGTCATTTTATTAATGCCATTATAGATTATCTAGGTACTGGAACAGCTGTCCTTTTGTTTGGTGGTGGCTGTTTCCTTCTTTATGTATCTCTGTACTAAAGAAAGATGATACATCTAAAACCATTCTTTAAAAAACAAATACATGTAGGTAGATTGGAATTGGAGGCATCGGAATAAATTCAAGGTTATACACACACACATTTGTGTTTTTTCCCTATCTCCATCTACTGAGAGGTATAAAAGCAATGGAACCCTAGCAACTATAAACACACCCAGGGCCCAGATCTTGTTTTTAAACTGCCATTCTCCACTAAAAGGACCCAGGGCTCCTTGAAGAAAAGGCTAATTCCAGGGCTAGGGCAGGGAAAATACAAATGAACCTGGTACATCTTTTTGTATAAAGAAGTAATGAGGGGCCCCTAGGTGGCTCAGTCTGTTAAGCATCTGACTCTTGATTTCAGCTCAGGTCATGATCTCAGGGTTCATGGGTTCGAGCCCTACATCAGGCTCTGCACTGACCATGTGGAGCCTGCTTGGGATTCTCTCTCTCTCTCTCTCTCTCTCTCTCTCTCTCTCTCCTCTCTGACCCTCTCCTGCTCACTCTCTCTCTCTCTCTCTCAAAATAAATACACTTAAAAAAATAAAAGAAGAAAATATACAGTCTTTAAAAATAAAAAAAAGAAGGAATGAAATGCTCTAAGAACAAGGGATAGAATCACCAGTGTATAGGGCTCTCCCCAGCCACATTTGAGACAATCTGAGCATCAAATGAACGATGATAGCAATGGACCAGAACCCACTGAATAAAATAGGAGTCCATGAGCCCATGCTGACATAAACAATTGAATGAATAAATGGTGGAGAAGGGAAATCTTTTCTGTTAGAACACTAACAAATAAACATAGATGGGATGATGGAGTTTAGCATCAATAGATGCTAAAACTAGTAGGTTAACATTTCATGATGAATAGAACTCTGCCATAGTTTTGATCTACTTGTTACTTAAAAAGAGAAAGACTATAACTTTACAATGGAGAAACTTATAAGATGCCACCTGAACTAAGTAATCAAAGCTAATGTCACCAATACTGATATCAAAACCGATATCCCAAATCCTCTGATATGACACACTGAGAAAAACACCATATCATTCCTGTAAATATTCCTGTGAAAAATGCACAGCCTAAAAAAAGTATTCTCCCATCACTCCAGATATTCTTTAAATGTGTAATCTGAATCTAAACACATGAAGAAATATTTAATAAACCCACACTGAGGGAAACCACACAATGTAAGTGTCCTCTACTCTTTAAAACTCTCAAAATCAAGAAATACCAAGAAAGCCCAGGGAACTGGTCCAGATTACAGGAGGCTAAAGAATACAAAACAATAAATGCAATGCATGACTCTGAATTGGATTCCAGACTAGGAAAAACAATAGCTATAAAATATTGTGACAGTTAGGAAATTTTAAAAATGAATGAATAAATTAACATATTCCATCAATATTAAATTTCCTGCTTTTGATAATTATACGGTGTGAGAGGATGCTCTTGTTCTTACACTGAAGTGTTCAAGGCAAAAGGGACATGATATCTATAACTCATTCTCAAATAGGAAGAGAAAAATAATTCACATTTATAGGTTATATGTTTACTATATATGTGTGTGTATATATATTCTCCACTATTTATCTATGTGTATATATATATATATAGTATATACTGTATATATACACACACACACACAGAGCTACACAAAGAGAGACAAGAGAGACAAAGAGATAAAGCAAATGTAAATAAACAATGTAAATTACAATTGTAAATAAACAATGAATCTGGGTAAAGGGTATTCAGAAGTATCTTATTCTAGACTTGCAACTTTTCTCTAACTTTGAAATTATATTAAAAATAAAGTTGCCAAAAACAAAACAAAATAAATTCACAAATAACCGACACACTCCTCCCCTCCCCAAGCAAAATATATGCCCATGTCCATTTGTTCCTCTCTGGGACATCAGATATCCACCCACTGCCCAACTCCAGCGGGGATCAGGCCCTCTGGGCTCAGCTCTGCAGTGTCTGTCAACCCTTGGTGTCCGAGGGCCTAGAGCTCCTGCAAGGTGGAGAGTCCGTCCAGGCACTTCAGCAGAATTTGCATGGGTTTCAGCTGGGATATAATTCCTGAGGCCGGAGAAGAATATAATTTAAGGATTATTTAATCAAAAGTAGCTCTCTTCCAAACAAACCGTAATCTTTCGCAAGAAGCCGTTTATCCTTAAATTTCTCAGTAGGAAAGAAACAACTATGAGGAAAATAACTGTGTGACAGTTACTACTCCTTCCCTGCAAACAAGGTGCCTGACTATGCAACGACCTCTCTTAACAGTCGTCTGCTGTGTTAGGAGGTGACTGGAGCCTCAGGAGAAGCCATAGACAGTCTGTGTGGCAAAGACTTCTCGTCCAGTCTACCTAGAGTTCATTAGCTCCAGTTTTCAGGGGAGTCTTGACTGCAGCTGTCTTTGAAAGTGGAGGAGGGCCTCACCACAACGCCAAATTACATGAGGGAGGCAAACGCCAGGGACATGTCGGTGTATTCAGGGCACCCTTCCTTCATGGCATCATCATGTCCTGTCAAGTTTTGAGTAAAAAAGCAAAAGTTGTGGTGAGCCACAAATGGGCTTCAGGGAGTGGGTGAAGTACTCTGTGCTAAATTTTCTAATCCTGAATTTTTGCTTCAAAGCCTATCCCAATCACTTTTATCCTGAAGTCTGAAACCAAGGTCTGGATTTTGTAAAATCAAAGCATATTTATCCAGCATTTAATCTATTTCCCAGGAAATCAGTGTTTTATCAGGAACAGAGTTCTTTCCTGCCCAGGACTTCCCTGGACGTTTCTAAGGCCTAACCCAGCACACAGAAGAGGCTCAACGAATGTTTGTGGACTGATACACGTGAACAAATGAACACACCTGCCCACAAAAAGGCAAGTATAAAGCTGTAGAATTTTTAAATTTGTTTTTTTTTTGTTTTCATTTTTTTGGAGGGGATAGGGATGGACAGAAAGAGAGAAAGAGAATCTTAAGCAGGCTCCATGCTCAGTGGCAGAGCCCAACACAGGGCTTGATCCCACACCCTGGGATCATGACCTGAGCTGAAATCAAGAGTCAGATGTGCAACCAAATGAACCGCCTGGGTGCCCCCAAAACTGTAGAATTTCTCTTCAAGAAAAGTAAATACTAAAAGCACCATCCATAAAGTTTCATTTTTGATCCTCAGGCCCACAGTATTCCTGAATTTTGACAATAGAAACCCAAGAACATGAGACTCACATAAAAGAATTTCACTGTATGGGTTCATTCAGTCAAAAAATATTTTATTGAGCACATATTATGTGCAAGGCACTATGCAAGCTAGATACATGCTTCACAAAAGAGATACAGGTCCCTGCCCTCAGAAACAAATAAGGTCTAGTTGGGGGCAGAGAGTCAAGTAGGGGACAGAGACAATAAACCAGTAAGCAAGCAAGCTAGTGTTAGTGTACTAAGATTTATGAAGAAAGTTAACCAGAGTAATATGAAAATCTGTGAAAGAGGGTAGAGGCAGAGACACTAGAGAGAGAGGTCAAGGAGGCTTCTTGGAGGACATTTGAGAAGAAACCTAAGCAAAGATGTGGATGAGTGAGGAGGAAGAGTTTCTAAAGGCCTCTCACCATTCAAGTTCTTTCCTTTTACATATTCCCAACACAGTACCTGATGCTTGTTCTGACTGGCCAGTGCCCATGCACATATGGTGGGTTCCATACTTGACACTAGTCTGATTGGCCAATGCCCAAGGACATGTGGTGCTTCCATACCTGACACTTATTCTGATTGGTCAGTGCCCATTCATGTGCTTTTTTACATGGAAAAATATCATGTCTGATCAATAAGGATGAGATCTCTGGGGCATCTGGGTGGCTCCATAGGTTAAGTGTCTGCCTCTTGATTTTGGCTCAGGTCATGATCTCACTGTTTGTGAGTTTGAGCCCTTCACTGGGCTCTGTGCTGTTAGCGCAGAGACTACTTGGGATTCTCCCTCCCTCTCTCTCTCTCTCTCTGTCTCTCTCCCTCCCTCAGTCCCTCTTTCCCTCCCTCCCTCCAAATAGATAAATAAACTTTAAAAGAAAAATAAGGATGAGATCTGTATTAGGGCAATTTTCCTCAGTTTATTTGAAAAGAAAATGGGGGTGAATAATTTTATTCTTCTTTGTGTTATTTTCAGCCATGACAAAAGTCCTGAATTTCTGCAGACTTGTTAATTTCCTCTAAAACTCTGTGTAAAGTGAGGTCCTGGCCCACCTCCCACCTCCACCCTCATTCTCTCTGCTCTGAACTCCCACTTCCTGTAATCTCAGTTCCTCTTCCTCCATGCTCCCTCATGCTGGGAGTCCTCTCCCCTCCGCCCTTTCTCACAGCGACCTGCTCCTCTTTCAAATGCCAGCCCTGTTAAGGAAGTATTCCAAGATGGTTCTAAACCAGATCAAATCTCCTGGTTATATCCTCTCAGCATGATGTGTTTCTTCTTTGTTGTACTAACCCATCAAAATGCCGCCATTTACTTGTGTGATTCCTTGATTAATGTCTGATTCCTCCCTCAGAGCTGAGTTCAATGAGTGCAGAAACCAGATCGAGTTTCACCCACTGTGGCGCCTCTAGCACCTTCCACTGTGAGGGCAGAGTTTAATGCTATTCTGTCACAGTCTTGAAATTCTTAGAAATTTCTTAACAAGGGCCCTGCATTTTCATTCCGCTCTGGACCCCACAAATTATGTAGCCAGTCCTGAGAAAAAGAATGTATAGGGACTCTTCTGTGATTGGTAATCATTCTGAGGCCACTTTCTAGTTCTGAGGCTACCATCCCTAAAAATCCAAAGCAAGTTTGATGGCCAAGCATCTATTTGTTCAAATATTACACGAATATTTATTAGGCAACTCTATTTGCCCACAGAGTGGAGCCGTTCTGAGCACAGAGCCCTGTCCATGAAGCCGGCTGTACTCCTGCCTTCCTCTTGAAGGTCCTGATCCATGTTACTTACAGATGCTTCTGACTCTTCTGATATATCCTGGGGTATATGCCAGTTCACTCTCTGAACAGTCTAGGTTTCATGGGACAGGACCTTCCTGGCATGGGCCCAACCCTGAGAATAAGAAATTCTGTCCCCATTAGAACTTCAGTTCTGCTGTCTTGGCCTGCCTTTTGGCTCAGGCCAAAACAGAATCTCTATTGTGCAGAAGCACCTTTTTAATCTCCCTAATTTTGAAATGCTGGTTCTCCTCAGGATGTTGTAAAAGCTTGCCAGAAAATGGCTCCCTGAGTTTGGAAACAGTGCCTGCTGCGTTTCAGCCAGGCTTATCATTGATGCATCTGTAAGTGTTTACTTGAGTGGCCACGGACCCACAGCGTTGCTACTCCCTGGATGTCTCCCACTGAAAAACAACTGATAAATGCCACACAGTGAATTAAATTTACAGGCAAATTCAGGAACACCAAGTCTGTTAGCAAATTGTAATACTATCTTGAGGGAGGGATAGCAAACGTGGAGACCGATGTTACTCATCAGAACAGAGTGTCACCAATATGTTAGGGAGAATGCCAGAGAGAGTCAAATACTAAGAATTTCAGTAGATTTTTGAATTCAAAGAAAGAAAAGTGATACGCTGACATCTACCATTTGGGTGTCTACTGGGGGTAGTGTTTCCCTAGGGATAGGTCTGGTGCCACAGTGCTTTGTAAGATCATGTTAGGCAGAATGTTTACCAGATGTCTTAGTTTGTGTTACACCCAAAGCAGATCCTGGAATAAAGATTCAGGTATAAGCTTTTTACATGGGAGACAATCCCCAAGGAAGAACTGTACGGGTGGGGACATGAGACAGGGAAAGGAAGGAAGCCACTTAAAGGGTGTGGAGCCAGCCAGTAATGGTTATAGCCATGGGCAGCAAGAGTTCAACCCACTGGGGACCCCTGGAAAGACTGTATAGGACATACCTCATAATTTTTCCACTGAGGAATGAGGTGGGGCGAGTATTCCATCCACTAACTCCTGCCTCTCTTTGATAGAGAAGGGATCCTCGGGATGTTAACTCCCATGGCTGGAAATCCCCTCAGGTAGAAGGACACAGGAAGTCACAGGTGGGTACAGGGGACTCTGTAGGTGATAGAGTGAGGGCACTGGGAGAGTCTGCTTTACCCAGTCATTATGTTTTCAGTTCACTGTCCAGTCTGAATCCATCAAAGAGAAAGACTGAGTGTGGGCTACCTCACCTTGAATGCCCACCTAATGCTTACCAACCTCAGTCTTTCCCTTCTGGGAACAGAGGCTCAGGTAACAGAACCTAGCTAGAATTTAGTTACATTGTTTGGTGCATATTTATTTGTCTTAATCATTCCATTCTATTTATGACAAGCATACTGGTTTCTGTTTATCACAATAATATAAACTTTCTTTTTTTGAGGGGGCGGGAGGAAGCACACACATGCATGCATGAGCCAGGAAGGAGCAGAGAGAGGAGAGAGAGAGAATCGCAAGCAGGCTCCACGCTAGCATGGAGGCTGAGAGATGTAGGGCTCAATCCCACCACCATGAGATCATGACCTGAGCCGAAATCAAGAGTCAGACGCTTAACCGACTGAGGCACCCGGGCGCCTCTAAACTTTCCATCAAGGATATAAGAGAAAAAACTGTGTTGTTTTGTAGAAAATTACTAAGTATTTTTCAACTTTAAGGGCTAAGGTAAAAGGTGATCCACAAATGAGTGAGGTTTAGCAAACACTTTCTTTGTGGAAAATGCCCCTTGTAACTGTCACACAAAGTAACCATCCCTTGTGTTTTGCTCATGACAAGTACAGAAAAGCAACACTGTGATGCCCTTTCGTTGGCTGCCAAGGGGACTCCTTTGCCCTGTGCCTTCTGGAGAGGATCTGTGGTCTTCTGTCTGCCCAGTCATGGATTAAAAATGAAATTTGTATCTAATAGGTCTAACTTTAGCCACAGGAAATGGGAGTGCTTGGGACCCAAAGGGTTAGCCATACTTTGTTTGAGGATGGGCACATTATCTTTACTGAACCTTCTTCCTTCCCCTTTTTGGGAGGGGAGGGAGTGGAGGCTAAGGTTTGGGGCACAGGCAGGAAGGGAGGCCTGCTGGATCTGTTTCCTGGTCTCCTCTGTGGGAGAATTCTCCCCTCTCTGTCGTCAGTCCTGGCACTCAAATTTATGCTACAATTCATTAGGACCAAGCAATGCCCACTTTTGGATGTATTATAAAAGATATTTGGATAATGGAAACCACCCAAAGGAGGAATTAAAAAACCCTCTATGTTGCAAACATCCAGACACCTTGACAGCAGATATGAAATGATTCTGTAAAGAAGAAAGAAAGAAAGAAAGAAAGAAAGAAAGAAAGAAAGAAAGAAAGAAAAAAAGGAAAGAGAGAAAAAAAGAGAGAAAGAAAGAAGAAAAGAAAAAAGGGGGAAAAAAGAAAGAAAATTTAAATCTAGTTTTTAAAAACTTATTTTTGTCTATTTCTCTGGCCTTATTATAATGTACACAATTTGCAGAAATTTGTTTTATAAATTATTATCAGAAGCTGCCAGATCACAACTGATGTTACTTTTCTCTTAAGGGATGCATAAGTAGTAAATAGAGCAAATGAGGAATAATTTTTACCTGATTGTTTTCTTTTTTTTTAATGTTTATTTATTTTTGAGAGAGACAGATAGTGAGTGAGTGGGTAAGGGGCAGAGAGAGAGAAAGAGAGGGAGGCACAGAATCCAAAGCAGGCTCCAGGCTCTGAGCTGTCAGCACAGAGCCCAACCCGGGGCTCAAACTTGTGAACCATGAGATCATGACCTGAGCTGAAGCTGGACACTTAACCGACTGAGCCACCCAGGCACCCCTATCTGGATGTTTTCCAGTTTTTAAGGTCAGTGAACTAGCTATGTGACCTCAGACATTTCACTTTCCCTCTCAAGATCTCAGTTTCATTATCTGTAAAATGAGGGAGTTGGACCTCTAAAGTTTCCTTCTAACATTGTTTGGATCTATGACAACATGTGACCAAGGAAAATGCTGAGTGGGAAATATTTTCTAGAAATAAATAGGAGATACTCAATTTGCCTCAAAATCATGGATTACAATCCTACCTGTAAACAATATTTTCAAAACATAAGGTCTGTGTTCAGATCCCAGCATAGCCTAATGAACTGAACAAAGAAGGTGACCCACAAATGCATACTGAATGAATGGACAAAAGCACCGACATGGGCATCTTTTAAGGACCTAAGGTTAATGCCAGTATAACCAATGGTCAGTGAGAGAGAACAGAAAATGCAAGAGTTAGGAGAAGAAAGAAAGGGAGGGCAAAAAGGAAAGTAAGCAAGAGAGAGAGGACGGGAGAGAAAAAATAAACATACACAGTCAATGCTGGTTATTCGCAGAAGTTATGTTCTATAAAGTCTCCTCGAACAGGGAGTTAGTGAATGCAGGGCTAAGTTTCTGCGAGCCTCCAGTCACAATATTTTCATCAACCAATCAAGACATAATCCTGGGGCTCCTGGGTGGCTCAGTTGGTTAAGCCTCCGACTTCGGCTCAAGTCATGATCTCACGTTCGTCAGGTCATGATCTCACGTTCGTGGGTTCAAGCCCCGTGTCGGGCTCTGTGCTGACAGCTCAGAGCCTGGAGCCTGCTTCGGATTCTGTGTCTCCCTCTCTTTCTGCCCCTCCCCCTCTCATGCTCTGTCTCTCTCTGTCTCAAAAATAAATAAAACATTAAAAAAAAAAGACATAATCTTGTTTTGGGGCACCTGGGTGGCTCCATTGGTTGAGCATCCAACTTCAGTTCAGGTCATGACCTCATGATTCATGAGTTCGAGCCCCACATCGGGCTCACTGCTGTCAATGTGGAGCCCGCTTCAGATTCTCCATTCCCACCTTTCTCTGCCTCTCCCCTGGTCATGCTCTCTCTCTCTCAAAAATGAATAAACATAAAAAAAAGAAATGACTTATAAAAAAAGACAATCTTGTTTTATGTGTGTTTCTAGTTAAAGACACCTTTAATATATATTGTTGACTCATTAACATTGAACTCACAGCCAATAGCACTAAAACTTGTGTCTGCAGGGAGCCTACTGAACACACGTATTTTCCCTATAAGGCGCACTGCAGCCATCCTGGGCTTCGACGACACTGCAGTGCTACACTCAGGGGCCGTGTTAAATAATGAAATCAACAAGTAGTACAAGAATGTGAAAAACATGGTATTAAATAGACCATGAAAAAGACACTTGTTTACAGTATAAGAGTGGAACAAGAAGGCAGGGGGTTACCTTGATTGACCTCCAGTGAGAACCTGCATGTGCAGTCATTCAAATTTTTTGCTACTCTATTCATGTCCATGAATGACTGCAAACGTGCTCTGGGTATTGGTTTGGGGTTACAAATACATTTTAGCAAGTGGGAAAATAAGAAATTTGTGAAGGGTGAAGACCGACAGTATGTATGTATATTTATATGAGTGAGTGAGTGAGTGTGTGTGTGTGTGTGTGTGTATGTAATTAGAGAGAGAGAGAGAAGTAAAAAAAGAAATGCATGAAATGAGGAAGTAAGTGTTTGGTCAAAAGAGCTTTGGAGTTCACGGTGGGGTCAGGCCCTGCACAGAGTGCGTTGAATAGTGTTACCCATGTTGCTGTACTCCTCCCCCACACCCTTTTTAATCTGAGAGACACAAAGATGCTTCAGGCAGGACTCGCTATATAATTTGCAGAACTCAGAGCAAAATGAAAATGCGGGGACCCTTGCCCAAAAATAATTGTTTCCGGTCAGCTACAGCAGGGCATTAAACTGCACATGTGGCCCTTCTTAATGGAGGAAGGCCCCCTAAGTACCCAAATAGATACAGGCAGGAGAAGCAGGTCATGGCTTCAGGCCCACAGGGAGGCCTGAGCCAGGCAAGGACATGTGGCTGGTTCAAAGAGGGTGCTTCGCCCCACACTACACTTGTTTGCCCAAAGCCTCAGGCCTTATCTTAATGTCTCAGATTGGGCCTTACCCCAAACACCAGCCCAGGTCGGTCAGCACAGAAAAGCCCAATTTCTTTTCTTTTAGTGCAGATCCGCCTGGCCCCAAATTACAGCAAACACCATAAGAGCAAGAAGGGTTGATGGGTGATTTTTATCTAAAATAAAGAGTGGAGGGGCACCTGGGTGGCTCAGTTGGTTAAGCACTGACTTTGGCTGAGGTCATGATCTCGGGGTCCGTGAGTTCGAGACCAGCATCAGGCTCTGTGCTGACAGCTCAGAGCCTGGAGCCTACTTCGGATTCTGTGTCTCCCTCTCTCTCTGCCCTTCTCCCACTCGTGCTCTGTCTCTCTCACTCTCAAAAATAAACATAAATTTTTCTTTAAATGAAGAGTGGAGTGTCCCCAATTTTTTACTCCTTCTTTATCCAGAAAACCAGAATACCTGGTTCTCCTGCCTGTATGGTCAATCAGGCAGGAGAATCAGCTGTCTCCTGTGCAGCCAGACAGTAGAGAGAATTGTAAAAGTATAAAACAATGCCGTTCTTCTCACTGTGTTTTTGTTTTTGAAAATATAGTTAGGGGCACTTGGGTGGCTCAGTCAGTTAAGCGTCCGACTTCAGCTCAGGTCATGCTCTCATGGTTCATGAGTTTGAGCCCCACGTCGGGCTCTGTGTGTTCACACATTCACACACAGAAATGAGTGTGTTTCTTTGAGGCAAAGACTCTTTCTAAATTGTCTATAATTCAGACTTTAGTAACATATGCTCCAAGGTGAGGAATAGGGGTAGGTATGATGGTGGGTTTGGGGTTAAAACAAGATGCCATTTCACATCCATCAGACTGGCAAAATTTAAAAATCTGACAACACTAAGTGTTGGAGAAATGGGGACTCACATAAGGTTGGAGGGAGGGTCACGGACTAGAGAACAACTTGACAGCCTCCCATCAAGCCAAAGATGTGCATGTCTTACTGGCCAGCACTCCTCTTTCAGGGAGATACTCCAGGGTAATTCTTGCACGTGCTGGGCACTTAGCAACACGCACATGGATGTTCAGGATGTTTATAAAAGCAAAGGACTGGAAATAACAGGAATATCTATCAGTGCAGAAGTGGAGGAGAGGACATGCACCAACATCCCTGTCAGTCAAAACCGATCCATCAAGCAAGCTTCCTCTTTCACACATACCTGCCCAGACCATTTCTTTGCTCTCAGATGTGTAAGGGCATGTCAGCTCCAGCACCGCTAGCTCATGCCTCCTGCCTGACTACATTTGCGTTCCAATAGTTTATTTTGAGCCAACCAGAATCACTTGGGGCCTCCATGCTTTCAGACCAGTGATTCTCAGATTTTTTGGTCTCAGGACCCTTTACTTTTAAATATTATTGAGGACCCCGAAGAATTTCTGTTTATGTGAGTTATGTCTGTCAATATATACAGCATTAGAAACTAAAATTAACATATTTTAATGAAAATTAACTATATTTTCAATGTTTGTTTATTTTTGAGAGACAGAGACAGAGTATGAGTGGGGGAGGAGCAGGAAGAGAGAAAGGGAGACACAGAATCTGAAGCAGATTCCACGCTCTGAATGGTCAGCACAGAGCCCGACGTGGGGCTCAAACCCATGAACCATGAGAGCATGACCTGAGCTGAAGTCGGACGCTTAACTGACTGAGCCACCGAAGTGCCCTTAACTATATTTTCAAAAACAAAAACACAGTGAGAAGAACGGCATTGTTTTATACTTTTACAACTCTCTCTACTGTCTGGCTGCACAGGAGACAGCTGATTCACACACCTGCTTCTGCAATCAACCTGATGTGAATGTTATTTTTCTAGACACCTATGAAGAAAAGAGTTTTGTAGTGATACAGTGAATTTCTAGGTCTTGGGGACTCCTAAGGTCCTTGGATCACACTTTGGGAATCACTGTTTCAAGTCATTCTCCATTCTGCCAAAAGTTGTCTTCCACACAAACACAATCATGTCATTTCCTGCTTCCTTCATACTGTTAATGGCTGCCTATGGTCCAAACTCTGCTTACAAAATCCTTCCCGTTTGGCCATTTCAGTGCCTATCCCAACTCTATTACTGCCTTATCTTATATACGGAGAACTCTGCCCACCACTGGGTACACACCAGTCCTGCTTGTTCATGTCTCTGTGCCTCAGCCTTCCTCCTGCCATAAGGACTTCTGTGTATCTTTTACAAGTCAATCCAAAGGCCACCACCTCCTCTAGGAAGACTTCTGTGATTTACCCTTCTGTTAGAGTTTCTTCTTTTTGTGTCTTATTTATTTTTTTAAGAGGTAATTCAAGTGCATGAGATTAAATTCCAAAAAGATACACTCTACAGTGATAAGCAGACCTCTCTCCCACCCCAGTTATCCCTTCCTCTCCCAGGAGGAAACCACTCTGATAGGTTCCTACTGCCTTCTTCCAGAGCTGCTCTAGACATAAGTAAGCAAATCATTTCTTTTACCCAAATGGTAACATACTATATATACTGCTCCATACTTGTTTCACACCATATTTTGCATAGCCTCCCATACCATCAAATAAAAATTGGCCTTGTTTTTTCTATAGTTGCCAATTACACTTTTCAAATGTACCATAACTTTTTTTATCTAGTCCCCCATTGACAGGGTATATGTGTGGTTTCTGATCTTTTGCTGCAGCAAATATCCTTCTACATAAACCAGTCAACACACACAAGAGACACTGTAGCATTAATATCTAGGAATGGAACCGCTGGGCCCAAGGGAATGTATCCTTGTAATGTGATAAACATGGCCAAACTGTCCTCCCTATAAACCATTTGAATTTACCTTCCCACTGGCGATGTATGAAAGGTCCTGTTACCCTCACCAAACAGTGTTATCCAACTTTTTCATCTCTGCCAATGTGGTAGATGAAAAATGATACCATGTTCAAGTTTAAGTTGATATTTCTCTAATAAGATCAAATCTCTAGAGTTGTACTGTCCATATATGATAGCCTATAGGTATATGTGGCTTTGGAGATTTAATTTTAATTTATTAAAATTGAGTAGAACTTAAAACTCAGCTCCTCAGCTGCACTAGCTACATTTCGAGTGTTCCCTAGCCATCAGTGCCTAATAGCCTCTATAGGAGATGGTGTAGATACCATCATCATAAAGAGTCTTCTGGACAGTCTGCTCTAGACCTGTACTGTCCAATGACTACCATGAGCCACATGTGGGTACTGAGCACTTGAAATGTGGCTCGTCTGAACTGAGATGTGTTCTAAGTAGATAATATATGCTGAAGTTTGAAGACTCTGTATGAAAAAGAGAATGTAAAATATCTTCTTAATTTTCATACGGATAACATGTTGAAATGCTAGTATTTGGATATACTGGGGTAGATAAATTGTTACACTGAATTTCACTTGTATATTTTTCTCTCTTTCCATGTGACTACTAGGACATTTTATATTATACATGTGGCTCGAATTCTATTTCTATGGGACAATAATGCTCTAGAGAGTACAGTGCTCTGTTGAGACTTGGATTTTAGCATTTTTCTTTGTAACACAGAAATAAGTGTAGTCACTACCACTATAAAAACAAAAACAGACTCAGGGCGCCTGGGTGGCTCAGTTGGTTAAGCGTCCAACTCTTGATTTCAGCTCAAGTCATGATCTCACCATTGTGAGGTTGAGCCCCACGTGGGGCTCTGCACTGGGTGTGCAGCCTGCTTAAGATTCTCTCTGTCCCTCTTCCCCTCACCCACTCATGATCTCTCTCAAAGAAAGAAAGAAAGACAGAAAGACAGAAAAACTCGTCAGAATCTTTTCTTCCTCCTTGCCCTTCCCTGCCCTATGCACAAAGGGTGGCAACAAAAAGAAAGGGTGTGATGGTCTTGATGACGAACAATCAGTCCTGAAACAAACCAGTGCACTTCCCACCTGGGCGGCCACAGGCAGGAACCAGTGGCATCGCTGACCCTGAGCAGGGACTGATTTCCTGGTGGCTGTTAAAACAATGCACCAGAGAACAAAGTGCCTTAGAAACTAAGAATAGAAGAATGGCTCCAAATAAGATTTCCAGGACTCTGCAGGAACAAACTCCTCCCCTCTACCCACCCTAACCCGCCTTCCACCCTTGATTTGGCCTGGCCCCTTGGCTTGACGAATGTCCCCGTCTCAGCCCCAACCCTCCTGCATTCTCAGCAGTCTGTACACATAGTTATGGGTAATGACTGAGGGATGGAGTGGAAAGGGGAGACCAGGGAAAGAGGGGACAAGGGCTCTGCCCTAAAGAGCTCACACCACAATGGTTCTACAGTGGAGACATGGCATATATATTTCTGTCATCCATGTCTTTGACTTTGGATATGAAAGTCAAGAAAACTCAAGTATTGCAACATGATCCATAAACCTGATAGATCAGAATGACACTGTTTTCTGACCAGGTACTGAGGGAACAAGACTTAATTGTATCTGAGCATTAGTTACCTGCTTGGAAGAAAACATTAATTTATTATTATTATTATTATTATGTGCCTTTGAGCAAGTGAACTAAGCTTTCTGGGCCTCAGTCTTAATCATCTATAAAAATAAAGGGGTTGCCAAAGAAAATGAAACACTAACTCAAAAGATAGATGTTCATGTCTCTGAACATGTTTACAGCAGCGTTACTTACAATAGCCAAGATATGGGAGCAATCAAAATGTCCATTGATAGATGAATGGACAAAGAAGATGTAATACACACACACACACACACACACACACACACGAGTATTAGTCATAAAAAAAGAACGAAATCTTGCCATTTGCAACAACATGGATGGAGTGAAAGAGTATTATGCTAAGTGAAACAAACCCAGACAAAGAAAGATAAATACCATATGATTTTACTTACATGCAGAATCTGAGAAACAAAAACAAACAGACTCTTAAATACAGAGAACAAACTGATGGTTGCCAGAGGGGAGGTGGGTGGGGGGATAAGCAAAAGAGGTGAAGGGGATTGAGAGGTACAAACCTCCAGTTATAAAATAAGTCACAGAGATGAAAGGCATAGCATAGGGAACACAGTTAATAATATTGTAAGAATGTTGTAGGGTGACAGACAGGAATGATGATTATCATGCTGAGTACTTAATAATATATAGAATTTGTCAAATCATTACCTTGTGCACCTGAAATGAATATAATGTTGTATGTCAACTATACTTCAATAGTAAATTTTTTAATAAAAATAAATAAATAAAATAAAAGGCCTGGGTTATATGAGCTTTCCTATCTCATCCAGTCCAAAAGTTTTGTGACCTTATGCATATGCAAACAAGGTATCACTAACACCTTTATCCTTATTCTTTCAATCATTTAAAAAACACTCATGGGGGGTGGGGGCTGGGTGGCTCAGTTGGTTGAGTGTCTGGCTTTTGATTTCAGCTCAAGTCATGATCTCACAGTTTGTGCGATCGAGCCCCTCATGAGCTCTGTGCTGACACCATGGGGCCTGCTTGGGATTCTCTCTCACTCTCTCTTTCTCTGCTCCTCCCCCCACTTTAAAATAAATAAATAAACTTTTTTTAAAAACCCACTCTTTGGGCCAGCCATTAAAATGAGCCAGACCCTGTGCCTGACACTGGCATATACATACGGAAAAACCTCTCTTCCAGTAGATGAAGTTCTTAAGAAGGGAAGGAAAGAAGAGGGGAGGGAATAAGAATGAATATTCACAGCAGAGTTCTTTACTTGGGGCCACCTGCCTGCACAGAAATTTTCACATCTCAGTGCGATTTTCTGAAGAGAGTATTAAAAAATGCATGTGTCCTCCAAGAAGCAGAGGGCTAGTGATTGAGAGAAACTATGATAGGCCAGGTACCATGCTAAACTCTTAGTACATGATGGGTGATCAAAGGGTTAACACCCAAGGCAGTGCACAAAGTGTACGGGAACAAACACATGAAGGATGTGATCTGAACCCTCGTTGGTGCAAAGCCTACCTCTTTCCCCACCTAAAGGATAATCTCTTTGTGCATAAAGTCTCCCTGCTACTGTGCCTTCACATCCCTCACATCAGAAGATGATAAGCATTTAACAGGCCAAAATAGTATCCCACTTGTTTGACCTGGGATGACTGTACCTGCCCAATCAGGGGTTGGAGGATAGAAAGAGATAACCTATATGAAATCCTCATCAACAGTCAGCACTCCAGAGGTACTAGTAGATACTCATTCATTAGGTATTTATTTAGGACCTGCACCATGCCAGGCCTTGGGTTAGATGTCCTCATCACCTTTGTCATTTCTCATGACTGTATTTATCTATCCCCAACATGGCAGAATGCTCCACATAAATGTAGGCTAAATGAGTAAATAATGATGATCTCTATAGTGGATTAATTTATTCTTCAGCAAACTTCTGTGCTCTCTCCTGACCTCCATGGGTTGCTAGTGTGACTTGTTCTGGCCAACAGAATAGGGGTGAAAGGGACAGAGTACCAATTCTGAGCCTAGGCCTTCAGGGACATCATGTATTTCTGTTTGCTCCTCTGGGAGCTTTCAACTTCCACCAGAGAAGAATATACGTGTGCGTAGCTAATGGACCCCTGTGGGGCAGACCTCCCACATCAACCTGCATGCCCATGAGCATAAAAGCAAATGCTTGCTATTGTTTGCCACTGAGTTGGGGTAGTTGTTACTCAGCAAAAGCTGATTGAGATGGTCTCCTTGACCCACATCCAGAGATTTCAGGCAAAGCGTGTTCTTAGCTTCTCTTCTCATTAAGGAGGGATTTCAGCAATTGGATTATTGCGTGGCTCTCTCGATCCCATTTTCTCTGGGCTGGTAATGTCCCATTCAAAAAAGACAGTAGGCACTATAAAGACCCGTAATGTGGGTGTCTTGGCACCTGGCACAGAGACAGGCATAGAGCTGGTTCTTGGGTACTGCCTGGTGAATGGAAAGGTGGGCAGACTGTTCATTCTGGTGGGATGAGCACTGTGAACACCAGTAGCAGGCAGCACCCTGGGCCTCAGATGCTCAGAGCCGCCAAAGTGCAGGAAGTGGACCTGGGGCAGACACACCATCATTTCAGACCACATGCACTAGACCTAGATGTATTTATTAGAATGTGTTTTAGGAAACACATTATAGCACTGAGTGACTGCAGGACTATTCTTATTTAGGATGAGCCTAAATTAAAAAATAATAAATAACAACTGGACAATTTAAATAAAAACAGTAAGTGAAAGAGAATAGTACAAGCAGAATATGGAAATGTGAAATTTGACTGAAGCTTAGGAAACACTGACCCAGCTCAACCCTCATTTTTCTACAAATCAAAACTATGATCATAGCTAGCATCTTTGAGCACAGATAAGATGCACTCTTTTAAGGGTTTCACAGGTATTATTTTATAAACTCCTCATAGTAACTGAGGCAGATACTATTATGATATCCATTTCACAGGTGAGGTAACTGAGGCTCAGAGAGGTAAAGAAATTGCCTAAGGTCAAGTGGCAGTGAGGAGTTGAATCCAGGTGGTTAATCTCCAGGATCCAGGTTCTTTTTTTTTAATTTTTTAAAATTTTTTTATTTAATTTTGAGAGACAAAGAGAGACAGTGCAAGCAGGGGAGGGTCAGAGAGAGAGGGAGACACAGAATCCGAAGCAGGCTCCAGGCTCTGAGCTAGCTGTCAGCACAGAGCCCGACACGGGGCTCGAATCCATGAACCATGAGATCATGACCTGAGCCGAAGCCGGACGCTTAACCGACTGAGCCACCCAGGTGCCCCTCCAGGATCCAGGTTCTTAAGGGTGATGTCTCCATTAGAAGACCCAGTGAGGTTCTGCATTGCCCAAGGTTAACTGCAAAACCTAGACCTTGAACCCCAAACTCCTGACTCCCAGCCAGCCCCTATCCCTGCTCCAGGAGAAAAGCAAGCACTAATGGCAGGAACACCTGGGGTTTCTGGCAGGGGCTAGGTGGGGTCTGCAAGAAACAAGGGGAGAGGTGGTAAACACCACAAGGAAGACTTGGAAGAGATGGGGACATAAACAAGGCTGCCAAACAGAGGCAGATGCTCAACAGATGCAGAGGAGCTAGAATATGGACAGAATTATTTAGAAAAAGAGCGCTGACAGAGCAAGGCTTAGCACACAGGGGCTGCTTCCAGATCTCTTCCCAAGAGATCTGCCCACCCTGGTCAGCATGGGGAACTGGTTTCCCTAAGTGACATCCACATAGCTATATTTAGGTCCTAAAGTCATCCATTGTTTCTGTCTCGGTGGACACTCGGGGTCACCACCCTGACCTTGCCCTCTCCGAGTCATATCTCTGAGTGTTCTAGCAAGAGAGGCCTTTTTAGGATCTGGTTTGAATCAGCTTCCCCTTTCATGACTCCCACTTGGTGTTCTGAGCAAGCTGTAAAAACATGGCTGGAATTAGAGTTTTAAAATGAAGCATTGACTAGGGGTGCCTGGGTGGCTCAGTTGGTTAAGTGTCTGACTCTGGATTTTGGCTCAGGTCATTATCTCATGGTTTGTGAATTCAAGCCCCATGTTGGGCTCTGTACTGACAGTGTGGAGCCTGCTTGGCATTCTCTCTCTCTCCCTCTATCTCTCTGCCCATCCCCTGCTTGTGCTCTCTCTCTCTCTCAAAATAAATAAATAAACTTAAAAAAATGAAGTATTGATCTTCTGTGGAATATGCTTCCTTTCCTCCACAAAATCAAACCAGGGCCATGTTCATCTCCCACAAAATCAAACCAGGGCCATGTTCATCTTTGTATGTAAGATGTTTCACAGCCCTGGTATTGCTAAGCCTTGACACACTGAGGCTTCGTGTCTCCAGTTCTACCAACATTCTATGTTCAATAAGACTTGGAACATGGATCACATTTGCTGAGTGCTGGCTCTGTGCTAGGTACTATCATGAATCATTTCGTTTATTCCTCATGACAATCCTATAAAGTAGGCACTATTTATTATCCCCATCTTACAGAACAGAAAACAGATTCACAGACATTTGGTAACATGCCTAGGATTGCATGGCTAGTAAGAGGCAAAGCTGGGATGCAAACCTACATACATCTGTGTGGTCCTAAAATCCATGGCCTTAATCATTATACTCTACCATTTCCCCTCTGATACAGAACTATCTTGGCCAACTCTCAGAAGATGGATTTATGAGATCTTTAAAAGGTTTCTCCCCTTCCTTTCTCTCCACAACATCCATTTACCAATTGACCCTTCCACACCCAGCCCCAATTCCTCCAGACTCTTTCTCCAGGGACTCTCAGAACCAAGAAATAAAAATTTATTCAGTAATATTTTCAAGAGCAAAATAAAGGTCAACAGCCACCCAGCCAATTAATTACATTTTAAATTCCAGTTGATATCCTTGGGAAATGTACGTTTAAATGTTCTCATTTAACTTTCAAATATGAAAGAACTATTTTTTACTTTATGTGCAAGATACTTACATACCTTAGATTCATATCAGAACTAAAATGAGTTTAGAGAAATTTCCATTTCACAGGTAGGGAAACTGAGTCCAGAGAAGGTAGTGATTTGTCTAGATGCCTCTTAGGTAGCCACTAATTGGACCATAGCAAACTTCCACTACAATGAGCTGATTTGGTGAAGGATAAGAAAGCAAAGTGTTGCTGAAGATGCTGCAGGTGGATGTGGAAAGCCCCATAACTGAAATCCTCATGTAGCACCTAATGGCTAGGAATGTCATTTTTGGATCCATTCTGCCTAAGCTTGAAGCCTGATCCACTGCTCACCAGCTAGGTGACCTTGAGAAAATTATTTTATTTTCTCAATATCATCTGAAAAATGGAGATTATAATAATAGTCAACTCTATAGTGTTGTAGGAATTTTATGAGCTAACGTGGGTAAGTGCTTACTAACATGAAAAATATCTAATAAATGCTAGCTAGTATTGTATTATTTTTTATTGATGTTGCATTAACTATCACTAACTTGTACTAAGTCATTTTAAATGCTGTCAATTTCTTATCTCAAAGGCTCAAAAATTATTCATTATCAGGTTAGCAAACAGCTGGATGAGTCAAATGGGAAAGGATAAAGAGGATAAAACCACCCAAATTACATGAAAAGATTAAAAACCTATGTCTAGAATAGTCATGTATGAAACTTGGAATTAGCACTACAAAAATCAGTCTTAGGATTTCAGTGAGAGAAACAGAAAAAGCAATGGACACTTTCTTTGGAAAATAGGGGTAGCTTATCCAAAGCTTTAACACCTACCCCCGAACAAAGAAAAGGGACAGAGAGAGTAACCCACCAGGCCTCCTAACCACTCTTCAGTCTATCAAAATGTAACATTTCCAGCCGTTCCTTCGGACATAACCAAACCAGGCATCAACACTCTTAATGAGAACACCAGTGAGTCTTAATCTCCCCTGATAATATCTGACTCCATCTTCTCAATGATGAACACATTGAAAACACGAGACTCACTTTAAGGAAACCTACAAAAAAGTTGTTCCAAGCAGAATGAACTTCCAAAGTTGATTTCAGCCATCTTTCAACCCAAAGGAGAAGAGAAGATCTTGGAAATCCACTTAAAAAAAACTCCCCAAACAAAAACACCAGAGGGCAGATGCTATCCTCCCCCCACCCTCCGGCCCCGTTCCCCCTCTTAATTGAAAACACATCTCTTATAAAAATTAAAATACTAGTATCATGGAACAAAGAGCTAAAGTCACCCCCCCCCCACACACACACACTCTCTCTCTCCTCCAATCACAGATGCTAAAGGAAGCGCTAACAGCTAGGCACTCACTTAACTCACCATCTCCACCAAGCAACCATTTGTGGTCTTAAACACAACCACACAGCTCTTTTCTGATTCACACTAAAGTGACACAGAAGTCCCTCTCCATCACCCCAGGTGCTTTTACCAGCAGCTCCTTGCTCCTTTTCTTGGGAGGTGAAAGACATCTTCGCCTTCCCACATCTCAGTTCCTGGCACCACCCAGCCAGGCATGGGTGGGAGCTGGGAGCTGGTCCATCCCCGGCTGGCTCTGCCGCAGAGAGCTTACCTGAGCCCGGACAAAGAAGCAGCACCACACCATGGGGCGCTCCGACCTCATCCACGCAGAGTCCCCCGCCCCTAACTGCGACGGAGCCCTGCAGACAGGATTCTCTGAGCTGAGCAGAGCATGGTTTCCCTGAAGGAACTCCTCCCCGCTACTTGGGCTGCATGACAGGAAGTGACAGGGGGCCATCAGTTACAAGTGTCAGAAGCTGAGACCACACCAGCCAAGAGCTCTCCACCTCTGGCGGTTTCCTTGCCTGCTGCTGGTTTTTCACAGCACTGTGCCTTTGGGCATTCAGAGGCACACCAGAAATTCCGTGTCTGGTTGGCAATCCCCAGCCTGTAAGAAACAATGCTCACTGGATCCCCACCTAAAGCCATGCGGGGCACTCCGGCAGCTCTAAAGAAAGAGTTCGCTGCTAGAATCTCAGGCCTTGAGTCTGGACCTTTGCAGACCGAAACCCAAGCATCAAGTGGAGACAGAGAGAGAAGGGATGCTGGAAGAACTCTGTGTCTTCAGAGCGGAATCAATAGTTCACTTGAACTTAACCCAAGAGTCAGCAGCCCTGCCCAGGACACAGAGCCCTCACTGAATCCCAATTTCATAGCAACTAATAAATGAGAGTGGTGATAAATACCACACCCATCCGTTTCTTTTCTTTCTTTCTCTCTTTTTTTTTTTTTTCCTGAGGCAAATCTTCTCTTGAGAGCCCCTTCAAAACAGCTGCCTCTGGAAACCTCCCTTTCCGCTTTTGATATGGATCACAAAAGGCCTTACTGCTCTTCTCAGAGTTATTATGGGAATATCTGATGGCGAACATTTCTCATTTTATGAAACATTTCTCTTTTCACAAGGATGAACACCTCGCCTGGGTCGCCTGCCTTTTTACAAAACCCAGACTCCTTGGGTGACACAGATTGTCTCACAGTGACCTGCAAAGTTTCAGGTGAAAACTATGCCCTGTTCAACTCCTCTCCACAAACAATTCAACACGCCACCCTCTTTATATAGTACCAGTGGGTCTCAAATCCAAGGACACATAATTCTAGTGCAGCTTTCCATGATTTGTTTTTAGTTTTCAGTTTTCTGGTGGAGTACTATTTGATTTGCAACTCTTAGCTGCAAAGATTTAGGCAAAGGTTTCTGGGGGCTGTCTTACAAATACACAGATTTTTAAGAGCCTGCACTTGTCTCAGCCCTGAGTAAAGTGGGGGACCCAGCAAAGAGAGAATGAGCTTCAATCCAAGACTTGACTCTAGAGCGGACAAGAAAGCAGGCTCTTTCCATCCTCGCGCTGCTGTGACCTTGCCCCTCACAAAGGGCCTCTGGAGAGTGCCTTTTACTCTGCAGACATTACAGAAGGCACTGGGCTCTTGAAGCACAAAGATGAACCACTGATGACTGGAGAACAAAATAAGGGCTGCCAGGGTTTCCCCCTGCCCCCTGCCACAAAAAAAAAAGTACTGAGGGGCCAAGAAATGGCTGAGCTGAGCAAATGTATTTTTTTATGGGGACAAAGTCTGGGAAGGCTTCTCAGAGCAGGAGATACATGAGCAGAATTCTGAGGGGCTTTCTAGGCAAAAGAACTGGCAAGGGCAATAGTGGGGAAGTGCAGGCCCACAGGGTGCTTTGCAAGAAAAGCAAATGCTTTGAAAGCACTGCTCTGACAGACTTGAGTCTTACTTCAAGTCTTGAAGGTGTCCTATCTGTTTGGAGAAAGAAGGAAGTGAAATCACTGTGAAAAAGCTCAGCCCTTTCAGGCAACCATCTGGGTCACCTCAAAGCCCACATGTGGTACCTACCAGGTCTGGCACTCAGGAAATACTCAGCGATGCATGTCAAAAAAAAACAAAAACAAAAAAAAACAGCAGAGCCCACAAAAGGTGGGTTTCAGCTCAATCTTGGGATCCCCTATTTCCAAAAGTCTGACTCCCCACAAAGTAAGCCTGGGGTAGGTGGTGGCTGGTCAGGGAGGGAGGGAAGGCATTCCTAAAATGGCCTCTTACCCTAGCATCCTGCATAGAAAGGGGCCTGTAAATAAGCTGAGATTACCCAGCTCTGGAAACAGCTCAGCTAATGAAGAATGTCAATCTCCTGAGGACCCATGAGGTTCCCATAAGCCCAGTCACTACTCTGCTGGAGGACTTTCAAACAAGCCACTTCACAGAGCTCCAGCCACCAGGGCCAGCATCACCCCAATGAGTATCCAAAGGAAAGGTAACATGACCATGGCACACCAGACTGTCTTTCTTTTCTGGGGGAGGGAGGGCACATTCACGTCAACTAATCCAAGAATGATGAAGCCTGACTTCTGGCTGCTGACTATGAATGAGAAAGAAGAACCAAAACCCGTGGGCTGCAGCACTTTGTGGAGGAGGTGGAACTTGAGTGGGCCCCAGGGCAGGTAGCAGTGAAGGAGTGCGGAAGGGCAGGAGACCCAGCAGGTGCCCTGGCAGAGGAAAAGGAAGGAAAGAGCAGGGCATGGCCATCTCCTCTGACAGCCCTGCTTTGACCAGAAGCAAGAACTCCAGTAATGAAATTGATCCAGGCAGAGGGCATCTGGGAGGAAACTTTCAATACAACGAGCCTGCTGTGCAGAGCTCAGGCTCATTTTCAGCTTTAGAACGGGAGCGTATAAAGGAAGAGGAATGTGGGTTTTCTCTCCATGGCACCTGGGATACTCAAGTATTCAAATATGTTTTTCTACTAATTTTTAAATTTCAGTTTCTTTAAAGTTTATTTATTTATGTTGAGAGAGAGAGCACAAGCAGGGGAGGGGCAGAGAGTGGGAGAGACAGAATTCCAAGCAGGCTCTGAGCACTGTCAATGCAGAGCCCAATGCAGGATTCAGTCCCACGAACCATGAGATCATGACCTGATCCAAAATCAATAGTTGGATGCTCCACCGACTGAGCCACCCAGGCACCCCTAATTTTTAAATTTTAAAAATAACATGGTGTCATTATAATATATTCAAAGCATACATAAATATATAGTGTAAAAAAGCAAGTCTTCCCAAGGGCCCTGATTTTTTTCTCCACTCCAATCCCACCTGCCAGAGGCACCCACCTCAAAGCCAGCAGTAGATAAAGGGGATATAAACCCAAATGCCTTGGGGCCAGGGGTCAGGTACCTGAAAGGAAAGCCTGGGTGGGCCCAAGGGCACCACTGAGTGTACGGTCCCTAGGTCAGCTCCAGCTTACTGGGGACGACATTCCAGTTTTTCAAGAGAAGCTGGAAACTCCAGGTTGATATAAAATCTCACAATTTTTAAAATGCTGGCAAGAAATTCATTATTTTAAAAAGTGCTATACACAGTTGCTGGCTGGATTTGACCCAAATGCCACCAATTTGGCAGTCCTTCCAGACACTTCCTTCTGTCTAAACACACACAAGTCGCTGTGTACACATTTTATTTTTTATTTATATTTTTCAAAAATGGGATGGTAACATTATCCTACCTCTTGCTTTTTTCACTTAACATCCAGAACATCCTTCCACCTCATACACATTTTAGACCCATACAGCCGAGCACGCCATGGTACGGAAGTATCTGAATTCATTAGCCCCTGGCCTGTGAACATTCTGCAAACATGAAAGATGCACTTGAAATGTCGCCTCTCAGTTACTCATTCTTAACTTTGTCAACACTGAGAACATAATTCATGATGAAAGTGCACCTGTGTGCAGATACTAAGACATCCTAAAGCCACAGTTAACGAAAACTATAAACGGTGACTGCAGACTTTTGATGTTTTCACAGGAGAACTTGCTATGCAGTTTTTCACTTGACCTTCACAAGTGTCCTGAGAGAGGCCCCACTGTTATCTCTACTGTACAGAATTTTTAAAAACTGAGACTCAAACAAGTGGCAGGAGCCTACCCGAGAGGGCCTACAGGTGGCAGGGTCGGGAGTAGAGCCTGGGTGGGCTGACTTCTAAGCTCCTGCTACATGCATACAGCCCCTGGAGCAGACAGCTAGAAACCTGCTCCAGGATACTCTGGAATTTGACATATGGCAAATGTTGGACCACAAACCACTGGAGGAGAGAAGGATGGCTAACAAATGGGATAATTCATTTCTTGGAAAGAAAAGCCTCCTTTTAAGGTCCTACTTCACACTCTCCAAGATAAATTCTACATAGATCAGATCAGAGTGAAACGCTAAAAAGAAAAAGAAAAAAAAAACCTATGAAATTCTGGGGGCGTAGGTTCTCAGGGTATAATTTTTTCTTTAAGTGTATGGAACTGAATCATTAGATATTTATAATGGGGAAATACCCATAAGCACCTATAATGCAAAAACTGGCCCCTGTTCTCCCACATCTGGTTAAATAACCATACTGCTGGCAACTTTGTATTGGACGTTGAAGAAACTAGTGCCATAATGCAGACCTACCTAAGTTACCACCACATGCTTCCTCGTGATGCTGGAACTCAGTGATATGTTTCCTGTGCTGTCATTCTATATACCTCACAGCATTTTTCTGTTGAGAAGTTTCAAGCAGTTTTCTCACCAAAAATATTACAAGAAACATATTCATCGGGGTTGTGATCAGTTCATTTACATAAAATAAAATGGTGAACTTTCAGTAGAATTACTTCATTAAAAGCTGGTGACTAATGGTGGTTTCCTCCATTTGAATTTTACTCTGGTTCTTCAATCCCTTTCCTATTTGTACCCAAGAAGCCACAGGTTTCACAAAAGCTTGGTCTTGGCTGGGAATTTCAGGGTCTTGGACCATTTTCCATTTGAAGCCTGACACTTTAAAATGATTCCACAAACTGAATGGAGAAATTGGTAGTGACACAATCTCACAAAAATGGGATGGTAGCAGGAACCAAATGAAAATAGTATATTGCACATTGATTTAACCAAGTTTCCAATATTAGAAAATCATTTTTCACAGATCTTAGGCTTTGGAAGCTGTTATCAAATTCAAGTAAGACTAAGAAAAAGCAAAAATTTGTGTTGTGATGGGCAGGGGAGGTATGGTACTACTGGGTGGTGTTACTAGGTTGGCACGAAGGCATAATGCACAGCAAGTCAGTGAGAAATTAAAAGAACTTTAAAGTCTTTAGAGCCTGGGAGTTACTTGTGGTCATACACTCTTATTGAATGTCTTCATATCCACTCCTCAGTGCTGGAAGTGTGGTTAACCCAAGAAAAACTTGAACAACTACTCTGCCCCCTTTACCATGAATCACTGACAAATGGGGGGTCCAGACCCCACTCCAGGCCAAGGCTGGTAGGATGCAAGATGGTTTAACTCAAGAGACTCAGACCATTTGAAAATGCTGATACTCTTCTAAAGTCCTGCTTAACATCTCAGCTCAAGATTACAAAATGATGAGAAGAATGTGGGAGCAAACCTGGCTGCCCAAGGTCAAGAATGAATAAATAGAAAAGTCTTCATCTATGGTTTCAACACAAGCACTAAAAATAAATGAGGCTTGAACATGGAAGTCTCAACAGACTGCTAATCATGGCTAATCTTGGATGCTTATCTTGCTGGTTTCGTTACGAGCAATAGCCTGAGCGCTGTATTTTTTCTCTCTAAACAAATCTGAACATTTATAATCAAATTCCTCACATTATTTTGGCAACCAACGCATAGACAGCTATTTTAAAAAGCAAATGAGAAATACAGAAAGCTGCCTTCTGATGTGTGCTGTGAAGCAGCCACGGGTCCTGGTCTCTGGGGTTCCACCTTCTTCACAAACATAAGCAAGGGCAGCCTGGAGAACTCCCACATGCTGCAGACTGGGGCACTAGCAAATAAGCCCATTCGATTTATTGCTCAGAAACACGAACACCCGGAGTACAGCTTTTTCAAAGGACTGCCAAGACCTCTTTGTTTTACTGTCAGTTAAAAGTGAAACTCCAGTGGGTTGCTGACCTCTGCCCAATTCTAAGGAAAAAGAAAGGCTTAAAAACTGATTAGCTGATATCTATCAGCCAAAGAGCTTCCTTACTTGGAAATGAGAGTTAGTATTTGGCGCAATACTGTCAAAATTGATTAGAAGTGGAAAATCTGAATATGAGCAGTGGTATTCCTAACACCTGAATACTCAGGAGGATTTTAAAAAGGAATGTGCTCATATCAAAAAACAACTCTTGACAAACTGAATTTCTGAATTAAAAATATATAACAAAAGTAGAAATAACTTTTGTAAAACAGTTTTTCATCATTATTTTGACTCCAGAGTTCTCCGTAAGGATAATCTCTGGGAACAGCTTAGCTGTCTGGAATAATGAACAGCATATTAATGCAGTAGCTCTGTGATCTCTGGCTCTACCATTGACTAGTTGAATGACCTGGTAACTCCGTTCTTAACTTCCTTGACCCTTAGTTTCCTCATCTGTGAAACAGGAATAATGATTCCATTATCCCTTGAGGGGTTGTAGAGAGGTCTGTAGGAATCTAACTAATACATGTGTTTAAAAGCAGAACAAAAGATGATGAGAACACTGGGGGTCATTATATCATTCTTACATAAGTTAAAATTTTTCCATAGTAAAATATTTTTTCAAAGACCAAATTAAAAAAAGGGGGCACCTGGGTGGCTCAGTTGGTTAAGCATCCAACTTCAGCTCAGGTCATGATCTCGCAGTTCGTGAGTTTAAGCTCCATGTTGGGCTCTGTGCTGACAGGTTAGAGCCTGAAGCCTGCTTCAGATTCTATGTCTCCTTGTCTCAGCCTGTCCTCTGCTCACACTCCTTCTTTCTCTCTCTCTCTCAAAAATAAATAAACATTAAAAAAATTTAAAGACTGAAAAAAAGCACAGTAATAATTTCTGTACTTATTTTTTTTCAAGCAGAAAAGGAGGTTTTTTGGTGTAATTATGGACATTGGTTCAAATTTTCCTCTTAGCAAGTTGAAAAGTTGGTACCAAATCTGAAATTATTTTATTTTTACCCTGATTTGAATGACAACTGTCAACTAGACATCTAATAAGAAAAAGGCAATGGAAGTTTGCAATTTCCTCTTCCCCTTCTTCGTTCCAATAGAAAAAACAAAAACCTGAAGGTGGTGAAAACTTAAGTCCTATTTACTTTTTCAATATTATAATGCTGACTTCCTTGAAATCCCCATGTCTCTCTAAAAAGTTCAAGACTAATATAAAAATACCCCCCAAGAAAATATCAAGAGATTGAAAAAGTATGTCTTCCCCCATGATTCAGAGCATTCATTCTGCCTACACCACAGTGAAAGTGTTTTTTTGTTTTATTTTGGTTGGTGTGGATCCATGTGTACTTGAAGAGTAAATACTGCCACTCTTTTCCTTAAATCAGGATCAGAAAGGCATCACCCAAACCCTGGAAACCAGCAAACCAAGCAAGGGGTACTCAGAAAAGGCTTCTAGCTGTCACCCAAGGGAAGCTCAGGACCTTCTCCCTGATTAGTGCTCTGTCCTGGAAGCTGTCCCTTTAAGTCAGACTTCCTGGTAAGGCTCAGAGATTTCCGCATGCAGCTTCCTGGAGACGGTGTAAGATAAACAATAAACTTTGCAGCAAAATCTTGGACAATAAGCCCCACATGGCCATAACAAGAAGCAATTATAAGCTCTGACAATGGTGAGGGCATTTCCAACAGGAATGCAAATCTGTGATAAACATGGGGGAAACATGCTACCCTACACACCTGCACAAATTAAACTAATTTAAAAAATAGTTCCAGCCTCTCAACAGATTGAGAAATATTGCTTCCAAATTTGGCACTATTTTTCTTAAATCATTGTCTAAGAGGAAGGCAGTCTGATCTATCTTAAAGTACTACCACCTATTGATGAAAGCTGCTGAGGCCAAAGGACTCTCCATGAATCACTTACTCCACATGTCTCTGTGAGGGCCATTTATCCCTCTGGGTACTCTGCAGTTCAACTGTCTTCCTAGGTTTGGGAAAGCCCCAACTCATGAACGAGAGCTCATGTTCTACCAAAAGAGATGAGGATGCCACACACTTTCTTTCCCAGCGTCCCTTGCAGCTAGGGAATGAGAGCATGCGCTAGGCTCAGCCAATCAGATACCCAGACCCCAGACGTGGCATCAAAAGCTGGTGTGAGACCAGCAAGGACACTGCAGACTCTATTCCTGTGGTGGTGGCAGCAGCGAGTGCCAACTGACCAGCCACATTAGTTGGCACAACCCAGGCTATCTACATCCACCCAGCAGTGGCAGCAATGGTGTGCTTGTAGGAAATGTTTGGTGGTGTAATTTGAGGTTGTTCCTGGTTCCCTAATACTTCCCCAATTCTCTGAGCTTCCTATATCCTGTAGCAAATAATAAATTCCTTTTCTGCTTAAATCAATCAGAACTGGGTTTGGGGGTACCTGGGTGGTTTGGTCAGTTGAGCACCCTACTTCAGCTCAGGTCATGATCTCACGGCTAGTGAGTTCAAGCCCCACATTGGGCTTGCTGCTGTCAGCATGGAGTCCACTTTGGATCCTCTGTCCCCCTCTCCTTATGTCCCTCCCCTGCTGGTGTTCTCTCTCAAAACAAAAACAAACCTGGGTTTTATTGCTAGGGGTTAGTTCATACACACAGAACACAAGATAGGTTAAAGCTGAAATAATCCAAAATCTGATCCCACAGAATGATTCTGAGCATAAGCACTGAATCACTTCTTTAACATTTCAAATTCAATCCAAACACTGTCCCTTGGCCTACAAGATCTTGCATCCATTGGCCTCTATCTCCTCCCTAGACCTTATCTCATTCTACTATCCCTCCTTCTCCCAAGCTCTGGTCACACTTTCTGTTCCTCATCAAGGTATTGCCTGCCCCAGGGCCTTTGTACCTGTTCTCCAGAAAACTCTTTCCTCCAAATCTTCACATTGCAGCAGGATTCTTCTCATAGTTTGGTCCCAGCTTACAGGAAAGCTTCCCTCCCAAACTAATGGATCACACTCCCTGCCCCACCATTTATCCTCTAAATGACACCCTGTTGATTCTCTTTCCAGCGTGTATCCTGTGATTAATTTATTTAATTATTAATAACATTAAAAACCACTACTGATTGGAAGCCTGCTATGCACCAGATATTAAACATTTCATTCTATGACCACTCTATGAGATAGGTACTTTTATTATCCTTAGCTTATATAGATGAGGAAGCAGGCTCAGAGGGGTTAAGGAAGTTGTCCAAGCTCAGCAGTAGTGGGATAGGGATTTGAACCTAGGTCTGTAACATGGCTCCTTACCACAGTGTTCATTCAGGCAGTTGTCTGATAGCTACTAAATGAACATCAACCACAATGTAGACTCTGGAGCAATAGGACAGCCCCCGTTCTCATGGAGCCTATAGCCTGATGTTCCAGCTCTATCACTGGTTATTGTCTCTATTATCCACAGACTGTGCTTAGGGAAGAAATGCAGACAGGCATGCATAAAGAGGGTGCAGGGTCCTTCATTCAACAGGAAAGTACCCAGGTCTGTACTCAAAGCGTTGGGCATACAAAAATATCACAGGAGAACTCATGGGCCAGAGGGAACGCAGACCTGCAAACAATGCTTGCTGCTCAATCTGTTGTGTTCCATGGCCTCAGAATAGCAGGAACACTGAGGAAGCAGCCAGAGACAATTCTCAGGTCCCCCCAGAAAAAGAGCTATTGGAGCAGTTCTTTAGGGATATGTAGGGGCTGCCAGGCTGAGGAGAGGGGAGCCAGAGCTAAGGAGAGAGGTGGGGAGATGTTTCAAGGGCTGTGGGAGGGATGGAGTGTAAAGGCTGGGAGATGGGAAGGTTGGAGCCAAGGTAGAAATGCCAACTCTATCCTGTGGAAGGTGACAAACAAGAGTAAGATTTTCAGCAAGAACAGGCACATAATCAGATATGAATTCTTTTTGTTAAGAACAGTGGCCATGACTATATAATACTGGTGATATGCCTTGGCACCTTATTTCCTATTTTAAAGTACACATATATAAACATATCAGCTCAAAGCCAGTAATGTAACAACAACAAAATTCCATTTCTATGCTTCCCAACTCCCTCTCCTTGCTGAATGAAAAGTGAGATAAATTTCCTCTCCCAACAGGAGTTAAGTACAGCCATTCTCTCCTGTAATGTGAAATTACACAGAGCTCTCACGTCAGTAATTTATGGAGAAAAGAAGGAATTCCCCCGCCACTTGACTTTACAACTCCAATCACCTCTGCCCAGATTCCCCTAGTGTGATAACAAGAACTTCACCTCTGGGTTGTGTCATTATTAAAACGAAAGGCTGATTTTTATTTTTTTAAGAACATACAAGGTTGAGGCATAAATGGCCTCCTGTGTTGAATGAGCACCTGGGTGCTGTGAGAAGGATCCTCAGAACCACCCTCTGAGGCTAGGTAAAGCCAACCACATAGTAACAGGCCCTAGTTTGCGGCTAAGAAGGTCTGGGAACCCCCAAGGCCAGCTAAGGTGGCAGGGGCATAGCATCTGGGAAGTAGACTGGAAATCAATGAAAGCACCTTAGCACAGGAGTGAGGAATAGAAATTCTGAGCCAAACAACCTGAATTCAAATCCTTATGCTTATTCTGTAACCTCTGGTGATTTACTTAACCTCTCTGTACCTCCATTTTACCATCTGTCAAATGGGGGGTAATAAGAGAGTCCACCACACAAGGGAATATATATTTATATTTTAATGTAAATTTAACATTAACTTTGATTTAATTTAATGTTAAATTTATATTTAACATACAAATATGTTATGTTATATACAACATTATATAATATAGTAAATAATAATATTATTATGATCTACTTTAACCCAATTTAAGAAAGAATTTGTCAGGAGGCCCGGGTAGCTCATTTGGTTGAGCATCTGACTCTTGATTTCAGCTCAGGTCCTGATCCTAGGGTCATGGGATTGAGTCCCGCATTGGATTCCACGCTCAGCATAGAGCCTGCTTAAGATTCTCTCTCTCCCCCTCTGCCCCTCACCCCCACTCTCTCTCTCTCTCTATCTAAAAAAAGTAAATAAATAAATAAATAAATAAACAAACAAACAAAAGAATTTGTCAACAAAAATGAGAGGTCTGAGGAGTAGAGCCCTGGGAGCAGATGCTGGCAATACTCATGCAGTGATTTCTGAACACCTTTAGGTGACACTGACACGAACGTGAAAACTTTAGGCAGCTTGCTGAGCCAGAGTCTAGGCTCTACCACACATGAGCCACAGACTTGGGGGAGTCACTTAGTCCTTAAAACCTTGACTTCCTCATCTCTGCCAAGGGGATAGCAATAGCAACTCCATTACACATTAAGTCAAGTACTGGCACTCAACTTTATATGCATTTTTCACAGATAATCTCCCCCAACAACACAGTAAATCATATACAATTTTGATGTCTATTTTACAAACAAGAAATCCCATGGCTCAGAGATGTTAATCAAATTGCCAAAGGGTACACAGCTAGACTGACCTCTAGGAAGTCTGACCCAAACCAGTACTCTAAGCCTCTGTCAATTCTGTATACCTGTGAAGCATGAGAGGGAGGCATCATATTCCCTCTGCAGGATGAAGGGTAACTGATGTGTGCCTGGGAATTGTCACTGAAGAAGGGTGTGACAGACCCCTGCCCTTATGGCACTTGCTAGGCCATGAAACTTCCCCTCGTTCAGCACCTCCTATGTGTCAGGCACATGATGAGTGCTCATCACATCATCACCATCTTATCACCATGGCAACCTTCCAAGGCAAAGACTGGCGGACTCTGAGGTTCAGAGAGGTTGAATTTTTGGTCCATGGGTCACAGAGTTTGTCAGCAGTTAGCATCCCAACACACATCTCGGTCTGTCCTACACCTACTCAGACTTGTGGATGGGTTCTGAAACACCCTTAGTGTCCCTCAAGCGCCCCACTCCCCCTCATTACCTGCCACTCTGAAAGCACGAAGCTGCTTATTCTGCACCAGGATAATGACCACGGGGGCCGAGCAGGGCCATGGCACAAACTATAATTACTGCAGACAACAATTTGCATTCCAAATCTGAAATGTGTTCAGGGCCTCACTTGAGCCCTGTAATCAGCTTAGCCTCTGCCCAAATCTCTCTATATATGAAGACATACTTGACGCCCTGAGCCACAGCAGAGTTTAGAAAATCTGCCTCTGCCCCCAGCAAACTGCCATCTGAGGAAAAACCATGCTGAGAAATGGCCAGGGTTGAGTGAAATTTAAACCCTGGAGAGGTCAAATTCCTCTGCTGCAGAACAAGGCAAACAGCAGCCAGGATAAGGGACAGGCAGGGCAAGACCAGTAAATAATTAAAGTCAGGAAATGCATTACATAACACATGGGCCTCAGTGCCCAGAGGTGGAATGGACCCCCTTGCCTCTTTTATCACATGGTGCTGTCTTGCCTATGAGTCACTTGTCAGGGTGTGGTGGTCCAGCTGCCCAGGACAACACAGGACACCTACTAGATCAGCCAGAGGCACATTATGAGAAAAAAAATACGTCATCTGCATCAGAGAGAGGGTTCTGGGAGGACCTTTCCATGGACAAAGAATGCTATGATTCGGGTACTCCCAGGTGGGGAAGGAGGGTATAGCAAGGATAGTGGGGTTGCCAGAATTTTCAACCCTGCCTCTGGCCTATTTTACTCTATCTGAATCCCAGAAGGATTTGTACTAAGTGGCTGGAGTCCCAGGTTCTGGTTAACTGGAATTCACCATGGCTCTACTTTCTTTTCGTAGAGAAAGAGGACAAACCACATGTCAACTTCCATCACCCCAAATCCAGATGGAAGACTGTCACCTGAAACCTTTACTGAGTTGACAGTATCTGCAAGCAGAATGTAGACTCCCTAAGAGTCACAGTGTTTCTCAAATCTTCCTATGCCACACATCAGCTGAGGAGCTTGAAAAAATGCAGATTCTGATACAGGTCTGGGGTAGGGCCTGAGATTCTACTTTTTTAAAAAAAAAAAGTAGGTTTCATGCCCAGAGGGGAGCCAAGTGTGGGTTTTGAACTCATGACCCTGAGAACATGACCTGAGCTGAGATCGAGAGTTGGATGTTTAACCAACTGAGCCACCCAGATGCTCCAAGATTCTGCTGATACTGCCCCATGGACCACACTATGAGAACCTTTGCTAGGAGACATGCTAGTGGCTTAGGCCAAAAAAAATTCATATTTTCTATGCTTCTATAGTCACGGTGTTGAGCAGTGACTTCATTTTAAGAGCAAAGAAGTAAACTCAAGCACTAGGTACCTTTAAAGTTCTTGTTTCCAAATTATCTCATTGGTGGTTAACAGGATGAATGTTCTTGAAGGAAAACTTTGTTTAAATGCTATTAACTAAGGAAAACCCAGGAGATCTTCCACTGGCTGAAGTTTCTGGAATAGCCCTGGATCCTCTGATGTTCAAAGGACCTGAGGCATCAAAAGACAACATAGCTGGGGATCTTGCCTTTGCCAGTGTTCTCATTCACTGATGCTTGTCTCCCATTCAGCAGGGTGGCCAGCCCACTGCAGGTATGGTTATGTTCTAGGAGCTGAGTAACCTGCTAACCCAGTCTATCCGTTGTGGCTGAGGACCTCTTAGGGACTTGAGTACTGTATCATCAGTCACAGATTGCAACTTCCCAACCAGACAGGCACCTTAATAAAATCATTCAACTAATTCGATGCATTTTTTAAAAAAACTGGCTGAAGTCGGCTGCCCTGTCCCGTTATGCAAACAGTACACAATGAATTGCTGATAGCATCTCCTCACCATTGCCAACACAAACCTTGCCAGGCCAGGAGAAATAAGCCCAGTGACTGTAAGCAACAATAGTTGCATGAGTTTGTTTAAATAAACATAACTAACAACAGGTAAAAATGTTTTTATCTCCTCCCATTGCCAAGCCAGAGACTTTTCAGATTGAATTCTTGCAGAAATAAAACCAGTGTTAAGTGTAAGAGACAGAAGGTGGCTAAGGAGAGAACACCCAGAAAGCCAACACTGTGTTTCTTCCAGAAACACACATGGAGACACCGATTTTTGAAATTAGTAACTAGAACACATAAAACCAAATTAATTCACTTACTTGCATTCTCTGTTTACTGTTTCACAGTAAGGATTTTGTTTCTTTCCTGTTCTTGTCCACTTGTCCATTTGTATGCACTTTTTGATATTTGCCCTTTGAGTTGGCTAGTGGAAATATTTCTTAATATATTAAAGAAGTTTGATACCACTAAGTAACATAACATTACACATAAGAGATGTAATAGGCAATATTCGCCTTTAAACCAAAACTCCAAAATAGAAAAAAAAAAAGTACAAGTGGACAAGGAAGGGAAATGAGCATTTATAAGAGGGATGATGTTCAAGTAGGAGGCACCATCAATGAGGGAGTTTGGGGTACCACGTCAGAATGACTCATGAAACAAGATGGAGAAGTCACTTCCTAAGCAATGGATATCAGGACAAAAGGAAAAGCGAATCGAGGACAAGTATTTTAGTGGCACATACGCAGAGCCTCTTAGTCACTCTGGATAATGAGATGACTATATTTTAAAAAGAAGGAAAAAAACATGACATCAAGACCATAAGAATAGGCAGCAGGTTTTATTATGTTTCAAGAACAGCCAATCTTGTCCATTTGTACCAATAATGCATACTTGAAAGCACTATTCTGGTCTAAAACTCAAGCTTTTTTCTTCCTTGGGAAGTTTTAGAATTTGGCGATAAACATACATGCCTGGCAAAAGTTTGGCCCAAGAAAAATGCATTTGATTTTAATTACTTGTAACACAAGTAATTTAACTCTTGTAAGACAAGAAAAATACTTTGCAGGGGGAAGGGTATTTTTAAAAAGCCAGTATCTTTTTGACCCCCAAATTACTAAACCAACCTTGTAATCTGTAGTCCTCTGAGTTTCAATAATAAACTAACCCAAAGAGAAGGAATGCACAGGCTGCCATATTAAACATTTTCCTCTAGTTTTCCCAAAGTGATATTCCAAAGTAGTGTCCCAAGCTATCATCCAGAACCCATCAGCATAATAGACCCCAACTTAGTAAGAAGCAATTGAGTTACCTATTAATTCTTTGGGATATTAACTCTTTGGGGGATGATTTCTTTCTTGGCTGAGTACATAGTATTCATTCTTATTAAGATGCTTTACTCCCCTCTCAAATACCCAAGTAAGATTTATGGATTTGTTGTTGTTAGAAAAGGAAGATGAAATTCCTCCAAGTTAACCTTCTCCCAGTTCTCACATTTGAAACTCCTCCATAAACAGATGCCTTATTTTAAAATTCCATCTTAAGTAACTACAGGATTTAGGCCAATTCATTGAATTTCTGACTTTGATTTATTCTGGTGGCCTATTGGGATAATTTTTCTTCTTAAACCTTAAAAGCTAAAACTCCACTTGAAAATTAAAGTTCATATATCTCTCTCCTCACCTCAATTTTTCTTCTTTATTATGAAAATTACATACGTACACACCTTGTAGAAACTTGGGAAAAAACAAAACAAAACAAAATGTCCCTTCAAACTCACTTACTGGGAGGAAATCATTATTAATATTTTGGCACGTTTAATTTTTTTATAGCAGAATCATTACTGCATATACAATTTTATTTCCTGCTTTTAAAAACATGCTAAACATTTTCACTGAATAACACTCTTCCTCAACAACCCTTTAGGGCTGCATAATACATGCTCATAAGGATAAGACACAACTCACCAAATGTCCCACATTATTGGACATTTAAACTTTTCGCACTTTTTTCTATCATGATAATGACGGCTGCACTAAACACTTTTGTGCATATATCTTAATCCACATGTCTGCTGACTTCTACAGGATAGATTCATAGGAGTGGAATTATTGGGCCAATGACCATAAATATGTTTATGGTTCTTGACACAAACAGCTTTCCAGAAAGATGATCAAGTAATAATGCTGCTAAACACCTGTGAGAGCATCCGTCCTACCACACCCTTACTAGCATTCCAAATTACCACTTTTTGAGAGGCGGGGGGTGGAGAGGTGGGGGTGGGGGGAGGAGGAGAAAATCTTAAGCAGGCTCCATGCCCAGCACAGAGCCTGATGCACGGCTTGATCTCACGACCCTAGGATCGTAACCTGAGCCAAAATCAAACATCGGACGCTCAACCGCCTGAGCCACCCAGGCACTCACCATATTACCACTTTTTAAAAGGCTGATTAAATCTGTAGGTGAAAAACAACACTTTGAAAAATTTCCAATCTTTAGACTGACCTGCTGAGGTCAATGATTTCAAATGTTCCCTCAGTATCAAAATAATCTTCTTTTACCCTTCAAAACATGATGCTAATTTTTCCCAGGTATAAAAACGCAACGAAAACCACAAACATGAGAAGAATGTTGACATTTGTTAGATATTTTCATTGGGCAACTAAGGTGCCATGGTTAAGAAGCCAAGAACAGCCAGTTCGATGTACCAGTCTGTGACGGCACAGAGATACAGCCCGTGCAGAGAGATGCTAGCAAAATAAATTAAGAACTAAACCCACTGCCAAACTTTGCAAGATACATAAGATCTGAATTACTATAGAATAATCACTGTAACCACTATGTATTCCTTCTCACTTAAAGTATTGTATTGACTTTAAGTCAATACCTATCAGAAGGAATACATTAGAACGTTTGAGAATATATGCAGACTACATTCGAAATTCATTCAATAGCTTTCTTATGTAAGAAATTTTCTTTCCTCCCTCTAAATCAGTGCATATTCCCATATATATCTAGCATATCAGTTTTTTTGTTTATTTGTTGAATGGCACATACATGCAAAGAACAAATGTTCCAGACTCCGTCTACCACAACCCAGGGCCTAAAATGATAACTCTATAACATGGAAAAATAGTAGATAAATGGAAAGGTTTTCTACTGTCCTGGAAATGTTTTGGGGTATTTTCCTCACATTCTCTTTCCAGGGAATTTGCCCCACTGTCCCCAGCATTGCCCACATTTTCTGCTGAGTGGACATAAAAGTTGTAGTAGCAGAGGGGGAATAAAGTGTTTATTGAGTACTTACTATCTCATAGACCTGGCGCTAAATATTTGATATGAATTATTTCACTCAATCCTCATGAGAACCCAATGAGCTAGATACATTTTCAGGTGAGGACTCTGAGTCTCAGTGAAGTTAGTCACTTGCCCACACTGGTGAATGGCAGATCCATTTGATCCTGATCCCTGGGCCACACACGACTGGACCGAGGTAGAGGGAAGCCTTTCTAAGAGCTGGCCAGCAGCCTGCCCACCACCTGTGAGGCCCAGCCCAAGAAAGACAAGCTGATGTGATGAGAATTCTCTCAGGGAGTTGGGGATGGGGCCCCTGAGACTACTCTCTGTGCTGTGGGAGAGAGATCATGTCAGGTTACGTCAGACCAACCCAAAGTGCCACATGCATGGAGAAGACACTGGGAGCAGGACCTACATATCAGAAGTGGAAGGCAGAGAAAGGAAAAATGAAACCAACTACAGAGACAAATCCTGGGTTCCTTCCTGCAACTGTATATTCTCTAATTAAACAGCATTTTTCTTGAGGTAGTAGAACAAGTGTTTTTTTTTTTTTCTTGTTTTTGCCAAAAGATCTATCTAAAATATCCACCATGGACAAACTTATGGTTATCAGAGGGCAAGTGAGGGGGGGATGGGCGGGTGAAATAGGTGAAGGGGATTAAGAGTACATTTATTGTGATGAGCACTGAGTGGTGTACAGAATTGTTGAATCTTGTACACCTGAAACTAACATAACACTGAATGTTGACTATACTGGAATTAAAATTTTAAAAAAATACAGAAAGGTGGATTGACATTAATTCATTCATTAATTAACAATATCCACCAAGGAATCTACAGTGGAGTCACTCCCCACTCAGAGACTGCGCTCCTACCAGCATCTACTCTGTCTAGCAAGTTAGCAGCATTTATAACAAACATCTCACTGCTGTGTTCCTCTTAACGTGCCTCTGAATGCCAAGTAGCTGGCATCCCTTAGTATGCTTTCTGGCCCAAAAGTGTTTAACCTGAAACAAACCAGGTCTTTAGACTTATCACTTTATAAATATAAAGGACAGAGGAATAAATTAAATGACATCATAAGGAAACAACCAGATAAATTCAAATGTGAGACACATTCCATTAGCAACTGGGCTGGTCTTTTCAAAAAGTCAACATCATTTTAAAAAGGGGGAAGGTGATGAGGGGAGTATTTACAAATAAAAAAAGACTAAAAGACACCGTAACACAAGAAAATCATAGTCCTCAATTAGGTTAAAAAAATCTAATCAGATGCTGTGCATGACTTTTGAATGGTTTGCGAGGGGCGGTGGGGGGGCAGCCAACGATATAAGACTATTGCAGAAGTATGAATGTGGAATGAATCTTAGGAAGTGTTGGGGACTTATTAATAACTTTCTTAGGTGTGTTACTGATGTTATAGTAATGTAGGAAAACCTCCTTATTCTTAGGACATATATATTGAAGTATTTAGAGGTGAAGGGTAATGGTATGTGCAACTGAATGGCATGGTAAAATAAATCCAAACCGTACACACAGCTATAGACATCTAGATAGATAGAGCGAAACGTTAGTGATTGTTGATTCCAGATGGCAGGCATTCACTGCAGTTATATTTCAACTTCCCATATGTTTGAAATTTTTCATAATAAAAAGTTGAAAAAATAACACACAGAGGAAAAATAATAATCATGGAAACCCCTTGGGAAGGCACCAGCTAAAGCCTGACATCCTTTCTCTCAATAAACCACACTCAATGGTTCCTACTCCACTGCTACAACAAATATTGTACATACATCTTCAGTTTAGCCCCTCATAAGTATTGCTTGTGTTCAGGGAGGATGCTACCCCAGAAGCCCACAACAAGGTCTGAAATCACCATCTTTCCACCGGGACCGACAAAGAGAATAGGTTCACCACTTCATCTAACACTGGGCCGTAAGTTCTCTCCCCAGAGTCTTTTCAATGAACAGGTTTAGTTGAACCTATGTTAATTAAATGTCTATCTGTAACCACTCCGTTGCACCTTCCTCAAATCAGAGCTGTGGTTTTAAATAAATCTTCATCTGTCCCTAAAAAAAGTAATCAGCCTCATTTCTCCTTTTTTTCTTTTTCCTAAACGAGATGTTAGGTCAAATCAGCCCTAAGGATACAAAAACACATTGTGTATTAGAAGCATTCTGCACAGAACATTTCCTCCTTCCTGAATGTGTATTTAACCAGGTCAGGGCACTGGTGGTCCACGTTGCTACTGCAGCATCAAATCCAGCTGGTTTTATTGCCAGCACCTTGTGGAAATCGGCAATAATAGTCATGCACAAAAAAGCTGATCCAGGAGTTGTGTTCATTGAAATTTCCAGAGCTGAATGGCAGAAGGAGAGAGCCTAAGTAGGGGAACAAATGTGGGAGGCTCAAAAACCAAGTAAGAGAAGAATTTTCATCATTAGGCTTATATACGGCAGCACATCTAAAAATGAGCCTTATGTAATCAAGTTGTAAGAAGAAATGCTTTTAGAAAATATTTATTTCAATTACTGAAGATGAGTAAGTATGTAAGCCTTACTCATCTTCAATAATAGAAATATCTTAGTTTATGTTACATATAAGTAAGTGGTTAGTAGGTAGAACATGTGTAATGCAAACAGATAGGAAAGAGTGGAGGGAACAAAAGAACCTAATATTCATAAAGCATGGGTTAATAAATGTTTGTTATGCACTAAGTATGCATGAGACTGGTGAGGTACTAAATATACAGTGGCACTAAATACATATGAGCACTTAACATACATAAGACTTTAACTTTGCTACCTCACCAGAGATACTCATTCTGGCTCCACATGTTCTCTTCCAAAAAAAAAAAAAAAAAAAAAACTGGTATGGTTGGCCAGGTATACTTGTCCCTGAGTCTTTTGATAAAGAAGTCTGTCTTATTGGCCCAGGGCACCTTCAGTCTGTGGGCCTTTTGCTTGAACTTCAACTCTGCATCATCATCATCAACCACATCATCAGTAGGGAAGGCCAATGCAGCAGAGAAAGAGAAAGGATATATTGGGATTGTGGACCCCTGGATTCAGGTGAGATCCTTCCATCCTGCCTACATCCTCTCTGCAGTGTGTTCTTTTACTCCACCTTTTACCCTTCGCTTCTCATTGTGCGTTTCAGTTGGTTAAATGGACATTGTGATTTGAACACTTGAAGGGGGGGTGTTATTTAGAGTCACAAAGAGCTAAACCAAGTTCAATCCATTAAATAGGCCATTGACTCTGAAAAGGAAGAAGTCGATGAGAGAGAAGAAAATCAGTGACAAAACCTTTACCAACCCCCATGCAAGAAGCTTCAATTCCCATCCCCAGCTTCTCACGTGGGCAGGAAACATAAAATAAAACCTAACAGGGAGGGGGAAAGGAAAACTGAGTGGGAGGGTTCAGCTTCAGGAAAGGGATTTTCCAAATAGGTGTATCCCCTGGGTTCTCAACATTACCATCTCCTCCCACATCTGCAAATAGCATCAGGGCATTTTGAAGGTGACAAGATCACTGCCCTGATACTGTTTGTGTGACAAAGGCTAAATTTGATAATAATGAAAGATAAAAAGCTCCACAAAAAGTCTTAACTTTGACAAACTACAAAGCAATATAGAGACTGATTAATAGAATAGAATTAATAAAATATAGCTATTTTCTATTTAAAACCCAAGACTAAGCTCCAACACTTTCCAATATTATAGAAACAGCCATAAGCCATTTCAGAACACAATTTTCCAGGATCGGCTATTATTTCAATGAATCCAGAAAACTTATGTTTTATGTTTTATGAGTAGTCTATTCTTGCTCTCAGATCAGATTGTCATGGTTGAAACAAAACAACACAACACAACACAAAACAAAACAAGGGGCACCTGGGTGGTTCAGTCACTTGAGGGTGTGACTCTTGATTTCATCTGAGGTCATGATCTCACAGTTCATTAGATAGAGCCCTGGGTCAGGCTCTGCGCTGGCAGCGCGGAGCCTGCTTGGGATTCTCTCTTTGCCTCTTTCTCTGCCTCTACCCAGCTCCCTCTCTCTTTCTCTCAAAAAAAAAAAAAAATCATTAAACAAACAAAAACCAAAATAACTAAAAGGACTGCTTCCTCCTACCCAGTATGAAAGAAAAGGAGTTAGTTTTGTCCCCCTGAGGGCCAGACCCTGGGAATCAGGATGACTATCCTCTACTATAGGAGGAAAGGGAGACTTTTGTAGACAAGAATGATCAGTATCTGCCTAGTGCCTCCCCCCTTCTTCCACACATCACTATAGTTAATATAGGAGCCAACACAGTGGTACAGCAGGACCCCAGTCCACGGCCACTGCTGATTGGTCCAGGAGTATCCACCTGACCCAGGCTGGACCAATCAAAATCCCTCCCTAGCAATTTTGGTTCTGAGCGAGAAGAGGCTGCTCTCTGCAGACGGTTGCATTTCCACAGCACAGAAAAATGGAAGAAGTCAATCTGCAGAGAAAATGCAGCAAATAACAGAGGAGTTGGAAGCCCTTCCAGGCTCCTGGTGCCTGATTCCAGTGGCTTCTGAGGCCCCACTGTATTCCAAGAGAGACGCCTCACACCTCTGTAATTTAAAAAACTCTCCTTCTTTAAGCTAATTTGAGTTGAGTTTCTGTCACCTGCAACTAAGATTTCTTAACCCAGAAAACCAAGTCAAAATTATCTTTTACCCTGCACAATGCTAGAACACAAAAAGGGAACAAGTGAACTGATAACTACATGAAATAAGCAAAGGCATCTATAAATTCTGCTTCCAAGGTTCAGAATTTGCACCACTGTCACTAAAGCCACTATGTCCCACAGACGTCACATGTGACCAAAAAAAGAAATTACTTTTGAATCTAAAACTGAGCTTCAGTGTGCCTGGCATATTGTTGGTGTCAGCAGGCTAAAGATGACAGGGGCTTCTCCTCACAGGTCAGCAGCTGCTCTCGAGCTGGCTTCTCTACTGCCTGAAGGGAAATGAGGCAAGAAAGCTGAGCGGAAACCAGACACAGTCAGTTTTTCCCTTTGAGGGGGCACTGCACACAGAAAAGGCATCTCTTAAACACATATTTAGGAAAGTCATTTCAGGTGTAAGAGAACTCTAATTATAAGGGGCTAATATTTTCTGCACACTTAACTACCTGGAGGCATTATTCAGTTCACTTTACACTCATCATAACCAAGTCTCAAGTTTCAAGAAGATGGCATTATTGTCCCCATTCTGCCGATAAGGACCTGATACTCTGAAATGTGTCTTGTTTGAAGTTTCCAATCAGCATTGCACCCTCAAAGCATGTGCCTTTTCACCACTTACACTTTTGTTAGGACTGCCAAGGACTGTCCACCAAACTCAAGAGTTTGGCTGTCCAGAGGCAGCGGGCAGTAAAACTCCCCACCCTAAGGGGCAGCCTCTAGACTGACTATCAGTGGTGTGGAGGTGAGGACAGTGAGACAGGGTGGGGGCAAATGTCTTGCAGCCGAGCTCGGCAGGTACCTGCCTCTCCTGTGCACCCAGATTTGATCAGCCCCTAGATGTTTTGCCACAACACATGTTCAGTGATGCACCCTGATATTCTCTAAGCCCCAGAAGCTTATATTTTTTTAAGTTTATTCGTTGATTTTGAGACAGAGAGCACGAGCAGAGGAAGGGCAGAGAGAGAGAGGATCCCAAGCAGGCTCCACACTGTCAGCACGAAGTCTGATGCAGGGCTCGAACTCGCACACTGTGAGATCATGACCTGAGCTGAAATCAGGAGTCAGAGGTTTAACCAACTAAGCCACCAGGTGCCCCTACACTTTTAAACTTCTGTTCAGTGGGCAGAATTCTAGCATGGTCCCCTAAGCCCCCAGCCCCTAGTGTACACACCCTGTACAATCCCCTCCCCTGAGTGCAGGTGGAATCTGAGAATGTGATGAAGTATTATCCCCATGACTAGATTACTAATTATTGACTTTTAGATCACCTAAAGGAAGATGATCTGGGTGGTGATCTAATCCAGTGAGCCCTTAAAAGGAACTGGGTTCTTCCTCAAGTCAGAGAGATGTGAAGCGTAAGAGATATTTGATGTGAGGGAGATTGTCTATTGCTGGCTTCAAAGATGGAAGACGCCCCATGGCAGGGACCTGAGAAGGGCCTCTAGGAGTTAAGAGCCACCCCCAGCTGACAGCCTGCAAAGAAACGGGACATCCGTCCTATAACCACAAGGAACTGAACCCTTCCAATAACCTGAATAAGCTTGGAAGAGGCCTCTGCATCTCAGAGGGGCCCCACTCTGGCCGATACCTTGATTCCTGTCTTGTGAGACCCTAAGCAGAGAACCCAGCACACCACGCCCAGACTTCTGACCTGTGGAACTGTGACCTAATGAAGGGCTTTGTTACAAGCTGCTAAATTTGTGGTAATTTGTTATGCAGTGAAAGCAAACTGTCTACTCTAGAGAGCGCGTTTACTCTACTTCCTCATCTGTAAAAAGGATGAGGCTCAAACAGCATCTATCTCTTGGGGTTTTTCTGGGAAGTAATATAGGCATAAAGCACTCAACACAATGCCTGCTATAACCTAAGTGAATGCCAGGGGCTAATTCCCTAGGATGAAGGGACCTGCTACAATGTACTCCTCATTACAAATGCAAAATATGTTTTGTTTTGTTTTTTTATAAATACAGCCGCAAAGGTTAAACCTTTACAAAATAAAATCCAGGTTGCCTGGGTGGCTTAGTTGGTTGAGGGTCCAACTCTTGATTTAGGCTCAGGTTTTGATCTCACAGTTCAAGCCCCAAGTCGTGCTCTGTACTGGCAGCGTGAGCCTGTTTGGGATTCTCTCTCTCTCTCTCTCTCTCTCTCTCTCTCTCTCTCTCTCTCTCAAAATAAATAAATAAACTTAAAATAAAATTAAGTCCAAAGGAGTAGAAGGGAACTAAATGGGATTTGGGGCAGTAAAAAGTTTATCATAGAATACTCACTTGTTTCTAGCATTTGAAGAAAGATCTTCATGTCTAACTTTCTTTGAAGAAAAGTATGCGTCATCAGCCTTGTTCTAAAGAGGGAATACGCTCTAATGGCCTGAGGACAGTGTCGGGTTCAAGTCCTGGCTCTGGCACTTACCACGGCTGGGATTTTAGGCAAGCTAGCACATGGTGGGGCTCAGTTTCCTCGACAGGAATAAATACATCTACCATGCAGGACTGCCATAGCCTTGCCTGGAGCCGATGGTCAATAAATGGAGGTAAATGTACAAACTGAGGCTGCAAGAGAAGAGAAAGCTGTGCTGCCTCCTTCTGAAGGGGAGACACAGTAAGGTCACGTTAAACACTGGCCTGGCCGGATATGTTTTGACTATCACTCTACTGAGTTGTGAATTGTGGAACATTTCAGCCTGACTTTCAAGAAACTTTCAACTACACTGAGTTTTGTGCACTTTCCTTCCAAACACAGGACCTGGGACGTGTCAAGGCAGCGTAGAGTAGGCACAGGACCCACTGCCTGGAAATAAGGTTCTAATTCTGATCTCTCGGCTTTGAGTGACCCTAGGAGCAGTCCCTATTATTTCCTGTCTGTGTAGAAACCAGACTCCCTTTTTGTAACAGGAGCAAACTCTTCCTTGGAGAAGATGACCCTTCTCTACCGCAAGTGGCAAACCCTGCCCACCTAGCACCCTCAGAGGGAGCATGTGACCAAGGCCTGTCCAATCTCCTTGACTACCGTGATTGGCCAAGGTAGAACTATGTGACCCAAGCCAGGGCAATCAGAGTCCCACGCTGGAACTTCATACGTGGACCCTGGAATCAAAAGCTTCTCTCTCTTCTCTGGAAAGGAGTGGCTGTTTTGTGGTCATCCTTTCCCTCCAAAGCAGTTCACATATAGTATGTAAGATAAGATCCACACCCCAGGAGTAACAAAGCTGAGAGGGAGTAGCCCTGGATACCACTGTACCTGAAGCCCACCCACCTCAGTTTCCCTCAGTCACATGAGCCAAACAATCTGTTTCCACTTGAGCCAGTTTTAAGGGAGCTTCTACCACTTGTAATCAAAACAGTACCGATGAACACACTAGGTCTCGTTTTCCATGTATGAAAATTAAAAGGTCAGGGCTACCATGTCCAAAGTTTCTTCCAAAGCCTCAGAGTCTAGAAATTTCTTCCTAAATGGCCTAGGCAAGAGTAAAGACCAGGCACTAGAGAAAGAGACAAGATAAGCACAGCCATGAACTCTGGTTGATATTTAATTGAAATCTCAGTTGTAACACCTAAGTAATGCCTTGTACAGAGTAGTAGGTCTTGCTAAGTATTTCCAAGGGCAGGAGTTGTGCTCCTGATAGTTTCACATTCTTAGGGAGAGTTTCCTCCCTGCATCAGTCTCTCCCCGCTCCATCCCTCAGCTAACTGGAGGAGCTGTGGCAAATATTTGCACAAGGGAGGGTGGAAATTCTGAGCTCAGCACTGCCCCAACCAGATGGGGACCAGATGTGCAGTGAGCACCTGATGGAAGCACTTAGTATCTGTACCCCCAGGGTCCTACCTCTCAGGGTCCCATCTTCTTAGTCTCATCATTCTGTTCTGGTTTTACTCATAATGTTCCCTCAAGAACTGCCCCCACCCAAACCATCCTCTGGGCTTCTCTCCATGAGTGTATGTGCAGCACCCATGGGTCTGGTGAGAGACAGGCACAGCATCACCCCTTGCCCAGAAAGGTGGGGGAATCAGAAGGGTGGGTAACACCAAGGGCCTCTGTCTCTTTAGATCAGCGTGGGAACCAAGAGACCCAACCTTCCCTTAATAATGACAACTTCTAAAAGGGCTAAACCACTTGGTAGGTAGGAAGAGTGTCATCCAAGGGTCACCAGCCCTTCCTGAACCTCTCTGCAGCTCAAAAACCCAGCCCCCCCAAAATGGAAAACCATAAACCCTACTCCTAATGCCTTGAGGAGTAATGCAGATCTGTAGCGAACGTTTCTAGGGAAGACAAGGAGGGGGTTACAATAAAATTCACTCAGCAAGACTTTCCTTAAAATTATTTTGAAACATCTCATCTTTTTCCAGACTTCTTATTAGGATGCCAACCACTCCCTCTCTGCCCTTGGTGCCCTGTCCCCGGCTCCCTCCTTAGCCCTCACATGTCTCCCTCCTGGCTTCTCATCTAGAGTGATGTGCTTCCTCTTCCCCTTGCCTTTTACTGTCCATCTCTCCCCACCACTTCTCCCTATCCCACCCCCAAAAATCTACAAATGCCCAGGGCATAAGTGAACTAACACAGGATCTTTATTCTTTACAAGCCAAACAGGAATGGAATTACAAATGCTTATAATGGTTTTCTCTGCCACATATATATATATGGGAAATATACTAGCACACAGATTCTAAAAAACTTCCTTTCTTAAGAGGAAAATAAAGCTTTCACAAAAAGCATGCCCTGCTTTAGGACAGCATGCATAGCTCAGTCTAACAGGCCTGGGAGTCACATTTCATTATAGAAAATGTGTCCTTCTCATTCTTCAGTTCCAATGATCATACTGATGGTTATGAAGCATGGCCTGGCTGGGAGTAAGGGTGTTTCCACTTAATGGGGGTCCATCCTAACCCCTCAATGTCATGTAGGATTATGCTCCAAGAGGAAGACAAATCAGTTTGGCCAATCTGGCTACTGATCAAGCCCCAGACCATCTCCCTCTGTGTCTAACTTTACCAATAAGCCCCATGGGCCAGAAACCAAAGCAAGGACAAGGGACCAAAATAAACACCACAGCTGGGGTGCTTGGGTGGCTCAGTTAAGTGCCTGACTATTGATTTTGGCTCAGGTCATGATCTCATGGTTCATGGGTTCAAGCCCCAGCACTGGGCTCTGTGCTGACAGCTCAGAGGCTGGAGCCTGCTTCAGATTCTGTGTCTCCCTCTCTCTCTGCCCCTCCCCTGCTTGTGCTCTATCTCTCTCTGTCTCTCAGAAATTAATAAACATTAAAATTTAAAAAAAGGATTCTGTCACCTATTTGGTTGCAATTAGCCAGGGACAGTTTATTTGTTTGTTCTTCTGCAGTGATTCCCTAATTTTAAAGATTACCTAATGCAGGGGTGAGGGTATCAAAGGGTCACTTAAACCACGTGTGTATCTAACAGGTTCCTTTGAGCAGCAATTTCTGTAAAACAGAGTTGTGCTCAAAAATTTACAAAGCATTTTTCAAGGGAAAACATTTGAAGAGGCCTTATGGCCATAGGTAAGGCAATCAATTGTCCAGTTTGCCTGAGACTTCCAGTGCTAAACCCAGGGCAATCCCAGGCAAACTTGGGTTGGTCACCCTAGATGTACCCCAGTACTTGACTAGTGACACTGCTGAATCAGAAGGAACGGTAGGGTGCTGAAGGGAGGCCAGAGAGAGAGGGAAAATAAATGCCTTCAAAAAAGGCCAACTTGCTCATAGAAGGTCCAATTTCTCTATAGTTCAAAATTGACAATAAATGTCAACTATTCCAAAGTGTGTACAAACTATCTTGTCAACAAAGGATTTATTGGCAATGACTTTGGGAAATGCCATCAACTCCATCAAATCTCCTCAATGTAGTCTCTAAGCACAGCAACACATCAAAGGCTCTGAGAAGTCTCACAGTGGTGAACATATTTAATTAGGTGCTCTCAGAGTGCTCCCAGGTTATTTGACCACACAAGTTTTTTTCCACCTAATGGTTATGATCATCCAACTGAACACTCTTGGAGAAATGGGGACCTTACCCACAAAACCATAAACAACTCAGGGGACACATGGCTTACGTTCAGGAAGACATGCACATCTACTTAAGAGGTCAATGCATTTCTCTTTGTACTCAGTGAAAAGCATATTGTACACTTAGTTAAAATACTGCCACGATCAATATTTATTTTCAGTAAGATACTTGGGGAAAATGGCTGAGATCTACGTAGGATACTAAAAGTGAACTGAACTAGTAAAAACAGTGCTGAAAAGACCAAAGATGTGACCTTGAAACACAATCTGAAGTCGATTTTGTGTCTGATGGATGTGAAAGATTTATTTACACATTCAACGAATTAATTAGGCATGTATGTGCTAGGCCCAGAGAGATAGCAGTGAACAAGAGAGAATGACAAGGTCTCTCCACACCTGATGCTTAGAGCTTCCAATCTTATGTTTTAGTAAGCACTAACTAACAATCTTATCCAATCAATGAGAAGAAAGTACAGGGGATTATAGGAGGTGCTTCAGCTCCTATCTTCCCACAGGAGGTGATGTCAAGACTTAGACCCAAGGGATGAAGTGGATAGGCCAGCTTCAGTTGTGTGTAGGAGTGCAGGGCTAGACAGCATGGGCAGTGCTCTAGGCAGAAGGAACAACACATGCAAAGGCCAGGTGGTGAAACAGAGCTCTGAGCATTCTTTACATATGCAAGGGTCTTCTTCCTGAGGTCAGAGCTAGAATTCATTTTAGCACACAGCAGGTTTCCATATGCTTTATTATTATTATTATCATTATAATTATTATTATGTTAAGAAAGAGAACTTCAAATCAAGAGGAGGTTAGATCTGACCCTAGACTTCTAAGAGTCTCTGGCTTTATGACTGGGAGATGTTTATGATTTCCCTTAAGACTGTAGAGCTTACAGGCTTCTTCTTCTGGAAAACAAAGCTCCCCATGAAGTCATAAATCTACATATTAACAGACTGTACATTTTTTATTTCCTTCATCTTCATTGTGCACTGGGCCCCTCCAGGTTCTCAAGAAAATAGGCACAATGTCCCTGTCATCAACCCTGACTTGGCTACTTCACCAGGTGCTTCCCATAGCCCAAGACCTTCCAGGGCAAACAGACTTTGGCAGGTGCTTACTGGGCCACTCACGTTTCTTAATTAAGCCACAGCCGCTGATACGACCTTGATTCCTCCAAGTGCTAAAACCCAGCTTTCTTGGCAAAGACCGATTAGGAAAGCCGCCCCCAACATCATCCTCTCTGGAGCAGCCAGAATAGGGTACAGAGCAGCAGGGACCACTCCCGGGGAAACACTTACCCCTCGGAAATTCCAGGCTCTAGGGGAGGGGAACATAGGGAAGCTGTTTTGCAGAAGCCGCCTAGGCCTAGAAGAGGAGAAAAGACAAGACAATGTGTTTCATTACTCACAGGTTAGATACTCAGAGGAAATCACCCACTTCCGATGTAGCTTTATCAGAAAGAGAGAGAGAGAAGCTTGGAGAAACGGCCCAGGCCCAGGCAAACTTGGCAGCCAGGCTTTTTACAGCTGGGCAATCCTTGGCAGCCAGACACACTCTGAACTCCTTCCCAGTCCCCCAGGAGGGAAGCTCCAGAGTCCCTTAGAAATAGTCAACCCCTTACCCTTAAAAAAATAAAATCTAATCTAAAATTCAACCTGGATGCAATCAAAAAGCCAGACAAAGCTCCCGATCATGGTCTTCATTTCTCACACACAAACAATTCCCAAAGGGACGCTGTCAGGTGGTGTTTACAGCTTCAGGTAAGCCTGGAACTCTCCCCAAAGCGAGGCACACCTGAGCTCCAGACTTTTAGAGGGACGGTCCTCAGGATATGTAGCCGCTGCCTAACCAGTCAGAACTGGTTTCCTCACCTATTAATCCCTCCACGTGAAGCAATCTCCGTAGATGTGACAGAGGCAGGCTCCAGTGGGGTCAGCACAAGAGTGGGTACACAGTACAGGGATGGAAAGCAGCAGCGGTGTGGCTGGGCAGCTCCAGGCACACCAGGAACACCTTATTTCTGTCTTGAAGAGAGAATCCAATGTTGTAGCTGCCAACACACCGACAGGGACACCTTTTACAATGGGTTTGTGGAGTAATAAGTTACTCCTCCCAAAAATGTTGTTTGTCAATATGGAAATTCAAATTTCATGTTTGCTTGAAGTACCACCTCACTGCAAAACATCCCTGAAGAAAGGTCCATCTTGGACTTTCCCTGGGGTTTTAGTCACTGATGTACCAAAGAGATGGTGTTGTTTTTTTCACATAACAGTCATACCTTTACTTGTGCCTCTGTGCCATAATCAGCAGTAATGCAAGGCAGAAGTGACCACTGCACCCTGCACTGCATCAGACTTGATGGGCTCTACCATACGAAAGAGATAAATAAGCCACATGCAAGGTAATTATAATAACAGCAGCAGCTAATGTCTATTGAGTACTTAAAACAGCACATGCTAATACTTCATAGAGTTGATCTCATTGACTCTCATACTATGAGCTAGGTCCTCATTGTACCCACTTAATAGATAAGAAAACAGAGACCTAGGGATATTAAGTGATGCACACAGGTAAAATCGGGATTCTAATCTCATTTGTCTAATCTCAGATCCCATGGTGTTTTACTAGCTGTGTGACCCTGAGCACGAGGTTTCATATTCCTATGTGCTAAACAGGAGAAATAATACCCCGTACATAGTCAAGACGAGATGAGGTTCTAAATCCAGTTCTATCACTAAGTTCTAAAGATTTCAACACAGAGTCCTTCCCCCTCCTCCCAAATCCTGGCTCGAAAAACAGCTTTCGACCAGGGACACAGGAGTGACACAGAAAAGCTGAGACAACTCACCAAAACAGATGGGAACTCCCACCTGCTGTATCTTTATATCCAGCCCCACTTCTGCCTCACCCTCCTCCTCACCCACACGTACAACAATAAAAACCCAGGCTAATAACATCTCAAGACAAACAGAACATGTGGGTGGTTATTTAGATTTAATACTCTTCTCTATTAAGTAACATGTTGGTCTAAGTTCTTATAAAAAAGCATTTCTCCTTTGGGGAAAAAAAAAACCTTAGAATTTAACAAAACATCTCCCTGGATACTGCTCCCTCCTCTCCCGTGTTATAATTGGGCTTTGCTTTCCTAATTATTTGATGAGCTTCACTGCTTCCAAAGCAACAACATATACCAGAACATTGTGAGTGAATGTTCCCCTGTTTTATATGTTGTGGTCTACAGAAAATTATGATCACAATAGTCAACAGTGATTATCGGGCCGGAGATGTGCCAGGGACTGCGTGCGCTAAGCACTTTGCCTACATAATCTAAGTCTCACAGGAAGATAGGTTGTTATATTATGTTACAGTACACTGCTAATACATGACATACAAATAGTGTTATAATGGTGCCATATGCTATAATAGTGTATATATATAAATATATAATACAAAACATATTATAATGGCATTATATACTTATTTTTTAATTATTTTTTTTATTTATTTAAAGTAAGCTCTACACCCAAAATGGAGCTTGACCCCAAGATCAAGAGTCACGTGTTCTACTGACTGAGCCAGCCAGGCACCCAGCTTTATATACTTTTAAATAAATAATATAACTTTGGGGATGCCTGGGTGGTTCAGTCGGTTAAGCGTCCAACTCTTGGTTTTGGCTCAGGTCATGATCTCATGGTTTGTGGGATCAAGCCCTGCATTGGGCTCTATGCTGACAACACAGAGCCTGCTTGGGATTCTCTCTCTGCCCCTCCCTTGTGTGCACTCTTTCTTTCAAAATAAATAAATAAACTTTAAAAAATAATATAACTTTGTATCATAACATATTGTCATATATTATAGTATAATGGGGAAATATTATTATTATCCCATTTTACAGATGAGATAAACTGACATGCAGAGAGATTAAACCGCATGTCAGAAGTCCCACAGCGGGTAGGTTGCCAAGTTGGGATTCATAACCAGTGTGTCTAACTCTAGATTCAGAGGATGTGGACCCTCTCATAAAGAAAGAAGCCCCACCAAACAGGGCAGAGCATGCTTCTGGAAGAATGCAGCCTGGGGGTTTCTTGAGGGAGGGACCAGCTTAGTAGGACCTCAAACTTAGAAGCCTCATAGGCAAAGAAAGGATCAGAGTGAATCTGTCAATCCAGGGCATTCTTTTTTTTTTTAATTTTTTTAACATTTATTTATTTTTGAGAGACAGAGCGAGACAGAGTGAAAGCAGGGGAGGGGCAGAGAGAAAGGGAGACATAGAATCCAAAGCAGGCTCCACGCTCCAAGCTGTCAGCACAGAGTCTGACAGGGGGCTCAAACTCATGAGCCGTGAGATCATGACCTGAGCTGAAGTCAGACACTTAACTGACTGAGCCACCCAGGTGCCCCTATTTCTTGTGTTTTAGAAGCAGGTTCTTGGGGCGCCTGGGTGGCTCAGTCAATTGAGCATCTGACTCTTGATTTTGGCTCAGGTCATGAGCTCACGGTTCGTGAGTTCGATCCCCCATCAGGCTCTCCGTTGACAGTGTGGAGCCTGCTTGGGATTCTCTCTCCCTCCCTCTCTGTTCTTCCCCTACTTGTGTGCATTCTCTCTCTCTAAATAAATAAACTTAAAAAATTATTTTTGAAAAAAGGAAGCAAGTTCTTTGCACTGTCAGCAAAAGTCCAAGTGACAAAATGGTACTTGGTTCTACAGGGCTCCAAAACAAAAAAGTACAGCCTCCTAACAGGGCTGGGAGGAGTTATGTATAGTGTGTCCAGTCCTCAGACCCCAGACGTGAGCCAGGCCTGTGCACAGTGTGTGTACCCGTGGTTAGGAAGCACAGCCATCCTGCAGATGTCAGGGGGACGACGCTGACAAACAACCATACACCTCTGCAGAGAGACCAATGGGAAGCAGGGGTGGGTGTGAACAGGAGAGAAACCACTGACACAGGGGGGACAGCTTCTTGACTGGAAGGAGGTTACAACTGAAGGAAAGGTTGGGAAGAAAAGTTAGAAACATTACCCACATGGAGAAATGCCTGCAGGAGGAGCAAAAAGTCAGGATGCAAGATGCATTTAAGGAATGATCTCAAATTTCAGGGGTGTGTGTGTGTGTGTGTGTGGCTGGGGTCAAACAGAATAAGCTCAGGAGCAACAGGCCTCAGGGTTAGCCACAGAATGTATTCCCACCACATGGACATGAATACAACTTTTTCCACCACCTTGAGAAGAGGATTAGTGACCATTTCCAGAGCAGCTCCTAAGAGTATGCATTTCAGAAGTGAATACATAGAGTGCTTTTGCTGCCCGTGCACTCACTATGTGGGGCTAAGAGCCTAGTGTCTGAGGTATGACCAACTTGGGGCTCCAAGAGTAGCTCCCTCCCCTTCTTGCTGGGGGACTTCAACCAGGCTCTCTACTCTCTACTGTCCCTGAGCCTCCATTTTCTCATCTGTAAAATGGGGATAATAATCCCTCCTCACAAAACTGAAGCATTAAATTAATGTACTATATAAAATATTTGGCAGAGAATCTGGTACTTACTAAATACTCAAATTAGCTATTACAGTAGTCCCTCCTTATGCATGAAGGATATGTTTCAAGGAGCGCCTGGCTGGCTCAGTCAGTGGAGTGTGTGACTCTTGATCCTGGGGTCATGAGTTTGAGCCCCACATTGGGTATCGTGCTTACTTTAAAAAGGGGTATATTTTGGGGCACCTGGGTGGCTCACGAATCGTGAGATCATGACCTGAGCCAAAATCAAGAGTCACATGCTTAACTGATTGAGCCATCAAGGCGCCCCAAATATTTTAATGTCTTAATTCTCAACCCAGGGCATCTTGCTAACAAGACTTTCCTTTTATTTCTTTTCTTTTGTTTTACTTCACTCTATCCATGAAGACAACTGTAGCAATACTAGGAAAGTCAAACAGCTATGTTTTGTAAGAGAAATGAGGGCAGACTATGGTCCCACAGGCATTCTTATTCCTTATTCTGGTTGGACCACTTAAGACAGTGACAGTCTCTTTCAGGTACATGTCTGCATAATTCTGGCTGTGGTGATTGAGGAGGGACTGGCAAGTGTTTAGCCAGGTGAAGGAAGACCCAATTCTCTGTGGAGAAGCTCACTGTGAAGAGATCATTTGTCCAATGGAAAGCTCATCACTTAGGCTTGACTTTTTTTTTAATTTTTTTAAATGTTTACTTATTTTTGAGAGGCAGAGACAGACACAGTAGGACCAGGGGAGGGGCAGAGAGAGAGAGAGAGAGGGAGGCAGAGTTTGAAGCAGGCTCCAGGCTCTAAACTGTCAGCACAGAGCCGGACGTGGGGCTCTAACTCACCAACTATGAGATCACGACCTGAGCCGAAGTCGGACACTTAACCAACTGAGCCACCCACGCGCCCGATTTGACTCTTGATTTCGACTCAAGTCGTGATCTCACGGTTCATGAGTTCGAGCTCCGCATCAGGTTCTGTGCTCACAGCACGGAGTGTGCTTAGGATCCTCTGTCTCCCTCTCTCTGCCCCTCCCCCCTCTCAAAAATAAATAAATGTTTAAAAAAACCCATTTGGACCTTTTTTATAACAATGAGGTGTACTTACGCCATCACCAGCAAAGACCATAAAATACTGTTTGTGAAAAAGAGGCAGGGCAACATGTAAATCCATTTACATTTACACATACTCGCACGTACAGAATCAGCTATGTGTATGCAGAGGGTGTGCCCGACTGTTGACAGTGATTGATGATGTATGCAGCTTCGGGGGGGGGGGGGGGGGAGTATAAATGCAGACGTCATCTTTTACATATGTATTTTTAAATCTTTACTATAGAAACATAGTATGTAATGAGTCATAATAATGTTTAGTAAAAGGCCTTAACAGGGAGGGAAGGAGGCAGAGAGGCATGAGATGAGGCTGAACAGGCGGCCAGGGGTGTACAGGGCAGAGACTTAAAGGCTAAGGTTGGGGGTTGGTCATGGGGTGATGGGGCCCCACTGAAGCTACATGGTGGGGAATGACATGGGATGTGCCTTTAGAAAGATCCCTCTGGCTAGAGGGAAGAGAAGATAGCCAGGGGCCCAGAATGAAGGCAGAGACCAGCAGGAAGGCTACTGCAGGCATCCAGATCCACGATGGCCTCTCTCATGGGGCACTTTCAAGATTCTGAAGGCACAGAAGTCATAAGTGTCCATTGAGACTTTTTCCCATTTTCTATCCCTCCACCAGCTGTTTTTTAGAACAGCACTGTCCAATAGAAATATCATGCAAGTCACACATGTAATTTTAAATTCTCTGTTCGTCACATTAAAACAGTAAACAGAAATAGGCAAGTTAAGTTTTAATAATAGTTCATTTGACCCAATATATCCAGATACTATTATCAGTTCAAAATGTAATAGAAAAAAAAAAAACATTAGAGATATTTTACATTTTTTCATGTCTTCAAAATCCAATGAGTATTTTACTCTTATATCAATCTTTTTTTAATGTTTATTTATTTTTCAGAGAGAGAGAGCACGTGCACAAATGGGGGGAAGGGCAGAGAGAGAGGGAGACTGAGGATCTGAAGCAGGCCTCTTGCTGACAGCAAAGAGCCTGATGCAGGGCTCGAACTTATGAACTTTGAGATCATTACCTGAGCCGAAGGTGGACACTTAACTGACTGAGCCACCCAGGCGCCTCTACTCTTGCATGAATCTTAATTGGCACTAGCCATGTTTCAAGTGCTCAGTAACCGTATGTGGCATGTGTCTATCATATTGGACAGCACAGGTATAGGAAAATAACACATGTAATTTCAAAGAGCCTCAGACTTTGAAAAGCCACAGCTCTGTCTCAGCAGTTAGTGACTAACCAAAAGGTATAAATTGATTCCCTTTTGAAAAGTGAGACACTCTCCAAAATGATTTTAGTATCCATCTGAATTCAGAAAAATTCAGAAGAAAAAAATATTTCTCAAGGGCTTTAGAGATATAGTCTCTGGAAAAATTACAGGAAATTACCTTTAGGTTATATCTTTACTTGAATAGATCAACATATGAAATTTTTCCCAAATGGAGATTATCCCAAACAAATGTTTATGATCTGGTCCTAAATAATATAGAACTACTCTAATCAAACTAAGCAGAATGAACTAAAAAGAAGACATTGAAATGAATTTTTTTAACTCATAAAATGGTTATATGTGTATTTTACCTTTTGTGAAAAGTTTGTTCAGGTCATTTACCCATTTATATAAAGGGATGCTCTTTTTTTTGTTATTAATATATAAGAGCTCTTTCTAGATTCAGAAGAGAGCATGTAGCAAAGTGTCTAACACATGCCTGGTATTCTAGTAACCATATTAAAAAGGTAAATATTAAATTCTATCAACTGATGAATGAAAATGGATAAACAAAAGGTGTATATATGCCTGCAATGGGATGTTATTCAAAAGAATGAAGTACTGGTACCTGCTAGGACATGAGCAACCTTGAATACCTTATGCAAAGTGAAAGAAGCCAGACATAAAAGGCCACATCATGTATGATTCCATTTATATGAAATACCAAGAATAGGCAAATCCATAGGGTCAGAAAGCAGACTAGTGGTGGCCAGGGGCTGGAGGAAAGAGAACAAGTAGGAGGTGACTGCTTAATGGGTACACAATTTCCTTTTGGGATGGTGAAACTGTTCTGAAATTAGGTAGTGGTGATGGACGCACAACCCTGTATATGTACTTAATACCAGTGAATTATTATACACCTAAAATGGTTAAGATGGCAAATATGTGTATTTTACCACAATTTTTTTATTAGGCAATTTGGATTTTTTTTATTTTTTAATAAAGAGGGTATCCTTTGAGTAAATACCTAGTAGTGTAATTGCTGAATCATAGGGTAGTTCTATTTTTACCTTTTTGAGAACCTCCATACTGTTTTGCAGAGTAGCTGCACCACTTTGCATTCCCACCAGCAGTGCAAAAGGGTTCCCTTTTCTCCATATCCTCACCAACACCTGTTGTTTCTTGTGTTGTTGATTTTAGCCATTCTAACAGGTGTGAGGTGATATTTCATTGTAGTTTTTATTTGTATTTCCCTGGTGATCAGTGATGTTGAGCATGTTTTCATGTATCTCTACCCAAAGAATACAAATATACTAATTCAAAGGGATACATGCACCCCAATGTTTATAGCAGCATTATCTAAATAGCCAAATTATGGAAGCAGCCCAAGTGTCCATCGACTGGTGAATGGATAAAGAAGATGTGGTAATAACATACAGTGGAATATTACTCAGCTATAAAAAAGAATGAAATCTTGCCATTTGTAATGGCATGGATGGAGCTAGAGAGTACTCTGCTATGTGAAATAAGTTAGTCAGAGAAAGACAAATACATTTGATGTCACCCATATGTAGAAGTTAAGAAATTCTTAAATAAATGAGCAAAGGGTGGGGGAGGCGGGAAGAGAGAGAGGCAAACCAAGAAACAGACTCTTAACTATAGAGAACAACTTGGATGGTTACCAGAGGGGAGGTGGGTGGGGGGATGGGTGAAATTAATGATGAGGATTAAGGAGTAGACCTGTGGCAATGAGCACAGGGTGTTATATGGAAGTGTTGAATTGCTATATTGTACACCTGAAGCTAATATTACACTGTATGTTAACTAACAGAAATTTAAATTAAAACTTTTTAAAAAGGGAAAAAAGCTGTAAGTTTCACTACTTAAAAAACAAAAAAAAAATTAAAAATAGTGAGGGTAAAATATAGGTAATTTTCAGGCAAAATAAAAGATACATATCTAATGGAAAAAATCCTCATAAAATAATAATGCAAAATAAAAAATGTTAACTATTCCAGAAGTAGGAATTACGTAAATAAAAGCCAGGAGAGTAAACATTCTGTGCAGCCTTGGAATTGACAAAAATGGCTTAGATGTGAAGTTTTATCAGTACTTGTAAGAAATCCACCCTACAAGTCCCTGTCTCGGAGACACATATTATGTCAGTCCTTCAACCATGATAAAAATTCCCACCCTCTGGCTTTCTCTGCTTCCTCCCATTCTCCATGGCTGGCCCCGGCTCTCTCGTTCTTCATGCCTCTCCCAGGCTCTCTGTGCTCAGAGATTCTGTAGCAACACCCGTTCCATCCTCTGCTCCCACCTCATGAGGCATTTTGCTGCATTTCTTTTTTACCCTTGAGCTTCCTACTAAGCTTTTATCTCCAGAAAAGCCATTCATGAGTGCAGTATTCCAGAAAAAGAATTTCAGTGCTTCCCAAGTGGTGCAGTGAAGCAGCGGTTTGGTTGCAGTGGTGACAATTGCATCTGCTTGGAGCCAGCTCTGCCATTCACTAGCTGTGTGACAAGAGACAAATGACTTACCCACTCTGTTCCCTACTTCCCCCATCTGTAAAATGGGGGTAATAACAGTATTCCCTTACAGAGTTGCTGTGAGGATTAAATGAGTTAATATATGTAAAGCTCGTGGCACGTGGTGCACAGAAGGTGTACTTTAAGAGCCTGCTTCTGGGCAATGAGCTCAGGGACTAGAGACCATGTTATTCGGGTTCACTGCTGTCTCTGCATTCCCTGTACTTCATAGGACCTTGATCAGGAGCTGGAGGATGAATGCATGGTGCTTGCCTGCAGTACATCTGTGGTCAGCAGTATCACAGAACAGCCTTATAGACACACTGACAGAACATGAATACGACCGTATGCATTTGAGAGAGAGAACAGGTATCGATCGTTAAGGCCATCATCTCCTGTGGCCCTCAAGCACCGGGCATGGGACCCTGAGGCAAGCCTGACGTGGGGCTGTGGATCTGCACCCATTTCAGCCTTCTCTCTTTTCCCAGGCCTCTCTCAGACTGTGCTGGGTCCTAGAAAGGCACTTTCTGAACAAAAGTTCCTCAAATTCAAGTCACCTCCTCACTTAGAAACTGTTGAAATGAATAGCACCAGAGGAAGGGGACTCTGGTCATGAGGGCATGTCAGGCTCCAACACGGTACCTTCCCAAGGGTATTTAAGTGCATTTTGGATTATATATGGTTCTCACCTTACCAACCCCACTATAGTTCCCATGCTCCTCATCCAAGATAAAGTACCTGCAAAACGCCGTCACCGCCCCAGGAAATTAGAACCCAAACACCTTGAGAGACACCATCCCATCGTGACAAGTACACCAATGCTCCTGTCCATTTAGATATTTCAAGTCCATGGTGGGCCACGTGTTGCTCATTCACATTTACATGTGTTGGGCAGCCACTGTAAATCTTTCAAAAACAAAGTAAATCCACCAAAGAGAGACAGCAGACACACAAGGTGGTCATCGCATGGGCTGTACAGTCTCCAAGACCCTGGTTCAAACTCAAATTTACCAAGTGATCTTGGGTAACTTAAGGAACTTCCCTGAGCCTCAGTTTCCAACTTGAAACCAAATCCAGGTCACAAAACAATGAGTCCAGGTCACACCAGTCAAACATCAGCTACTCCTACCATCCCCCTATCCCTTACTCTGCTTTGTTTTTCTCCATAGAGTTGATTGCCTCCTAAGGTAAGCTCTGAGAGAACAGAACTATGTTTGACTCTCAGCATTATGCTTACAATGATGCCTGGCACTTAACAGACACTCAGCAAATATTTAGAGCTAACATTTATTAAGCTCTCAGTGTGAGCCAGATAGTACACAAAGCACTGTACAGGAATTATTAACATACTCCTCATAACAACCCTATGAAGTTTGTCTCACCATGTCCATTTTCCAGTTGGAAACTGAAGCTTGGGGAAGTTTTGGGAGCAGAAACCAGATAGTAAGGGTCTTATAGACTACTGCAAGTTTTCCAAATTTTAATCTGAGTGATATGGGAGGCCACAGGAAGATTTTGGGCAGAGAAGAAACATGATCTATCTATTAAAAGGACTGTTCTCCATGCTGTGTAAAGAGAACAGCTGTAGGGGCAAGACAGTGAGGAGGGAGATAATGAGGAAGTGCCTTTGGCAGTGGGAGGAGGGAGAAGACCTTTGGGAGGAGCAGACTGGGAAACAAAAGTCAAGGGCAGACAGATCATCTGAATTGGTATGGATCTCCAAATGGAGATTGGAGTGAGTGGTCAGATATTAGAAACTGGAGAGTATATTCAAGAAGCATCCACCTTTAGACTGAGGAGAAGCCCCACCTCGGTGAGGGAAGCACCAAGGGAGGGGAGTATTCGAGAAGCCAGGGAAAAAAGGGTTTCAGGGAGGGAGTGCTCAACTACATTACTAAGTAGGGGATAGAGAAATGCCCACTGAATTCGCCAAAGCAGGTGTGCCTGGTGACTTGACAAGATGAAGTGAGTGGAGTTGGGGACAGAGCTGAGATGGGCTTGTCTAAAGATTACCTAAAAGCAATGTCTGTAGAAAAATTAAATTGACAAGGATCTTAGGTATTGGCCAGTCCACTGAAGTCATTAAAATATGAGCTCCCCAAGGACAGGCACTTTATCTGTCTTTTTAATGTTTTATTCCTACCCTCTGGGCACCTGGCACATGACAGATGTTCAATAAATATTGGCAAGACTTTTTTGAACTTTCTTGACATCTCCAGCCAAACAGTACAGGTCAACAGGAACTTTGCAACCCTAACAGGATGGTATGGAAGACAGTGAGGAAACACACACACAAATTATCCCAAGATGGAATGTTCACATTCCCTTCCCTTGCTAAAGAAACTCGAATTAATACTACTTGGCATTTATTCAGCATGAAAATAACGTGTTTTCCAGTTACTCTTCTCACTGGCTTTCATATCTGTATCACCAGTGGATTGAATGGTTTCTCACTGGCAACACCAAATCTCAACATTCAAGCTAATTGTAAGCTGGTGTAATTAGCAGGAATTACAGAATATTTTTAAAGGAATGTTTTGTAACAGAGGTCTTTTAGAAATCCAATTTAGGAAAATTATTTTTTTTCATGTTCTCAAAGTGCTGACCTGCAGATGATGTTTCAAAAGCATTTAGGGGTCACTTTTAAAAGCAAGGGGATCATTCTCCCTCTCCCCTCCTGCATCCATCTGAATTATGGCACATTTTCAATGGGAAAGGCTTCATTACATCCTAAGGAAATCCACATCCTGCACCTCCAGGTCACAGGCCAGCGGAGAGCAGCCTCGCGTCCCTCCGGAAAGGATAATTAGTTTTCTACCCTTTAATCAAGGAGCAGCAGATTGTTGTTTTTCTAAAGTTTTGCCTGGGGAGAGCCTGTTCTTTCCCAAATGTGTGTTTTTCTAAACAGGACTCCTTGTACATACCCAACCTTCCCATGAGCCACCACTGAGAGGCACTCCCCAAGCCTTATCTGAAACAAAAAACTGAAGCTCTCCACTGATGATAGCCTCCAGCCCCTCAACTCCACAGATGTGGGATTAGGTCATGGTCATCACAATTTACCAGCACCAATGAGCTTTTGCTTATCGACCCAGAGAATCCTCAGTCTCTCTGTCATGGAGGTCATGTTTTTAAGGGTGGGGAAGAGCACTGGGTGTTATATGGAAACCAACTTGACAATGAACTATAAATTAAAAAAAAAAAGTAATAAATGTTAACATATGCCAGACACTAGTCTAAGTGCTTAATGAATATTAACTCCTTTAACTCTCAAAACAATTTTATAAGTAAGTACTTTTATTATTCCCACTTTACAGATGAGGAAACCGAAGCTCAGAGAGGTTAAGTGACTTATCCAAAATCACACAGTTAATAGATGGCAGAGCCAGGACTCAAACCCAGGTGGTCTGGCCCCAGAGAACAGAGAAATAGATATTAAACCCATTGCAGAAACAGTGACAACCAAGAAAAGAAGATGGAGACCGAATCGTTTACTGTGTACGAGGCCCAGAGCCAATGTTACTGGTTGGTTCCTCTTTACATAAAGTTCAGCTGGACTTTAAAATCCTCCTCCTCCTCCTCCTCCTCCTCATGAGAGATTATTATGTGTATTATGTGTTGGTTTTCTACATCTACAGATAAAAATCCTTGCAGGTTCATCGGTATATTTTTACTGTGTGAACGTTATTTTGATAAAAGTATGATTTTAGTTTAAAAATTTTTAATGGCCAAGTTTTCTACGTTTTTAAAGGGATTTGAATCAAATAAACAGCCCTCAGAAGGCATTTTTTAAAAAGCCACCCTGAACTCTCTTTCCAATTTTTGTCTTAAAAAGAAAGTGAGAAAAGTCTCTGGAATTGTTCTGTCAAACTATATATAAATCAGAAACAAAGAGGAAGGAGATAAACTCATCTTTTTCAAATCCTGAAAAGTAGTAACTCAAAAATTACATTTACAGGCACCCTCACAGAATTTTTTCTCTTTTTTGCCCAGGGTGAAGACTGAAGACAGTCTTCACACTTCATTCAATAATATATTGATCAGAAGCTAATAAATCAGTATGTAGGTGGCCCAATACCTCCAAAATGAAAATCACAATCCTAAAAATTAGGATTCAGAAATGGGCATCTCTAACAACTGTTCTGTTGATTCTAACACAGTTAAAAACACCAAAATTCTTAAATTAGCCAGCATTGCTTAAAGCAGTTTATTGACTTTCTGATACAGGACCTACCACAGTCTCCAAGGTAATTAGAAGCTCCATAAATGCTGTTTTTGGCAGTGACTGAGGCCACACATAAAAACATGTTTATTCCCAAACTGTCAGTGAAATACGGTGGTGGGGGTGGGACCACGTCAGACTTGTTATAGCATATGTGGAGAAAAAAGGAAAGGCAATGCCAAGGGCACCATTCAAACTGAGATTATTTTGTCACTATGACAAACAGCAAGCCACCCCCAAAATTCTGGGTAAGAGAGAGTAATTCTGAGCAAGACAATTACTCAGAGTAAGAGAAATTCTGAGTAAGATGGTAATATTATTATTTTAACAAAAATAAAAATAATACTTTTAGTGCTGTGCTCATTATGTGGATTAATTCATTTAATTTTCATGGGGGCCCAGAAAATAAGGGCCATAAGAGAAGAAGGTTCTGAGAGGTTAGACTTGGAAATGCTCCATGGCTACTACAAGTCAGAGCCAGACAGCCCAATTCCAAGATGCCTGCTCTTGGCCCTGGAGTCCTGCTAAATTGTCTAAGGGATTTTCTGGCCACCTAATCCACAAAAGTCACACACTGGAGAGAGAAAAAATTAACCGTGTTGATCAGTTATGCGCAATTTATCAAATATTTCTATCCAATGTGGTCCCATTGCACAGGACAGAGCAAGCCCCCAACCATCCTCCAGGGCAGCTAGTCTCCCTGCTCACCAGCTGGGTTCCAGTGGGAACAGGGCCGGTACTTGCATCAGCGTTGCCATAGCTGCCACCATGGTAACCGCCCACTGTCGCCCAGGCAAAGATGCTCTCCCCACTCTCGGGAGCCCTGCTGCAGGGATGCGGTCCAGTAAAAACTCATCTTTTTACCTGTTCCCCAACTTGCTCAACTCTTTATAAGATTGAGAACCAATCAGGGGTTCCCCAGGTCCCTGCTTGCATTTGGACCAGACTAATATGTATAAAGGCAAGAGGGAGGCGGGATTCATGGAGAGGTTGTCCAGAACTGAAGAGTGGGTAGTTAACCTCTCAAGGGTCCTCCACACCTGGCAGAGCTGAGTCTGAGTTCTCGCTCTGAAACTTGCTACCTGGGGATGCTAAGCAAATGGTTTGGCCCCTAGGAACCCAAGTTTTAGAATATGAAAAACAAGGATAATGTTAGATTTTAAATTTTATAGAATAGTTGTGAGATATAAATAAACCCAAGTCGTAAAGGACATACAGAGTAAATGCTGGCTATTATTAACTATTATCACCAATTCAGTGGTGTTGGTGCTGGTGCTGGAAGAAGATCAGGAGCCCCTCAATCTCTCGCTACTGCCTTTACACCACAGCAGCCTGACATTCAAAACAAAAAGTACTCCTGTCCACAGCAGACACTGACTCAAGGGCCAAACAAGGCCAGCAGATGGCGCAGTTCACACCCACCCCAGTGAGCGCAGGGAGACATGATGGTGGTTGGTGGGGTCCCCAGATTCAGTAATCTTCCCTCTGGGCAACATGGCTTCTCTCAAAAGATTGATTTATCAAACTAAGCCTACTAACTTTATTCAGCAAAAATGCCAAGTAGAAAAACACCTTTTAAGATATTGAATCCATGTATGAACCTTCAGAAATCTTTAAGGCCAAATCATGGCATTCAAAATTTTCTAGAAAATTCTGAAAAAAATAATGTCCACCCTGTTGGCAGTGGTGATTTCTCAAGGTTAGGACTGATAGAAGGAATCTGTCCTTGCTATGTCTCACATTCACACACTGTCTGAACTTTTATGATATGTATATATTAATTTTATAATAAAAAAAAAGAATAGCTTTAAAAAAAAAGCTGAAATGCTTTGTAATAGTCAATAAACAAATGAAAAATGTTCACCCTCCTTAGTAACTAGCAAAATGGAAATTTAAATAAGAGTATGTTTGCCTTTCAAATTGGTGATTTTTCTAGGATAACACCCCATTGCAGGCAAGAATGTGGAAAAATAGACACTTTGCTTTACAATTGTGAATGTATAAATTGATAAAATGTTTCCACAGGGTAATTTGCAGCAATTTGGCAGCATTTTCCAAGAACATTAAAATGACCCAGAACTTTACCTTTATAATAATTAATTTGACAAAATAAACCACAAACATAGTGATGAGAATACAGCTTTCAGTGTTACTTCAGAGGGAGGAACTAGGCTCAGCTCAAACAGCCAATAGTAGGGACTAACTACTAGAAAAGTGTCTTGCAAAGTTCTACATGTTCATTATGCAAAACACAGGCAAGAAGACTTGCTTATTTCACATTGTGAAAATATGGAATTTTCTGGATTCGGTGCTTTTAATTGTATGCTTCCATCCCACACTCACTCCCATTTTGCAGCTAAGCACACCAAGACCCAGACCCAAGAGGCAGTTTGGCCCCAAGTGGCTGGGACAGGTTCACAGTCTCTTTTCCTTTGCCTTCTGGGGAGGGAGGGGGCAGAATTGTCACCTTCAAGGCCAGACACAGGATCCATGGTGGGGTCAAGCTACACCCTAGTTCCATAGAGGACCTAGCTGGGGGTAGAGACATCTCTTCAAAGGCCTCTTCCTCCAAGAAGCCACACCCTTCCAAGAGCTCTCAGCCCTATTTCAGCAAGCTACCAGGAGAAGCTCAAGACAAGGAATAGATCTGGGGTCTGCAAGCAAGGCCCTCTCGCTAACAGTTAAACAACCACCCTCCAGAGGGGGTCTGCTCCATGCCAGGTCTGCATGCAGTGCTGGTCATCAGTCACCCGTTCCCCCACAGCAACCCTAAGGCTCAGGGAGGTCAGCTTCCCTGTCTTAAATCATCCAGCTAATCAGGATGTGATCTCCTCTTTATGGGTGCTTTGATTTCCTCATCTATAAAATGGGGAGAAAAATAGCAACCACTTCAGAGGAGTGGTGGGAGGGTTAAATGAGCCAATTTATAGAAAGTGCTTAAAACAATTCCGGACCTGCAGGAAGCTCTGTGTAGCTCTTATTATTTTAGGGAGACTGTAAAGCGTAGTGGTTAGAACAAGGACTCTAGAGCCAGTTGCCTAGGTTCAAATCCCACATCCACTGCTCGCTGGCTGTGTGACTTTGGGCAAGTTACATAACTCTGTGTTTCAGTTCCCTTATCAGTAAAGTGACAAGGATAATGATAGTGCCCACCTGAGTTAACATAAATGATCACATTACCTAGCTGAGTTAATGTACTTCGAAGAGTTGAGAACAGTCTCTGTCACATAAATATAATGGGCCTGTCATGTAAAAAGCACATGTGTTAGCCATTATATATATAATACCCCTCTGTCTCCTGTTAGCCCACGATGGCATGGGAATGACACCTGCACCACTAACATGAGTTATTCTGGCTGACAGGAGTCTGACACGTGTTCTCCTATTTAATCATGACAACACTCTATGAGTAGGTGCTATTATTGTCCAGCTATACAGATGGAGGAACTGAGGCATGGAGAGCTCAAGTAACTTGCCCCAGGTCACACAGCCAGGAGGCAGCAATACTGCAGGGCTTTGAATCAAACCAGTTGGGCCCCAGGGCTCTTGTCCCCCACATTGCATTGCCCAGCCCAACACTCACATATCTAGTACTTCCTATGAAAGGGTGGTGCATGGCTTCTAGCTTTGAGATGAGTCATGGCCAAGTCCCCTACCATGCAGCACAGACACCGACCCTGCAGACATCTCATGTACATAAAGGGTAAGTCACACTAGCACAGTCACCAAGGAGTAATCCCTGCCATCCCTCCTTATCTTCCCAGGGAAATACACTGGTATTTGGCTAACTGTAGAGATGAGACATAACCATTAAGACAGGATTCTGGACTGAGACATCTAATCGGTGTCTTAGAAACTCATGCTGACATCCCCACAGCTGGTTTTCCCCCACAGCTGTTGATAGTCATGTGTTATTTAAAGCATGGCCTGCTCACAAGTTCACGCTGGGAGGTGAAGCCACAGTAAATCTTCCATAATGTGCCATTCTGGCCTTTGGAGCATGAAATTTTGTGGCAATGAGTTCATTTCCCATCACCAGACTAAAAAGTTTACAAAGCTTCCTTGCATACATATGGCCAAAGCTGTAGGTGGGTGCAACTAGGAAACAACACAGCTCAAGCAAGGGTGAGTTTTGTGTCAACTCCCCGCCACCAACCCCCCCCCCTTCCCCCCACCACCAGCTTTCTCAGCAATTCATCAAAAGAGCTGGTTGTGGGCAAAAAAAACTATCCACGTGTTTGGCCAGGAACCATAATCCTATATTGTTTTGAACCCAGTAATTTAATGAAATAGTGTCTGCTTTCCACTAATGTGCCTAAAACTCAAACAAATTAAGAGCTGGAAGGCTCCTCAGAGAACTAGCTAGTCTACCACCCTTATTTAGACACTGGAAAACTAAGAGTGGCTCAAGGTCACATGGTCTGTTGGTGACAGACTGGGACCCTTGACAGTATCCCCATTTGCAGGCTTTTTTCAGCCCTGGCGTGTTGCCAGAGTGGACATTAGCTGTTTCTTACTGCCCAGCATTTAGTCCCCCTTCTTTTGCCAATGGCACCTTGATCTTCTGTTGAGGGACCTGCCTCCCAGCTGTTAAACCCTGTGATTCAGGAAGGGCCAACCCTCCCAATATGGGAATGGGACCTGGCTTGGAAGAATGAGACTTTTGCTGGAGTTAAAGAAAAAGAGATGTAGTCCTCTAGTGCAATATTTGAGCTGATGGGGTGGAAACTTGGAATGGTGCAGAGCATCTTGGTCAAAGAGCCCCTCTGAGAAGTAAGCTAATTTGGAGAAAGAGCGAGAGATGGAGAGTGATGGATTCCTGGTGACATAGATCAGCCACCTGGATCTACCCATGCCTAAAGGTAGAACTATCACTGAATTCGCCAAATAAGTGAGTCCTTTTTTTTTAAATTTAAGTACATGTGCACTGTATTTCTGTCACATACAACCAAAAAACCTAAGTTTTGTTTCTAAGTTTGTAAAAGGAAGTAAATCACAAAAAGGGAATAATCCCAGGGGACCCTCCACAGGGCCTAACACAGTTCCTGACACAATTGGCAAGCAATACATGCATAAAGGAGTGAAACCCCTCCTTCAGGTCTCTTCTCAGCAGGACTCTCCCACCCTATTGGAAACTGCAGCCCTCCCCAGCCTCGCTCGCCCCACTCCTGCCTATTTCCTATGGTGTTTATCACCATCAGACCTATCCTATTATCATTCCTTATTGGTTTTCCTCACTCAAATCCTATAAGGGTGGGATTTTTGCCTACTTTGTTCACTGCTGTATCCTGGGAGTAGGACAGTGCTCAACACCTACAGGTGCTCAGTATATATCTGGTGAACGAATGAATGAGGAAACAGAGGATGGAATGAGTGCATAGAGTACACAGAGGATGGTGCCCAGCACATAAAGGCCCCCAGGCCCCCACCTGCTGCCTCAGTCAGCAGCCCCTGGGACCTCTTGGATATGGGTCTTCTTTCCTCTTCTCTGAGCCCATGCTCCAACAGTCGTCCCCACAGTCCAGACAACCAGATCATCCCCCACCTGTCCAGATAGCATGAACAACAATTCAAAGGTAAGTAGCCCTTTGGGTTATAAAGATGTTTTCCTTTTTTTCTATGTTTATAATAATACTGTATACTCATTGTAAATGCACACAAAATAAAAATGTAACAAGTAAACAATAAAAATCATAATTTAACCTCAAAGTTAAATTTTGATGCAAGTCATAAGCAGGCAGACTGCAGACTGCTAATATATTTTATATGACTCACAGGATGACCGCCCCTTTTTGGAGGTAGGTTCCAAAATTTAAAAAGCTAGAGGATTTCATTTGAAAACCAGGTATCTAGCTTCAGTCGAATGTCACAGAAGGCCCACATTCCCACATATGACAATGGTCAGCGGGGGTTGAGTGGCAGATGCCCCTTTCAGGGGGATGTGGGCTCTTGGGGTCCCTGCCTCTCCCTACTCTGACCCTTGCACTGCCCTGGCCGCTGGTTTTAGGTGCCTGCCTGGTCCCTGTCACCTGCAGAATTGGTCACCCCTGGCCTGATGTATATCCTTTCAGACTTTGCTATGGTCATAAAGCTTTCCAGGAAACCCCTCTGAAAATCTCCCTCTGCCTCCAATAGTGGCCTGGGATGCCACACATAAAGCCCTAATTTCCAGCATCAGAGAACACTATGTTTGCAGCACTGCCCCATCTGCAGCTCAGCAAGTCAGGTCAGGTTCAACGTCTCCTTCTCAGACTGACTATCCCAATTCAACAACTGACCTGCACGCACGTGAACCCCATACAGAGGGATCCCACAGTCCTGAGCACCAGCTGGATGCCTTTTCCATAGGGAAACTCTAAATCCAGTGTTCAAACCAGCCTCCCCAATGTGGAGAGGCTCCGTCAGTGCAGGCAGCCACAGAGACGGAGACACTACAGCACCGGCAGCCTGCAGCCCCACATGTACTACCCATGGAACCCCGATCTGCTATCTTCCTCTGGGTTGTCCATGCTCCAGTTCTACTAAAGTAGTAATACCTCCCCAGCCTCGATTACTGCTTTCCTAGAACCCAACCTTGTTCCTCACAGAGGAGATCCTCAATCCACAAGGGACGGATGGTCAGTGAGTGAACAGACACATGATAGGTGGGTGGGTGGCTATGTTATAGGGCAGGGATGGAAGAGATGAGCACCTTAGCTATGATTTCTAATTTGCCAATGTCATAAGGAAATGATTATATTAAAATAGTAAACTGTAAAATATGGTATAAAGTTACACAATGAATAAACTCAGATGATAAAATAATAAGGAAAGCACTATAATATTAATAGTGGTAGAAACTTTTTAAAAAATCCCTTTGTGTGTTTTCCATTTTGTTTTATGAAGTTCACTTTTAACTGCCAACATTGAACTATAACCAAATGAATAATCTTCCCCTAGACTTGTATAGATTTCGAAACACCAAGGGGCCACGGAGGAAAGGATAATATTTTGGATTAGTTTGGCTCTTAGAGTGGAATTAAGAGGGGAAGAAAAGAAAACACAGGAGGTGAGTCTGGTCTTCCACATGGAAACCAATCCTTCAAGACTCCTTGGTGGCCCTGTAGTGACCCATTACCCCCCCTTCACCTGCTATCAGCAAAAGCAACATTAGTCCACCCTTCCAATCCTGAAAATCCAAAATGTTACAGGAGATTATATTTCTTTTGGAACAAAGGATGGTAATTTTTTCAGCTCTGGCCTATGAATGTTTCCAAAGAAAAACAAAGAAACATAAGGAAATCTTCTACCTGAACTTAAATTTAATTACACATGCGCCCAGAAAAATACATTGCTCCGGTATGTCCTTGATTGTAGGACAGCCAAAACAGCATGTGCCTCACAGCAGGACACTGTCCTCTGATGATGTGATGCAGTCACCGCTCTTGGGAGCTCTGGACCAGGTCTCTGCCACCTTGACTAGCCTCCAGGTGTGTTCCCCAGACATACGGAATGGGCAGCAAGAGCTCAGGACCAGCTACTTTGTAAAGGCAGACAGGAAAACTGAGGTCCTAAGAGGAAGAGTGTGCACAGGGGATGACACAGGGGTGAGAACAACAGCTGGTCCCTCCCCTTGTTCATGTCACAAATGTCACCTGAGGTACAAGACAACTTGCTAGCAAGCATCGGGGAGGAGTATGGACCCTTAACAAATAACCAAGTGAATGACCAGGATAACCTCGGATGGTGATATGGGCCAGCAAATGGGAAATAAAGGCAAGGGGTGAAATATTATTTCTGGTTTCCCAAGGAGCATCAGCCATTAAGTTCTTTGCAGTTACAAATGTCCCCGGTCTCTGCCAGATGCAATTTATTAACAGATTGTATTTGGACGCTGGAGTCTGTGAGCAATGCATGAATCACCAGCAGAGTGGATTAAATGTAAAAGAAACACACACACAAACTGGAGGTATCCTCCCCCCAACTCTAAGGTTCCCACAGCAAGGCAGGAAGTGCAGGGTGCGAAGTAGGCGTGCTCTATGGAGATGGCTAATCTGGGATTAGCCCTGCTTCAAACTGCAAAGACTTCCCAGTGCCCTCAGAATGAATTCTCATTTGCTTAAAGTTGCCAGTGCTGCCGACCTCTCCTAGTCCGTAACCACTGGCCACAGCTCACCCTCCCCTCCCTGTCAAGACCACTCTGCGCCACGCCTCACCTCCACCTCATCGTCACTTCCTCAAGGCCTTCTTCCCTGACACTGCTCCGGGCCCCAAGGGACCCTCCCTCCCACACCAATTATTCTACAAAGTGAGTTCTGTAGGGGTGGAGACCAATCCATCCTCCTGAGGACTTGATCCTCAGCTCCCAGAGCAGCACCCAGCACATGGAGGGGCGGAGGCAGAGAGACAGAAGAGAAGCAAAAGAAGTCTCTCCACCATTTCCCAGCATCCTTAGCCTCAGTTTCCACATTCGTAAAACTGGGGCAAGACCAGCCTACTGCTGTGTGGTGACAGTGTGTTCTGTGTTGTTGCCTGGTAGCCTGGATTTTGTTTTATTAACTCATTTTTTAAAATACACTTTTACATACAAATTCACTTTTTGATGTGCAGATGTGCATTCTGACACTCATTGGTGTATGACCACAATGAAGACACAGAGCTCTTCTATCACCAGGAAAAAGTCTCCTCGTGCTGCTCCTTTGTAGTCATATCCTCCTCCCCACTCAGCTCCTGGCAACCATTGATCTGTTTTCTGTTCCTGTAATTTTGCCTTTTTCAAAATGTCATGTAAGTGGAATCATACGATAAGTAGGCTTTTACGTCTTTTTTCACTTGGCATAGTGCACTGAGATTCATCTGTGGTGCTGCGTGTATCAGTGCTTTGTTCCCTTTTATTGTCCTCTCCCTGAAGGAAATCTCTTCCCTCAGGAACAGGGGCGCAGAAAATAACAGTGAATCTATCCCTTTCTACCTCCCCTGATAACTTAGCCACCAACTTTCTAGAACCCCCTAAAGCTTGGGAAGCAAAGGTGAACCAGGAAGTCAAAGATCCCTCTTTCTGGCTGTGTCTATAACCCGAATTCTGAGACTTGTGCAAGCTCCTTCCAACCAATTAGCCTCTCTTGGAGGTCACTCATTTGCAGAATGGACAAGACCCAAGCTTTCTCCGGGGTGTTGACTTAGAAAGTGAAGGGCCATTCGGGAACCAGGAGGCAGGACTGGCTGTCTGGAGATGGCTGACCGCCTGGGGTGGCTGTTTGGGGGCAGTAGTGGGGGTGGCAGTCAGCTGGCCAAGTCTGGGGAGAAGTGAGTGGGTAAGAAAGAAACAGAGGCAGAAGTGCCCCGGGATGGTGAATTCTTATTCTGGGCCGGCCAATGTTTACACGGGTGTGCCGTCATCTCATAGAATCCACAAAACAGCTTGATGGGCAGATTCTGTTAACATCCCTTCTCACAGATGAGGACCCTGGGCACAAGGAGAGCACCCAGTGTGCTAGCAGGTTGGGAGCTGAGCCCTGACTCCAAGACAGTTGTTCTCTTGGCAACACAGAAGCTTACTTAGAGCAAGAGCCAGGGAAGGAAGTGTGCGGCACAGCAGGGAGGCGGGAGCGAAGAAGCGAGTGGAAGATGAAGGAACCCAGGGGACATGAGTTGGATACTGTTCCAGGCATGCCCTTAGCTGCAAGCAGCAACACTGAAGGTTTGCTTAGTTCTTTTCAGCAGCAGAACCCATGTGTCAAACCTGACCATACTCAAAACCCGAGACATAAACCTGGTGGAAATAGAGTTGCTCAAATTGAAGGGAAGGAGGAAATGGAGCCAGACCCACTGACCTGCCCCAATCCCTATGACCTCCCTCCTCGTGGCCTCTAGGAAGGGACCTTCCAAGGAATGCAGGACCCCTTGGACCTCCACTTTCTGATATACATACTCCCTGCCGGCTGGCTCTTTCCTTCCTTCTTGCTTTCTTTCTTTCAGCTTTCAAATGATCAAAAAACACATTCAAAACTAAAATTCACCAGAGAGGCATTGTATCTTGTGTCTACACCACACTGTCCAGCATGTAATTAGGACTCATCGAATGGGTGATGGGCAGGTCTGGGCAACACCTTTTCAGGATCAAATCCGGATCCTTCCTCAGCAGCAAAGTGACCCTGAGCAAGTGTCTGACCTTTACAAAGCCTCAGAAGCCCCAGAAGGTCCCTCGCCTCTTAATGTTTGAAGAGGGCTCAATAAGTAGATGCTCATAAGAGCACGTAGAACAGTGCCCAGCAAATGGTAAGAACACAGTGTTACCAGGCATTATTATTAATAGCATCTGCAAGACTAAGAGTACATTGGAGGAAAACAAAGAATCCACTAGAAGGAATTAAAATGTCCCCATGGGAAGAACAGCGCCCTGCATGTCCCAGTGTTGTTCTCTCCTTAGACTAGGCAGTGAATGCTCCAGCTTTTCCAGTCATCTCTTTTATTTTTGTACCAATGGGAGGAAGGGCCTGGGCCGCAGAAGTGTGAAGATTGTGAGTCTGACATGCAGGCTTATCTGGAGCCAAGTATTTATTAATTGGTGTTTATGTAACACTCTGTGCCCCTCCTGCCTGTTTCTGTCTGAACATGTGCTCTAAGAACCTTGGAGAATGCATCTCTCTCTTCTGACTTTTGGATGCTCGGACAACAGCAGATGGTGCTGTGAAATAACAGCGTAGACATTGCAGCTCCAAAGGGAGAAGTCCACTCCTTGAGGATTCAGAGTTAAATTAGAAATAGCTGGAAGTGAATATCTTCCAGGACTGACTTTTCCAGGAGAGCTGGATCCAGCATCCATAGAGAACATTGCCAAAAAGAAAGACAGCACTGAATGTGAGTGAAGGGTGTCCTCTGCTGGCCAGCATTAGCAATCCCCAGCTGCCATCTCCACCTCTCTGGGAGGGCTCTTTTTCCTCTGCCTTGAGGCAAGTCTCAAATACCTTCTGTAGTTGTTTTTTTTTTTTTTTTTTTAATTAATTTGAACTGCCAACAAAAAGGATTTCTTTCCTAAAAGGAGAAGAGCTGAGAGAAAGGCCATAGAGCATTTTATTCCCTCCTCACTTATGTTTTTCTTACTGGAGCAAGAAAATGCTCACCTAATGAATGTCACCTAAAAAATGGTCCTGTGAGGGGCACCCGGTGGCTCTGTTGGTTAAGTGTCCAACTCTTGCTTTGGGCTCAGGTCATGATCCCATGGTTCATGGCTTCGAGTCCTGCATCACACTCTGCGCTGACAGAGCAGGGCCTGCTTGGGATTCTCTCTCTCCCTCTCTCTCTGCCCCTCCTCTGCTGGTGCACACACTCATTCTCTCTCTCTCTCTCTCTCTCTCTCTCTCTCTCTCAATAAATAAATCAACATTTAAAAAAATGGCCCTCTGATAGCTTCGTGTAGTTCTGCCTCAGAGAATCCATGCAACTTGGGGAACTTGACCAAGTGTCTGCAGGTGGCCCATAGCACCGTCCCATTTCCATTCTAAAAGGCTATCCTCTTGACCAGACTCCAGACTTCAGACTTCACAGACAGACACACTGAATCAAAGCTGTCTGCCTCCTCCCAGAAAATCCCTACGGGTCTGCACATAGGGACAGCAAGATCTTGGTGGCCAAGAAGACAGGCCGATCCTGGATCTGACCCAACCAATTCTGATGGCCTGCTTTGGAATCTTGGAAACTTGGGACAAGACCCTCACACACTACTTAAGACCAGAACACAGCTTGTCTGGCTTACTGCCAGAGAGCTAACAGCTGGGGCCCTTCTGACCTCAGTCTTCAGCTCTCGCACCATCACCGCCCCATTTCCTAGGAATAACCCTGACCTCCTGGGTGAGTCCTAACCCATCTGGCATGGTGCTCACTCTGACTTTTTGCACGAGAGCCAATGTGGCTGACCTGCAACCCCAGCTCATCAATTCACAGCTGTGCGAGCATCTCCAGTAAGCCTCCTTTTCTGTAACAATGCCAGGAGCTGTCATTTACTCAAGGTCCACTAATTGCCAGAAATTTGATATATACTACTTCAAATTAATCCTCATGACTACACTATACGATGCTCTTCTTTCTGAATCAAGGTCAAGAACTCTTTAAAAGTGAGGCTACCCAGCTTCTTGTCCACGGGCTAAGGAAGAACTTGGCTCCATCACCATTTTCTTCCCTTCATTATGCAAACTGAGTTCATCAGAGGGCAGAGAAGCAGAGATATGGAGAAAAAAAGGGAATACCAGGGGTGGGGGGAAAGGGAAAAGTCTTCTGGAGCAGAGGAGAAGGTTTAGGGTGCCTGCAAGGCAAGGGTTACCTGGAGATGGAAAGGGATGAGGAGGAGAGAGAGCAGTCCCTGAAAAGGGCTGCTCATGAGTATAAAACGAATCCCCCTTGGACCTTCTTTGAGAGACAGAAGTAAAGAGCGGAACTCTTTTAATTGTTGGCTAATGGACTTCAAACTTCTGAATGTAAGAAAACCCAAAGTCTGGAGTATCAGAGGCTTTGGTATTTGTTCAGATTGCATTCCAATGCTATAGGTAAGGAAACTGAGACTGAGGGAGGGTTGGTAACTTGCTAAGGGCTACACAGCTCATGAGCAGCAGAGTCTGCATATAAAACCCAAGTGCACCTGACTCCACAGCTGTTTGTATGACACTCTGGCCTTAGCCAGAAAGGAATAATAATGCCACCTACCAAGCCAGGTGGGGGGCAAACTTTGGATAGACTATGTGGACTAGCCTTCCTGCAATGAATTGCATGTTGTCGGTAATGCCCAAAGTACCAGTCCCTTTCTTTCCCTCCTTTGTCCTGATCTCTGAGCTCTCCGTGGTTTTTAAGACGCGATTCTTACTGCTGTATTTCTGATATGTCCTTTTATTGCCCCAAATCCTATTTGGGTAACTGCCCTACTACCCTAGCCTCCCCCAGGTCTGCACACAAGCTGGTATTCTGGCCCCAAACTCCTTGAGCGGGAAGGTAGAGGCTCAACCTCTAATGGATGGTATTCCCTGTATTTATCACCCCATCCTGTGTGTGCCTGAACAGCCAATCTTCTCCCCATCTGTCCATTCATTCAACATATAGTCACTGGTTTCTCCTCTGTGCCAGCACTGTGCTAGCCACTCAAGATATAACACCATTTTAAAACACTATCCAAGACTAGGAATAAAAAGCATGCCTTTTCAAAGTCCTCCACAGCCTGAGCCTACCTACAGGGAAGGTAATTTTGATTGACTTACTATTCTTTTTTTATTAGGGTCCAGACTCTGTGAAGTCAGGATGTTAACTTGTAAAAGACTGGTAAGTAGCAAATAATTTCTGTCATGAATAAGAGATAATTCCAAAGGTTACAGTGTTACTCTCCTGTAGGACCTTAACCAGTTTTATATCTAAGTTTGCAGACTTATCCCAACATTCTTTTCTCTACATTTTCCCATGACTATACACACATACACATAAACACACATGCATTCATGTGTGTATATATGTATACACATGCATATAACATATATAAAAGTACATGCCTGCCTAAATATATACCCACATGTATGTGTGTACATGTGTATATACACACATATCAGAGAGTACATACGTCTACACACACACCTATATCTTCCTGTATGCTTTTTTTTTAAGATTTCATTTTTAAGTAATCTCTACACCAGCATGGGGCTCAAACTCACAACCCCAAGATCAAGGATTGCATTCTCCACCAACTGAGTCACCCAGGCACCCCACTCCTAAATACTTCTTAAAACCAGTCTTCTCTTCCTCATCCTTCTAGTTTTCTCATCTGTGAGTTACATAGGTATTTTACTCAGACTAAGCATATATTTGTACAACAGTTAAGGTGTTAAGAGAAAAGCAGATCTTTGTATGAGCTCTGTGAAATCTGAAGAATGATGGGGGCAAAGCATCCCAGTCAGAGGTGACAGCATGTGCAGAGGCCCTGTGGTAGGGAGTATGGCACCCTGGAGAAACAGAAGGGTGTGTGACCTCCAACATCTGTAGAACCTTTCAACTAACACCTGCTATATCAATATCATGATATGACTGTCGAGTCCCTCCTGTCTGTCTCAGGCACATGCAATGGCCTAAGACGATAGAACTGGCCTCATAAGGTAGGAGAAGAAAAACAGTGTTCCCTGGATTAAGTGGCTGCACCTCCATGGCACCTTTCTCTAGTATTGGAGAGGAGCCAGGTAAAAGACAGTTGGCAAAGTCACAGTTTTCGAGTGGGAGAAGACACCGGCCTCATCATTCAGCACATGTGGCATCAACAGTTCACTGCCAGGCGCTCTGTAAAGCTCAGAGTCTTCTGTGACCTGGTCCACCTCCACCATCTGCGGCTATAACACCTGTTCACAGAAGTCTTTATGGTAATAGGATCACAATCTCTGCACATTTTCACCAAAAACATCACTCTTTACTCAAGACTCCATCAGCCTCCTGAGAACAGAGGTTTTTGTCTCTCATAGTGCAAACATTGCCAGCGATGGGGGCAAAAGACCCCGGCCAGAGGCTGGTGATTAACTGTGTGACATTGGACAAGTTGCTTAACCTGCTGGAGCTTCAGGGTCTGCATCTGGATATGATAATACTCCTATCTCATTAAAAGGCTGGGTGATCATGAATAAAAGCACATCATAGATTATAAAACACATTATAAACATGCTATTTTCTTGGTTATTATGATTATCAGTCACTATTTCTAAAAACACCACAAGGCTTTACTGAGTAAACAGTGCAATGCTACATGAAGCTCGGGCAAAATTTCTACGTAAAAACATAAAGCCAAAAACAACCACCAGACAAAAACACGGCAAGGAGGCAAAGTACAGCTATACAAACTCTAGTAATGAAGGCTGGCAGGCACGTTTTCTGGAGTGACGTTGTGTCAGGCACTGGGCTGGGCACCGACCAGCTTTACCTCAGGCATTCAAATAACTTACAGAAAATTTAAGTTCATTCATAAGCATGTTTGGTTTTTCCAAAAGAGCCTGCTTTGTGGGGAATCCGAATATTTCTCTAAAATTATTTGCCAGGAAGGGAAAAGAGCTTCAAGAGCCTCATTAATTCCACACACCCCTCCCCCCGAGGAGTTCATATTTTCCCAGCATTATATGTACACTACTTGTCTCAAGATACTACCACTAATATTCCTGGGTAATCTTTTAATATTTTTCCCATTACGCCTGTAACAACACACAGTATGGTTCCCACATTCTTCTGAATCCAAGATAATAAAAAAAAATAAGATATGTATCAGGAAATTTGGCTTGTGCACACAGCATCAGTCCTCAGCTCCCGGTTTGTAATAGCTCGGGATATGCAAAGAAAAATGTGAAATGCTAAAAGGTAAAATAAAATCTTCCAGACATAATTACTTCCTTTTCACTTACTTCATATGCCTTGCTGATCCTTTAGGGACAGACTGAATGGCCATCGTAAGATGGGACCATGAAGATCTTGAGGCCTCTAGTACATAAGAGACACACAATAATTATTTTCTGAATGGAGAACTCTGAGAGTGATTGGAATTGAAAAGAGGCATTCAAGAGTCTGCCACTAGAGGGCAAAAGAGTAAAATTTCTGAGCAGAAAATTTTTTTTGTTTAAACCTGGTCTCAATTTGAGACTGTACTAGAGAGAAGCCTAAAAAATATCAATTGAAGCTAAAATTGGACTTTTGAAATTTTTCTGATTAAATTCTGATGAAACGTTCAGGGCTGACCTAAGAGCTTTGAGGACCTCTTTAGTCCAGGAATTGAGGACCCGTTTAAAATGGAAATAGGTTACCAGCGCCAGGTAACATATTAATACCTACCAACCATTAACTCCCACACATGACTAGAAGTAATTCATCAGCTGACCTAGCAATGGGCAAGAGCTGGGTGAGCGCTGAATGAGAGAACAGGAGAACACAGGCGCCAGTACCTCTAGGAACAGATCTGTGAGAGCACCTTTTGTCTTTGTCATTGTTTCTAACCTCCATTCTGTGCATCTAGAAATTGCAGCTCCCCAATTAAGGAAGAGACTCTCGATGAATGGAATCAACACCTTTCCCACACCCACCCTGACCCCGGGGAGTCTGCAGAGAACCCCAGCACCATTTCTACATTCACTGTGCTCCAGACCCTTCCTCCCTGACCCATCCCCATATCTTAGCTCCCCCTGCACACTGTGACCACCAAACCTCTTGAGCTGTTAAACTCAAATACAATCTTTCCCTCTTCATCCCTGCATCCCATTTCAAATCCTTAAAAGGCTCTCTATCGCTTAGAAGATAAAATCCAAGACAAAAAGTATAGCTAAATACAATAACCACTACATTCACCCCACCTGACCTACCCTTGAACCTATTTCCTGGGATCCCGACCCCCTAGAACCCCTATATCATGCATCCAGCCCTGCAGAAGGATGTCTCCAACTACACCAACAACGTCCAGGCCTGCAGTGCTTGATCCCAACCAGCCGAGCCTCTGGAGACCCAGCCTCATGCCACCCTTTCTGAGAAGGCTTCCTGACACCTAGGACATCCCTAAGAAAAGACCACTCCCTCTTCAGCCCCCAACTCTTAGTTCAGTCCATCCACATGCCCTGTAGGGAGTTTCTTCAGGGCAGGGTCCACGTTTGGTCCTTTCTGCCGTAGAAGGAACAGAAGAGAATTGGCCTCAGGGATGGGGCTGGGAACACTGAATTTTTGGAAGGGGCTGCTATCAAGAGGAAGAGCAGCTCGTGGTGGGTGGGAAGAGATGTCAAAAATAAATTCTGCCCCCTGACAGCTTAGCAGCGGGCTTGTCTGGGCAAGAAGGACTGGGCAAGAGTGGGGTCTGGAAGCCTCTGCATGAACAGGTTGACTCCACACAGAGCCTACCCAGGGCAGGTTGTCACAGGAACTCAGAGGAGCTGTTTGCAGGGGCTTTTTCCACATCTACATCCGCATTTGCCCTACTCAACAGAGAGGGACAGCCCAGGAGTGAAATGAGCGGCCCCAGCAAGAGATGGGGAAGAAGGGATAAATGATCCCAGTATGTCCTCTGCACACCTCACTGCATTGCCCTGCCTTGTCATTCCTCTTGCAATTATAAGAAAACCCAAAGGGCTTTATATTTTCACTCCTCCAGCTGCTTCATGCTCTTAGAATTCCTGGAGGATGCTTGTAACTTGTAAAACATTTCAAACAGTCATGCTCCTTACAAACTTGTATGCAGTTGTAAGCAATGTTGCATGCAAGCTCTTCTAGCCTCTGTTTCCTCATTTGCAAAATGAGAAGGGCAAGACTTAATTACCTTTGATGTCCTGAGTCTACAATGTATTGTGTACAGTGTGGTTTTTAGGGCTCTTGAGTTATTTATACAAACGCCAAATCAGTAACATCACAAAATGCTGCTCGATTTCCAGTGCCAAATTTTTGCAGTCAGCCAAGGTTTCCTGCACACAGACAATTGAAAAAAAACCTCCCCTTTATTCAACCCATAGAACCACACAAAAGAAAAGGGGCCAAACACTCTCTTCACAAAAAAGAAAGAAAGAAAGAAAGAAAAGACGCCCAAACCAGTGAAATCAAACAGAAGGAGGCCCTCCATTCAATCATGTGGTAAGGCTGTTACTTGGTAACGGTACTACTCAATATTTACAAATATTTACAAATATTAATACCCATTAAATGTGACCAGGAAGGTGGCTTAGCTCCTTCTCTCCCTGTCATCCTGGCTTTTTTTTCTTTCCCTCCCAGCAGCCAAGAGCAACATTGGCTGGACCCTGGTTCACTTCTCTGCTTTCCTTGCTGTGGGGTTCCCTGGAGCAAAGACCACATCCAAGCTCTGTGGGGCCATGAGCTCCTTCATGGCCTTAGCAGGCTACTGCAGGAGCCACTGCCAAGCCCCCAGGCCATGCCCTGAGGCCCAGGGATCTTACAGGCTTCCTCAAGCCATCTTTCCTGAATATCAGCAGAAAGCTGGGCAGCCAGGCCTGTGGATTTTCTTGGTTTGGCTTTTAACTCACACTGCTTCAAGGAATGGCCGACTCAAACACAGCTTGCCTTCTTCTTTTCCTCCTCTTTGTGGGAAGTGATTGTTTGGGGATCCAGAGGAAGTTATGTCCATGTGTTTATGCCCACCAGCACACAGAGTCCTATCCTTAGCAGACACCGTGAAACAGACCCATGGATACAGTTATGCATGTTGGTCAGGGGCCTCATGATACTTGATGTACATCCATATGGGGAGATTCTCATCGAGCTTTATTATTAGGAAATCCTTAGGACTGACTTCTTGACTTTTTACAATTAGTGCTTTGCATTAGTTCAGCCAACAGATTAAGTACAAAGATTTTCCAGAGCTTTTTTTGAATCAAAGTCTTTTTTTCTTTTAAAGAGAACTGCGCTTTAAAAAAAAAAAAAAAAAGAAGTTTATTTATTTTGAGAGAGAGAGAGAAAGGATCCAAAGCAGGCTCTGCCCTGTCAGTGTACAGCACGATGACGCAGGGCTCAAACCTCAAACTCACTAACCGTGAGATCATGACCGGAGCCAAAATCAAGAGTTGGACACTTCACCTAATGAGCCACCCAGGTGCCCCCTAATCAAAAGTCTTTTAATCAAAGACATTTAACTTATCACAAATCATGTTTTCCTACTCATCAAATCAATTACTTTGAGAAATCCTACTAAATAACACACTAATTCCAAAAATAACCTCTATGTAGTAGGAAGAAATATTTTCAGGTCATACTGCTCTTCCTCCACTTAAAGAACGAGTCTTTATTGAAGGAAACAGCATACACGTAAACAACAATGAAGAGATCACTACATGTGGTATATTTAATCCACAGTGAACAAGTCCTGTACTGCTCCATGAGTTTGAACCCCAACTCTGCCACGAACTAGCTGTGTGGCCTTGGGCAAATGACTTAACTGCTCTGAGTCTTTGCTTTCTTGGCTACAAAAGGAGATTAATAAGTGGCATCTATATCATAAACTGGTTGTCAGGTGTCAATGAAAAATTCCTGCCAAATGTTTAGCCCAGTGCCTGGCCTATGACAAGGGTTTAAAAAAGGTTAGTTCTTGTGATCGTGAATGTGATTATTACCCATCTACAAAGAGCTTCCCATATAAGTTTAGGAATGATTTCTCAGTATATCACATACACTCTTGCAAAGACCAATTTGAGGCAGATTTACAGTAAAGCCAAAGGGGACTCTTAAAAGGGACCCCCCTCACATGCAATTATATAGGCAGCAGGCCCCACAAAACCTGGATCTTTCCTTGATCACAGGTAGCAACTGATGCTCACTGAACATACCTCTCTGGTAACATCCTCCATATTTTCTCCTTTCTGAATATGATACTGATCACTCCTGATTTGTATTTTTTCCTTACTAGGTAACTATAAGCAAGAGTGTTTCTGCATGTAAAATTTATATAAGTGGAAACATCCTATGTTATACTTAACTTTCTGCAATTTTCTATTTGATATTTTACACGTTTGAGATTTATCCATGTTAACACACACAGGTCATAACTGCTTTATATACTTGATTGGATGGATATAAGAGCAGTGTATTTGTGCATTTTCCCATTGCTGGATATCTAGGGTGTTCACACTTTGTTGTCATTACAAACAATGTTGTAATAAACACATAGCCATTTTTGTTTAGATCTCCTTGGGGACCTGCACCAGCCAGAGTTTCTCTAGGGAATCATGACAGACGGCTGAAGCATCCCTTTGTACTTACTAACAGAATCCAACATGTTGCAGTTCAACATTCTCACCTTCCAAGACCTCTCTGCAGCTATGGAAGGATACACACCTCAGTTCTGGTCAAAGATGTAAACAGAAATCCACTGAGGATTCCCAAAGGCCTTTGCTTCCCTGCTTTAGTGCTGGCTCATACATCTCTGTCCTCCCCTGCTGGAACATGGGCATTAGGGCAGGAGATGAGCAGCCATGGTGGGAACATATGGACAAAAGCCCCACCAAGGGAATAGCAAAGTGAAAAAAGACTTGAATTGTGGCCTTGTAGCCAATCGTATTATTTAGGTGCTACATTAACCTCCTTCTACCCTCAACACTACTTATGTATCATTCTACAATGGAATAGAAAATATTTCCCCACAAAACATGTGTTAGTCTTATAGACTTATCTTTTATCTTAAAACCCAAAGTGAGATTCTTATGTGAAATATATATATACATATATATACAGATGTGTTTATGTGTATATTTTACTATAAAGACAAGACTTTTCACTCATAAGTATCAACAGTCAGAACAGCCAAACTGGAAAATGGAACATGCATCCAAACACTTTCTGAGTGCTTACTAAGAATAAGAGAGTAACAGTGATAACTGTAAATACTCAAAATGTAATTACTACGTGCCACGCACTCCTCTAAGCCCTTCACGTCTATCATTTAAGTCTCAGAAGGAGAAATACTATTATCAGATGAGATGTGAGAAATGCTAACTAATTGCCAACATCACAAAGCTGGTGAGTGGCAGTGCCAGGGCTTGTGGGTCTAGCATTACAGGGAATGTGTCCATGTGGTAGGCTAAAACAATGGCCCCCAAAAGATGCCCATGCCCTAATTTCCAGAGCCTGTGACTATGTTACCTTGCATGGCAAAAGGAGCTTTGCAGATGTGATGAAGGTAAGGATCTTGAGGTGGGGAGATTAGCTTGGATTATCCAAGTGGGCCTGATACAATCACTGGGGGGCCTTTAAGGGGGAGACTGGAGGGTCATACCAGAAGCAGGAGATCTGCAGGTAGAGACACAAGGAAGGAGCTCTAATCCAAGGAAAGCAGGCAGCCTCTAGAAACTAGAAAAGGCAAAGACACAGATTCTCCCCCAGAGCCTCCAGAAGGAGCCAGGCCTACTGACACCTTGATGTTAGCCCAGTGAGGCTGATTTTAGACTTTGAACCTCTAGAACCATAAAACAATAAATGTGTGTTGTTTGAAACCACAAAGTCTGCAGTCATGTGTCACAGCAGACATAGGAAACAAACACAGTTGAAAACTCTGACACACACATGCACACACACACACACACACACACACACACACACCCCTAGTCCTTACCTTCAAGAAGTTCATCCATCCAGAGAGGGAGAGAGAGAAGCCATCACCTGCTCTTAAAGACTAGATGGAATAAGGTTCACAGAACACTGACCCCGACCAAAGTGCTATGGGAACTGGGGGGAAGTGTTTGGTTCGCACTTGCGGGACCCTGACCATCCCAGAAGAATGTCCCTGTCATCTATAACTGCTTACAAAACCATCAGGGAGATAATGACAGTCTGGAGCCACTTACTAACGGACTTGTCAGTGGACTCGCTTTCTCATGGATCCACCCTGATAATGTTTCCGCATTTGTAAGAGACAAAAACTTGGCAAGGGAAAGGCAACACCCTCTGAGCTTCCTTCCTGGAACCCTCCATTTGCTTGTCTGGATCTACCAACAGGGTCTTCCTTCCATTCCCTTCAGTTGGGCTGCCGGTGCTGTGAGACAGCCAATGCCTGACATTTCCTCTTTCTCTGGCCAAGGTCAAGCACATACACCAATTACTTTCATGTGAGAGCCAGCATCATCTTCGATCCACAGATCCCCTTTCAAGGAACTGCCTCCTTCATGCACCAAGCCTGCACAACATCTTCCCCTGGCCAGTCCAAGCACCTGCGGGTTTGCCATGCACCTAAGGCAATAGTGCAGTCCACACAATTCCTGACATAAATGGGGGCACAAAGAAGGAATGGATCACCCTCTTTATAAGATGTCTTCTTAAAATCCACAAAGGAGCCCTGACCTTCCTAAAATGCAGACCTTATAAAGCCAAATTTTTAAGCTATAATGTTGGGGAAAAGAGAGCCCACTTCTACTGAGAGTGCCTTTGGAATTCAGGAGATGGGAAAATGCAGGAATAACTAATGAGCAATGACAGTATCTATTAAGCACTTCATCTTGATTATTGTAACAATCCTACATCATGGGTACTAATATCAACTCCATTTGATAGATGAGGAAATTGAGGCATGACCACAGAGAGGAAGCAGCAGAGCAGAATGAGGGTCCAGGGAAGCAAATGCCACCTTAAACAGTCAAAGTGTCTTCTGTAACCCACCTGCTACCTGAGGGCCACCTGAGTGCCACCTGTCCTCACCTTTATAACAGTCAAATGAGATGACAAGGGCAGAAAGAGCATTCCCAATGAGAACTGTGTTTCTTGCACAACAGAAAAGCCTGGGCATGAATTAGAGTCACAGGAAAGTCCCCTAATCAATGCAGCAATCCAATAGCTGGAGAGTCTGTCCCTCCTGTCCCATCAGCTCTGTCTACAGGCCTTATTCACCCATGTCTAGTAGCTAATCGTAAAGATTTGGAGCTGCAACTGCAGTCCTTAAAGGAACGAGGGCATCACCTCCACAAGGCTCTGCTCCCTAATACATAAAAGGCATAGAATAATGTTAGTACTGTGCCCAGCACAGGCCTGCTCCTCATTCTGTAACTTGGCACATAAAGAGAAGACTGTGGGATAAAAATAACCTCTTGGACTTACTTGCCAAACATTTTCTAGTGTGCAAAATGCTTTACATATATCATCTTGTTTGGGATAAACTTCTGGTTAGGACATCACAGCACACATCAGGAGAGACAAATGCACAACATATAGCCTTGATACACAATCAACAGTTAGCTTACCTGTAACACTGTACATCGATAAAGGCCAAGGACCCCAATAACTGTAAATAAAGTCATCCCTAGCACCAGGTGCACAGCTGGCACTTAATAAATGTTGAATGAATCCCAAATAAATAGGAACCACTTTTAATAGGATCTGCCACTTTCCTTTGCTGCCTTGAGCCACACAAAGCAAGTGTATATATAGAAACCACCCCAGGCACACAGTCAAGTAACGTGAGAGCAAATCACTGAGAAGTCCAGCTATGTCCGCACCTGCCAGGGGAACTCCCAGCTGTTGGTGTCAAGGACCAGTGTGAAGCGCCACACGGACAAGACAGATTTCACTTGTTTTTAAACAAACCATCAAAGTGGCTAATGGCTTCCCGCAAAGAAACCCCACACCTTCGGCCAAGAGACAAGGAATTCATTAGGCAGAGTTGCATCCTCCGGTCCCCATTATCAACAGGCACCATCCAGGCCATCAGAAAACAGCTCCCAGGAGCTGACATGCTGACAGGCGGCATCCGGGGATGATCAGATTTCTATCAGTAATGACACATGGCATTTCTCTCTGGCTCCAGTTCAGAACTGCACTCCACCCCCACCAGGCAGCTATCAGCTTTTAATACTTCCTGAGCAATCACGCCTTTAAGAAAATGCCCATGTATCGGTGGCATGCAATATCGCCAACTCAACCACAAATTCAGTGTCCTATCTGCCCTGGACAGCCCCCAAATGTGGTCACGATTTCTCATGCTCCCTTGCTTTCAAGGAGATGCCCACAAATCCATCTCCACACCCACCAACATCTACCCACACCATGAATGTCATGAGAGTCTTCCTCTGACATTCAGAGAATAACCTCCCTGGCTGAGTTTTCCCTTAGCTTCATGGCACCACCCTGCTTAGGACACTTTAAGTTCAAACCACTGACCCAAATCCTGGTGATTCCGTCGACACAAAGTCAGAAGTCAGGATAGTGGTCTGCCCCTCCCCCACAGTGGGGCCACAGAAAAGGATTCTGGGGGACCAATCATGCTGTGTTTCCTGACCCCAGTGCAAAGGTGTGTTTTGTGTGTAAAAACCCAGACAGCTGTATGATTATTTACATCCTCTTCTCATGTATATTATTCGTCTATAAAAAGTTAATAAGTAAACTGTTGATTCACATGAATTCTGTTTGTTCTGGAACTTTAGAGATTGGAGGTGGGGGGTCAATTACGCCATACTTCAGACACATAAATCACAGACTTTCTTTCGCAACAGCCTGAAAAACCAGTTGTTCCCGCTGTTGAGAGTCACAGATCGCACTGGTTTCAGAAACCCTTCCAATAGCCCCGAAGGAACAGCAGCCACAAAAGAGCTGCCACTGCACATGCCTCCTGCTGAGCCTGAGCTAGAACCAATTTTGTTTATTCTAAGGTTGGGCTCAGGAAGTGACCGCTTGGTCTTCCAGATGAAAACAGGCAGCCAGCACTGCCTGCAGACACTCCTATTTCTAAAACAGCCTGGCTGGTCACAGGGGATGGATGCTTTGACTGTAACACACATTGTTTTTGAAATTAGAGGCCAGGCCAGTGGCACCCACCCAGCCCTCCGCATTTACCTCCTTGCTTAGCCTCTTCCTAGCTGGCCAGGGACGGGTGTGTTGCAGAACATTGCTGCTCATGAGTCACCCTCCTGGGGCCTGACAGCTGCTCCTGGATCCTGAACAATTTCCTTCAAGAGACTGGCTTTGGTGTTTGGAGTTCACGCTGCAGTAACTTGTAAAAATAAAACTCCTCTCCTTTTTGCGAGCAGACTGAACAGCACATGAGTACATGAATCTCTGGCAATGTATCCTCCTCCGCCCGGCCTCCTGCATAACAGGAAACATTCATTTCTGAGCCCCTTGGTCAGACAGTCATTTGGCCACACCAGCCATCTAACCAATGCAAATTTCTCATCACCTTATCCCAGCAGGGCTGCTCTGCTGGGCAGCTGGGGTTTGATGTCACAGTCCAGGGGCAGCCTGGTCTTTCCTAGCCAAAGGACAAGGCTGACTTGGCCTGACATCGTGGGGATTATCCTGGCCTACTTTGTGCAAGCTAAGACTTCCAAAATATTTTAAACTGTATAGATTCTTGGGCAGAAAATTCTGTTGAACCACACTGGATGCACTTTCCTAGAACAGATCAAACTTTAGCAAAATTAAATCCATGCACTTTTCAGTATGATGAATCTGAGGTGGCCCTGCCAAGAACAGCCTCTTCTGGATACGTGTAAGTGTCCCAGAGTCAACCAAGAATGGAGACCATGTTCATGCTTCCTGGGGCCCCTTTGTCCTGCCTCCACAGCAGAGTTTGGATGACCCTGACATGTGCAATAAAACTCCATCCAATGGCCCTCTTGGAAGCCAAATAGAAACACACTGTCTGGGTAAAACTGAGTTGGGAGGGAAGGCCTGTGATAGGAGCCCCACTCTGGATTCAAATCCAGCTCTGGAATCATGGATAAGTCACTTCTCTCTGGACCTCAGTTTCCTCATCTGCAAACCCGAAAGGCACAAGTAAAGCATTTCTCAACTCCCTTGCAAGCTGGTAGCTTTTCAGTTCTAGCCCAGAGATGTAGTTTAAAGTGGTGTTTTTTTGTTTTGGTTTTTTTTTTTTTTTTTTTTTTTTTTTTTTTTGCCAGTCGGTTGCAAACATTTCAAAATATGGAGTGCTTTCATGAGAATCTGGAGATTTTACATTAAGATCCCAATTTCTGGATTCTCTTAGGAATTTTTTTTTTTTAGCAGATCTGGTCCCAGTGGTCCCGCATTCCCAGTTGGAGGCTAGAACTAGAAGGAAGAAAAAGTGCCCCAGACAGGGAACAAACCACCCACAATGCTACTTTCACGGTCATCACTGGCCATCCTGTGAAGTTTGAGACTCCTGTTCATAAGTCTGGTTTATTTTCTTTCCCGTTAACATATTGCTTAACTTTTTCACTTTTCATTTCAGCTGCAACACTCATTAATAAATTCCGAAGTTGAAATATTTCACAACTAATCAGTACAGATAATCTGTTACATGGAAATACACAAAGCTGGAGGCCTGTGCCCCTGCCTGCCAGCAGTTCTGACAGTGACCATCCAGGGACCCAGAACTGGTTTAAAATCCTCCCCAGACCTGTGTGGGCTGTCTCGTCCAAACACCTACCCCTCATCCAGGTCCCTCAGCCTCTCAGCCAGGGACACATTTGGGAGCTGGGACAGTGAGGTCAGAGGTAGGCGGGTTTCCGAGGAAGTCAGAACCACATCTGCATTTTGTCATCCTTCTGGACAGGCCAGCATGTGCAGGGCTGCCTGTGAACCTTCCAAGTCGCTGGAGGAGACGAAACAACAAGCGAGCCACGTCGCAGCAAGAAGGGAGTAAAAGAGTGCACGGAGAAGGGTCTCAGCCAGCTCAGCCGTGTCCCCATGATGCAGGGCAGGTATCGGGGATGGGCCTTTGTGCCACACGTCTTCAAAGGTAACACCTGAACCAACAGGTGCAGGATGGAAACTGTTCTCAACCCAGTCACATCTCATTGGGAATAATGACAACATAATGACAATGATAATAGCAGCAGCCTAACAGCTAACACTTAGTGAGCTCTGACTCTGTGCCAGGTGCTGGTGTTGTTATTATCACCATTCCTACTTTAGAGGAGAGGAAACTGAGGCTTGAGGAGGCTACAAACTGTAATAAGATCTCCAGGCAGCACATAGTGGCATAGGGACCAGATCCCAGGCAGCTGCTTCCTGAGCCCAGCTTCCGCTCACAGGGCTCTCTACTGCCTCGTCCAATGTGCAGGCACCACAGCACAGGGCCTTCATATTCAGGATTCAGTGACACACGCTCTTTCCCATACTGTCTTATATTAAAAATCACAGTGGAGGGGCCCCTGGGTGACTCAGTCTGTTAAGCATCCAACTCTTGATTTTGGCTCAGGTTATGATCTTATGGTTTGTGGGATCAAGCCCGGCGTTGACCTCTGCGCTGACAGTGCAGAGCCTGCTTGGGATTCTCTCTGTCCCTCTCTCTCTGCCCCTCCCCTACTCACATTGTCTCTCTCTCTCAAAATAAGTAAACATTAAAGAAACCACAGTGGAATTTCTTTGCATGTGCCCTCCTTGCTGTGTACTAACTATGTACATTGATATCTAAGTACACAGGTCACTGTGCAGGACTGTACACACAAAACCATGCATGCTATTCTTTACGAGTGGTTTGGAGGATTTTTAAGATTAATTTTGGCCATTTGCAATCTATACCTTACTCACCAGCTTTAGGTGTGCAAATTACTCCATTTGCCTTTGGTCCCACTCAAAGTGTCTGCTCCCTCAGAGCCCCAAGAACCCCAACAGTCCATTAGGAACAAAGGACCCCAGCGTTTATGAAAAGGTCTAAGGGAACAGTTCTCTTGAAGAATACATATGGGCTATTTTACAAAATACACTTTAACTCCAAGGAAGAGATGTTTGGAGCCTCACTCACTATCACTCTTAATTTACACAAATTCCATTAAACTGAGGAAGAAAAGATTAGAAGCAGCAAAATTTGGGCAAAAGAGGAAGGTACTAACAGGTGACACAGGATCTCCAGGAAGGTGACCAAAAGGAAATTTCAAAGCAGGATTTAGCACCAGGGACAAGGTTTCTGTCCCCGTCCCGGGTTACAGGGCACATCGCTACATGCAGGTGCCATCATGAACTTGCCAGCTGGCAACATAGAAAGTCAAGGAGGAAAAGCAAAACTGGGATCAGTGTGCTTTATTTAATAAAGCAGGGAGACATGCAGCCTAATGAAGAAATAGAAGTACCACTGAATGAATGCTTTTAGCATCAGGAGGTAAAGTTAAACCAACCTGGAACTTACATAGACATACTGGTTCTGAACACAAGCTCTCAAACAAGCAGCTCACTTTTCCTGCCCTAAAAGGGAACTCCCTGAAGAGCACCCATCTGGGCATACTGACGACAGCAGTTCATGTCTGATACTGAGGCATGCTCAGCCCTACCCACCTGCAGGAAATAGTGCTTCCTCCACTGCCCCCAGGCAACATTAGGCAGTGTGTGGAGACATTTTTGGATGTCACAAGTTGGGGGAAGGTGTATTAGTGGCATTTAGGGAGTACAGGCTAAAAATGCCACTCAACACCCTTTGATGCACAGAACAGGGCCCACAACAAAGAATTACTGCCCTGCCCAAAAAGACAGTTATGTCAAGGCTGAGAAATCTAAATCTAAACCAAAGCAAAGTGGGCAGTGAGGGCTTGACATCAACATGAAAGGTGTCCCAACACTACCATGAATTTACCTGCTGTGTGACCTTGGACTTTGGTTTCCTCACCTGTACAAGGGAATGATCCTGAGTGGGCTCTGCTGGTCTCAGTGAGACCTGATTTTGGCAAGAGCTTTGTCAGTCATAGGTCTTGCTCCATCATTGTCCCTGCTCAAGGCTTGCAAAGCCTTTGACTGGCACTGAGGCTAAAGGAGATGGGGAGGAAAGAAGTGGGGTCTGGCGAGGTGGAGGGGGGTGATGTCTCAGAGCGGCTAGTGAGCACAGATTGCCCCTGGGTCCTGCATGGACCCACTGAGGATGCGATTCCCTTGTAGAATGTGTTGTCCCGTGTGACACAATGTCCGTTGTGACAGTGCATTCTAAGGGAACTCAATGGGCTTGGGACATCACTGCTCCCATCAAGCTATGCCAGGATAGATGGGGTTGATGATGGGCTGGGGTCTACCCATGGAGCATCAGCTCCATGACCTACCTCAAAACCCAGAACTGCTACCATTCCTACAACAACACAACCACAATCATCATCGTCATCATCATCATCATAATTAATAATAATAATGTTGAACATCTATTGAGCACTTAACCAGTGCCTGGCCAGGAATGAGGCCCTCTTTGTGGGTGATCTTAACCACAACAGCACTCTCCTCCAAAACTATACCACTTCCATCACCACCTGGACGCCCACATTCTAGAAGAAAGCCAGAAACCAAGCTGATAAACAGTATAATTTCAATTAAAATAATCAGTGTGAGTGCATAAGCTTACCAATGCAAGAAAGAAATTTTCTGCAATATTCACTGATTTACAGTATTTACTGATGAGTTGTAGAATTACATGTGATTACTTATTTCTGCTTTATATTTTTCTAAACTTTTCAAAGTTTTTACAATCAACACAAATTAATAGTTAATATAATAAAAATTAAACTTATAAAAGTAAAAATGTATAAAATTGGTCTTTTTAACTTAGTACTTTTTAGCAAAATATCTACCAAACAGCCTTAAATTATTAATCATCTAGACTAGAAGTCGACAAGCTATGGTCTGTTTGTTTATGTAAATAAAGTTTTATTGAAACACAGCCACATACATTTATAAATGATTATGCCTGCTTTTTGCTACACCTGCAGAGTTGAATAGCTGTAAGTAGGCATATAGGAACACTACATCCCCTTTCTATCCTGTCCTAAGATGGACCTCGTACTTTCCCGCTCCGATCTCTCCTCACACTGTGTCTCTGCTTGTTTTGTTACAGCCCAAACTGGATATAGCAGGAAGCTAATGAAGCTGAAGCTGTCCTTTGAAAGTTCCTGTATGGTCTTGTGTTTTTGTAAAATTTGAAAAAGGATATTTTTAAATTCTTTTTCTTGAAGAAGCCCCCAGATCATATGTTTCAGACTCCTGAAATGTGGATCCACCCCTACCTAAAGCCCCAGACATTTTACCACCCTTATTCCATTTTTAAGACCACAATGTGTTTCGTGGTGAGAAAGATCTTGTCCCACCACCTCCCAATGAGCTTTAGGCATGGTGAGCTCTTTTGATTTCCAATCCCCAGATAGCCAGCTCTCACAGACTGAGGCAGCTACCCATCGGTATGCGGCTCCAGAGACCACAGGGAAGGGGACCTACCAGGGCCAGTCCTCAGGATCCACTAGAGAGCTCAGAGCAGACCATCCAGACAGAGGACCCCTGCTGGCACCCACACCCATGACAGGGCGAGAAGAACACACTGGTTCACACATACTGTCTCTCAGCCATTCGTTACTTCCATTGAAATCCTACCAGCCAATTTATGTATTTCATGAAACAGAGCCTCTGTAATCACGGCATTTTCAAATGATAAGGGGCAGGCAGATGCTGTAAAACTGCTTTCTAAAAAGTCAAGTTGATCACAAGAACAACGAAAAAAGGGATCAAATCACCTAAGTGTGCACAAATATCTTATTCTTTCTTTTAAAAACTTCTTCCAATCTGAACCGTTTAGGTGGGGCATTTATATCAATCCAGAGCCTACAGAGCCCAGCTGTCCAATCAAATGCCCATCCTCGCCTTAACCGTTGGTGGATACTGTCCTTCATTCTCTGGCTCTTGGTCCCTTCCTGGTCTATTCTTATCTTGTCTTTCTCCAGTGTGGGGGAGGAGGCATCTTTGCGGAGGGCAGCTGGCAGTTTTGATAAGCAGGTGTCATGAGTATGAAAATGACCTTGCTCATCAGCTGGTGGGAACCCAGCAGACAAGGGAGTCACTGTATCACAGTCTACTGGGTCCCAGCCCCCAAAACAAGGCACTGTGAGGCCCAGGAGGAGGGAGAGAGGGAAGCTTTCTCACACACACACACACACACACACACACACACACACACATGCACACGCACGGGGGGGCAGACAAAAGAAAATCAGCAAAAGTTCACCCAGGAGAGGAAAAGCTTCCACTGAAGAGGAAAATTAAAATCTAACAATGAGGATGCGTTGAGGTGTTTCCCAAACAGCAGAGATAGACAAAGATAAACAAAAGAGATTGATCTTTAGGAAAATCAAAGGGAAAGTCTGCATTCTCTGCAGAGCTGGCAAATGCAATTAGGAGAGAGCTGGCGGATGTGGAGGAGAGGGATGTATATTCACCCAGCTGATTCCAGTATCCAGACAGCCAGGGCCGTGTCAATGGCCGTACTGTACCAGCCGCTGGAAGGGGTCCAACACACAGGACATGCTCTGGGGGGGAAGAGAATGTCCCCTAACCCAGTTTCCAATTAAATGTGGGTTAACTGGCACTGTTCCTTACAGCTCAAGGGGCCAATTCAGAGCTGAAAGGAGCGTTTTTCAAAATAAAAAAGGCTGAGCCCGCCAAACTAGCACCTTTTATTTTCTCACATCCTTTCGGTTGCTCAGCCTGACCCGCTGCTAGCCAAGTTGACTCCTTGGGCCTCAGAGAAACGAACCCTCCCCGGCCCCACCAGCTCCCGACCCAGACACCCTCCCAGCACATGTGTGGTTGAACTCCATGCCGCTTTTCCCATAGAGTGGTCACTGCTGCCCAAGTATGAGTCACCCGTGAAAGCCACACATTGTCCCCAACAGACAAAACGCTCAACCCAGGAGAGTGGCCCATTCACTCTTCTCTAAGAGCCAACCTCTTCCTGTAACTTCTAGAGGATGCTGCTGCCTAAGCCTTCACTTTGCTCTTCCCGAAGTCCATCACTGACACAAATGTGAGGACAGAGCTTTCAGTGACGCACCAGCACAAAGAAAGTGGAAACTGGAAACCAAGACAAACTTCCAGCAAGGGGTTTAAAGGCCAAAGAGAAATGTAGATATCAATTTGTTGGCAGTAATAATAAATCACATTTATTACACATCAACTAAGGTACTAGCCTAAGAAAGTATGTTTTACCCATTATCTCATTTAGTCCTCAGAGCTAACCTCTGAGGGTAGCTAATAAGATAGGTCCTATTATTAGCCTCACTTTACATTCAAGGACACTATAGCCCAGAAAAGTTAAGTAATTTACCCAAGGTTACACCATGCAACAATCAGGATTTGAACCAAGGCAGTCCATCTCCAGAGTCTGTGTTTTTTAATACCATGCTATCATTATTACTAAACCAATTCAGAACTGTAAAATTAAAGTCATGCTAACGTGTTCATATTTGGGGGGGGGAGTGTTGTGATATTTCAGATTACTTTTAGGTCACTTCTCACCCACCCACCAAGAGATGCTATAAACTGGCTTTTCAAATATAAAAATCACATGTGCCAAACAATGTGCTGAATATGTGATACCTGTCATCTCATTTAAACCTCATGACCACCCTACAAGGTTAGTATTAATATGATCTCATCTATGGATAAAGACACTGAGGTTCAGGAAGATTAACAGCCTCGCCCAAGGTCATAAAACAGAGCAGGGATTTGAACCCAAGAATGTCTGTTACCAGCACATACATTTCCTTCCACTATATAGATCATCTTTCACAGAGTTTCAAGATTTTCCAGGAAAAAAAATCAAATGTATCATGAAATGAGGGTGAGACCACAGTGGATGACTGGCCTATAGCCATGTACCATCTGTCTGGCGTTGAACCTGCATCACCCAATGACCTTTGACAAATTCCACCTCTCTTGAGGCCTCAGTTTCCTTGTCCATGAAGGATGAGCAGAGAGCAAGGGGGCCTTCTAACACATAACAGGCCGATGTGCATTCATGACCGCGTAGAGCATGGGGGGCTCTGTGTCTGTCTTCTGTGGATGGTAACTTCCCTCCTCTCTCCTGACACAGATCCTCAGGACCAGGTTCCCAACTCCGTCCTTGGACTCAGACCAGCACAACCAGGAGAGAGTTCTTAGGGACAGCCTGAGGCCAGGCCGTGGTGAGGAAGGCACAGCTCTTCTGGGAGGAGGCAGGGACTGGGGCAAAGCAGGGCGGCTGGGAAGAAGCTAGTAAAGACTGTTTGAACAAATAGTGTACCTTGATCTGAGGGGTAGGAACACAGGTGGAAACTCACTGAGCTTTGCCTTTAATTTGACACACACCATATATAAAATAAAGCTTAAAAGACAAAAAAAATATTTGAAGAGATGACAAATCAGACCAGGCAAGATTCTGCCAACATAAAATACTTACCATCCCATCAAAGACACCCCTTTAAAATTTTCTACCTTCCAAGTTTATCATGGAAAGGGGACAAGAGAGAATCACCAAGAAGAGTTATTACATTCGGTGAGTGGGCCAGGGGTGATGGTAGGGCCAAAGAAATCTTTCATTTAACAATCAAAATCAAAGTGCCCAGCTAACACTTGTAACTCTCTACTCCTGTTTCTATGTGTAATTCAGTAGAACAAGTGAGGCCTAGAACTTCAGGTAGGGACTTAGAATCCTGGCTCTGTCACTGACTCGCTGGGCCCAAGGTTGGGTAAGGTATCATAGCCCCTTGCAATCACGCCTCCTACCTGTGGAAAAGGAAAGCAAAGACCACAAAAGAAAGGGGATCACTGGCCCTGATGGCACAAACATTGGGAGTTTCTGCCACTGTGCATCTGATTGCTTGTCTGTGGGAACTGCACTTGGCCTTCCCATTGGGGGAACCACCCTTTCCCCCTCTCAGTTCATGGGTCCAGGTGAGGCTGATCTTATCCCCCCATCCCTGAGTTCCAGAGATAGCATGTGTCCCAAGTCAAACAAATACCAGTCTACTTGGGAAGTCCTATTGGAACAAGTGGGAATGATAAACTCTCAGTCCACAGCTGTGGGAGAATATCAGGCTGTAGCTTCTGGGAGGTATCTCGTGAAGGGAACCTTTCTGGGAATGAAGTCAGTACAGAAGAAAGTGGAGCCAAGAGAAGTAAAGAGTGAGACCAAAACCTAATAACACTGAGCCCCTGGATCCAGCCATGCCTGAAGCTACCTACTGTTGGGTCATCCATTTCACAGCAACCCTATATTCCCTTAATCCAGACTGAATTTTGTTTCTGTCACTTGCAACAACAACAAATCCTGACTACATGGAACCACTGCATAGAATCACAAGAACTCCTAGCTATAAGGGGCACTGAAGGCCAGCCATCCAGCAGTGTTTTGTACATATTAACATCAGCAGTGGTATATTGGCCTAATGAACTAATGATTTGTTCGTCGCTCTAGTTCTGACTTCTCAAACAGAAGTAAAGCTATTCTGTTGGCGTTATGCTAAGCCACAGGAAAAACCAACAGCATCTTCATGGAGCAACAATTCAAATGATGGCAAGTAGCTTGAAATACTTTTTTTTAAGTTTGTTTATTTATTTGGGGGGGGGGACAGAGAGAGAGAGAGAGAGAGAGAGAGAGAGAGAGAGAGAGAGAGAGAATCCCAAGCAGGCTCCATGCTGTTGGTGCAAAGACCCACAGGGGGCTCAATCCCACAAACCATGAGATCATAACCTGAGCTGAAACCAAGAGTCAGATGCCTAACCAACTGAGCCACCCAGGTGCCCCTTGAAATACTTTTTTTTTTTTTTAAAAGAGATACAAAGCACAACCAGATGTGGCTTGCTCTGGGAATGCAAGGATGTGTAAGTATTAGGAAATCTATGAGTACAATTTACTTCATTAACAGAATCATCTTTTTATATGCCAGTCTTGTTGAATTTCAACATTTATTCCCGACTTTTTAACAAAATCTCTTAACAAGATAGGAATAGAGAGAAACTTCCTTGAGAAATATACTGCTCAAACTGAGAGCCAGCACTCCCACGGATGTCAGTGTAAAGTAAAAATGACCTCATATATAACCATTGTTAAACATTATTCAGGAAGCATTTGCCAGTCTAATTAGATCAATAAACAAAGTTTTACCAATTGGGAAGGAGGAGGAAGCAAAATTCAATTAACTTGCAAAAGATGTGATTAGGTGCCTGGAAAATTCCTCTTGACACACACAAAAATAATAATATCTAAAAAACTATTAGAACCAGTAGGACAATTTTACAATAATGGTCAACATTAATAAAAGAGATTATTAATCAATAGCTTTCCTACATCTAGAAAACGAAACAAGAAAAGTGATTTTTCTAAAACACACTCTTTCTTGCACTCTTGTTTCTACTTCCTGTTTAGTTCCCTGCCCTTATAAAACCTAAAGTAAACCACAAAATGCTCCACCGGGGGCACCGGGGTGGCTCAGTTGGTTAAGCGTCCGACTTCGCCTCAGGTCATGATCTCCTGGTCTGTGAGGTTGAGCCCCATGTCGGGCTCTGTGTTGACAGCTCAGAGCCTTGAGCCTGCTTCAGATTCTGTGTCTCCTCTCTGCCCTTCCCTCGCTCACTCTCTCTCTCTCTCTCTCTCTCTCTCTCTCTCAAAAATAAGTATACATTTAAAAAATTAAAAAAAAAAAACTGCTCCAGGGAAGGGACCCTGTTAGATGCTATCTGGCTCCTGCCTGTCCTAGTCAGAGGTATCTCCCTGAGTCCAGCACAGTGCCTGGCACAGTGAGCCTCCGTCAATACCCATCCTTAAGGAAGACGTTGGCTGCTCCTGGGACTACACACAGCACACACAACACTGCACACAGACGGCACAAAGCCATATTCAGCTACAGTCCCAGCAGCAACCCTTGGAAAAGCCTTACTCCTAGTTCCCATCTCTCCTCCCGCCTAGAGAACAAAAGCCTCAAGATTCTCCCCATCAGTACCCCAACACAGCACCCCAAACAAAACCAGCACCTCCTAAATGTATCTTGATAATTCTTGATAATTTCCATTAAGGTTACCCACCACCATCCATGGCCTCCCCAGCTCTCCAAACCCAATTCACCACCCTTGGAGTTGAAAAGGTTGATTCACCTCCAGGGAAAGTGCCAGGATCTTGCCTGGAAGGAATTTTCCATGGATTCTCTCTGCTGTACATGGTCTCCACCCAGCAAGGGCTCAGCATTAGGACAGGTGCTGCCTTTCTCCCAAGATCCATCCTTCCACAGAGTGGGGGCTGGGTCAGTTTCCTCAGCCAGATGACTGGGGACCACAGACAACAACTCTCAAAGACTCTCTTTCCTACCTGCTATGTTCCATGAATTGCATTTCCTCGTACACCACCGAGTGCTTTGCCCATTCAAGTGCCCTCCAGTTTGAGGGTTTTTAGACATTTTCCAAGTACTCACTATGTACCAGATCTTGCTAGGCCCCTTCTCATGCCCTTCTTGTGTCCTATTACTTATTCATCTCTCCTTCTATACTGTAAGCAAGGTTCACATCTGACTGTATCCCTCCAGGATGCCTGATGGAGTGCTGAGCACATGAAAGAAGATACTCAAATAATTGCTGGCTGGCTTCTTTGAGAAATCAACATACATTAGGGATAGTCACAGGAAAGCAAAGGGCATGTGTTCTGACAGCTCTTCCTTGGTTCTGAAGTTGGTGGGGGAATGCTTTATGGATTAAAAACAGACTAAATCCAGGTGCTGAGTAACCAAACTAGGCACTCCTTGCCATACTGAACCTCCACATCAACTTTATGACCTAACTACCACTATTATCTACCTTTCGCAAATGGCAAACTAGGACTTGGAAAATGTCAACAACTGAGCCAGGATCATTACCAACTCCCCTAACATCCTCCTGACAGTTCCCCTTGTCATAAGAGCCACCCTATGAGTAAGAGACCACCGGGAATTAGGACGTGCTGATGGGCTCCCAAGACTAAAATGCCCACTCTCTGCACCTCAATGGACCATGCTGCCTGAAGCTCAGCCCCACCCCTGGGGCAGATGCAGTAGCACCTCTCCCCAACCCCACACCATTCTTTAGGAGGCTCTGAGCTCCTGGAGGTAAGATGAGGGTCCCAATCATATAAGAAGTCGATGGGGTGGTGAAAATGCTTTCTCCCTTGAGACTGTCAAAGACAGGTTTAAGTCTGAGACGTATAGTTAGTTACCTATGACATTGGGGCAGGTACTTAAAACTTTGTTTCCTCATCTGCAAAACAGAGGCAAACAATGTGTATTTTGCTCAGTCCTTGTGATATCTGGAGCCAATTACATAAAAAGTCCCTTAGGAGGTGCCCAAGGAATTAGCAAAAATTGCTACAATTTGCCATATCGAGGATTAACCAAGCCACCAAGAACTGAAGGGCTTTTTCAATGTTTCATAGTAGATTTTCCAAGACCTGTCCTAACCAATGCCTTTGATCAGGATAAGTACAGATAAGGACTTGATTTGGTGAGAAAAACACAACACAAAACTTAAGGTTCAAGACTTGGCTCTTCTGTTCCTTGCTAGAGGACCACAGTCCAGCCCTTCACTTCTCAAAATCTCAGTTCCTCCTCTGTCAAATAACATCATCTCCCTCAAGAAGTCTTCGTGTGTCTCAAATAAGATCACATGCACTCACTAAATTACTTTAACAATAGCTGAGTAAGCTGTCTGCGGGGTTATGCCAACGAATGGAATAAGGGGCCTATTCTGCTTTCACATTTGTTCAACAAATACTTACATCCCAGGCACTACCCGGAGAAATCAGTGAGAAGAAGACACACAGACCCCATCTGGCCTCATGGAACTTATAGTTGTTTTAAACAATATGTGGAAAATTTTAGGTTTGAAAGGAAACTCACTAACCAGTCTCTTTCCTTTAAGCCAGAGAGGAATCTGAAAAGTAAAGAGACACACCCAAGGTCACACATCCAGGAAGAGTGCTTGCCCAACATTTTTTTAACTTGCATTGAGTGCTCTGTGCACGGGAGGGAGAGTTTCTGCCTGAACGAAAAGCTTTATGAAGATGGCTGACCCTCCTGCTTACTTTCAGTTCACTTACCAGCAGGCTTATTATAGGGCTTGGAAGATTTGTTCCCCCTTGCCTACTTACTATCTATATACTATATACTATATACCATTATAGAGTTCCTAATGGAGGGGCACCTGGGTGGCTCAGTCAGTTAAGTGCCTGACTTCAACTTAGGTCATTATCTCACGGTTTGGTTTGTGGGTCCAAGCCCTGCATCGGGCCCTTTGCTGTCAGTGCAGAGTCCACTTCAGATCCTCTGTCCCCTCCCTCCACCCCTCCCCGCCTAGCCTGTGCACACTCTCTCTCTCTGAAAAACTAAACATTAAAAAAAATAATAAAAATAAGGTTCTTTTTTTTAAGTTTTTTAATGTTAGTTATTTTTGAGAGAGAGACAGACAGAGTGCAAGTCGGGGAGGGGCAGAGAGAGAGAGAGAGGGAGACACAGAATCTGAAGCAGGCTCCAGGCTCTGAGTTGTCAGCACAGAGCCTGATACAGGGCTTGAACCCAGGAACCGCAAGATCATGACCTGGGCCAAAGTCAGATGCTTAACTGACTGAGCAACTAGACACCCCATAAAAATAAAGTTCTTAATGGAAAAACAAAACAAAAACAAAAACAAAAATACTAAACCATTCAAAATCCAACATCTGTGGTTTTGGTTACTTTGCCTTTCTGCCCTAGGCACATCACTTAAGCTCTGGGAGGAAGCTTCAAGATTTCCCAACCCAGCACATCTAGTGTGATCTATGCAACAGCAGATGAGGAAGGCTGCACACTCCACCATCTCCTGAGAGGCCCCTCCATGCACACTGGCTCTGTTGGGTCCGGTGAGAAAGGCCACATTTATCTGAGCTTAAGTCAGCAATACCCAAATAAGTCTGGCAGCAAGCTCCGTTTTTTCCTGCAAAGCCTACTGGTGTTTGGAGGAAATCATATTCTAATGAGCAAACTATAGGATACTGAGGGGACCTCTAACAAGACAACTTGGAGAGGTGAAGCGCCTTGCCCAAGGTCACCAGGCTTGCGAGTCCAAGAGATAAGGCTAGAGCCTCAGGTCCAGAGAAGTTATACCCTCCCTTTTGCTGGGTTTCCAGCTTCTCAAGGTCAGCAGTTGAATTTCTAGAGAGTGGAGGAGGTAGAGCAGTGCCCCACACAGCCCTGTGGGCAGTGAACAAGAGCTAATAAAAATCAGTGACCAAAACAGCTCCAGCCTAAGGACAAGATGGAAGCTGATAAGGGATCAAGAGAACAACCAACAACAAGCAGCAAAACTAAGCTGTCTTACAGATGAAGGCTCTTGAGCATGCGACAATCAGTCACCTCGAGCATGAAACAGAACACCACTCTGGGGCAAATCTCAGTGTTGGATTCAGCCCCTCATGTCACCATCTAAAAATTACTGTTTTCTAGCCAGTTCAGTCCACTGAAGCTGCTCACTGTGCGCTGGGTGCTGAGCCAGGTGTGGATGTCCCTGCACCAGGCATGCCCAGCCTTCCAGGAGAGTAAAGTCGAGCAGAGCTGGCACAAAGGAGGTGCTCAAGACACTGAAATAAATGAGTGAGCCAGAGAAGATCTTTATTTTCATAAGAGACATGCATTTGTCCAATATGAGAGTGAAAGGCCTTAATAATTCTTTATCTGAGCATTTTCCCATAGAGCAACATCCCCAAGGGATGTTGAGTGACTGACTGAATGAATGAATAAATGAGTGAATGGATGAATGAACAAATGAATGAACTTAAACCTTTCCATTTCTCCATCATGGGCTAAATCCTATCCACCCACCCATTTCCCCAAAGGTCTATTTATAAGAAGGATTTATAAGAAGAGTAAGGACCTCTCCCCTCAAAATTTTCCTCTTTGAACATCAGAAATTCCACCTGCCTAACTAACTCCATTGCTGCACAGCTGAGGAAACTGAGGCACAGTCACTGATGGCAGCAGAAAACTGAACTATCCAGGGGCTTAATCTTCTAGAAATCCTGTGTTCTAGTGAGATAGCACCTAGAGCTAGAAGAGGTGACTCATGGTTGCTCAGTCAAACTGTGTTCCCGCATAAGGAAGTGTGGTCTGCAGGCAGGGCCTGGAGCAGCTCTCCTCGGGAAAGTGAGGGTGGCCCCAGGAGAGCTGAGGTCCTTCTCTCTGGCCGTCTTTGTCACAGCACCTCACCTCAGGGACCCGTGGCCTACCCCTTGTCACTATTCCACCCCATACACTCATCAGTCCAGAAATACTAGTGGGCACCTACTGTGTGCCACACACTGGGTAAACGATAGGGAAGATTTGGCCCTGTGGAATTCACAGTCCAATAGGTAAGGCAGACACTAAAACAATGAACACATTTAGTATGAAAAATAGTGTCAACTGATTATCATTTCTAAATCACTGGCCCTGTCAATCTCCTGATAAAAAAAAATCTTCCTAGGTTCCTCACCCTGTATAAGAATAAAAATAGGCAACAAAGTGGCACCTGGGTGGCTCAGTCGGTTAAGTGTCTGACTTTGGCTCAGGTCATCATATCATGGTTCATGAGTTGGAGCCCTGCATCAGGCTCTGTGCTGACAGCTCTAGAGCCTGGGGCCTGCTTCAGAGTCTGTGTGTGTGTCTCTCTCTGTCCCTCCCCTGCTCAGGCTCTGTTTCTCTCTCTCTCTCTCTCTCTCTCTCTCTCTCTCTCTCTCTCTCTCAAAGAAAAATAAATAAACATTAAAAGAAATTTAAAAAAAAACACAACAAAAATCAAAACAGCCACCTTTGGGTGCTTACTATATGCCAGGTGCTTTACTATAATTAACTCAGGACATGCCCCAGCAATCCAGGGCAGACAACACTATTATTATCCCCACTGACCAATGAAGAATCAGTTTCTACTTAACCATTGCTCATCGTGTATACAACTGCCTCCTGCTCCCACCCCAACTCTGAATTCTCTAACAACTCATCTTACCCATCTTTCTGTCTCAGGTGCACAGGTAGTATTTAATAAATGCCCACTGAATGAATAATCAATTGATCGATGGGCAAGTTTCCTTCAAGACATTATCTGCTAATAAGCTCAATTTTTGATTGAGTGTGATCAGTGTTCTAATAATGACATGAGAGGTAGCTGTGATGTACAAAGAGCCAGAGCCAGACCCGAGACCTGAGACTGAGGCTTGTCTGTGTGAACTCGAACAATAACATCATCACCCTAGGCCTGATGGCTTAAAACTATTGATGAAGAAGCAGGAAATGGTAATAATGAGCCTAGGATCTTCCAAGGCTAAATTTGCATGTCTCTGAAATATAATGGGAGGAGGGCCTCAGGAAGGCCTCTGGAATTGCACACTGCCTGCTTTTAGAATGAGATCTAAACTTACAATTTTATGTAATTTATTTTTTAATGTTTGTTTATTTTTGAGAGAGACAGAGACAGAGACAGAGCATGAGTGGGGGAGAAACAGAAAGAGAGAGGGAAACACAGAATCCAAAGCAGGCTCCAGGCTCTGAGCTGTCAGCACAGAGACTGACACGGGGCTCAAACTCACAAACTTCGAGACTATGACCTGAGCCAAAGTTGGATGCTTAACCGACTGAAGCCATCCAGGCACTCCTAAACTTACAATTTTATAGAGTAGGGTGACTGATTGGTTCTGTGGGGGCCAGTGACACATCTCCCTCCACAGCTCAGTGAGTGTATTTATCCTAGTAAAGCAGATTTACCCCCATGATAAATATGCTCAACCTGCTGTTAAAAAAACAAACAAACAAACAACAACAAAAAACAAGCCCAGGTGCCTGGCTGGTTCAGAGGAACTTGTGACTCTTGATCTCGAGGGTCATGAGTTCAAGCCCCATACTGAGGGTAGAGATGACTTAAATAAATAAATAAACTTTAAAAAAAGAACAAACCCAAATTCAAGTCATTTTCCTCCCACAACAGCAAACCAAGATTTCATTACAGGTTCATTCTATCCCAGGAATGTGACCTTTTTATAAGTCAACCTGAAATTTTCTGATCAGCATTAGTGAGGTCATCTGTAAAGCCCTGCTGTTCCCTCTCCAATCCTAAAAAAGGTGTCTTGGCCTGAAACAATCTTTCTTTTGCTAATAACTTCCTTGCCCCACCCTCCTTCCTATAAAAGCCTTCCATTCTGTACACCTAGTCCAAGCTCCTTTCTACTTGCTAGGTGAGATACTGCCTGGTTCATGAATCGCTTAATAAAAGCCAATTCAATCTTCAAATTTACTTGGTTGAATTCTGTTTTCTAACCCTGGAAAACTCCCTTCCAGAGAAACATTTTGGACAAACTCAGGTGAGGCTGCCACCTCCAACGATACCCCAGAGCAGAGGGTCTGATGATCTGATGAAGAAGCCTGTGCTCACATGCCAGCTGGAGACAAAACCCAAAACCAAACTCTCAGCTCCCATCTTTCCTCCAGGAAGGCCATGGATGCAGAATAACAACTGAGTGTGGCCAAGGCAACAGCAAACATGGGCCCTATGGCCCCATAGCTACGTCCTCAAGGAGAAGTCAATGTGGGTCTATTTGCCATTGCAAGTGAGGGCAATGCTAGGAGCTAGGGCTCCATGGCAAGATAGGGTTTTTGTTGTTTGGGTTGGTTTTGAATGAATTTTTGTCTTAATGTTGCCTAGTGGCCATAATGAGGGTAATAACACAACTTCCTATCTTACAGGGCCATGTGAGAATTAAATGAGCTATGTCAGCCCAGTGATCCACACAGAGCCTGACACATACCATAAACTCAGATGGTTGCCAATGATGATGGCGGTGACAGTGGGTGGTGGATGGAGCCATCTGAAATAGGAAAATCCAACCAAAGGCTCTTCAAAACCAGGAGTCAAAAGAGAAGCAGGTAATCCTGTGATACACTCTCCTGGAGAAGCATGCTTGGATACTTTTCAGAAGGGAAAACGAAGTGGTACCCACTTCTGGATAGAGCCAGGGCTGCCCAGATGTCCTGGGACTCAGATAGGTCACTAGGTCCCTGTGAGGACAGAGGCTCACCATTTGCCATTGGGAGATGAAACCAGGTAACAGAAACCTAAGGAGATGAACTTCCCCAGAGTAAAGCGAAGGGAGAGGAAATGACAACCATGGAGAGATACCATTGTTCACCCAACAGACCAGCAAAAATAAAGGAGCATGAAGAGCTGAGTTGCAGGGGGAGGGTAGGCAAATAGGAAATCTAGTGCCCTCTTGACAAATGATCTTTAAAGAATGGCTTGGAAATCTTTAGTAAGATCTTAAATGTATACACAGGATGGCACAACAACTCTACTCCTCAGTAACCTCCTAAGAGAACTATCTGCCCATATGTGTAGGAGGCACATACCAGAAGGTGCCCCCCAACACTGATATAAGGGCAAACAATGGAACCCACCTACCTACCACTCACAGGAACATGGCTCAGTAAACAGTGGGAGTCTTATATCATGAATACACTATTCATTTTGTGACAGATAAAAACAAGGTAGGGGCGCCTGGGTAGCTCAGTGGGTTGAGCATCCAATTCTTGATTTCAGCTCAGGCCATGATCTCACAGTGGTAGGATCAAGCCCCATGTTGGGCTCTGTACTGGGCATAGAGCTCGCTTGGGGTTCTCGCTCTCCTTTTCCCTCTACTCCTCCCCTGCTTGTGTGTGCACGTTCTCTCTCCCTCTCAAAAAACCAAAACCAAAACCAAAAAACAAAGTAGATTCTCATATATGGTCTCAAAATCATTTTAAGACATATCGAATTTTTTAAAAACATTACAAAATAGACCAACACGCATAGTATGACAGCCTATATCAAAAACAAAAGAAAAGAAAAGAAAAGAAAGGGAAAGAAAGAAAGAAAGAAAGAAAGAAAGAAAGAAAGAAAGAAAGAAAAAGAAAGAAAGAAAGAAAGAAAGAAAGAAAGAAAGAAAGAAAGAAAGAAAGAAAGAGAAAAAAGAAGAAAGGAAAGAATGACTTTTTTCTACATATATAAGCACCTAGAAAAAGTTCTGGAAGAAAATGTACAAAAGGAGGTCACAGTAGTTACTTCTGGGAAAGGCAGGTGTGGGGTGGGGAGGCTGGCAATGAAACTGGGGAGGGTGTGTCACCTATTTTTAACTAGGAAAAAATGTATCTATGCATCTCTTGGGCATTAAAATAAAATTAAATAAATACATTTATTTTTAAGGAGAAAAAGAGGAGGTAGCAAGAGAGAAAGATGTAGCTGCCAGGAGCTAAGGGGCGGTCTTTGCCTCCTCTCCAGGACTGGTCACCCACACATACAGACATAGCTCATCTGATCAAGTGTCCATAGTTCTCAGAATCGAGTATTAAATTCCATACCTCATTAGTTCTATTTACACCAACACTTACTTCTAAGTCTTAGAAAAATTCCCTCATACTTAACAAAGGTATCCTCTTCCGATGTCAGAAATTGGAGACATGAAAAGGGGACATGCGAACTTCTGTTATCTCCAATTCTTAATGGCCTCCACTGACTTACATAGACTTACATGAAGGCCTACATTGCATTTAATTGGTGCCTGTGAGAATTTTTTAAATCTTAATTTTTAAAGATATTTTTACCTTTCTTTGTTTTCTTCCATCCCTCTGAAGACGCACTGATTCATTACTGTGGAACTGTCCATAGACACAACATGGCCAGCTGAGGTCTTCTTTCTGAAAAAACAAAACAACCAATGTTTAGAACCTGGACGTATTTATGTTATAAATGCACAGAGAGTTGCATTAAATACATATGAGGGGAATATGTCAAAGGCTTCTGAGTGTCCATTAAAATCCATTCTCCCTTTCTTCCATAGTTATTAGAGTTTTATCAGGGACTACATTTCCCAGCATCCTTGCAGGTAAGTGTGGCATTGAGTTCCCAGTGGAATCAAAGAGGAAGGGTGCCATTTCCCCTTATAGGTCTTAAGACATGGGCATGCCTTATCCACCTTTCCCACTGGCTCCCACTGGCTAACTCAGCTCTAACTGTGCAGATGACAACCATGCATTTGGAAATATCAGAGTGACAAGACAGAAGGCACCTGGGCCTGTGGTTGACTGCATGGAGCATGGCTACCCTCTCACCTTCTAACTACTACCTTCAAGAGAAATTTCTTTTTTCTTTAAAGTCATTGTTTTATTTGATCCTATTTTTATGACTAGTTAACTCTCATCCCAGTTGGCACTATGAGTAAATATTCCCTTTGGGGCCCTTCTGAGGGTAGGTTTAGTTATTTGGAGCTTACAACATGCTATGTCTATGGAGACAGGTGCAGCCAAACTATTTTCGTCACAATTTTGGTAAAACCACATATAATTTAAGTAGTACTTAATCAGTGTTAGATGGATGAAGAGATGTTAATGAGTGTGTAATACCTTCTAGTGTGAAGACTGTCAAGAGCAGGGCAGCTGGTGCAGAATCAGGAACACTGGGATCCACAGTATGAGGTATGAGCTTTGCTTCACAGAATGACTACTTGGAGTGGTAAAATATCCCAATGAACATGATACCCACATTTAAGGATTTGAGTCTATGTCCTTGGCAGCAAGAGAGACTAAGAGAGACACAGGGATGAGACAGAGAGAGAACATTCTGATGGCTGGAGGATTCTGCCCACTCGCTCTTCCGCCCCCTGAGCATGGCCCCAGGTGAGTCTGAGATAGGAGGCTGAGGTTCCATCCCCAGCCTCAGGCACTGCATTCCTCACCACTCGGGTGGGTTTCACATTAAGGCAGATTCTTTCTTCAGCATGGCCCCAAACACAAACCAGCTGCTTATTTGGTGTCAGCCAAAGAAAGAAATGGTCATCAGTTTCAACACTAGAAGGACGGGCTGCACACACCACATTAAAAGATGGTGCATTGGTCTCTAACCTGGTGCCTCCTAGGGTTCAAGGTAATTTGGACATCTGTGATCTTCTGTGATCTTCCATGCTGATGCATCAGCTGTTTTGACACTTGAGCAACAAATCTGCTTGGCCAAATCTCCCACCCCATCCTCCTTCATCTGCCGCACCATGAGTCTGGCCTTTTCCCAGATCAAAGCACCATTAGCGGGGAGCTTAGCTGATTCAGTCGGTGGAACGTGCAACTCTTGATCTCGGGGTTATGTGTGAGCCTCACACTGGGTATAGAGATTACTTAAAAATAAAATCTTTTTAAAAATCTTAAAAAATCTATTAGGATAAACTCTCAGATTCAGGTGAGCAGGACCTTGGACTCTTGCACCCCAAGGTGTTGGAAAGAGTCAGTGTGGAGGGCACAGCCTCCAATGCTGCTCTTTTATTTAACTTGCAAAGAGCACACCCTAAGATATTTTTAGCATCTGGATCCCTGTCTGGGACCACTGCTCTGGCTTCCATCAGAGCTAACTTCATCAGCTAAGGCATATGCATTACAGAGGGGCCCAGAATAAGGCAAGAGGGAAGATGTGGATCCTGGAATGAGCAGAGATGGAAGGGTAGTGAGACATGGGCTCGAAGACTCAGAGGGGCCACCACATCCCCATTATCCCCACCACAAAGGGAGAGGGGAGAAAGCAAGAAGCCCATACCAGCCTTGCCTCTGCAGCTATAAACACCTCGGTTCACCTCAGCTCAGCCTGGAAGCCATGTCTACTCAGCGTACAAGCCACTCCACAGCACAGTATCTGCTGCAAGGGGGTTTAACACCTACATCCCCAAATTATGCCAACTCTCCTCAAAGCCACATTTCCTAAGCAGCTGTGAGAGGTCAGAGCCTGCCCTCAAAGGGACCACGAGCTAGCTCTGGGTCAGAGCTTTAGGTTTTCCCTCCTGGTATTGGAGAAAGCATTCTGTAGACAACCACTGATAAACCATCACCCTTGCCTGTGGCTAGGGGCAGAGATTGGGAGCACCCAACTCTGTACCCCAGCACTGAGGGATGCCCAAGGCCAGGCACTGTCTTGAATTATTTCACTGGTTTCTCATATCAGCCCTAGGAGGCAGATACTACCTCACTTAACAAATCGGAAACTGGGCACAAAGAAATTAAGATTTGGCCAAATGCCACGCAGACAGCAACTAGTAAAATTGAGACTTGAACCAAGTCTCAATCTGGGAGTCTGTGCCCCTAACCAGTGTATGATAATGTGCATGATAAAGTTCATTAATGGCTGAATGAATGAATGAACAAATGATGAATGGTTTCAAAAGCAGTTTCAAAAAGGAGGTGCTGTGGGGAGACAGTGTCTCTATAAAGCCCTAGAAGGGTGGACCATGAGCCTGACCACCCTCCCACCCCCCATCCTGGATGTCAACCAAGGGTGTGACAGTCTCAGACCCCCCTCAGGACAGCCACTCAGCCCCCTGAAAACTCTGAACCCAGGGTTGCCAATTTCTATAAAAGGAATTTATATGCTTACTACCACTGTCCCTAATAACCACAGCTACCTGTGACTCAGCACCTGTGTGCAGGCAGTAAACTCAGGGCTCAAACACAGAGTCTTCTCATCCACTCGTGGCCCCACAGAGAAGATAGGACCATGCCCATTTTATAGATGGCAAAACTGGGGCTTTGAGAAGTTGTGGCTTAAAGTCACAGGGAAAGCAGTTTTCAAACTGAGCAGCTGGCTGAATAGCACAGGCTTTCTGCCACTACATGACACCCCCCCACTCACCTTGGTTAATCAAAAAGTTACAAAGATAAGTGGTGTTCTAACTCTTAAGCTAGAAAGCTCTGTATTTTTTTAAAGAGTTATTATTTTTAAGTAATCTCTACACCCAACGTGGGGTTCAATCCCATGACCCTGAGATCGATACTCGCATGCTCTTCTGACTGAGCCAGCCAGGCACTCCTGGAAAGTTCTATATTCACCTAAAGTTATTCAGTATTTCCCATCCAAGTCACTTCCATGGGAGACGAATTCTACTTCTCCCAGCTAGAAACTCGGGCACCACCACTTCCTCATCCCTCTCCTGAGCTGGCTGGATCAGCACTGACCAGCACCAACCTCCTCCAAGCCCAGCTGTATCCCTGGGACACCAAGCTCTGCTAATCCTTCACTGAAAAAACTCTCTTCCCAGGAAGCACCAAGTGTTGGTGAGTATATGAAGCAACCAGAACTCTCACACCTGGTGTTGGTGGGAGCACAAATGAGTCCAACCACCTTTGAGCACTGTGGCAATCCTTGCATTTGCTCCTAGGTACGTATGTGCACCAAGAGATGGTTTCTAGAATGTTCTCAGTAGCATTGTGTATAACAGCCCTCTATTAGATTCCTATTGCTGTTGTAACAAATTACCACAAAATTAATGGCATAGAACAACACAAATTTATCATCTCATAGTTCTGGAGGTAAGAAAATGGGTCTAAAATGGGTCAGCAGGGCTGTATTCCTTCTGGAAGCTCTTGAGGACAATCCATTCAGTCCCTTGCCTTTTCCAGCTCTGGAAACTACCTGCACTCCTCAGCTCATGACCCCTTCCTCCATTTCAGAGCCAGCAACGTGGCATCTTCAAATCTCTCCTGTCATCTCTGCTTCCACTTTCATGTCTCATTCTCTGAAGTGGACTTTTCTGCTTCCCTCTTGTAAGGATCCTTGTTACAATGGTCCCACCCAAAAAATTCAGGATCATCCCTTTGTCATGACCCTTGACGTGCACTTGCTAAGTCCCTTTGCCATGTAGGGTAACTTAGTTATTACCAATGAATGGTACCTGTGACCAGGGATTAGGTCATGGACATCTTTCAAGGGGCCCACCTTAAGCCCCAAACCAGAAGCGATGCCCATGCTCCTCCACAGTAGAACAAATGAAATAAATGGTGGTAATTCACAGCAATGAGAACAGATGAGCTACAACTACTTGTAGCAACAAGGATGGCTCTTCACGAGAAGATGCTGAGCCAAAGACCCCAAACACAAGAGTGTCTGCCGTATGAGTCTGTCTGCAGAAATCCCCGAACCAGGTAAATCTACCCCAAGCTGTCAGCAGGCAGGCTGGTGGTGGTAGTGGGGGAGCAGTGGCTTGGAGAGGGCATTAGGGGGCTTCTGGGGTGCTGGCAAAGGTTCTGTTTCTTAATCTAGGTGCTGCTTACACATGTGTGTCCAATTTGTGAAAATCTGTCAAGCTACAGTTATGATTTATGATCTATGCCCTTTTCTGCAGACACGTTATGCTTTAATAACAAGTTTTGAGAATTTTATAACAACTAATTGTGCCTATTTAAAGTTTTCCCCCACCCTACTGAGTTCTCAGTAAACCTCTCAACAAATAAGGTTGCTGCAAATTTGGTTTTTTTTTTTCAATTAACATAGCAATGCATCCTACAATTTGCATCCTACAATTTCAGGTCAATAGTTATGAAAATACAATAAAAGCATTTATAACTAAGAAAGAGGAGGAGGAAGAGAAACTAGCTTCTCTGCTTCTCTCATCCCATTTCCAGTCCATAGGGACATGTCATTTTACTTCTGGATGAAACGGATCTCACCTGGCCCCCTGAACGCTTCCTACCCTACCACCAGTCTAGTGGGCTGGAATATTTCCCTGACACTTGCCAAATGTCCTTCCTCTGTCTCTCCTCACTCCTTCACCCATCTGACATGACTACGGGGAGCCCTGTCATGTTCCAGGAGCTCCCCCCAGCTTCTGTAGGACTTGCAATACAAACCACACCATTTGGACTTAACTGCTATTGTCATAAACTGTTAATAGGATCAAGTGCCTTAATCTAATCTCAAGCCCCTCCCAAAGACTGCAAACTCAAGAGAAATCAGGTCTTGTACATTCAATTTTTATTGTATGTGAACTTCGTATGCTAAGAACTACTACCAATATTAACGGCCTTTGTTGAGCACCTATTTCACATCACCTTCAGTGCTCCTCATGCATCATTTCCTTTTCTCCCATCCAGTGAAGTGGGTGCTATCAATATCCCTCTTTTGAATAAGAGGAAACTGAGGCACAGAAAGACTAATTAACTTGCTAAAGGTCCCAAAGCTCATCACAGGCAGGATGGGATTTGAACCCACACAATCTGATTCCAGAGCCCATGCTTTTGACGCAGATCCCACTCTGCTTCCCTAATGCCCAACCCAAAGCCAGGGTTAGGCATATTGTTGGTGTTTAATAAACACCACTGTGACATGCCTGGCCACACACACATACACATACACACACACACACACACACACACACACACACACACACACATTAAGGGGAGGGGGGAACCTCCCCAGTACACAAATAACAAATCAAAACTCTTCACCAAATAAGATCTTTTCAGCCTCAGATCTCAAAAGAAGGCAGAGTCTCTGGAGAAATTTGCAAAAGCTCTGCATACTCCTTGTTCTGCATCATGCCTGGCATTCAGAGGGCTTTATAAGCATTTATCAGTAAACAATAGCCAGAGTTTGTCCTCCAGGCTTTTATCAGAAAAGGGAGAGAGCTGGATACACTTTTTTTTTTTTTTTTTTTTGCTTGCCAATCTCAGGGTCAAAGCCAACATCAGAGTTGAAGGCTGATTGGACAACTAGGTCTGTGACCATAAGGTCCCAAGCCACCTGCCCCAGATGACCTCATTTCTTCGACAGCCAAGAATTGTGACCCAAAGGCCTTGGCTAGTAACAAGGCCACCACCCCAGAGGGCTGCTGAAGCCACTAACCTGAACCAGAGATAATGACACAAACAGCGCTGCTGTCCCTGGAATATCATGTGGTGTTTGGCTCAAGCCCAAGCACCCCCACCCCTCAAGGCCCACCCCACGGTTAGGTACCAAGCAGTGCTCTGGCCGGCATGGACACAGTGGTGCACCCAGCCTCAGCCTCCCACAGATCAGTTCCAGCATCCATGTGGATACAAGAGAAAGGGTCTGTGCCCAGGAGCTTGCAGACTACTGAGAAGACATTATTTTTAAATGGCTGCCTCTGAGGAAGAACATGAGACTGGCCAGAGGGTCCCAGTTACATCTGTATCACTACCATTTTTACAAGAACAACAAAAAAAGTGTTTATGTATTTGGGGGGGTTATTAAAATTGTCTCAAAGTTTATTTTAAAAAAAACACTGAGGGGCTCCTGGATGGCTCACTCAGTTAAGCATCCGACTTCAGCTCAGGTCATGATCTCACAGTTTGTGAGTTCAAGCCCCGCATCAGGCTCTGTGCTGACAGCTCAGAGCCTGTAGCCTGCTTCGGATTCTGTGTCTCCCTCTCTCTCTGACCCTCCCCCACACATACTCTGTCTCTCTCTGTCTCAAAAATAAACATTAAAAAAGTTTTTAATAAAAATAATAAGATAAAATAAATAAAATTTTAAAAATACTGATGATTACAGACAATGTGAAAATGCAGTAATGAGGAGACATATGGTTACAAGGGGATCAGCACCTAGATCATCCTGAAGGAATCACGGAAGGCTTCTCAGAGGAGGCACTGCCTGGGATGAGTTTTGAAGGAGGAATAAGAGCTTTCCAGGTCAAAAATCCAAGTCTGCTCTACATAAAGGGCACAGTGTACATAATGGCAAGGAGGAAATAGAAATCACAAGAGTGAAAAGAGGGTGGAAGTTAGAGGAAGGCTAGAATGCCACGGCATCTCATCTTGGAAGGTTGTCCAGTGCCAGGTTCTATGTCATATTCTATGCTGAGGGTTCAGCCAAGAAGAGGTACTCATGAGTGGTTGACGTTATCTACTGCTATTTGTATTCCTACTAGATCCTTCCTGGAGGCAGACTCTGTGGACGTCATGGGGGGGGGGTTGTTGGAAATGAGGTCCCCACAACCACTTTTTTGAAAGACACTTTGTAAACTCAACCACTCATGTGCCCTCAGGTTTTCCTAGAGCCCTCTAGTGCCTCGCTAGTGCTCCCTCTGCACTCCTCCCTCACCCAAGCCCCATCTACCTGTGTGCATGTGTCTCCCCAACTGCACTGGGTTTTGTGACACCCCAACCATGAGCACTGTGGCAAGTACAATAGTTGTTGAACAAATTAACTAATTCAGCTAACTGCACTTCTGCTCGCTAGTGAAAGATGATGAGAACCCGACACAGAATCAGAATATCACAGATGCCATTATCCCATGGCTGAAGAAATAATCCTGGGGAGTTGGCCACCCAAGAATCACAGAAAAATGAGGTTCCAAGAGGCAAAACCCCATAGCACCCACCCAAGCCCTTATGTCACTCTGTCAAAGGAAGATCTATCCTGGGACCCAAGAACTCAGGTACCATATCCCTACTTAAGGTGCCCTAGTGATAAAATGGATGTAACAGGCCAATGCCATTTTCCTACTTGCTCCAACAAGTATTTTGAACTCCATTCTTGCCCTATTGCCAGGCAGCCTTTGGGTTTGGCAACTGACTCTCCACGTGGCTTAATTACATGGAGAGGCAGAGCTGAGGGTGCCATAGAGGCAGGTAACAGTTCCTGTCTAGATCAAGGCTGCCACTGTGGGAATGGCAAGCTTGCTTGGGGAGGGGTGTACAGAAGGTTAGGTCAGTCCTCTGGGCTTCATCACAAATCTCCAGTCTCCCCAGCGTGAGATCACATCGCAGGGTCTAGAATGAGGATTCAGTGAGGAAACTACCAGTGGTCAAGTCCTGTCCAGGCTACCTGTACTTAGACAAAGCGTGTTCTGATTTCAACCAGGGCATCTCCTCTTCTCTTTGATTCTTATGTGAGGTAAGTTCTCATACTATAAAATAGTTCAAACGCAACAACAAAAAAAAGTTTTAAAAACCTCACTTCATACAAAACACCTGTCACCTGCCTGCCTCTCTCTAGGTCTCTCCAATAATGTCTTTAGTGGACACTGGGTACATTTTGGTTGATGGACAGAGAGCATGCTTACCCATTCACAGAGGCCCCAAACATAGGAGGGATAAGACACGATGGTCAGAGTAGCTGGGGTCTCCCATCTGTGCTGCCTGCTATAAGATGGACACTGCCCAAGCAGAGCCCGTCTGAAGGAGGGCACACAGGTGCCCAGCGGTCACCACGGTCCTCACTGTCCTCCTCCTCATCATCACAAGCAACAGTGACAGTGGCCTCCCTATATGCCAGGCATCCTGTGGATACCGTCAAACGCTCTGATTCCACTTCACCCTCTCAGCAATGTTGTAAGGCAGGGGCTCTCATCTCCTTCTCACCGATGAGGAAATGGATGCACAGAGGGGCTTAAGTGACTTGCCCAGGTTCACAGAGCTAGTGAGTGGAAGGAAGAACCAGCACATAGGCACATTGTCCCTCCTCCCCGAGACAGAGGTCCAAAAGGGAGATGACAGTCATATAAAATGTCCCCAGAGAAGGCCCTGTGGCAATTTTCCCAGTTGTGGATAAAACTGGATTCCTTGGGCAGTGCAAGATTTCTGACCTGTTCCTTCGTCAACCAGGGCATTTGTTAAAATGAACTTCATAGAACCGACACACATCACACTCACTCACTCAGCTCGAGGATGGCAGTCCAGTTTGCCTTGTCATCATTCATTACCTGCAAGGACAAATGCTTAAGTACAGCACACCACACAGCCAAAGAGTGCTTTAAAACACCCGCAAAGGGGCACGTGGGTGGCTCAGTCAGTTAAGTATCCAACTTTGGCTCAGGTGATAATCTCATGGTTTATGAGTTTGAGCCCCACATCGGGCTCTCTGCTGTCAGCATGGAGCTCACTTCAGATCCTCTGTCATGTTCTCTCTCTGCCCCTCCCCACTCATGCTCTTTCAAAAATAAATAAACCTTTTTAAAAAAAAAAAAAACACCTGCAAAAAAGGTGAGCTCTCTTTTTATTATTTATTTTAGAAGGAGAGAGGGTGAGGGCAGGGGAGAGGGGCAGAGGGAGAGAGAGAAACAATCTTAAGCAGCTTCCAAGCTCAGAAGCCCAGTGTGGGCTCAATCCCACAACCCTGGGATCATGACCTGAGCTGAGATCAAGAGTCAGACATTCAACTGACTGAGCCACCGAGCCACCCCAAGGTGATAATGTTTCATGAAATTGCATGTAGCTATCCACTTGGAGACAATTTAAGATTAATGGGAATCTATGGGGCTTTAATATAGGAGAGGAGATGACCAAGACCTATCAAGGATCTGCTCTAGACCCACATTAAGTCACAAAAGATCCCCATGAGATGCACACTGGTACCCACATTTTGCAGAGCAGGAAACGAACTCCTGCTTAAGCAGCTTGGATCAAACCCCAGCAGTTGGAACATGACAGCGGGGACTGAACACCTGGGTCTGTCTGACTCCTGGGTCCAGGTCTCCAAACTTCCAATACCCCCGCCACCTGAGTAAATATGTAGCCTGACTCCCCTATAAAATCAAACTCTCTGGCTAAATCTTAGCTTCATCTCTGTGATATGACCCCAAGCGTCAGCTGAGAAAGACCCTGTGAAGGAAAGGACCTGTTGCAGCCCTCTGACCCTGCAAAGGAAATTCTGAAGTTAGTGGAAAAATCCTACAGAGTCTAAAATTTCCCTGGAAAGCCCCTCAGGAAGGTGAATACAGAAGAGGGGCTCCACGTCCTTGAGGAGCCCAGCCAGCCCGGAGCTAGAGGAGATGGCTGTGTGTTCTAGTGCACTCCAGGTGAAGTCTGTGGGGTAGCCTTCTACCCCACAGGATGTGGGGCCAGCTTGGGGGACCCTCTGGAACACACACTCACTTCCGTGGAACAGGATTAAACAGTTGTTTCTTTTTCTAAGAGCTTCTAGTTCAGTTCACGTAAGTTGAACACAAGAGAGATGTGATTCCATGGTACCATAATTCCACAATAACATGGTCTTCCATTCACTACCAGAACATCTTATATGGCAAATTATAAACACATTCACAACACAGATAACCAGCTGAGGCCTTGGGTTCTGAAGTTAAGACTAGTGGGATTGTAATTTGACTTCTGCCACTTAGCAGCTATGAGAGCTTGGAAAGGACTCCTTTGCCTCAGTTTCCCCAACTGTAAAACAGGGGTCATAATGGTATCTACCTCATGAGGCTTCTGTGGGGAGTCAATGAAATGGTGTAAGCGAAGAGCCCAGCATAGGGCTTCACAAAGGTTAGTGTGCCCTCCCACCTCACAAAAAACAAAAGGACAAGACAGCAGAGGGGCTCTAGGAAAAGTTAACTTTCCAGGGTTCCCAAGGTGAGTAAGCTCTGGAGTGCACATCACAGTCAGTGCTGCGGGTCCTGGGGAGCTGGGTGTAGGAGAGGAAGACTGGCTGCAATGAAGTGGCCCAGGGAAGCTAGGTTTAAGAGCCCAGGGAACAGAACCTGAAGCTTTGGAAGCCAGAGTCACCAGGAGGATGGAATGAAGCTGGGGAAAGCCCTTCGGCAGAATATAAAATACCTGGTGAGGAACCACTACAGATCCACCTAGAAGGCAAGACTATACAGGCATAGAGATCTCAGGAGGCGGTAAACTGCCACCTCAGCCACAGTAATAAAGAAGACAGTGACTTGAGTGACAGTGACCCTTGATAAGCTTTGGAGTGTTCCCTTCCTCCTGCCAGCCCAGACACAGTGAGCCCACCCAGTCCTTCCTCCCTGATCCCCAGGCTTTGCAAGATCCCCCTCCAGGATTCCAGATCCCTACCCCTCCAAGAGCTGCACACACCCACAGCTCACACACAAGAAATGACAGCAAGGAATGAGTAATCTGGAGCAAAGTCGCATGTCTAGCACTGGCTTGGCCCTGCCAGCTGCTGAACATTCACTCACTGCCAAGAATAAACCGGGGAGGCCCCTCTGACACCATAGCGGGGCCTCTATCACACGCCAGCCTTGCACAGGTCAAGAGCATGACTGTACCTTCCACAAAACCCAACTGGAGATTTGCAGGCATCAGGGAGACAGGAGTGAAGGAGGACCCTTCCACTTGGGGATAATCATTCCCCTGTGTCCAGGGAGGAGCAGACAACAGAAGGGGGCAGATGCTTCCAAGGCGAAGCCTGGCATTCGATCCCTGTGAGTGAGAACAGCTGTTCCCCATCACTCCCCTCCCAAGAGGCTGACAGGGAGCATGAGACCACAACCCAGAGCAAATTTGGAGGCACTAGTCCCCAAGTTGTTGAGACATCAGCTGTAATAAAGACGCTTGCCCTTGTGTAAGTTTTGGTGGCAGCAGAGGGGCACTTGAGTTCAAAACAGCAGGACATTTTAATTCCTGCTAATTGTAGGAGGGGAGGAGCTGTTGCCGCTTCCCAGAAACCCCAGCTGGTGACCTGGCACCAACTTCACCCAGCAGGCAGGATGTGCCAGGGCATGTGGCTGAGGACAAGGGCCTTGAGTTTCCATGAGAGAGTCACAGGATGTCAGAGCCAGGAGGACCCACAGCCCTCAGAACCCACAGGTGTCTTGATGCAGCAAAGCACAGAATCACCCATGTGTAGAGACACGCTTGGCCCAAGCTCAGCCCTTCTGAATCAATCACCAAGGCCGGGCCCGGGAATATGCACTTTAAAGGCCCCTCTCAGGTGACTCAGAGGCAGCCAGCCCAGCAGTGGGCTGCTCTGGAAGCAGAATCAGTCCAGCCTACTGGGTTACCTGTGGGAGATCAAGACCATATCATGGATGGCCCGTCCATTCATGCATTCGTTAATTCCAGGAGCATTTGCCCACAGTTGCCCATGTGGTCAGCTCTGAGAAGACACAGTTCCTGCTATTCATAGAATAGCTGGGTTCACCTGGTGAATTTGTCAGAAATGCAGATGTCCAGGCTCCACCACCTGTGATTTAGATCCTGAGGGCCTCGAAATCCTGTGGGAAAACCAAAGCAAGGCCTGACGAGGAGAGGAATCTGGAAACTGATGGCTAGGTAGGTAGTTCTGACCAAGGGGCTAGGCTGTGGGTGGCTTCATGGCACAGGGGAGGGGAGAGCTTACTCAGCACCCACTACATGCCAACCCCTTGACCACTATGAGCACTGGGAATACTCACCACAGCCCTGCAAGAAGGCTATCTTAATCCCCATCATCCAGAAGGCAGCACAGGGCTCAGCGCAGGTGAAACAGCCTGCCTGAAGTCCTGGCGCAAGCAAGCCTGGGATTTGAACCCCACAAGTCAGAGCACTTGCTCTTCTCACTATCATTCCCTCCTCCTCCCAAGTGCCAGCCTCAGGGAAGGACACGTCTGTGAATCCAGAGACCTGAGAGGTGGCCTCGACCCTTCTCTCTTGTTACTCCTTATGTACAATCAGGCCTGGCCCTTTGTCCTCCACCCCCTTCTCTTGAATTCAACTTCTAATACCACTAACCCTGTCCATGATGACCTGTGGAATTTAAAATACAAGCCCAGTCAGCCGGGTCACTCCTTGGCTTAATCCTCTGCAAGGCTTCCTCACGGGCCTGAAGATACAAATCCTTCCCCCAGGTTTGTTGCGGGGCCTTCCAGAGTATCCCCTCCACCACCACCCCCTCGCTCCAGCTCCTTCAGTTCAGGGGCCCTTAGCAACCTCCCAGGACCACCAGAAAGGTCCCCAGCTTCCCCCAGTAGGCAAGGCCACAGAGCAGGGGTAGTTCGGTCCTGTCCATGGCTAAGCCCCTGGGGACATAGTAGGAGTGTGTTTGGTGGGGGTAGAGGGTGGTGTTGACTGGCCATGGGACCTTGCAGCTGGTCTGAGGCCCAGGTATGGTGGTGGCAGAGAAGCCATGGAGTCAGAGACTGGGCAGACAGGCCAGGGCCAGACTGGGACGGGAAGGCTGTGAACATCTCAGAAAGGAGCTAGGACATAAGCCTGGGAGCAAAGAGGCTCTTGGAAGCAGGGGGGTGATACGACCAAATTCACATGCACACACTATTGGTAGAATTGTCATTTCCTTTCATCTCTTTGAAAGCCATTTTGCCGATAACCACCAAAATTTAAAATCTGCATGCCCACTGATCCAGTAATTCCAAGTCTATCAAGGATACTCACTGTAGGATCCTTCTATATTAGCAAAAAGAAACAGTGACCTAACCAGTGAACTGGGGAATAAACTACAGCAGGCAAGTCCACAGTCCCTCTTCCCACCTTGGAGCTGAATATGCTTCAGAATTCGTAATGTTTGCACTTTAGAAAGGTAACACAAAGTGTATACAGTATGTTATGTAAGAAACCAACAGGGTGAAGTGCAACATCCATAGTCACATACATAAGTACTTCTGCAGCAGCACATGTGACTATTTCTGCCACATACTATAAATAGCCTCCTATTAACTCAGGTCAGGTTTGCTCATCAAATGAGTTTGCACTAAACTTTTTTAAAAGCATGCAGTTTGCGGGGGGCGGGGGGGATTGTTTTTGTTGTTTGTTTGTTTGTTTGTTTGTTTTAAGTAGGCTTGAACTCTTGAACTTACAACCTTGAGATCAAGACCTAGGCTGAGATGGAGAGTCAGACACTTAACTGACTGAGCCACCCAGGTACCCCAAAAGGCAGTTTTTTGATGCTTATACTGTCCCAACCAGCCAGCCCATGGACCTGGAAATGAAGCATGTCAGAAGGACAGCTTCTCCTGTCACAAGGACACCTTCAAGAGCACCCAAGCCCAGAGCCAGAGACCCTCTGGAGCACACACCATGCCCCAGGGGCACCGAGGGCCATTCACACACCATGCCCTGGGGCACCGAAGGCCATTCAGCTCAGAGATCTGTCCCAGCAGGGCCACCCGGCTGTCACAGGCCATCTACAGAACAAGCTTTAATTTGTTGTTGAGGATCAGCCCAGGGTGTGTGTGCTGAGTGATTTGCCCAGGCAGACAAAGGCAGGTTCCACTTCCTCACCGGATCCTCTCCAACCTATCCAGTTAACACCAGCTGCCACCACCACCACCACCACTGTTTAATCCTGGGCTTCGGGGAAAGCTAGCCAACAGGCGGGTTCCCTCCCCTTCCAGGCTGGGACATTACAGGGAGTCTGAGGAAAGCACCAGATAAATGCACATCTCCTTTAAACAGCACCACAATTAGGAAAGGCCACCCTCCCTCTCAAGAGCTGATCTTATCTGCCAGGTAAGGACCATGTCAGAAGCCAGTGGTAGTTATTGTACTGCTCACACTGCAGTGTGTGAGGGGGGATGGGTGAGGACCAGGAGGAACACACAGGAGCAGCAGGTGCTGCCAGCACAGGGCGGGGGTTGGAGGAGAAAGGGTTGGGGGGGCGGGGGCGGGGAGGAAGAGCTCTGTCACAGGGAGAACTCAGGCCTCCCCTCCAGCCTGCCCTGGACTCTGACATTGTTTCCTTCCCCCAGCCCTCCTCCAAGGACTCTAGAAAAAGACTACCATGTGTTTTTCTCCCAATGTATACATCAACAAAATAGTTTGTAACACACATAAATGACACAAATCTTAAGTGTACAGCTCAATAATGTTCTTAGATATTTATACTCCCATGTACTCACCAACCAAATCAAAATATAAAACATTTCTAGCCCCCTAGCAGCTTTCCTCGGGCCCCTCCCAAAGGCTCTTTTAAAACATTATTGCAGAGTGTATTCTACTGCCTGGATATGCAAGTTGCTTACCCGTATAGCTGCTGATGGGCATTTGGGTTATTGCCATGTTTGGGTAATGATGAATAAAGCTGCTATGATTGGTCACGTCCAAGTCCTTGGGCGCTCATGTGTACTCATTTCTCTTGGGTATACACCTAGGAGTAGAATTGCTACAGCACAGGTAGGCATATGTTTACCTTTGGTAAACACCGCCAAAATGATTTTCCAAAGTGGCTGTACCAATTCCTACTCCCACAAGCAATATATGAGGGTTCCTGCTGCTCCATATCTTTAACAACACTTTCATTGTCAGTCTTTTTCATCTCACCATTCTGGGTGCATATACAGTGTTATCTCATTGTGGTCAACTATTTCTGATGACTCCCGAGGCTGAGCACCTTTCCATATGTTTATTGGTCATTTGGAATCCTCTTTGGTGACATGTTTGCTCAAGTCTTTTGTCTTTTTTATATTGGGTTATCTGTTTCTTAATGGTTCAGAGAAGTTCTTTATATATTGTAGATATGAATCTTTTGTTGGACATATATATTACAAATACATTTTCCCAGGGGTGCCCTGGCAGCTCAGTCGGTTAAGCCCCCGACTTCGGCTCAGGTCATGATCTCATGGTCCATGAATTTGAGCCCTGCCTCAGGCTCTGTGCTGACCGCTCTGAACCTGGAGCCTGCTTTGGACTCTGTGTCTCCCTCTCTCTCTGCCCCTCCCCCACTCATGCTCTGTCTCTCTCTGTCTCAAAAATAAATAAACATTTAGAAATTTAAAAAATCTTCTCCCTGATTACAGTTTGCTTCTTCACTCTCTTAATAGGGTCTTTTGATAAAGAGTTCTTAATTTTAATGAAGTCCAATTTATAAACTTGTTTCCTTTATGATAGTGCTCTTCGTGGTCTTGTCTAAGAAATCTGTGCCTGGCCTAATTTTCATTCTTCTCTACTATCTTCTAGAAGCTCTACTGATTTGCCTTCCACATTTAGGTCCTCGACTCATCTCCAGTTATTTTTTATATGGTATGAGGTAGGGGTGGCTGGTGTGTATTTTCAGTTCTTTAAGCATGACCACAAACCAGACACACAAGAAGGACCAATTGCTGTCACCTCGAGAGGAATATGTGGCTTCCCACACACCCCGGCCTTTACAGGATCCTGCAGAAGCATCTAATTCTACCTCACTGCCTACAGCCCAACAGAATTCAGATATACATGTCCCTATCATTTGAGAGAATTTCTGGACACAAACTATATACAAAGCACTCTAATCTCATGGGAAGCTTCCACAAATTCCCACAAGTTCATTTTGACAATTGTACATAGGTCAAAATCCTTTTCAAATGCAAAACAGTTAAGTAGAAATATGCATAGAGACAATGTCAGACAGCACCTGGCTGTCAGGTCTGCTGGGTGCCTACTCTCTGCATCTACAGGCTGGAGGTTAGGGAGGCCACAGGGTATGACCAGATATAGCCCCTGATATCACCATCTCACAGCCTGGGGAAGGGACTATGAAAACAAATGGAAGAGAAAGTAAACAGAGAGAAGCACTGAGGGGAATTCTCCCTTGTAACATTTGAGCCAAGACCCACATATGGAAAGGAGCTGGCTCTGAGAAGAGAAGGGGTAAGAGCATTCTAGATGGAAGGAATGGCATACTCAAGGGCAGAGAAAGAGCAGAGATTGGGATCTTGCTAGAAGGCATGACAGGAAGTTGCAGAGTGTGTAGGTGAAGGTAAGAAAAGGTTTGGCTTTTTTTCTAAGCAAAACTGGAATCCATTGGAGGATTATGCTACATCTCAGTTGTCTTGAATATGCACCACACGAGCTCTCTAAGAGGGTGAAGGGCATTCAGTCATGTGGTCTACTTTGAAATCCTTCTATCACACCATGGTTCATGCAGGCAAAGACCCATAAAGACTGCTCTCAGCCTTCAATGTGCTAGTATACACATGCACACAGAGGTGCACGCCACACACACACACACACACACACACACACACACCTTCCTCCTTGGTGATACGTCAAGCTGAGAACTCTAAGTTCCTCCTCCAATCCTGGGTGGAATGGTGTCTACACTGCATTGCAATGGTGACTTTTGCATTTCTGCTCATGATTTCTCAGCACTTGTATCTGCTGTAGTTTTACTTGCATTCATGTGACGATTTGATTAATATCTGTGTCCTGAATGAGTCTGTCTGTTGATTCCAAAAGGGCAGTCTGAGCCTGTCTTGGCCGCCAATGCCTCCCCAGCACCTAGCATATAGCCTGGCCCAACATAAAAGCTCGATGCTATTTATTTTAACTTTTTTTTTAATTTTTTTAATGTTTTTATTGATTTTTGAGAGGGAGAGAGACAGCGTGAGCAGGGGAGGGTCAGAGAGAGAGGGAGACACAGAATCCGAAGACAGGCTCCAGGCTCTGAGCTGTCAGCACAGAGCCCGACGTGGGGCTCGAACCCACGAACCGTGAGATCATGACCTGAGCCGAAGTCAGATGCTTAACCAACTGAGCCACCCAGGCGCCCCTTATTTTAACATTTTTGAATGCCAAAGGTCAAACACATACAGAATTAGAAAGAAGTGTGCCTATCATACAACTTCAATGTTCAACTCATTCCTAATCTTATTTCTTCTATCCTCCTCCCACTGAAGTAACCCCCAGCCATCACACCATTCAGTACACGTATGGATGAATGAATGAACCCTCCTAGGCAAAGATTGAGGAGGGGCCATCTAAATGAGTCAATTTCACCACCAAATTAGCAACTCTGATAACATTTCAGGAGACCATATTGAAACTATTGGCTAAAATGAATTTCCTTTTCCCCATATTTACAGAGCTTTACCTTTTCACGGTTGTCCCTCACCACATTTATCAAGAAGCAACTGTAAAACAGGAAAGGTTACATACATATCCCATAATCTCTTTCACATAAATATCTTAAAAGAACAAATTTATTTCCGTTAAAGGTGCCTGGGTGGCTCAGTTGGTTGAGCATCAGACTTCAGCTCAAGTCATGATCTCACGGTTAGTGAATTTGAGCCCTGCATCAAGCTAGCTACTGTCAGCGCAGAGCCTGCTTCAGATCCCCTATCCCTCTCTCTCTTTGCCCCTCCCCCATGCTCGCTCGCTCGCTCGCGCGCTCTCTCTCAAAAAAAAAAAAAAAACATTAAAAAAGAACCAAGAAAAAAATTATTTCCATAAAACAAGGCATGTCTTTTACACAGAAAAAAATAACACTTTGTAAATGTGTTTGGTCCCTTCTGGGGCAATCTCTGTTACTCCCTATTTTACTTATTGTAACATTTATGGCAACTTGTGTTACAAACTCTGGACAGAGCTGTCATGACTGTGATACCCCTAATCTCTCACAGTGAGTGGCACTCAGTCAGTACAATGAGTGCTTCATGTCATTCACTTTTCTAGGTCCCAAAGGGACTCATAAGAATGACCTAAAATGCTAGAATGCAACCATATTTAAGATCTTTTCATTGTAAATTATGTTATCTGTGTTTTCTAACTTTTTTTCATAAAACATAAGGAAGAATTATGAAATTTCTCTCTAAACCTATGACCTAGAGATAGCTCCCAGTTTGGAGTCAAATCTTCCATTAGCACGTGTGTGTGCACAAGTGTGGGTGTGTATATTAGTACGGCTACAGATCCAGGCTCCTGAATCTCTGCCCTTTGCAGCCTGTGGGCCTTAGGCAGGTTGCTTCATCCCATTAGCCAATTTCCTCTTCTGTAAAGTGGGGCTAATAGGACTAGCTGATGCGATGAGGCAGAGGAGTACAAGATATTAAGTGTGCAGAGCCCCCGAGCCAGGCGGGTCCACACCAAGTGCTTCATGGGTGTAGCTACTGCAGAGTAGCTTTTGTTTTCAAGAGGACTAAAGAACTCTGGACAGCTTCTAGCTTCTGCTGGGGAGCCTTCCTAATGTCCTGCATGGGAAGTGGGTACACCTGCCGCCACCTCCACAGGGGGAAGCTGAATCAGGGAGCTGGAGGGGGCATGCACCTGGAGGAAGCTCAGGGCAGCAGTGGCCTCTGAGTCACAGCCCAGCCCCTCCCTGCCACATCCCTTTGTTCTCTGGGGGTTGGGCTGTGACTCACAAGGGCTCCAGTCCTGGGCTGGGCCCATCTGACCCAGGGACCGGACTGGCCTGTTTGCAATCACTAAGAACACTGTATCTGTGCACACTGGCAAGCTGACCCGTTCCTGCCACACCAGATCCCATCCTGCAGCAGCAGATCTTAGAGGGACCCTCTGGGCTCTGATGGATAGTTTTACCCACCACCCCTGCCTCCACCACCACCTCGTTTTTGTCTATGCCTGTTGTTTTCCTGTCTGCTCCATTTGGATTTAACTTTAACCTGTGAAGAAAAAGTCCAGGAGACTCACTGTGATAGTCACACTCATTTCACACCCTCTAACTCCTCTGACACTTTTCTGTTAGTGTAGGAAAATACACATAACATAAAATTTACCGTTTTAACCATTTTAAGTGTACAATTCAGTGGCATTAAGTGTATTCACAGTATTGCACAACCATCACCACTATCTGCCTCCAAAACTTGTTTATCATTCCAAGCAGAAGCTCTGTGCCCACTAAATAATAAATAACTCCCTATTCTCCCCTCCCCTGGCTCCTGGTAATTTTCAGTCTATTTTCTGTTACCATAAACCTACCATTCTAGGAATCTCATATAAGTGGAATCATACAGTATCTGTTCTTTTATGTCTGGCTTATTTCACTCAGCATCATGTTTTCAAGGTTCATCCATGTTGTAACAGGTGTTACAATTTCCTCCCTTTCTATGGCCAGTAATACTCCATTGTACATAACTACACATTTTGTCTATCCATTCATCTGCCAACAGACACTCAGGTTGTTTCCACTTTTTGGCTCCTGTGAATGACAAAGAAATGGAGCTGCTTCTGCCCACGTGCATTTGCTGCCCTGAACAACACCTTAACTTAGCTCTGGATCATCTTTCCTTGCTCTGGCCTATGAACAACCAAAAAAGGGTATGGGGGAGATGTTCTGCTGGTTGGATTCATCTAGACTCACTCCTTGCAGTGAGAAATCCAACTCTATCTAGACTGGTGAAAAGGGGGATTTGTTGGAAGGATACTAGAACAGCTTAGTCAAGGGACTGGATCCAAAGATGATGTGCCCAACTTTTTCCTCACACTGTCCCCACTCCAACTCTGGGAACCTGTCCTTATTGCTCTGGACCCGGGTGCCTCTGAGCATCTTCTCTGCCACCTCTGTGCAAGTTAGGGTGAGCTGGGAGAAGCCCATGGCCTGGCTTGGCTGGACCTGTATGGGACCCTAAACCAGTCACCACAGCCAGGGGGTGGAGACCATGATTGGCCCAGCCTGGGCCACAGCCCCCACCCAGTCTTGGAAGAATGGGGACTCCTTCCAGAGGAGAAGGAGGGAGGCATGGCAAATATCCAACACAGACGCTCATAGTGGTGTAATCTACAATAGCAACAAATTGGAAGCTGTCCAATAGTAATGAACAAAACAAGGTTAAATAAATCAAGTTGCTACATCCACACAGTGAAACATTATGTAGCTGTTTAACAAGTAATAATCATGAAGATCGCCTAGCAACTTGGAAAAAAAGAGGTCTGTACAGGAATGCATGGTGGGAAAAGACAGAAGACACAAGCACACATATACCTACCTATATGAACAATTCACAGGTAAGAAAAAATGCAGGCAAGAGTTGTAACGTAATGGTAGAATCATAAATGACTTTTTATCCCTATTTCCCTAACTATCATTTATTGTTCAAACAAATATTTACTGAGTCTACCTGGTGGGAGGCGAGTTGCTGGGGATATGGCAGGGAGGAAAACAAGAAAAAATCCTGTCCTTGTGGAATTTACATTCCAGTGCGGGAAGCAGACAAAAAAAACCCCAAGATGAATAAGCAAAATATCCCCTATGTTGGACAGTGATAGGAGTAAGGAGACAAAATAAATCGAGGAAGAGAGAGAGGGGAATTGGAGAGAGTGGTAATAGTTTACACATGAAAGTCAGGGAAGGTGATGTCTGAGTAAAGTCTGAAAGGAAGTGAGGGACCAAATTACGCCTAAGTCAGGATTAGAGAAATCCCAGTAGAGGGAATAGGAAACAGGAAGCACAAACGTCCTGGGTTGTCCAATTAGAGGAGAGGACTGAAGCTGGTGTGATCAGGCTGGGGTAATGAGGGGAAGAGCAAACTAAGGAAGAAGTAATAGAAGGAACACAGCCAGATCGTGGGGGTTCTGTAGGCCACTGTGAAGACATTAGCTTCTGCTATGGGAGAAGATGGGAACCTTTTGAGGGTTTTAAGCAAAAGAGTGGTAATCTGTCCCCCCTCTCTTAGGAGGATTGCTCTGGCTCTGAATTGAGAACAAGCTGGAAAGAGATAAGGACAGAGACTGGGAGACCAGCAAAGAGATCAACATATTCACTCAGGTGAGAGGGGAGAGTGGCTTGGACAATGGGTGAACAGTGACCACATGCTGGGTATATTTTGAAAGTATGCACAGTGGGATTTTCTGATAAGTGTGGTGATAAAAGATATAAGGGTCAAAGATGACACTCCAGGCTTTGGGTATCAACAATCAGAAGAATGGAGTTGCTGTTAACTGACATGTTGGAAGAGGACTAGAAGAGTAAGGTGCTCTGGAAGCCAGGTAAAGAAAGAGCTTCAAGGAAGAGAACATGACCAATAGTGTCCAACACGGCTGGTCACCAGGCTGGGTGGGGCCAGAGAATAAGTGATTGGGATGAGCAAAATGGCAGTCAGCACAGACCTGGGCAAGAGACGTTCATGAGGGGGACCTAAACCTGCTGGGAATCATGGGTTCATGGAAGAATGGAAGAGCAGCAGTATTCCAATAGCCAAAAGGTGGGAACAAACCAACTGTCCTTCAACGGATGCATGGATAAACAAAGTGTGGTATATACAAACCATGGAGTATTATTCAGCCTTAAAACGGAAGGGACTAATGACACCTGCTGTAACATAAAGGAACCTCGAAGACATCATGCTGAGTGAAATAAGCCAGTCACACATACAAAAGACAAACACTGCCTTACTTGTATTGATGCCACTTACATGAGGTATCTAGAGTTGGTAAATTCTTAGAGACAGAAAGCGGAGTGGTAGTTACCCAGGGCTGGGGGTAAGGAGAAATGGAGAACTGATGGGAGCAGAATTTCCATTTCGTAAGATGAAAAAGTTCTGGTGACTGTTGGATAACAATGTGAGTATACTTATTGCTACTGAACTGAACACTTAAAACGGTCATGATGCTTGCTAAGTTTTATGTTATACGTATTTTATCACAAGTTGCTTTTTTTTTTAACAAGTGAGAGAGACAGGGAGACAAAAAATTAGAGCAAGTAAGTCCAAACAATTCTTTCAAGAAGTTTTGCTCTAAACTGAAGAGAAATGGGGTCATAACTGGAGGGAAAAGTAAGGTGACCAGAAGGTTTGGGTTGTGGAGTTTTTTTCCTTAAGTTGGGACAAATAGCAGCATGTTTGTTTGCTGATGGGACTGATCCAGCAGACAGTGTTCTCAAATGTTTAAATTACTTGCAAAAAAAAAGCTATACTTTGGGGTGATGAAAATGTTTTGGAATTAAATAGTTGTAATGGCTGCTCAGCCTTGCAAATATACTAAAAACTACTAAGTCATGCACTTTAAAAGAATCAACTTTATGGTATGTGAATTATACCTTAATATAAGAGAAAATAAAAAAGATAATAAATTTAATATTGTCTCAATACCATGTTCTCATATATAGCCTGAGTTCCCCCCCAAACAGCCCCCAGTAATTCCTGTGGCCAGTGACCCGCAGGTTACTTGGTAGCTTGAGGCACCAGAGAGGGGAGCAAAGTCTTCCAAGTTTAGACCAGATACAAGTGCTACATCAGCACACACAGTCCCTACAGAAAAATTACTGAACAAGCACCCGCTGGCTGCAGATAAATGGCTCCATTTACTTAGGGCCATGAACTCTCAGGTCTCTGGTCTAAAAAAGAAATGTCAGAAAAATCCATTCAAGTTAAAGCAAGAAAATCTGCACCTGCTACCCCCTGCCATCTGCCAACCCATGCTGTGCTCCTATAACTGCATGGGAACCAGGGACGGGCTGAGTTGGCAATCAGTCATGGGAGAGGGAGTTCTTTCTGAAATGCCTTCCTATTTGTAACAATATCACACTCCTGCTTCCCACTGCATTTTTCCTTTCTTCTGAACAACTTCAAACAGTATCATACTCCCTGATTAATTTTATGTGTCAACTTGTCTAGACCACAATGCCCAGATATTTGGTCAAAAATCATACTAGGGGTGGCTGGGTGGTTCAGCTGGTTAAGTATCTGTCTTCAGCTCAGGTCGTGATTTCATGGTTCATGGGTTCAAGTCCTGTGTCAGCCTCTATGCTGACAGCTCAGAGCCTAGAGCCCACTTCGGATTCTGTGTCTCCCTCTCTGTCTGCCCCTCCCCCCTTGTGCTCTGTCTCTCTCTCTCAAAAATAAATAAACATTAAAAAATTATTCTAGAAGTTTCTGTGAAGAGTCAGGTAATTTTAGATGAAATTCACAGTGCTCTCTTCGGCAGCACATATACTAAAATGGGATGAAATTAACATTTAAATCAGTAGACTTCAAGTAAAACAAATTGTTCTTCATAATTTGGGTGGGTCTGATCCAATCAGTTGAAGACCTTCATAGAACAAAGACTGACCTCCCCTAGCAAGAAGGAATTCTGCCAACACACTGCCTTTGAACTTAAATGGCCACTCTTCCCTGAGTCTCTAGCCTGCCAGCCTACTCTGCAGGTTTTAATGTTTATTTATTTTTGAGAGAGAGAACACGAATGGGGTAAGGGCAGAGGGAGAAAGAGAGGGAGAGGGAGAGAGAGAACCCCAAGCAGGAACCACACTGTCAGCGCAGAGCCTGATGCAGGGCTCGAACCCATGAACCATGGGATCATGACCTAAGCCAAAGTCACACGCTCAACTGACTGAGCCACCCAGGTGCCCCTACTCTGCAGATTTTAAACTTGTCAAGCCTCCACCATCACATAATCACCACCTCCTTAAAATAAATATACCTTTCTCCCTCTCTCGCTCTGTATGAGATATATATATATATATGAGAGAGAGAGAGAGAGAGATAACTCTATAATATACACATACATATACCTATATATATACATATACATATATCATTACACATTATATACATTGTTATATATGTACACATTATACATCCTTATATAATTATATACTTATATATTATACATCCTTTGTATTATTTATATATAAATAAATATAGTATATATATTTATGTATATAATTTATATATAAGAATGTTGGCTTTGTTTCGCTGGAGATTCCTGACTAATACACCCCCAAAACAACTGACTTTTCATCAGAAATTATTCCTTATTATCTGGACTTGAATGAAATTCCAAGTCATCGGATGACTAAGAAGATAAAAATAAAAAATCCACAAAATACAGTAACCTAGGAAGAATAACATGTCTATTTATTGATCCAAGCCATCATAGTGAATATATGTATTTTTAAATGCAACTTTAGGTCAATCAAATGGTATTAATTTTGTATCTGTTTTGTGGCTACCTTTTCAAAATACAACAACTCATTCGATATTAAATTATAACTTCTCTCCTAATTGTTACAGGAGAGAGGTACCTGGCCTGGGTTCACACCATGAACTTGTAACAGGACTTAGCCTTTCTGAGTACAATCCCAGCTCCACTACTCATTCACAGTGTGACCCTGGGCAAGTTATCTCTCTGTGCCTTGGTTTCCCCATCCAAAAATGCGGATAATAGTACGCCCTCCCTGAGGTTGTTGTGAAGATTAAATGAAATGGTACGTGTAAAACACACAGCAAACTGTCTAGCACAGTGTTTTTCAAACAGTAGGTTTTGACCCATTCATGAAATAAATCTAGTGGGTCTCTTAGCCATCATTAAAAAAAAAAAAAAAAAAAAAAAGCACAGGGGTGCCTGGGTGGCTCAGTCAGTTAGGCATCCAGCTCTTGACTTCAGCTCAGGTCACGATCTCATGGTTCATGAGTTCAAGCCCTGCATCAGCCTCCACGCTGACAGTGTGGAACCTGCTTGAGATTCTCTTTCTTTCCCTCTTTCTCTTCCCCTCCTTCCTTGTGATCACTTTCTCAAAATAAATAAACTTAAAAAAAAACTTTTTTAAAAAGCATAAATTCACTAGTGTAGAAAAGAATTATCATAAGGTAAGTCTTTGTTCCACCAAACTTTTGTTTCAGATATGCATGTGCTTGCATGCATGTGTGTGCCCGCGCGCGCGCACACACACACACACACACACACACACACCAGGTTATAGTCTAGATTTATCTGTTATAGTGTGTCACAGTCAAACACAAGTGTGAAAGCCCAGACTCTACCATATAATAAGTGCTCAATAGAATTTGGTAGCATCGTAATTATTATCTCATTTGAAAAGATAATATAACTTTCTTTATTAGTGTAATAAAACAGGGTTGCAAACCCTGGTATCGGTTCGGCCACTCATTCACTGCAGTGCTGTTTAAGAGTCACTCCACCTCCCTAAATTCACTTGCCAGCTCTCTCTCCTCAAAGGCCTCGGCGGTCATTTAAATATTTTCTGACTCACAATGCTGGCCAAGGATTAGTGAGGCCCTGCCCAGCCCACAACGTACAAAATGTGAGTGATCTGTTAAGAAAACCACTTGAGTTCGCAAGAGTGCACAGGGCTTTTGTAAAATTAAAGCCATGCTGGAGAGAAACAGTTCTCCCGGCCCCCTTGAGAGATGTGTCACAGATAGAGGTTACCCAAGGTCGCCTAGGCTGCATCTTCTGAGACTGGAACTTCAGCTCTGACACATGCTTCCTTGTTTGGGGGTTGGGTTATATCATTGTGTTTTTCCCCTAACTTTCCATGTGCACATGCGTGCACACACTCCTCGCAGCAACAAATGCAAATGAAATCCGTATGAACTGCCTGTTCTAACAGCTTGGGTAAAGGGAACCTGCTAAAACCAAAGAACTTGGAGTCTGAAGATCTCAAAATACTTTCTACTGCACGTAACTTTTTCCCCTCCAGAAACAAACTAAAAACTCTGCCCAAATTAATACTTTTTAAAATTGCTGTGATAAACAACTCCAACCTCTCACACATATTAGCACCATTTTGTCTCAAATGGAGCCCCAGCACCAGCAGCGGTGCGGTGGGTTTGCATTGCCCAATGTAGTGTCCCAGGTTGTTCCCGCAATCTGGAAAACCAGACTCCTGGTGACACACATGTTGGTGCTTCACTTTTTCTTTCTTCTTCTGTAAGAATACAATTGTGGACTTGTGCCAAAGCATGACATCTGGAATGTATAAGTGCAGGTAGAGGTGTAAACTAATCTTCTAATATGTGATAGTATTCCCTTCTTATTGTTAATCCATTCTTCAAACCATGATACCAGTTTGGGGGGAGGGGGCAAAATTACTTTAGCAGCAGAACCCTTTCCTTATATGAAATCTTACCTCTTTGCCCACCAGATAAAACAAGCTAAAATACGGCCTCATTCTAATACCCACCACCGTTCCCTGGTGCCTCTGGGCCTGAGGGCATCCCAGTTCTCACCATACTTGTCAAGCATGGAGGCAGGGCAGTACAGGAGGATCTCTAGGGATCTCCATCATGCCCTCAGATACAGGGAAGCCAGTTCTGCCATATGCTTGGTCAGTACCAGATCTACTCCCATTTCACATATTCAGGACTTAAATGTTTTATCCAAGGTCTCCAACCTTAGATCGGACACTACACTATACTTGCCACTTTCCTCAATAAGAAAAAGTGACGCTGATGTCCCTGGGTTTTTGTCTTTGCAGCTTGAAGGATAGGACCCTGAGTGTCAGCCCATCAACGAGGGAGGGATGCATCAGGATCTGAACTTAATATGGATAAACTAGCAAAACGACACATTGACATTCTGATTCAACAGAGCCCCTATTAAATCTCAGCTGCCTTTTTTGCAAAAATTGACAAGCTGATCCTGAAATTCATATAGGGACCCAGAACAGCCAAAACAATCATGAAAAAGGACAAAGCTAGAAGACTTACACTTCTCAATTTCAAAAGTTACTACAAAGGTACTGTAATGTAGACAGTGGTATTGGCATAAAGACTGAGAGATAGGTCAACGCAACAGAATTAAGAAGGCAGAAATAAACACTTACATTTATGGCTAATTGATTTTCAACAAGGCTGCCCTTTCAACTAACAGCACTGGGACAACAGGATCTCCACATGCAAAAGAATGAGGCTGTACCTCTACCTCACACCACATATAAAAATTAACCCAAACCAGATCAAAGGCCTAAATCTAAGGACTAAAAACTATAAAACTCTCAGAAGAAAATTTTGGCATAAATCTTCATGACCTTGGATTAGGTAAATGTGTCTTAAGTATGACACCAAAAGCATACGCAACACAAGAAAAATAGATAAATTGGACTTCATCACACTTAAAATCCTGGGCTTCAAGGGATACAACCAAGAAAATAAAAAGACAACCCACAGAATAGGAGAAAATATTTGAAAATCACGTATCTGAAAAGGGACTGAATCTAGAATACATAAAGAACCCTTACAAATCAATAATAAAAAGACAACCCAGTTTTTAAAACCTGGCAAAGATCTGGAAAGATACTTCTCCAAAGTGAAAAGATATTCAACCAACACAGTATTAAAGAAGAACAAAGTTGGAAGACTGCCATTACCTGACTTCATGCCTTATTACAAAACTATAATAAACAAGACAGTGTGGTATTAGCAAAATAATAGACAAACAGATCAATGAAAAAAAAATAGAGAGCCCGTAAATATAGTCAGCTCATCTCTGACAAAGGAGCTAAGGCAAAACAATGGAGCAAAGATAATCTTTTCAACAAATGGTGTTGGAGTAAGTGGATATCCACATGCAAAGCAATGAATCTAAACACAGACCTTATGCCCTTTGCAAAAATTAACTCAAAATGGATCAGAGACCTAAATATAAAATGCAAAACTATAAAACTCCTAGAAGATAACATAGGGAAAAACCTAGATGACCTTGCATATGGTGATGCTTTCTCAGCTATAACACCAAAAACACAATCCATGAAAGAAATAATTGATAAACTGGACTTTGCTAAAATTGAAAATTTATGCTCTGCAATAGATAATCCCAGGAGAATTAGAAGACACACCACAGACTAGGAAAAAATATTTGTGAAATATACATTTGATAAAGGACTATTATGCAAAACATGCAAAGAGCTCTTAAACTTCAACAAGAAAACAAACAACCTGAACTGCAAATGGGCCAAAGACCTTAATAGACACCAACAAAGATATACAGATGGCAAGTAAACATATGAAAAGATGTTCCACATCATAAGTCATCAGGGAAATGCGAATTAAAACAATGAGGATACCACCCCACACCTATTAGAAAGACCCAAATCCAAAACAAAACACTGACAATACCAAAGCTGACAAAGGATATAAAGTAACAGAAACTCTTCCATTCATTGCTGGTGGGGATGCAAAATGGTACAGCCACTTTGGAAGAAAGTTTGGAGCGTTTCTTATGAAACTAAATATACTCTTACCATACAATCCAGTATTTACCCCAAGGAGTTGAAAACCTATGTCTACACAAAAACCTACACATGAATATTTATAGCAGCTTTATTCACAATTGCCCAAACTTAGAAGCAACCAAAATGTTCTTCAATAGGTGAATGGATAAATTTGGTACATCAGGATGATGAAATACTAATCAGCACTAAAAAGAAATGAGCTATCAAGCCATGAAAAGACAGGGAGGAACTTCGAATGCATGTTACTAAGTGAAAGAAACCAATTGCTATATTCTGTATGATCTCAACTATACGACATTCTAAAAAAGGCAAAACTGGGGAGACAGTAAGAAGCTAAATGGTTGTAGGGGGCAGGAGGGTATAGATAAATAGGCAGAGCACAGACAATTCTTAGGGCAGTGAAAATACTCCGTATGATTTTATAATTGTGTGTATAATTATCATCATACATTTGTTCAAACTCACTGAAAGTACAGCACCACGAGTGAAACCTTAGATAAACTACGGGCCTAGGACGATCATCATGTGTCAATGTAGGTTCATCCTTGGTACCAAAGGTACCATTCTGGTGAGTGATGTTCATAAATGGTAGAGGCTATGCAAGTGTGGGAACAGGAAGTATAAAGGAAATCTTTGTACTTTCCTTTCAATTTTATTATTAAAAAAAAACCTAAAACTAAAACTGCTCTAAAAAAATTTTTTTTTAATGTTCGGACTGGGGCGCCTGGGTGGCTCAGTCGGTTAAGCCTCCGACTTCGGCTCAGGTCATGATCTCACATTCATGGGTTCGAGCCCCACGTCAGGCTCTGTGCTGACAGCTCAGAGCCTGGAGCCTGCTTTGGATTCTGTGTCTCCCTCTCTCTCTGCCCCTTCCCTGCTCATGCTCTGTCTCTGTCTCAAAAATAAATAAAACATTAAAAAAAAATTTAAATGTTCGGACTGCCTGGGTGGTCAGTTGGTTGAGTGACTGACTTCAGCTCAGGTCATGATCTCACAGTTTATGCATTTGAGCCCTGTGTTGGGCTCTCTGCTGTCAGTGCAGAGCCTGCTTCAGATCCTCTGTCCCCCTTTCTCTCTGGACCTCCACTGCTCATGCTCTCTCTCTCATAAAAAAAAAGATTAAAAAAAAAGATATTCAACACTACTAGCCATAAGAAAATGAAAATCAAAACCACAATGAGATACCACTTTACATGTAGTCAGATGGCAATAATAAAAAAGAGATGGGCAGTAACAAGTGTTAGTGAGGATGTGGAGTAATTAGAACCCTCAAAAATTACTGGTGGGATGGCAAAATGGTCCTGCCATGTTGGAAAACAGTTTGGCAGTCCTCCAAAATGTAACCATAGAGTTACCAATGACCTGCAATCCCACGAGAGGTATATACCCGAGAGAACGGAAAACATGTCCACACAAACTTGTACTCTCCTCCCTTGGGAGGAGAAGATGCATATGGAGAGAGAAAGTGCTCTTGGTTAAATGAGGTAAAATTCATTGGAGAACAATACATATAAAATGAGCCCAATATGTTGGTTTTTAAAGATATGCACAGGTACACACACCTGTACATCAAAACATAAGAAAAATATACGGTCAGCTGATCATAAATGTTCTCTCTAGAAGCAAGGCAGGGATGGGGGAGGTGCGATTTCATTTTTTACTTGACAATTTCTTATTTGTTTGCATTTGTATATATGAAGAATAGAACCAGGCTTTCTTGTACAAAAGAGCATTTCTTTTTCCAGTCAAAGGGGAAGGAAAGAGGGAAGAGGCCATTGGAGCTGGGCAGTGTGGGAGGTTCTGAACGTGGACAAGAGCTAAAGAGAACTCCCAGTAGCAGGAACAGTGGATACAAAGCTGTTAATGTTGAAAAGCCTCTGGGGTGTTTGGGGGGCTGTTGGGTTCTGCTCCATTGGAGGGTGTAGCAGGTGACCTGGGATGGGGTGTGGTGAAGATGAACCAGAACAGTCCATTGAAGCAGCCAGGTTCTGAGGGCCACGGGTACGTGGAAGCCACCACTGTGGCGAGGGAGGCCTGGGAGAGAACAGAGGAGAGGGGGGCCTGGCTGGCTCAGTCAGAAGAGCGTGTGACTCTAGATCTCCAGGTTGTGAGTTCAAGGCCCACATTGGGAGTAGAGCCTACTTAAGGAGAAAAAAAAAAGCTCTTCAGCCTCACCTCACTTCACTCAGTGGATGCTCATTCAGTCACTAGGGGACATTTATTATTATTATTTCTTTACATTTATTTATTTTTGAGAGACAGAGAGAGACAGAATGTGAGTGGGGAAGGGGCAGAGAGAGAAGGAGACACAGAATCCGAAGCAGGCTCCAGGCTTTGAGCAAGATGTCAGCACAGAGCCGGACATGAGACTCAAACCCATGAACTGTGAGATCATGACCTGAGCCAAAGTCAGATGCTTAACCGACTGAGCCACCCAAGCGCCCCTGTCACTGAGGTACATTTATAAAACATCTACTGTGTGCCAAGGGCCAGAGTTCAGTGGTAAAGAAGGCAACACCTCCACCATCTTGGAGTCTGCATTCTCCTGTGTGGATGCAGACAATAAACCCATAAATAGATACATGACTATGAACATTTCAGGTAAGCTCCATGAATAAAATACAATGGGAGAACGTGATAAATACTGATGGGGGAGGGGCTGCTTTGAACAGAGTGGTCAAGGAAACCTTCTCTATAGAGAAGACATCCAAACTAAAGGGCAAGATATTGCCAGGTAGGAGAGGAAGTGGTAGAAGAGTGTGCTCAGCAAAAGGAAGAGCATGTGCAAAAGCCCTGAGGAGTCTCCTGATAACTCGAGCTCAAATTTTATGAACTGCATCCCATCCTAACAGCCTCACCAGAGGCCAACAGTCTCTGCTCTTTCAACTTGCCTTCTCCTTTCCCCAAGTGACTTCTTTTCAGATTTTCTCAAGTCAAGGCAGGCTTGAATTTTCCACTGGAAGATATGCCCTGAGTAAGGGCACAGAGGAACAAGTGTACACTTCTACCTCTGGGAGATCCAGGTAATGTTGACATCTTGATGCCATAAGAACTTGGGCCTGCTCCTGTACAAGAGGTAAGAATCTCCTCACCAGCAGTTCAGGGTCCCCTTTTGTGGAGTACAGGCCCTTTGCAGAAAATGATGAAAAGGGAACTCTCTGGAAAAATATACACCTGTGCTCCAAGCATCTCATGTACATGATGAGATTCCTGGAGCCCCAGGCTCAGAACTCCTGTCTGAGTGGTTACTGCCACCAAAAGATGCTAAATTGATGCTCCATCCACTGATGGAGGGGACAATCTGCTAGAGGTTAGTGAATGGAGGGGAGGGGACAAGAGCAGATCTTTGGGCCCCTAACTACACCCCCACACTCACAAAGGTAGATGGTGTCAGCCTATCAGGGGGCCCAAGACTGAAGGAATTCAAGTGGAACTTTATCTACTCCCCCTTGGTGAGGCAAGTATCCAGTCACACCATAGAGCTTCCATAGAAGGTCTGAGACCCTATTTCTCAGCAGTGTCCTTGACAAAGGTCATCTCTAATCTCATATTCTGAGATATACTTTGCAAAAGGCTGCTTAACCATAGGAAACATTACTGCAAAGCCCAAGGGTTTTGCAGCCCAAAACAACTAAAACAAGTAGAACTTACCTTGATACAAGGCACAATTTTAGGAACCTTCACCCCACACAACCCTTTAGCATTTGTACTATTACCCTCATTTCACAGATGAGAAAACTGAGGCACAGATGGGTGAAGTAATTTGCCTGAGACTATACAGCTAAAACAGAGACACAGAAAAGCTTTCGACCTCCACACCCCAACCAAGAAAGAACACAGTTATACCTTGCGTTTGTGCCTGAAATGCTTTAAAATAAGCCGCTGCCGGTGCGCCCAGGACAACTACCATTTGGCAGTTCTCACGTCTCTGCCCAGTGCTGGAAGCAAGCCTGGTTCGGGCACTAAATGGAGAAGAGTCCTCTAGGAACAAGTCGCTCTGTTTCAGCAACGTTCAAGTCCGTGTGGAGGCTGACAGTGCAAGCGCAGCTCTACGCCGTGGCAAAGCGCAAAGGAACCCATTTCCACCGGGCTCAGTCAACTTCCACACTCAGAAAATGCTCACCGGCCTCTGGCTCTATGAGGCGCCGAGATTCACCCTAACCCCTTGGTGTCCGCCTCCCTCGCCTCTACCTCAGGATCCTCTGGCCGCGCAATTTAAAAGATGCAGCCGCCAGCACAAGGGCCGGGCGGTCCCGGAACCACGGCCGCCGCCCTGCGCGCTCACAGCCGCGTTCCTCGCAGCGAAGTGACCGGCAGCCCTTCGAGCCACTACCAGCAGCGCCCGACGCGACGCTGACCTGTGGGCGCCCCACCGAGGCTGGGGAAGATACCGAGGAAAAGGACAGGTGGCGCCTCCCTCCCCGGAAGCGGCTCTGGGAACTTTTCGCCTAAGAGCTCCCAGCACCAAAGTCAGGGTCTCCGGCGCGAGCGGCAGCCGGTCCGGAGTGGTGGTGGCAACTGCCCACCTGCGCCGCGTCCAGGCACCCGAGCGCGCGCCGAGTGCCCCGGGGCCGGAGAGCGCGCCGAGCCCGCTTCGGGCACCCGGACGGGTGGGGGCGACCCGGAGGTGGGGGGCGGGGGTCCAGCTCGGGGTTGTGGGTTAAGGCAGGGGAGGAGCCAGCTCCGGAAAGTGCCCGCTCCAGGGCGTCTAGCGGGGGTGTCCAACCAGGGAGGGTCAGCGGAGGGGCGGGGTTCGCGGCCAGCCGCCCTCACTCACCTCGGTGCTCTGCGCTGGCTCGGCCCGGCGGGGCTGGAGAGCTCACCGCAGCGACGGCTGTGGTGGCGGCTGCTGTGGGGGCCGCTCCCCCGGGCGGGGCGGGGCGGGAGGCGGGGAGCCGGGCCGGCCACGTGGGCGGGAGGCGGGCGGGGGACCCCCTCTGGCGCCGGAGCCGGGTGGCTTGGGACCCAGACGCAGTCACGCCCAGCTGCTGCTCGGCACTCCCCCTCCGCACGCCCAGCCGGGGTCCCTGGGAAGTCTAGGGAGGAATCTGGGCCCTGACACATCCCCCTGCTACCTAATCCAGACCCTGGCGGAGAGAACTCACAGGGTCGGGGAAGGGGTGTGCAGCCCGGCCCCAGGTCTTGCGGTGAAAGCGCTGCGGACAGCCCAGGGTAGGCTCGCGGGATTAAGTGTCCGAGCAGGAGGGGACTGTGGCGATTTAGGGGGCTCTGGAGAGCGAGGGCCGGAGCCTGTGCGTGGAGCCCCACCCTGCTGCTAGTCTGACCTGGGGCGCGTCGGGTCTTGCCCAAGCCTCTGTTTCCTGGACTGTGAGGGTGAGAATGAGGACGAGCCAGAGCTGCGCGAATCCCCGCAACAGCAAGCCCTCAGGAATCACCGGGTTTGTGGGCGGATGCCCAGCCAGAAAGAGCAACAGCCTGCAGTGCCCTGGGTCATCGTGCGGAAATAGACATGGGAATCCAACTAAAACTATTTTCTGCATTCATTCATTCATTCATTCATTCAACAGATAACCGCCTGCGGTCCTCAGGACCCCATACAATCAGAAATGTAAAGAATGGGGGCGCTTGGGTGGCTCAGCTGGTTAAGCACCAGCTTCTTGGTTTGGGCCGAGGTCATGATCTCATGGTTTGTGAGTTGGAGCCCCACTGGCTGTACTGACAGCCAGGAGCCTGCTTGGGATTCCCTCTCTTCTCTCCCCTTCCCCCCCCCAAAATAAACTTGGGGGGGGGATTACAAAGAATGCCCTACAGGGGTGCCTGGGTGGTTCATTTGGTTGAGTGTCCATCTCTATTTCATCTCAGGTTGTGATCTCTGAGTCTTGGGATGGAGCCCTGTGTCCAGTTCCAAGCTGAGTGTGGAGCCTGCTTAAGACTCTCTCTCTCTCTCTCTCTCTCTCTCTCTCTCTCTCTCTCTCTCTCTCTCTCTCTCTCTCTCCTCTCTCCCCTCTCCCCTGCTTGTGCTCTCTCTTTCTCAAGTTAAAAAAATATGCCGTTACACTGTATGGCTCTTATAAAAGTATAAACCATCATGATAAAAGTCGAAAATTCATTAGTAGTTGCTCTCATAGTGCCAGGTGTGCCTTTTAGGTGCTTGATCTATTTTAACATTTACAACAGCCTTGTGAGGTATAAGAGTTGTGTGGACCCACTTCTCAGATAAAGAAACTGGAAAAGTGAAGCCAGCCCCCAGGTCAGAGAAAAGAGGGTCAGCCCAAGAATTATGGCTCTTGCCAGGCTGACCTTCCAGTAAGTGGCAAGAACAGCTTCTGAGTGGACCTCCTCAGTCTCTAACCACCACCCCCTCATTCACAGGAAGAGGCGGCTGTTGAGGGCTCCTGGGAGGCACCTGTCCTGACAGCAGCCTCTAGGAGGCCAACCTTGAAGCCCAGGTCCCCAAACCCGGCAGAAGGGCAGGAGGCGTTGGGATAGTTGAGACTCCTCACTGAAGCCCCTTTGTATTGTTGCAGGCACTCCTTCTCCTAGTGCTGGGTGGCCTCTTCCTGGCTGACAGCCTGCCTTTTGGGCCAGAAACTAAGCATCTTGAGCAAACTAACTTTCATTTCAACAGCTGCATCTTCATTCCACTACAGCTTTAAGGGGACTCTTGACCCCAAACCCAATGCCTCATTACCTACCCGTTTCTGGTTCGAAGAACACGTATCCTATGCAGTACTCCAAGGACAAAACCTATACCCAGACTCCTAGTCCTCAACCTTTTCCCCCAAACCTTTTTTGTTATCCTCTCCCTTACCCTTTCCACACTGAAGAAGATCCCTAGGACAACCTTCCATGCTTGTAAAGTAATAATAAAAGGCTTCCACTCCCCCATTAACCCAGCAGGAGCTTCAGACCCACAAGTCAACACCTGGGGCTCTGCCCAGGCAGCCTTATCAAAAATAAAAGTTTTATTTCCATTAGATTCCATTTAACAATGATTTGAGTATCTACTGCATGCCACACACTGTGCTGGACTCTTGGGGAACAGTAGTGAATCTCAACAAGACACAGAGTCCCTGACCTCATGGAGCTCACAGCTGATCCAGAAACACTCAGACCCCTCACCAGGCAGATGCGGAGTAGGATGCAGAGAGAGAGAGACACCTGGGGAAGAACTGGCCCCAATTCAGGCATACAAAGACTTCCTGTGGGAAGTAGGCCTCAGCTGAGCCCTGACCAGGCAGGGAAACCAGCCGGAGAGGGCAGAGCAGGAGATGCGGAAGCCCAAAGGTGGGAGAGCACAGGGCACACTTCTGCGAGGTCAGGGGAGAATGAGACTAGAGAGGCCTTGATGGCCAGGGTGAGACACCAGACCTTAACCTTGAAAGGTTCAGGCATAGGTGATGGGGTTCCTTTGCTGCTGAGTGAGGCACGGCCCCATTTCGGCTGAGTGTGATTTTCTCATGGGAAAGTCTCCTGTACACAACAAAGGCAATGTACATTATTATTATTGCTAATGGTAAACTTGACTTCCTGTTTTATCCTTCAGGGTTTCCAGAAGTCAGAACAGATCTGCAAGTAGGATATGTAGACTAAAAGAAATCAATTTAGGAGCACCTGGGTGGCTCAGTTGGTTAAGTGTCTGACTCTTGATCACATCTCCGGTCTTGATCTCAGGGTTGTGAATTCAAGCCCTGTGTGGGGGCTCTGCTCTGGACATAAAGCTACTTTAAAAAAAAATCAACTTAATCCCACAAGGTTTTATATGCCCCTTGGCCCCATGGAGGGGACAGGGGAAAGGACTCAGTTCCTAGACTCGTGTTAGGAGTCTTTTGGAAGACAGATGATACACCCAAAGGGAGTCCTTTGGTATGGGGGTGGGGTAGGGGATGTATGGCAAGAAATGTGGGTTTCTATCCACCAAGTTTGGAAACTGGCAGAGAGGCCAAAGACATTGACGATGAGCCAGTTTTTCTCCTTGAAACAGTTCAATTCAGCCCCATCTCCTCCAACTCTCCAAGACAGAATGGAATGGGGCCACAGCAGTCACCTCACTAAATCATCAACTGGGAAAGCTGGGTGTCTTTCCCGCACACAGGCCCCCACACAGCCTGCAGAAAGGGCAGATGATGCAGTATCACTGATGCCAACTAACAAGCAATGGCAGGAAATCAAGGGGCCAAGGCAAGGCACCAGGGAGCACAGCTGGGGAAAGCGACCACGTGTGAAGGCGCCACCAAGGACAAGGGCAAGGATGACACACTTGAGACCACTACCCCATCCTCCTAGTGCCCACTCAGTACCATGGGGCACTGACTATTGTGTATGACCTTACATTCAAAACCCTCTGATGAGGGGCACCTGGGTGACTCAATCGGTTGAGTATCCGACTTCAGCTCAGGTCATGATCTTATGGTTTATGAGTTCGAGCCCCACATCAGTGTCTGTGCTGACAGCTCAGAGCCTAGAGCCTGCTTCAGGTTCTGTCTCCCTCTTTCTGCCCCTCTCCTGCTTGTGCTCTCTGTCTCCATCCCTCTCTCTCAAAAATAAATAAATATTTTTAAAAATTAAAAAAAATCCTCTTATAACACCACTCATTGTAAAACAATGCAGAGGGACAGCCTGGCTGGCCCAATCAGAAAAGCATCCTTAGAGAATATTGAAAATAAATAAACAAACAAAAAATTTTTATGTAGAAAAGACTTTAAGGAATAATATAAAACCCACACACAAGCACACCACCTAGTGATAACCACTGTTATTTTGTGTCCTTTATTTTCACTTAACCTGTGAGTCTTTTCCTCTGTCATGAAATATTCTTCCACAATGTGATTTTTAAGGGCCACTTGTATTATGTGCCCTTTTCTCAGATTCTGTCTAACTGGTACTTGGTGTGCTTCTCATTTCTCAGCATTGGGGATAAGTAACACTTGCTAATGAAAACCCATGCACAATAAATTTTGGCACACATTTCTGGTTATTTCCTAAAGACAAACCTGTAAGTGGGGTTACAGGGAAAGGCATTCATGTCTTCTGCAGGCAGCACTGTACAGACAGATGCCCTTCTGGTGGGGGAGGGGTATTGTTGAAAGATGTGGAACCTCCAGCTGATGAAGTAACACTAATCTGGTACGGTCCCCACCCAGGGGATGGGGATACCTGTGAAAGGATTAAGATGTAGGTCTTACTGTTCAGGCCTCAGCAATGCTCTGCAACTGGCTAATAAAACATTTCTTTGAAAACAGACCCTTTCTGTTCTCATAATCTTGGTTAAAGCAAGTCTGAGCAGTGGAGTGGAAAGAGAGAGAGGGGCTTTGGAGTAGGAAATGCCCAAGTTCAAATCCAACCTGGGTCCTACCCTGGGGTAGGATGTCACCTAAACTCCAAAGCTCCATAGGAGGATGCGATGTAGTCAGGCAATAGCACAGTGCTTGGCATGGTAGCAGGCATCTGACTCACAGGGGTGATTCTAATACATACCGTGTCACTAACCAATCTCGAATCTATTATCGACAGAGAGTGAGGTCCTGAAACAGTACAAGCCATTCAAGTGACTCTCAGCTCTGGGGATCATGGTAATGGTAAATGAAGAGCGACCTCATCTCAATTTGCAAAGTAACTGACTAGTTACTAGTTACTTGTTCCTCCAGGAAACCTTTGAAAATTTACTAGTAACTGTTACTGCTTACTCTTGAGGACAACAGAGACAAATGTTAATGGTTTTGAGCACCTGCTATGTGCCAGGCACCACGCTACACCCTCTACCTGCTTTATCCTCACAACAACCCCATAAGGCAGATGCATTTTTTACCCCCATCCAATGGATGAGGAAATTGAAGACCAGAAAGATGAGGTGTCTTGCCCCAGTGACCATTGAGTGGTAGGGCTGGGGTCCCTAGCTGGTTCAAGAAGTTGAATCTGAGCCCGGCCGAGAAGGAAGGCCTACTATAAATAACACAGCCCTCCCTTAAGGAGCAGCCATTCTTGTGGGCAAGAGGGCCCATCACATAATCACATAAGCTGAGCTAAGTGCTCCTGAAGGCAGATATCAGGACCTAGACCAGAATGGACAGTGGTCAGGGAAGGTTTGACAGCAAAGGAGGGATTGAAACAGAGAGAGACTGTTTCAGGCAGAAGAAATGGCATATGCGAAGGCTCCAAGGCAGGAACACATGAGTGAGGGATCTCTAAAACCCTGCCATGGCCCTGAAGAAAAAAGGAACACACAGAGAAGAGATTGGCAAGGGGCCACATCAGAACATCAGGGGTCACTTCCAGGACCAATGGCAGTTTCAAACAGGAAGTGACCTTCTGATTAAAGGCAGGGTGTGCCTGTGTTTGCATTCTGCTGCCGGGCCTGCCAGTCTTTCTTTGCTGCGAGGTCTCCTTCTCTGTGGCCTGGCCTTGCCCACACTGGTGGGAAGTGTCTGGTTTGTCTGAAAGCTGACACCTGCCCACTTACTGAAATGTCTCTGACCAGCCAGAGGGGGAACCACCAGGCAGGACCAACCATCCTGGAGGACCACTTCTCTGTCTCCGTCCCCTCCAACTTCTATAAACCAGAGAACTTCCTAACCTTTTCCTGATAGTTAGAGAAACAATCCCAGGGGTGCCTGGGTGGCTCAGTCGGTTAAGTGTCAAGACTCTTGATCTCAGCTCAGATCATGATCTCATGATTTGTGTGGTTGAGCCCCATGTCTGGCTCTGTGTTGTCAGAGCAGAACCTGCTTGGGATTCTCTCTCTCCTCTCTCGCTGCCCCTCCCTGATTCGTGTGCAGGCATGTACACTCTCTCTCAAAATAAATAAATAAACTTAAAAAAGAGTACTCCTCCTTTAAGCAAGACCATTATATAAAAAAATTATATTATCTAAAAGAAAAATGAGGGGTGCCTGGGTGGCTCAGTCAGTTAAGCGTCTGACTTTGGCTCAGGTCATGATCTCGCAGTTCACGGGTTTGAGTCCTGCATCGGGCTCTGTGCTGATGGCTTGGAGCCTGAAGCCTACTTTGGATTCTGTCTCTCTCTCTGCCCCTCCCCTGCTCGTGCTCTCTGTCTCTCTCAAAAGTAAATAAAAGTTAAAATAAATAAAAACTCTGTAGGAGCAGAGATTAATTTTAAAAAAATGAAAAATGAATGTTATTTAAAAAGACAGAGAAAAGAAAAAAATATTCCCAGCTTTTGTTCACATCTAGAGTGGGGTGTGTCCATCTGCCTGGCACAAGGTCCTTGAAGCAGCAAGTCCAGAAAAATGTGTCTCTCTCAGGACTGACAGGTGACTAGGTAAAAATGAGCCTGGTGAATGGAACATGGCAGATCTGAGTTCACGGTGAGCTAGCATAGGCTACATACATTCAACTGTCAAGAACTCCAGCATTACTGTCTTAATTTAATCTTGCTAGGAACACATCCTCCTTCCCCAACTCCCATCCCTTTCTTCCTAGACCGACACCGAAACAGCCAGGCATGGACCCAGTCTCTTCTTTCAGGGGATAAGATGCTTTAACTTAGCACCTGACAAAGTCCCTGGGCTGACGCTCCTATTAGCAGGTAACTGTCTCCCTCCCATTCCCACCCCACCCTCATAGAACCCAAGTCTTGCTCTTCCACAGAATGATTAATAAACCACTGCTTACCGAGTGCCAGGCACTTGCAAGCGTGGCCATGCGTGTTTCATAAACCCCATCTCATTTAATCCTCACAATAGCCCCTATGCAGTGGGTATTAGTCCCATCTTACAGATGAAAAAATAGGCTCAGAGCAAGGAGGTGATTTGCCCACAGTCCCATATACAGAAAGAGGTGGACTCAGAAGGGAAGGGATCATGTGTGCATCTTGCCCATTATTGTGTCCCCAGTACACACTTTAGACTCAGATAAATATTGTAAGAGCGTTGTGTCATCTATAAATGTTAAATATGGTGCAACATCCTCTCCAGAAAGAGCTCAGGGAGCTGAACTCACTTATTTTGCATTACTTTCCCTTAATCCCAAAGACCCTATTTGAATTTTGTCTCATTGCAAAAGGTCTTACCTCAGGTTTGTGTCCTTCCCTCCTTCATTGCATCTTCTACCTTATCCTATTCTTGGACCACTTCTGATTTTGTTCCTGTGGACAGTAAGGGCATGGTATGCTGGGGGTAGGGGTGGGAAACAGACATTTATTAAAGACACACTATGCCCAGGACAGCAAAGATATATTTTTATGTCTCCTTCCACCATCTGCTTAGCTTACTGCCAGTAGTCTCTTATTTAATTAAAGCAGATGAAATCTCCTAATTAAAGACTGCAAGGGAAGCTGGTCTTTGCTACCTTTAAAGCTTGCATTTCTAAAACAAAGTAAAGCCAGTGGTGAGGCCCCACAGATGTTGGCGATTATAAGAGCCCTAAACAGGAGCACCTGGCTGGCTCAGTCAGTAGAGCATGTGACTCTTGATCTCGGGGCTATGAGTTTGAGCCCCAAGGTGGGTGCAGAGATTACTTTTTTAAAACTAAAAAAAGGAAAAAGAAAAAAACCCCTGAGCAGCTGTAAAAACAGATTCTGTTTTCTAACACTGCAGTAAAAATTAGGGCTTCTCTGTTGTCCAAACAGGACTTTCCCCCTACTAATAGGTAAGAATTCACTTACTGCACCTACTGCCCAGTAAGATTCTGCCAATCAAGTCCCTTTAGATCTATTTGCTCAACCTGTGAAACAAAGTTACTCTCAGTATTTGGATAAGGGAACCAAGCCACCATAACTTGCCACTCCGCGTCCTTCCTTCAGCCCATCAGCTATACTGAGAGAAAGTTTAGCATACTGGTTAGGAATGAGGATGGTTCAATTAGATGTACAAATCTCTGTGCTGCTGATCCCTTGTTTGTGCTCTTGGCAAAGGTAACGGATTTCCTGGCCCCAGAATCTCAAAAATGAGAGTGCTAATAAGTAGTACCTTGCATATTGGGTTGTGGTGAGAAAAGACACAAAGAGTGCTCAGAGCAGGAACCACCATTCTGTGGTTGTCTGTCCTTTCTGCCCCCACTGTTATGGGAAAGCACTCTATTGCCTTTGACCACACGGACACTTGCAAGTCCACCCCTATCTACCTGGGCAGCCAGACCTTTACCAAGGAGACACGTGAGCAGCCCTGGCAGGGTTTGCTGCAGCTCATAGCCCAGCTTTGCTACTAGCTAGCTGTGAGATCAAGAGTAAGGGACAGCCTCTCCAAGCCTCTGTAATATGGGGACAGTAAGATTACCCACGTAGCAAGAGTATCTGTGAAAGTAAATGAGATGATGGTGTGTAAAGCATGTGGCACTCAAAGGTTGGCTCTTAGAAATATGGAGAAATGGCAGACAGCACGGGAAAGAGGAAATGAATGGGAAAAAACATGCAGTCTCCCGGGTGAATATGAACAGGAAAAAATGAAGGCTATGCCAAAGGTCGGAGGCAAGAACATAGAATTTCTCCCTCTTGGCAATCAGCAGTGCTCCACTCCGAGCAGTTTTTTACCAGTCCTGCAGGGAAGGGTAGGGGGAAGAACAAGCAGACAAGGAAAACCAAATGTTCCCAAGACCCAATGCATCCACCATATCCTATTCAGGTAATGGCCAGAAGGCTTATATCCTGTGTCCTTGCTATTTCTTACCACTCGCCGTCCTGTCCTGGATACCTGTCATTTTCTGAGCACTACGTATCAGTAAGCACTTTACATTCACCACCCTGTGAGGGAGGGCCTTTGGCCCATTCTAGAGATGAGAAACTGAGGCCCAGAAGGGCAGCCACAGGGTCACAGTGGCAGAAACAGAGCTGGGAACTCACCTCAAAGTTGATGGGCACCAAGAACTGACAGAGCGCTGGCACACAGGAGGTGAGAGAATATCAGAAGAAATACAAAGGCATTTCTTTTTCTTATTGGACAGCAGGAAGTTTGTGGCTCCCACATTTCAGTGGCTCTTTTCAAATTTCTTAAAAGAAAGCCCATTTGTTGACAAATTTCTCCTGGATAGGAGCATCCCTGCTCCTGACTCCACACAGGCAACACACTACTACCCACTGGAGGGCAAGGCAAACGGTCAAGGCAGCAAGCAGGCTTCATGGGCAAGACATACAGGCCACCCTCGCCTCCTCACCCTGGATATTCTCTCTCCTTCCCAGAGGCAGAGCCCTCAGAAAGCTGTGCTAGGAATCCAGCTACTCGGGAAACAGAAAAGAGGATCTAGAACAATGAACCACTACAATCTTAAAACATTTTATTTGATGCAGAAATTCTAAGGTACAAAAACATTTTGCAAATGTCAACTGTGACCTACTGTCACCTATTTACAGTTATGTACAAAACAGATAAAACATTGTTTTCAATGTAAAAATATAGCACACTGCTACAGTCCTATTCCACCAAACCCCACAAAGGACAAACTTAAAAATGAAACAAAGACAATGGCAACAACCACCACGTTCCAATGTTCCACAGGCTTCCCCCCGCCCCCCAGATCGTAGTCACAGGGAGCTTCTGAAGTTAAAAAAAAAAAAATTAGTAAAAATAGAAGTTACCTACTCTCTAAATGAACACATGAGGTTTTTACAAAAGTTTTTGCTCTGTCCAGACTCACCATGGTTTTTCTTGAGAGAAAAAACAAAAGTTTTACATAACAATTACACATTAGTCTAATAACCCAAAGGAATTTTTTTGTCTAACAGATGGAGCAGCCAACTTTGTCTCCAGCATGTACAAACAGAAGAATGCTTCTTTGAATCTTCTCTACTAACATTTTATTTGATACAAATGTCAGAGATGCAGTCATAATGGTTTGCTTTTCTCAGACTTCTGATTGTGCAAAACATAGTGCTTATAGTCAGTTCAGAGTCATGGCCCAAGCCCTTCAGAACACAGGGAAGCTCCTGGAGGAGTCTGTGGTCCCAGCTGAATTTCAGGCAGGAACCAAAGAGTAGGAGGGGAGACAATTGGCCAAAATTCCCAAGAGGTTCTCCCTCACCGTCCTTGCAAATTAGCCCATAGCAACTGCTATCTATTTTGCCAGTGGTTAAGCTGAAGTCTGAAACATCTAATAATATTGTGAGTCATGAATTAAAGGCGATGTCCAGAGGTATGTAAAATAGAATCCAAAATTGGGAGGGAGAGGTAGCTACCACTCAGAAGGTAAGAGTTGGTCTTGAAGAGAATCTTGAAGAAGCTCAGGAATGACATCAAACACATCAAGAATAAGCACCAAGTGTCTGACCAGAAGAGGGGAAAGGAAAACACAATGGAAGACTACTGCTGGAGGGGAATGGATGTGGTGACCAAATAATCCTCAAAATGAATGCAGGCGATATACTACTCTTAAAAAGTGCCATTACATTTGTAAGTAGTAAGAGAAGCCGCGCACACGAGCATTTCCCTGTAATCCCCATCCTGAGCTTGGCCTCCACAAGGCACCAATGTGAAGAAGGCACCACATTCTGTGTTAGCAACTAAACAGAATGTGAGGCTGGGAAACAGAAAAGCAGCGAAAATTATTAAACCCTTGGAAAACAAGAGCTATGAAGAATGGTTTAAGTAGGTGGGATTATTTATCACTGAAATAAAAACACCAGGGGGATGACTTCACTGTGGCTTTCAAATATACGGAAGGTAACCAGCTGTTCTTTTTCCACTTCATGCAGAACAAAAGAAGGCTGGTTTGAATTTCTGTAAGATGTACACAGAACGATCTGATCAGCAAGGCAGGTTACAGACTTCGCCTCACTGAAAATCCACAATCCCATCCACATATGTCTGAAATAATTCAGGCTCAGCCCTGGCCGACACTGGGAGGGGGGACATCCTAGATAATCCAAACTTTCGCCCAGCTCCAAAACTCTGAAATTGGAATCCAAGCTATTGGCTTACAGTCAGACTTCCTTTTGTTTATTTTCGCCCTGAGCCTGGAAAGGAGGGGACCCAGAAAGGATGACCCAACACCCCAGGAGAACTCCTAACTGATCTCCCAGTATCAGGAAAAGCTTTTCTCTGGATACTGTTTCACATCTCCAAAACACAGTCACTTCACAGATCGTTTAAAACAGAAGACAATGCAAATACCTGGCTCTAGTGGACACTCGGGGGTTCCTTGTCCCACTCCCCATAATGCCTGCTTTTCTCATTAAGTCTTGGCCTAAGCTCAGAATTGCACATCATTTAAAAAAATTATGAAGCCAAAAACTAAAACTATAAATAAGGTCTTTTAGGTTGTGGAGTTTAAATGAAAATTGTTCCAAGTGTTACGCTTTTTAAATTGGAGAACATAGATCTGATTTTGAAATTAGTAACTGGTTTGCCTTTCTCTTAAGGCACCATGAAATGTAAAACAATCAAAACATTTCAAATACATTCACAATCATATCAAACTTCTTTGGGGGAAGCAAGGTGGGGAAGAAGCAATCCAGACACCAGCTGCATTTAGCAAGAGCATTTTCTGGCAGTACCAGACATTACCATGAATGCTTTTCATTTCAAATCTTATAAGGCAGAGGTAGCAAACTGGCAGCTAGTGGGCCAAATCAGGTCCACTCATGTGTTCTGTTGAACCTGGATTGAAAAAAATTTTTTTTCATTTGTTTTTTACATTTATTTTTGAGAGAGAGAGAGAGAGAAAGAGAGAGAGAGCGAGAGAGAGAACAAGTGGGGGAGGGGCAGAGAGAGAAGGAGACACAGAATCCGAAGGAGGCTCCAGGCTCTGAGCGGTCAGCACAGAGCCCAACATGGGGCTCGAACTCACAAACCATGAGATCATGACCTGAGCCAAAGTCAGACACTTAACCCACTGAGCCACCTAGGCGCCCCCCAACCCCAATTTTTTTTAGTCGCCACTACTTTAGAAAATTAGAATTTTTCCTATAAAAATCCAGATTCTCAGCTTCTCTTGAAAAGTGGGAAGATCAGGAGACACTACATGGCCACAATTGGCTGGAGCAGCTGCCCCCCCATGGGTGGGACAGGGAGCACTTCAGTTTTCCACAGTCCCCACCATGCCCTATGGTCTGACACTGAGAAGGCAGGTCATTGCCATTTATCACCATACTTTATTGATCAGTCCTCCTGGCCTGCTGTACCGGCACCTCCTGAAGGCATAGCATTCGCTAAATAACAGCAGCCGTCTTCACCAACAATATGAAACAGAAAAGGCTAATAACCTTCACAGTGGTAGTGTCCACCTCTCTCCAGTAAAGACACAAAGAATAATTCCTCTCCCCTAAGAACCAAATTAGTACTGAGGCTGTTGGGGACCATGGGGTTTTCTTTCTTTTAAGAGGAAGGTGTGTCATTTCTTCTCTAGGAGTATAACAGATTTTTTTCTTCCTCTGTTTCTTTTAAAAGATGTTCAACTCTGAAAAAAGGGAAGTTCTGAAAATCATGTAATTCCACATTTTTGGAGGAACGGTCTTCCTGTTCATTTGTGCTTAAGTCAGGGAACCTGAGAAGAGGGTTTCGTTAAAAAAAAAAAAAACAACAACAACAACAACAAAAAACCCAAAAACACCCCACATTTGCAGCTATGAAGTCCCAAGACTGAACTTTAATATACATGACCTCAAATTACTACCCATTGATTCTGATGGTGTCATAGTTGCTAAAGACATTTTTTGAACTTCTGCTCTGGAACTGTCTTCAGTTATTACTAATGTGTCAGCCAAAAATGGTCTTATGACTTTAAGGCCATATCTCATTTTTGGTTCAAAATGTTATTACCTGGCTGGGTCACCCAACTTGAGGACCTGGGCCTGGACCTGAATGACTTCTGATTCTTTCTGGAAATCAATGTGCCTCAAAGGCCCAGGATTTGGCCCTCTGGAGGACCCTCTGCCGACTGGGTGGCTGGACTGGGTCCGTCCAGCTGGTTCTTGTTGCTTGTAGCCAACCTCTGGGAGAAAAGCACCTTTACCTGGGCTTCCATGTCCCTGATCCATCCCTGGACAAAGCTATGTCAGATGCTAAGTCCTTTCTGTAGGGCACTAGGGAGTTAAGATGAACACCTAGCTCCCTACCTTCAACTGCCTTCAAGACTTGCTTACCTGGGTCCTTGGACCTACTCCAGGTGTCCTGCCCAAAGGACACCAGCTAACTTAGCGACACAAGCCTCTTATTCTTGGGATCAAGGCTTTTTATTGAGATCATCCCTATATTCTAATTCTTGTTTCCCCAATTTTGAAAAGCCTGTGATTCAGCAGAACCTTTATCTGCATTCCGTGTTATCATTTCCATTGCCTGGAACAACGTATCAGTCAAAAAATGCAGGTCTGCTTAAAAACAGATGTTTTGCCTTAATCTGCAAGGCAACTGTTCTCATTCCCAGCACAAGATGGGGAGGTTTAAAAAAAGTGAAACTAGTAAGGCAAAACCACGAAGTTGGGACATCTCAACACTGTGGTTTTGCTACTTGGCATGTTAGAGTCTGCTTGTGTTGAACATAAGAAACATTAGTATTTGAAGATAAGTATCCAAACCGTAAATCCAACCTAAAACTTAACCTGATTTTTGGTCTAGCACATTTTTTTCCCTTGCAGTTTCTTAAGAAGGAAGTTCATTTAGCAAGCTCTCTGCCCACACTCATGGAGCTCAGTTGATGCTCCCCATCCCCCACCAGTCCTCCATGCTATTCCTGGGGTCACTTTCTCAGAGATGCCTCATTTTATGTGCAAAGCTGAATATCTATCCTAAAAGTAATTTCTCAGGGTTCCTTTGGAGCATGTACCATTTCTTGGCTTCAATCTCTCTAATAACGTTCCAAAGTGAATTTTAACGTTAGCAACTTTGGACTGACCAATCTCCCTTGCAGAATGTATCCTGACGGTGGAAGGGCAGGACAGGCATGTGTGGGCAGGAGCTCTGCACTTGCCCCAGACTCTCCAGTGACGTGGAACATCTCTTCTCCAGCCGGATGCCTGGTTCTGTGGGGGAGGGGGTTCTGCAGCTCACTTGTCTCCCCCTGCAGAGCAGCTGCAGGAAACTCGATGCCAGAGAACAGACAAGCACGTTCTTCTCCCAAGAAGCCATCAGCTGCCTTTATAGAACATGGAGTGTGGCATTTGCATCAAAAATACACACAAACCTCTTCTTTCCAGCAAGGCTGCAAACCTTCCCTTCCCCACCTGCCGAGCATGTGCTTGGATGGAAAAGTCCGGTCTCATTCTACCTCCCAAACCCTCCTCGAGATGTTTCTCAGTGTCTCCCTTAATATTGGTCCTATCTGCTAAAGGAGTAAAACCCAGCGTCCTCTGTGTAGTTCTGAGTAAAATCAGGGTGCCCAAAACCAATAGCACTCATGAAAAGGGTGGAGAAAGATGCTCACAACCCCTCAAGGACCCGCGGAGAAGGGATTCCACATGGGAGACCAAGATGTCATTACCCACACGCTAATAGATAAGCAGGATTTGAACAACTGTTTTCCCTTTGGAAAGAGAAATTTTCTAGAAACGTCATTCATTAAAAACAGAACATTTACTTTTCCTTTTTAAAGCAAATTCTTTCCTCCTAAGCTCTAAATACTTATTTTTGGTAGGAGCACAAGAGACCAATCTTTCATTGGGTAAATACAACAGAAACACAGTGAAGCACGTGATTCACAGGCTAGGTTGTCGGGGGAGTACTTTGAGACTCAAGAATTGAATGACTTCAGGTCTCCTGTCTTCTTCAGATGATATTAAAGAGCAAACTCATCTTTGTGATGGTCTCCTTTCCACCTTCTTAAAATGAGATTTATCATCAGTCAAAACCAGTTCAGCAGATTCAGTGCTGCCACCTGCACATGCCACCATATTTCAGCAGATTCTGATCCCTAATATTCTGGACACAGCTTTAGGTCAGAAGCCAAATGAAGCACGGACTCCAGCTTCCAGTAACACAGCCCAGTTGGGTATTGGTCTTTTAAAAATAAACTTCCAGGCAGCAACATCTGAGATACTGCGCAGTAAATGCAACCCCCAGGGAAACTTGGTGGGCAGATCCGGCCCCCACACGATGCGTACTCAAACCAAGAGGCGGTCCTGTGTCCTGAGTTTTACTGCTTTCTGAACATTGACCAACCTATGTCAGAAAGAACTGTCTAGATGGTCAGCCTGACCCTGCAGCCCCCACCTCAGCCTGCCATGGTGCCCACAAATATATAAAGACTCGCTTTATGAAAGATGATACAATATACAGTCACCTCCTTGACCTTTGACTCAGCTTTTTTAGCATCCATGCCATTGTAAATTCTACACCCAAAACAGACAGGAACATCATCTGTAACAACATGGATTCCAAACAGACTGGCACTTCATTTCTGTGGCTGCAGTGGTACAAAAAGTGCTTCTTCCACAAAGCATTTCCAATCAAAGTAGCCAACAGCGAATGGGCAACGTCTGAAGAGATAAATAAATTCTGAATGATCAGTGCAGGCATTTTCCTGTTTCTTTGTGCATGTTTCCTCCCAACCTCCCAGAATTGGCTCTAATCCAAGGTCTGACCTAATGTGACCAGCTGCTGTCAGACCTTATGGACATGCCTTCCAGAGATCCATATGGTTTTAGAAAATTGGAGACTTTGCCAAGATATCAGGTAGAGGGATGGGCAAGGAGAGCAAGTACTGGCCCAAATTTCACTCCAAATATCCTTGTAGGAGACCTCAGCTCCAAGTAGACTGCTCAACCAGACAGAAGAGCTGGGGGACCAGAGAGAGGCAGCAGCTAAAGTGGCAATGCGTAGACTCTTCCATTTTGTTACAAAGGGGCGACTGCGTGGAGTTCACCAGTGTAGCTGCAGCAACCAGGTTCTGCTCGGCATGCCCCAGAGGCGAGGAGCTTGGAAGGGAAGGCAGGAGGATCCTCCTCACCTAAGGAAAGAAGATAGGGCAGAGCCACACGTCATTGCACTTCACTGGGCTGGGGGCTAAAGCCAGAGTGTGGCTGCATCTGGGCTTGGACTGTAGGCTTTACAAACAAGCAAGCATACCAACCGGCTCAAGACAGGGCACTCTGGTCCTGGTGGCGGGCTCCCTTGCCTGAGGGTCAAGGGTTTGCATGCATGACTGCCCCTGGCTATAGGCACTGTAAGGAGCAGCCCCAGATAGCATCCTGCTGGTGTGCCCTGGGGAGGCAGGGCTCTTCTACAGATTCCTCCTACCTGGCCCTGTGCTGAGACATGATGGAGAGAATACTGTGTCCATCAACCCCAGGATCATACGATGTGACTTTCAAACCACTGGCATTGGTGAGGGGTGAGGGGTGGTGAACACCTCAAATCTCAACAAAGATACAGGCCCACAGACCCTCATCCAATACCCCTGGGGCAAGCTGTGTCTTGGTAGTCAGATGCCTACGGAGTTCAGGAAGGTGATATAATGCACACACTGCATGTTACATAACACCACTTACGGGGACTAGGCAAGCTCACTGTAACTTAGCATCAGTATTTCTACAGTTCATACATGTGAACATTCCCAACTCCTGGAATAAATCGAACTACCAAAGGAGTTGTGTTACTTCCCATGAGGTTTCATTCCCAATAAGTCCATGCCAAAATTAGGAAAACCCTTGCATGGATTTGGGAATTAGGGACAAAGGCTGTGGCCTGCATCAGGAACCCAACCCAAAGGCACTCTCGGCTCTCCTGCACCTTACCCAGGCCGGAGGAGGAGGACACGCTCTCCGTCAGTGAAGATGTTTCTGTTTGATCTGCTGAGAGTCCTTCCATTAGGGGCAGGGACAGCTCCGAGGAGGGCACGGATGAGTCGTAGATGCCTGAGTCTCGGGGCATATCCGAGGGGCTGGCGGCTTTCACCACGTGCAGCAGGGGGCGCAGGACTGAGCTGCTGCTGGGCCCGGGCCCTACCTCCAGGTCTTGGTCCAGGCTCAAGTGCTGGCCCTCCGAGGGCGAGTCGGCCTGCGCCCCGGGGACCCCGGGGACTGCTGCCTCGGCCTTGAGGCAGAAATCGCTGTCAGGCCCTGGTTTGCACATGACATCATTTAACACCAAGCCCGAGTCAAACTTCTCCAGCACTGGCTCCCGGTAGTGAAGTAGGGTAGGGCGGAGGGGAATGAATTGCTTCTCAAACCAGTCGGGCTCCTCATCAATAAATTGGTGCATGTTGCAAATGGCGACATAAAGGGACCGGCCTGATTTGCTGCGAAAGTAGTTCCTTCTGCTCACCTGTCCAGGGTACTGCCCAGGCTCCGGGAGACCGTGATCTCGGGAGTGCAGGTGGGAACAGAGCTGGGGAAGGTTGTCCATGAGCTTGTACTTGGTGCTCAGGTCCAGGATGCCGGGAACATCTCCCTCGCAGGAATAGTCGAAATAAACGGCGATGAACTTGCTCAGCTGGGCTGAGGAGCTCTGTTTGGCCTGGCGGAGCTTTTCAGCGATGGCGGACACAGCCACCAGGAAGAGCTCGCCTTTCCCGGAGCCCCGGCCACTGCTTTTGTGCCTGTAATTCTTCTTGTCCACAAAGTACTTCATACCTTTGGAACACACCACGATGATGAACTGGGACTCATGGATCTTCTGGATGACCCATTCTCTCTGCCCATCTCGGCAAAGACTGAAGTCTTCCCACAGGTCCAGAGCCACCTGGAAAGAGATCACAGACCTCACTCACCTGTACCTCTGGGGAGTGGGGGGTGGGGGTGGGTCAGGTCAGGTAACAAAAATAAGAGTGTTACAAGGTCACATCATATGTCCCTTAAGTATTATCAGGACTGCCGTGTGCAGGCTCCAGGCTGCTGGCCTCTAAGAAGAGCTCACATTCTGTGGGTGATGGTCACATGCCAGGCCCTCTGCATTATGCCCTTGTTCTAACCTAATGTGGGGCCATTAACAAACACACTCACTCTATGAGGGAAGATCCTGAAGTGAAATCTGGAAGGTGATGATGGAAGGATGTGGGTGAAGGACCCCAAAGCAGGCAGCAAATGGGGCTCAGGTCTGGATGCCAGAGTTGCCCACAATGCTGATTGACTCATATCTTAGAGCGTAACTGACAAAGAAGACCTCCTTGGCCCCAAGGTCAGCTATGCTGTTTACCAGTCAGTCAACAGCCAGAGAGGAGGGTGGGGGACTGCAGTAACATAGCCACTTTTGTTAATGCACTTGTGAGTGACTGGCACCTCCCCCCATGACTTCATGGCAATCTATGGGGTCATATCCCTATAAGGCCTTTAACCCCAAGGAGCTTCTGGGAGGGCATTTGAGGGAGGGGCACTAACAAAGGAAGAAAAACCAGGCATACATGTCCCTTTCACAGGGCCTCACCTTCTCAGACCATTTTCATCTGATTCTGCTGAAAATGTCTCTTGGCAGTGTTGTATCAACTTTTTTTCTGTGGCTCAGAAACTAATTCCCAGGGGTACCTGGATGGCTCAGTCAGTTAAGTCTTCAGCTCAGGTCATGATATCATGGTTCATGAGTTCGAGCCCTGCACTGGGCTCTGCACTTGCAGTGTGAAGCCTGCCTGGGATTCTTTCTCTTTCTCCTCTCTCTTGCCTCTCCCCCATTTGCGCATGTGTTTGCGCGCTCTTTCTCAAAAACAAATAATCTTAAATTAAAAAAAAGGAAACTAATTCCCAGTGGCTATGCCTGAATGCAGGAGCCATTGTCTCTTATGGAGAAGGGGGTTCTGAAATGACTTTGTCTTCCTTTTTGGCTCTAAGGTGTTATCAAAGGGAAGAAGGTCCCCAGCATCCACTCACTTGCTGAAAATAATCCTAATTGTCTTGTATTTCCTTAATTCTCACTAGCATTATACATTCTAAAAGCTAACTGGGAATATATACCAAGCATTTAAAAAAATTTTCCTTCTTTGACCCAGCGATTCTACTTCCTGGCTTCTATCTCAGGAAAATCATCAGAAATGAGGCAAAATTGAACTCCTGAACTGTTTAACAATATGAGATAACTCAATTATAGTAAATTGATATTATGGATCAAGTGGCTATTTAAAACTGCACGGTGCAACCACGCTGGAAAACAGTATGGAGGTTCCTCAAAAAGTCAAAACTAGAACTACCCTATGATCCAACAATTGTATTACTAGGTATTTCCCCAAAGAATACAAAAATGCTAATGCACCCTGATGTTTATAGCAGCGTTACCAACAATAGGTAAATTATGGAAAGGCTCAAATGTCCATCAATAAAGAAGATATGGTATATATAAACAATGGAATACTACTTGGTGATGAAAAAGAATGAAATATTGCCATTTGCAACAACGTGGATGAAACAAGAAAGTATTATGCTAAGCGAAATAAGTCAGAGAAAGACAGATATCATGTGATGTCATTCAAACATGGAATTTGAGAAACTTAACAGACAACCATAGGGGAAGGGAAGGAAAAATAAGATACAACAAAAAGGGAAGCAAACCATAAGAGACTCTTTAAATACAGAGAACAAACTGAGGGTTGATGGGGGTGGGGGACTTGGAGTGTGGAGAAAATGGGCGATGGGTATGGAGGAAGGCACTTATTGGGATGAGCACCGGGCACTGTATGTAAGTGATGAATCACGAAAATCTGCTCCTGAAGCCAAGACTACCCTGTATGTTAGCTAACTTGATAACAGGAAAAAAAAAAAAAAAAAGATGTGGCATGCATATATATTATACATTAGGTGTTATTTATCATATTTTACTATTATATTATCTATATGTGTGTGTGTGTGTGTGTATATATATATATATATATATATATATGACAGGATATTACTCAGCCATAGAAAAGAATGATATCTTGCCATTTGCAATAACATGGATGGAGCTAGAGAGTATTATACTAAGCAAACTAAGTCAGAGAAAGACAGATACCATATGATTTCACTCATATGTGGAATTTAAGAAACAAAACAATCATTGGGGGGAAAGGGGAGAGAGAAAGCAAACCAAAAAAGAGACTCTTAACTATAGAGAACTGGTGGTTACCAGAGGGAAGGTGGGTAGGAGATGGGTGAAACAGATGATGGGGATTAAGGAGGGCACTGGTCATGATGAGCACCAGGCGTTGTGTGGCAGTGTTGAAATCACTACTGTCTATACTGGAAAATAATATTACACGGTATGTTTTGCTAACAGGGATTTAAATAAAAACTTAAAAAGGAAATAAAATTGTAGTTTACATAGAACTTTCAATAATGTAAAAAGTTATTAAATGAAGAGACAGGAAAAAAATCATTGTAATCCCCCCAAAATGCAAAACTGTATGCATGAATCCACCCATGTAGAAAAAAACTGTAAGGAAATACACCAAATATTAACTGTGGTTCCTCTTTCCTCCAGGTTGAGATTACAGGCCATTTTTTTTTCTTTGTCATCCTTTCCTGTTTGCGAATTTTCTACAGTAAGTATTACACTCATAAGTGGAAGACTTTTTCCCCCTGAGGCTAGTTAGTTACAAAGTAGAGCAAATGGGTTGTCTGTGTCTGAAGACTGTGTGGCACCAGCTAGAGTTTGCAGTTGGTTTTTCAGTACACAGGCCAATCGGCCCGTCTTCATAGCTTCATGCGTCAGCCTTGGAAATAGGTGTTCTTGACACTAGGGGGCAGCCTTGCCACATGGAAAGACTAAAACCTACCAGCAGGCAGTATCGAAGCACAAAGAACACAATTACTGTACAGTTCTTGCATTGGCAAGAAACAGAGGGTGCCTTCCATGAGAGCTTCAAACTTCACTCTAAAATTAATACTATGACATTATAGAAAAGCTACATATTAATAGCTTAACTCAAAACAATAGGCAAGAAACCCGAGCAGACCATTGGAGTACTTCACACATTATTGTTTTCCTTTCTTAGCAAAACTTCTCCAAAGAGTTGTCTAAACCCAATGCTTTATTTTCCATCTTCTCTGTGACCTTTCAAGGCTCATCAAGATGTCTTGAATGACCACCCCCAAACACTCCTGTTGTATATTACCAGGGCACATGCCATTTCCCTCCATGCAACTGTATGGTCTTTTTGATGTTTATAAAACTTCCTGCCAGGGACGTACCACTAAAGGCTTTGGGGCAGGAGTGTGTCAGGGTTAGGACTAAGTGTTAGGAAACATTTAGGGCTGGCGATGGGTAGGACAGACTGAAGAAGCGTGAGGTTGCCCTCCATTTGGAAGCTAGCCCCTGATGGAAGGCAAGAGTCACCAAAGGAGGCAGGGAGGTGATGAGGACCGTGGGAACATGTGTCCTGCCCAGGGGAAGAGAAGAGACTTCAGACTCCTCACCTCACAGCCGCAGAAGTCCTGGAGGAAGTAGGCAAAACACCGGACAACGTTCATGTGATTCTGGCCATCTTTACTGGAATAGCAGAGGAAGACCTTCGGCCGAGGCCGGAGCCTCTCTCTGGGGAGTGCCGTGGTGTACGAGGAGGACTCCGAACTCTCTTCATCTAAATGTGAATATATATTTTCTAAATTGGAAAAGAAGATAAGGTTGATGCCTACGAGCAATGCTTTGTCCTGTTCCCTAAGACTCAAGACCTAATGCCATCTTCAAGAAACAACAGTTGACATGTCCACCTGAGCATGCGTCCAGTGCCCCACCTCCCCAGCCCCTGGTGTCACCACTGGGAACGGGACAGATGATTTCCCCAGTGGAGAAACAAATGGCCAAGACTTGTTGTTCGCCTGACGACACTTACTTTCTCAGGTAAGCTGAGAAAACTGCAGGGACCACCCTGGCCAGCAGAGAGCTGGTGTAACTACCAGACCAATTAAGCACTGGCAGCTGACCTTCTTAAAACGGGTAGAGGGAGAAAAGAAAACCCTTTTATTGAGGTATAACTTACAAAGTATATAACTCTTAAAAGTACATCTCAATAAATTTTTATCTAAGTATATACCTGTGCAACCACCACTCAGATCAAGGTATGAAACATTTCCACGCTCCCCCAGGAAGTTCCTTCCCAACACCTGACTTTTAGAAGTGATCGAGCCCTACCTCTACCCCTTACACCTTTAAACTTCCTTTATGTTCTTGAATTTATGATCTTGAATTTGAGAACAGAATTACAACTTCATGTTCATGGCTCCTGAGGTTAAAAGTGAAGCTTTTAATGCTAGGAACTACAGGAGCTACGTGGCTTCCCAGATGCCCACTCTGGGCAGGACCAAGGGCTCCCAGGCTCCCTCTGTTGGCCGCGGTCCTGCCAACCTGGGGGGAACACACCACACAGAGAGATACCTTGTTGCTTCTTGCGGCACATCACCGTGAAGAGGGTGGCAAATGCGGAGATGACAACCAGAGGCACGGTGATGGCTACAGCCCTAATGGGCCCTGCCCACGGGGAATGTGCTGGGAAATTTCAAAGAGAAGAGGCTTGAAACTTAAGCAGCATAAGGTCAAAGGGAAATCTCCCACCTCACCCTTTTTTTTAATATTAAAAAAACCTTTTTTTTTAATCTTTATTTATTTTTGAAAAAGAGAGAGACAGAGCACGAGCAGGGAGGGGCAGAGAGAGAGGGAGACACAGAATCGGAAGCAGGCCCCAGGCACTGAGCTGTCAGCACAGAGCCTGACTTGGGGCTCGATCGAACTCATGAGCTGTGAAATCATGACCTGAGCCAAAGTCGGACGCTTAATCGATTGAGCCCACCCAGGCGCCCCTTAAATATTTTTTTAAATGTTTATTTAATTTGAGAGAGAGAGAGAGAGAGAGAGAGAGCGAGCGAGCGTGCAAGCGAGCATGAGTGGGGGAGGGGCAGGGAGAGAGGGAGACACAGAATCCGAAACAGGCTCCAGGCTCCAGGCTTTGTCAGCACAGAGCCTGACACGGGGCTCGAACTCATGAGCCATGAAATCATGACCTGAGCCAAAGTTGGACGCTCAACCAACTGAGCCACCCAAGCACCCCCTCCCACACACACACACACACACACACACACACACTCTTTACTTGTTAAACATAAGCTGTGTAACAGATTCTAGGACCCCTTGACCACATTTCTTTAGTACTGGTCTGGTGATTATAAAAGGATTCCTTTTAAAGGGTTGTAGAATACAACAGTTAGAATTGCTGGGACAGTAAATACCTGTGTGTGAGAATTCTGCCCGAGGAAACTTCACCTCCCACCACTTTTCTTCCAAGGACAAGTGACTATTTAGTTCCAGCTACACACAAATAACACACCAACCACAATGGCGTCGGTTTTCCAGGCACTGACATTAGGATGGAAGGAAAGTCAGCTTTGATGGGATAGCTTTTCTTTTTATTGTTTTTAAGTTTGTTTATTTATTTTGAGAGAGTGTGTACACACATGTGAGAGCAGGAGGGGCAGAGAGAGAGAGAGAGAGAGAGAGAGAGAGAGAGAGAGAATCCCAAGCAGGCTCTGCACTATCAGTGCCGAGGCTGACTTGGGGGGATGTGGGGCTCAATCTCACAAATCATGAGATCATGACCCGAGCCAAGATCATGACCTGAGCCAAAATCAAGCGTCGGATGCTTAACTGACTGAGCCACCCAGGCACCCTGATGGAACATCTTTTTAAAAGACAGAAGCTCAAATGCTGTGTTTTAATTTTGTAAACCATGAAGTACAGAAAGTATCAAATAGCATGGTCTGCTATTCTGGTTTTCACACAGAAAATTAAAAAAAATTTCATACCTGGCTTTAAGGCATAATGCATCACTTTTCTTGTTGTATTAGTGTCATCCACGAGCTGCAAAACAGAGGATGCTGTATCATTATTTTATAAAAGTGATAACATCTCAACAGATTTCATTCATGTTTCCATCTATGGACAGTTGGGGGGCAGGAGGAAGGAGAGCTGCTGTCTATGACCATGTATGAGCCAGGACTAGACATTAAGTCAGATCCATATCTGCTTTACCAACTCAAAACCCTCACCCTCATTACCTTTCCTTTCATAAATCAAATGTGGTTCATTCATTGATGAATTCAGCTGGTGAGTTCCACATTCTAACAACCCTCAATTACAATGGCATCCTACCACTAATTTTACGGGGCCCCCATTAATGCTTTAAGAGGGTGCGTCAGTTCAAAACCACATACAGCTACCAAGTCATACAACCAGTGTTTCTCCCAAAATGTTGAGACGTGTTGGCTTATCTGAATAGTGGGACTATGGGCAAATTTTTAATTTCCTTTTCTATTTTTTTTTCTATTTTTGTTTTACTCCTATTTTTGTAGTATGTTTGATACTAAAAAAGTAATCTAAAATAAAATAAGAGGAGCACCTGGGTAGCTTAGTCGGTTGAGCGTCCAACTTCCACTCAAGTCATGATCTCACAACTTGCAAGTTCGAGCCCCGCGTCAGTCTCTGTGCTGACATCTTAGAGCCTGGAGCCTGCTTCAGATTCTGTGTCTCCCTCTCTTTCTGCCCTTCCCCTGCTTGTGCTCTGTCTCTGTCTCTCTCTCTCTCTCTGTCTCTCTCTCTCTCTGTCTCTCTCTCTCAAAATAAATAACATTAAATAAAATAAATAAAAGAAGAAAAATATATATCATTTGCATGATTTTTTCTGTGGTATTTAGAACTTCATGTATATTTATACAGAAAATATCAGCAGAAACCTAGAGAGGGATAGGCAGATATCATGGGGAGAATTTTGCTTTCTGTTTTATTATTAAAAGTTTTTATTTTTAAATTTTTATTTGAGAGAGAGAAAGAGTGAGCATGCGAGCCGGGGAGGGGCAGAGAGAGAGAGAGAGAGAGAGAGAGAGAGAGAGAGAGAATCCCAAGCAGGCTCCACACACCATCCGTGCAGGGCTCAATGCCAGGACTGTGACATCATTGACCTGAGCCACAACCAAAAGTCAGACGTTCAATCAACTGAGTCACCCAGGCATCCCACTAAAAGATTTTTAAATTTAAAAACATATTTTTGTAGTATGAAGGTGTAGGGGCACAGGGCAGGTTGTCCCGGTAGGTATCACAATGGCCTAGTCATAAATACTTTGAAATGAAGCTACTTGGGGAATAAGCAAGGACACTCAGACCCTCCCCCTCTGTCCCCTTGAAAGCAGGAAATAGATCTCCCATATAACAAATACCCTCACTGTACGAACAAGTAAAAAAACATCCTTCTGGTCTGTGATAGGGACTTGAAAGTCAAGAAAGCTGTAGAAATAAACCTTGTTACTTTTTTCTAATTTATAACCTCAGCCTAATTCCCACTTAGACTTCCTTACTAAGTAAAGCTCCCAAACATCTATTTTTTTGTATCCTGTCAATTGCTCACTAATTTAGTATCTCTTTGTTTAAAAAGTATAAAAACTACACCTGCCTCTGTCATTTCTTTGGGTCTCAATTTCATTATTGGGCCTCTGTGCACCCTAAGACTCTGGTTTTTTCTCCCCATTTTCTGTCTCATGTCAATTTAATTCCTAAAACAGCTAGAAGAATCCAGGGAGGAAAGGAGGAATTTCTTCCTCTCCTACAAAGGAATACTGTATAGAAATTCTAAATCATGAACTTAGGTTTCATAAAATATTTATATGAAATATTTGAAATATGGAATGAGAAAAATCAAAGATTGATTACATATGAACTTTTTAAAAACCATCTTAAGGACCATGTAAAAATATAATTGTACACACCCTTGATGGCTTGAAATTTTAGTGTTGTAAACAGTTGGAATTCTACATGAACTAGATTTATTCTGTATTAATAATAGGGCTTTCTAGAGTTATACATACCTCAATTATATAATCCCCAGGAGAAACATTTTGAAGGAGGCAGCTGGTTGTATCTGTATTTTGCTCCTGCAAAGAAACAAAACACCACTTTTGAAACTCACTTCTTGGATAAAGGTCATCTGGACTGCTCTTTCCCCCTAGAGCTAAAGGAGACAGGCCACCAGTCTTAATCATGTTCAGAACACATCAATTAGGTCAGAAAGCTACCACGTGTATCTGCTATATGTTATCTGAACTTCACTTTAATAAAAAGGCCCAGGAGAGCCCAGGACAACTTCCCCCACCCCCCGCCCTTTCCCTCACACCCATAGTCTAAATTTAGCTTGTGATGCCCTCAGCAGACATATTTCATCTGAAGACAAAGAAGCTAGTTAGAATACTCTTTACTTATTGAAAGGGTGAGGAAAGAAATTACCTGCCCATGTTTGTGCATGTTTTATGTGCTATAATTTTAACTTGAGCAGGTCAAGGAAGGTCAATGACACAGGTGAGAGCCCACAGGAAAACAAAACTCGACCATATAGGAGCACATCCAGGAAGGCACTAGGTTCTGCTATCCTGACCAAAACCCTCTCCTGGTGCTCACTAGAGGCGGCCTAGCAGTCCTGTGCACTTGCACCAAACATCTCCCCCTCTTGCTGACCACCCTCAGTTTAAGAACTTGGCTGAAGCGCTTCTACTTGACTTTGGCCTATTGGTTTGGCTCCTAGATGTGGTTTTTCCACTGACTAGCTGTGTGACCTTGAGCAAGCTAGGTGACTACCTGAGCCTCAGGTTGCCCATCTGTAAAGTGGGGTGACAGCAGCCTCTGTTGCATATAGTTGTAAGGATTCAGTGAGCATTGGGCGTGGTGACTGGCACACAGTGAGCACCCAATTAATGTTTAAAATGTAGCAGAAGGAACTAAGAATACTTAATTCTTTTGGTTTCTTGGTATTTTCCAGGCTACATCACCACAGAGATAACTGGGGTATAGATAACTGGGGAGTGAGGATATCCTTGAGATATAACATGCTGGAATATCTACCAACTGCTGAGAGTCAAAGCCTAATGTTCATGTTGACCCACCCAGACTCCAGGGGCCTAGGGGTCACTTTAAAGCATGTAGTATTCCTGGGGTGCCTGGGTGGCTCAATCAGTTAAGCATCCGACTTTGACTCAGGTCATGATCTCCCAGTTCACAAGTTCAAGCCCTGCATCAGGCTTTGTGCTGACAGCTTAGAGCCTGGAGCCTGCTTCAGATTCTGTGTCTCTGTCTCTTTCTGCCCCTTGCCTGCTCATGCTCTGTCTCTCTCTCTCAAAAATAAACACTAAAAAAAATTAAAACGTAGTATTCCTTAATGCATACATAACAGCTCACCTGTTTACAGGTCTTTCGTTTGAAGGGCCCTTCATGCTTGAGCTTATAATGAAGATAGAAGAAACGGAAGCCAAAGGTGTGTGGCGCATGGTCGAAGGACACTTGCATGTCCAAACCATGCTGGGTGATGTTCAGGTTTCGAGGCTTCCAGACTGGGAAGAGGAAGGACCCAGAGTGAGCACCCAGAGGCCACCCTGACACCACTGTGCTGGCAAGACTTGACAGATACGAATGGCTGTACTTACAGGGTTTACAGGCCAGGTTGTCCGGCTGTAGCAGTAGGTCGCAGGCTATTAAGAAAGATGTATATTTTTAGTTTTAGTACAGCTTGACATTTTCCTCATGCATTAAATCAATAAAATGTAAACATATGGCGCTGGGTACTGCTGGTAAAAGTATAAAATACATCAACTGAGCAATGATGTCTGGTACAGGGCAGTTCTGTCTTATGAAAATTTAAATTGTACAATATAAAAATATTAATGAAGTTCATTTTCTGCCAAATAAATGGAAACAGTGTAAAGTCACCCAACCTTTTAAAACCTGTCAAGCATTACATAGTTTCAAGGCCAGTGGGACTGTGTTCAGGCCACTGCGACATGGAGGCTTTGTTTCAGCTGTAAACAGAAATGACGCCAGCCCTACTCCATTGCACAGGTGTTAAGGCACAAGAGAACTTTGGAGTGATCCTAGTAACTGCCTTGGGGTTGTTTTAATCTTTGCCAGCCTTCAACTTTAAAATCTTTTTGGGGGCGCCTGGGTGGCTCAGTCGGTTAAGTGTCTGACTTCGGCTCAGGTCATTCAGGGCTTATAGGTTTGAGCCCCACATCGGGCTCTGTGCTGACAGCATGGAGCCTGCTTCAGATTTTCTCTCTTTCTCTCTCTCTCCTCCCCCCTCTCCCCACTCATGTGCACACACACATGCTCTCTCAAAAATAAATATGTATATAAACATTTTAAAATACTTTCGATGGGGTCTAAAAATGGCATCCAGGCATCTACTAAATAGTGGCACCAGAACTGAAAACTAGGCAGTAGAGCTTTGAAACAGGATTTAAATGTGATAAAAACACAAGAGAAGGGCCAAACAGCTAGTCCAGTATGCCATGCTGTTAACCCAGGGAGAACCCTCTGGAAAATGTCCATATACTGCCAAGAAAATCAAAGGCAGCATCAAGATCACACTGCACTGAAATGATGATAAATGCATCTCCCGCCTCTGCCTCACCCCCAGATAGACACATTGATTCTGATGGGAAAACTTCATCTTAAATTATGCTAGTTCTGATTAAGGCAAGCTTTGCATAAACATATTTGAATCTTCTAACTGGTTCTGTGTAAGGCATTGAGATGTAAAATGCACACAGTCTTTGCCCTATGGAATCATATTTTAATTAAGAAAATGAGACCAAACCATTATAAAATAATTTTGCTGAACAGAAAATACAGTTTAAAAAAAAAGAAAAAAGAAAGGCAAAAAGAACACAACCAGAGTATGAATTCTGCAGCTGAGAACAAAAACATCACAGAGGAGGAGGACGGCAACTGGACCACATAGGAAGGTCTGTTGAGTTGGCCGGACATCTGACCATCAGGGGTCTGGTAGGCCAGACAGAAGGACTGGACAGGAAGGCAGGTTTCAGGATGCCCGGGCACCCAATCTGAAAGCAGCGATTCAGGTTAAAGAAAGACGCACCACACCATGCACAGAACAGACGGAAAAGGGAACTCAGCATGGCTGGCTGGAGAGTGTGGACTCCAGAGTCAGATTTCTGGGTTCAAATCCCAGCTCCCACCAGGCTCTTTAATCTCTGGGTGTGTAATTCCACATCTAATAAGTGGACATGGGAAGATTAAGTTCTTTGAAGGATTGGAATGGGGGTAAACTGAGTCAGTGTTTAGAAAGCATTTAGGGGCACCTGGATGGCTCAGTCGGTTAAGCATCCAACTTCAACTCAGATCATGATCTCATGAGGTTTTGAGTTCAAGCCCCGCGTCAAGCTCTGTGCTGACAACTCAGACCCTGGAGCCTGCTTCGGATTCTGTGTCTCCCTCTCTCTTTGCCCCTCCCTTGCTCATGCTCTGTCTCTCTCAAAAATAAACATTAAAAAAAAAAAAAGTACAGAGCCTGACACATAGACATTAAACAAACAAACTTTCTAGAAAGAGGCAATTTCAGGGTTACTGCTTTATTTTCTTAATGTAATCCTGAAAACAGGCATCACTCACAGAAGCTACCTTCCTGATGACAGGTAAAAGATGGAATTATTTCATGCTCTACCCTTCACCCCAAAATTCAACTTCTACTTTTTATTCCTGCTCTTTTTATTTCCCCCAAATGGTTTTAATCTATGGCTGTCTTACAGCACCTTCAAAAAAAAAAAAAAAAAAAAAAGGAATCAAGGGTCAACATCTAGTGGTGAACAACCCTGAAATGGATGTCTCTGGTTAGGTGAATGCTGCCTAGGCCAAATCCTAATTTTAAGAATTGCTTTTCTGTATACTTTTCCTGGATGCTTTTCTCCTCATCATGTTGGTGTCATACCAGTATTTGGTGTGTTCTTGAATATATTTCTTCAAAAAGTCATTAGAATCAGGAGCAGTCTCATCATGGGAACCAGGCAAGAAAGGCCATACTCACCACGGGTTCTAAAAAAGAAAGGGTGGTAATTGCTTTCATTTTTAATGGAAGGAAAAGGGACGATCTTCACAAAGTAATCCGTTTCAAATTTCATATTCAGGAAAGGTTGAGATTCCATTCCCTAAAAGGGAATAAAAACAGACATGATATCATGAAGAAATTACCTCCCCCCCCCCACATACACACACCTACACACAGGACCTTCAGTCCTCTCTGAGAGTCACCCAGACACTGCTCCGGAGCCGGGGGCTATTTTCTGGACCAAGTTTAGGTTGGGATCCCTAACTGAAATAAAGATCAACAATGCTGCCTGTGCTCTGGCAAAGGAGCCCTAGCTGGTGAACATGGAACCTCAAAGCTGGTGGGGAGGAGCCCGCGTACTCTTGAGCACACAAAGCCACCTTCCAGGACATGTAACCTGAGAGGTGGGTTTACCAGGGAGAGGTGCTGGAGGGTTTCTCTGGGTGTGGAGCAGGCTCAGGGTGTTGCCGAGCTGTTTCTTGCCCACCTTGGCAGGAGGGGTGGACCCCACAGCCCCTCCTTCTCCAGTTTCACAGACATTCAATAGACCATTCAGACCCCCAGAACAATGGCGTGTCTTCAGGAGCACATTCCCCGTGTGTGACTTACAGTTCTTTTGAAGCTACTGTTGAGCTGCTTCGGGTCCTTTAGAATCAGTTGTTGGCACCGTCTTCCCTCTGACTTCAGCTCCTCCAGTATTACTCGAAATCCTTTTAGGAATTCGATGCCTAAGCAGAGCAGAATGCTTTTATTAAAAGCCAACCTAATTACTTTTGAACACACTTTCCTTCCTCCAAGATTGCCGTCCTTTCCACCTACACGACAGAGTTAAAGGAATTCTTACATTGGCTGGCACATCTGAGTCTTACAGAAAGGAAAACCACACACCCTGCATTCCTCTGGTACAGGCCAGATGATTTTCTCTGTCCCATCATTACTAATTAATTAACTCTAATCCAGCCAGCTATTTCACAAATGCCCACTGCCTCTGTGACATTAGGGTTCAAATATACAGGCTCAAGTCACAATTGATCCTAAAAGTCTACAGTGGAATACACAATTTCTAGGTCATGACACAGAGTGTATTCAGCTGATGATAATTCACAATGCTGACTAGGGACTCCCCATAAATCATATTTCTGCTTTATGTTTTCATCCTATATTTTGCTGGTATGGTTCACAAGAGTAATTCACAAAATTCCCAACAAAGCGTGTGTCTGCACCCAAGGGGAAGTTTCTAGGCTTGGGATTAAATAGTTCAGAATGCCTCTGTGATTTACAAAGTTCTTGCTCTAATTATGCCTGAAAGGCAGACACCCAAGGGGTGCCCAGTGTGTGCTCTTCATACAGCCCTCAGAGGCCCCGAGACGCCCACAGTGCCACTGAAAGGCACCCGGCCCAGCCTCCCGCCACCTGAGGATTAAGCTCTGCTGATCACAAGAGCCAGTACCAGCACTCTGCGTCCCTTGGAGACTGGAGGGGTCCGAATGCAGCTGGAGATCCCCAAAGCCGGCCTCAATTGGCGCGGTATCGATTTCGCATTCTTTCTGAACATTAGACAAGGAGACAATTTCAACCCTTCCCCTCCCAGGGCAAAAGTAATGACATAGGATGCAATTAACCAGGTGGGAAAAGTACCGATGGCAAAGGACAAGGAAATTTTTTCAAAAAGGTTCTCTAATCCTATAATTATTTGATGAAGAACACATATTTTATGGTGAGTAGGGCAAAGGAGTTACAATTTGAGCTTCACATTTTCAGGGGTCACATTTATTCTGCTGTACTATATTTCAAGTTTAAAGCTTCCTTGTGGGGGGTGAGAGCCAGATGACCCACAGCCCAAGATTCAGACACAACAAGATCCAAAGTCTCTGACCAGCAACTAGTTAGTAGATCTCATAGGAACTTACCTTTTGAGATTTAAAAAAAAAAACAAAAAAACTGTTAAATAAATCCTTATTTATACTAAGATTTAATTCAGGTCATATCCCTAGAACTCCTGTTTAACAAAAGCTGGGTGACTAATATGATTAAAGACTGTGCATCTCACAGTTTCATAAAATTAATCAGCTGAGGTAGGAGTAGGTGGTTCTAGTCCTTATTTTTCATTTATTTTTTTAATGTTTTTTTCATGTTTGTTTATTTAGAGAGAAAACACAAATGGGGGCAGAGAGAGACAGACAGACAGAGAATCCCAAGCAGGCTCCATGTTGTCAGCACAGAGCCCAACTCGGGGCTCGATCCCACAAACCGTGAGATCATGACCTGAGCCGAAATCAAGAGTCAGATGCTTAACCAAGTGAGCCACCCAGGAGCCCCTAGTCCTTATTTTTTTTTAAGAGATCAGCATGAAAAACCACTATGCCAAGTCTGGGAAGTGGGGGGAAAAGCAGCAAATGTAAACCTTCTATCATAGTAACACCTTTATCACAACACTCTGAATGCCTTATAGTTACACGTTTAACAACTTTACAGAGCACCTTCCCATGAAGGAACTTATTTGTTCCTTCTCATCATTCAAAACTCATTAATCCTCCTAGCATCCATGGGAGGAAGGTATTATCCTCATTTTACAGATGAGGAACTAGGTACCGAGACAGTGAATGACTTGATCACACAGGAATTAAATGGCAGATGTGGGATTCAAACCCAGGAGTGTCTGGCCCTAAGCTGGTGCACTTTTTTTTTTTTTAATGTTTGTTTATTTTGGAGAGACACAGAGTGAAAACAGGGGACAGGCAGAGAGATAGAAAGACACAGAATCCAAAGCAAGCTCTAGGCTCTGAACTGTCAGCACAGAACCCAATGTAGGGCTCAAACCTACAAACCACGAGATCATGACCTGAGTTGAAGTTGGACACTCAACCGACTCAGCCACCCAGGCGCCCCAGGAGTTTCCCTGATAGAACCTGATAGAACCTGAGAGAAACAGATAGAACTCATCCACCCACAAATCGCCATGCAGGAAAAGCACCACATTCTGCCCTCACTGCTCCACCTGTTAGTTTTCCAACCACCAGCTCCCATCCCTTACTTGCTGAAGAAGGAGTCTGCAATTTATCAGGCCAACCCCTCAACAGTATAGCCTTACATGGAATGACCACTTCCCGTTTATCCACAGAGAATGTTTTTATCTTTAAATGTTAAGATAATGTTATTTTTGGAAAACCCACTGGGTTCAGACCCAGCAGTATTTACACGGATAAATGAGTCAGGCCCATGGATCTGATCTATCCTCCCTGACTCTGCACTCACCTCTCCTGCAGTCTGGTTTTTCTGAGATTTATCCTGTTCAGATTAAGAAATCGAGACTTTATTTTACTTTTCCCTTAACCAGATTTCTTTTTTTTTTTTTTAATTCTAAGATTCAGTGGCAATGTCAAAGAAACAGTTTTGAGGACCAGGTTTTGATGATGATAACAGTAGTCACTGTTTTTTTTTCTTAAAGATTTTATTATTATTATGTTTTTTCATTTGAGAGAGAAAGAGCGCACACAGCAGAGGGGAGGGGCAGAAGGAGAGAGAGAATCTCAAGCAGGTTCCACACTCCGTGCAGAGTCCAATTAAGGGCTGGATCCCACAACCCTGGGATCATGAGCCAAAATTAAGAATCGGACACTCAGCTGACTGAGCCACCCAGGCACCCCTAAGGATTTTATTTTTAAGTAATGTCTACACCCAACACGGGGCTTGAATTCACAACCTGTGATCAAGAGCTGCAGGCTCTACCGACTGAGCCAGCCAGGTGTTCCAGCAGCCACTGTTTTTTAAGAGCTCTTTCTAGGGATGGCTGGCTGGCTCAGTCGGACGACTCTTGATCTCGGTGGTCGTGAGTTCGAGCTCCACGCTGGCTACACAGATTATTTAATAAAAACTTAAGAAAAAAAAGAGCTCTTTCTAGAAATTTACTGTGTGTGTGTGTGTGTGTGTGTGTGTGTGTGTGTGTGTGTGTGTGTGGAAATCTTACAAAGACCAGGAGGCAGTCAGTCACCTTCACATCACAAATGGGGAAGCCAGGACTCAGCAAGGCTTAGCAGCCTCTTGTGGAAGGTAGAATCTGGGTTCACACCCATGCCCATCTGAACAAATGGGCCCTGACCATGTCCCCCACCCAGCTATCCCATCCTCTGGTATATCATCAACTCATTAAAGAAGACAAGCAAACTCTGTCCTTACCTGAATCTGACCAGATAATATGGGTTTGCTTTTTTCTGTTTCTTCATTTCGAATTTTTTTAGCCCACATGGTTTACATAAATTCAGTTAGTTGCCAAGATTTAAAAATTATTGATTTTAGAGTCACCTGGGGGGCTCAGTTGGTTGATCATCCGACTTCGACTCAGGTCATCATCTCATGGTTAGTGAGTTCAAGCCCCGCATCGGGCTTGCTGCTGCAGCGTGGAGCCCACCTTGGATTCTCTGTCCCCCTCTCTCTTTGCCTCTTCCCTACTCATTTGCTTGCTTGCTCTCTCTCTCTCTCTCTCTCTCAAAAATAAACATTTTAAAAAAATTATTGATTTTATGGGGTCTTATGAATACTGGGGTATTCCTGTAAACTCACAACATGTGCTAGCGCTGGGCCTGGATATCCATGTGGGCATACGGATGGCCAATGCTGGATGCTGAAGCCATTATGCTCTTGGACAGGTCACTTATCCCCTGACTACTGCTGAGATCCAAAGGCTAAGGTCTCAGCATGATTTATTGCCATACACTATTAGTTTTCAAACCCACATCTCTGCTCAGTAACAGCCAAGGGAACAAAAGATGAGCCACGGGGCATAGCATCAAGCTCTGTACATGCCCAGCAAGTATATGCAACAAAGCAGGAAGCATATCTGTGCCCAAGCACACCTACGCTACACGTATGTCAAGACATGCCTAGCCCCTGGAGGTTGTCACACTGGGTCCCTTGCACTCGTTACGACCGACACAGGCCATGTGGTGGGCTCCATTTTAACCACTTACCAAGGGCTCCTGGGGACCAAAGAATGGTGACTGCCACTTGGTCATGGCAAGCATACTGACTGATGGTGATGTTCTGGGCATCAGCGATCACATGCTTCCCCACTGGATTCAAGTAAGTGGTGCAGTCTAGAGAGTTGAGAGAACAAGAACAGTTAGATTAAAACTTTAAATTTTACAATTTCTTATTTCTAGGTTCATCTTCTCAAATTAGACAGAGCCATCTGGAGGTAGCCAAATTCATTCTGTTTAAAGGCCTGTGCCTCAAAAGCCCAAATATGACAGTAAAGTGTGACTATTTGGCAAACTATAAGATGCAGTCGTGGGATTTATTTATAGCACCAGCACTACCACCCACCCCTCGAGTTAACTTCTAGGACAGCATTAGGGGAGGATCATACACAGTCTGGAGTTTGACTATGTATCTGGCATTAACTTTTTTTTACTGTTATGACATCTTACCTAAATCAGTAATTATTTACATTGTTTCAACCAGTTTTCAGCATTAGAGAGTGATCTGAAACAAAACCAATGGCTAAAATTGGGGTTTGTTTTTAGAAGAAACATGGAGGCAAAGTGAGCAGGGAAAGGAAATAATAGGATAGGACTCACGGGGAGTGGCTCACAGCAAAACAGTTAAAACAATCCAATTAGTACCTGCAAAAGGTACTAACCAACTTCTGGTGAGCAAAGCACCTTCAATGTTAACTCGCATCTCAGAGGTAACACCATGTGTTATTAAAGACACCCACGATGCCCACCAGATCCGAAGAGGTCCACTTTACTCAACCAGTGAAGATGTCTGATTCTGCCTGGGGACATCACTTGCTGCTAGGTGTCAATGCAGCCACTACCACTCGAGCAGCTGTGACAGTTGGTATTTCTAAACACATCTTCAAAGTCTACAGAATCCTAAAAAGCTGCCAGAAGCTTCCAGCCAGACTCAGCATGGGACTCCAGAGAATGGCCATGGGCTGTTCTGGCCACTCAGGCAGGGAGAACCACTGGCCCTCCTCGCAGGCACCAACTCACAATTTTTTCTTTAAGTTTTTATTTATTTATTTATTTATTTTGAGAAAGAGAGAGAGAAGAAGGAAGAGGAGGAGAAGGAGGAAGGGCAGAGACAGAGGAAGAGAGAGGATCCCAAACAGGCTCTGCACTGTCAGCACTGTGCATGGTTCAAACTCACAAACTGTGAGATCATAACCTGAGCTGAAACCAAGAGTCGGACACTTAACAACTCCCAGGCACCTCCCCCCCTGCAATTCACAATTTTTATGCTGCTTCATCTCCATTTCTTTCTCAATGATTAAAACTGAAAACCCTCTTTGGTGTCTGCTGCAAAAGGTCCTCAGCTCCAGCAAATGTTCAAAACTACTCATTACCCCTCCAAAGTCAGGGTGTTTTTCTTTGAGGTGAAGCAGTCAGGGGCTGTTTTCTAGGCTTGGTGAGTCCGCTGCACGCCCCATACCCCTGCTGTACACCATACCACACATTTCCCATTTTCATCACTAAAGACCTTCCCTGGATATTTGAAAATTATAAAAGAACATAAGAAAACTGTAGAAGTCATCCACACCCTCCCACCACACGGAGGTAACTACTATCAACTTCTAAAAGACATACTTCCAAGACTTTTAATGTGCATATACATCTTTTTAAAATTTCTTACTAAAATTCAACACAACGCACCCCCCCCCTCACACAGCTTTGTGCCCTGCTTTCTTGCCTAACTGCACCCCCTTCCGGAAACTCCATCTGCTTAAAAAGCAGCCACCTCTACATTTCAATATTACTTCTTTTGAAAAGATGTTAATAATTAATAAAACCAAATTCTACTTCTAATGAAAATTGACTCTTGAAGCATTCAACATGTGTTCTCTGGGTGCAGAAGAGAATTTTAGAATAGGAAAAAAAAACGTTTCTTTAAACATCTGGTTTAACACCCACATTGTACAAATGAGGAAACATTTTGCAGTTAAGAGGCCAGCTGGGTGGCTTAGGATTCCGCTGCTGACCAGCCCAGGGTCAGGACAGAAAGCAGCCTGGCTCATGCAGGGCTCTTGCCATTCTATCCTCAGCACAGAGATTATTACTATAGTAAAATCTGAATCAGAGGTAGTTAGTCTGCAAAAATCCCTGGCTAAAACCAGCTGCCCAATAAAAAAAAAAAATCCCACCATACTTGTCAATTTCAAACATTTTCATTTATCGAAACCTCTCACTTAAACAGCTGTTAGGAAAAGATGCACGAAAACAAGAGCAAATAATGTTTTTATTTCCCTTTGTTCATTCCTCATGCCAAAATGAGCACTCTCCAGGTTTCTGTAAATATCATTATGCAAATATAAAGTCAAAGAATTAAGAAAATGTATTACAACCGACTCAGGCATTACCCCCTCAGAGCCCAAAGAAGAAACGAGAAATGCAAAATGAAAGGAGGCATGGAGACCTGGGAGATTTGGTTTTGACTTAATGGCAAGACATTACCTTTCTTTGTAACATCAAATGGCAAAGGAGCAGAAAAATGAGATTTTGTAGTTTAACCCTTTTGGTGAAAACCTGATCATTGGCTCTTAGCTATTTCAACCAGAAGGAGTAACCCGTCAACTGAGCCAAGAACAGAAACTTCCTTGTGGAAGAGAGAAAGAAATATCTTTTCAATGGAAAACAATGAATAAATTTTTTACACAAACCTGGATCCAATTATTAGCAACTCTAACATTTTGGATTCTGGTTACCAAATAACTATGCCCAAAAGACATTTTGCCAAAATGCAACCGAGCTTCAGATGTCTCAGGAGTCAGTTGGAGTTGCGAATTAAATTCTAATTAAATGCTGCAGAGTAAGAAAGAAAGTAATGACTAAGAGACAGCCATCAGGCACGTGGGCCAAATATTTAGTCCCATGAAGAAAACAATAAGATACTTTTAAGTTTTACAGGTACAGATCCTTTTTCACAAAACCCCATATTAAATTAGAGCTGCAAATACTTGTTTGCAGCTGACCGGAAAATTTTGAACTCTTGAATGTAATACAAGATCTGCCAGGACCAAAAGCATATATTAGAAATTAACTTTGTAGCTCAAAGAGAGATCTCTTACACATGTCTTTACTTAGCTGAATTAAGTATCCTGGACTTGCAAATCTTTCATTAGCATTACAGCATTTTACCAGAGCAGGCACACACCACTAACTTGAAATGTCTGTTTCAAATGTAAGTCCTCATTGGTTAACTTAAAGTACTCACGTCAGCAATTGTGGACATAAATTTGACACACATATTTGTATCTTAAAATTGTTAGATTGTATACACGACCTCAAAAATATTGCTTTAGCAGTGATCATTTCAAAGGCCTCACTGTGACCCACACCTATTATTTACATGGATTCACCACCCTCTCAAAGAGATGATTCAAATGTTAGGAGTCACTTAAATAGGAGTCAAGCTCCCTCTTGTTAACATTTTTACATATAAATTATGCCTCATAAGGCTAAAATGCTCACAATTCCATATAATTACCTTCTTAGGCATGAAAGCATTTGCTGAGGGAAGATTCTATATGCTTAATCAGAAAACGCATCCCACCCTGCCCTTAGGAAACAATTCAGACAGATTAAGTCAAACTTCCTTGAGAGAAGGGGCCAAAAAGATGCTGTATTCTGGTTGGAATGACTTCTAATATTAACAGATATCAATTACTGAGTGCACATCATAGGCCAGCTACTGAGTTAAGCAGTTCAAAGCATTACCTCATTTAAGCCTCAAAATGATGCCGAGGAAGAACCAAATCTTTATTTTATATGATGTGAAAGCTGAGGCTTGAAGTCAAATCACCTGCCACAGCTCACAGTTGACAGGTAGGGAGCCAGAGCTGGAATCTAGGCCTAAATCAGGGATGACCAACAGGAGCCCCTTGGGCAGATCTGGGGCAACGTTCACTTGGCCCACTCTGCGTATGTGAAAAATTTTAAATACATGACAGTATTAAAAATGGTCAGACAAAAAATGCAAATTTCTCACTCTTCTTGGAAATCACATCTGGCCACACTCAGGGGGAATTCCTCAAGGCCACGAAGAGCTGGAATGGAGAGAAGCCAGTGGCTCCCTTCAGATCAGACAGTCCCTGCTACTGCCTAGCGTCTTGCACTTGAGTAGCTTTGTCCCCTCCTGGGCCCTACAGGCATCTGCCTTTGTTCTTAAGGACATGACTACTCCTGAAGAAATCAGGGGAGGTCTCGTTCCATCCAAAACTTCTCCCAACACTGTGGAGGACACTTGATCTATCCAAGCTCCCAAATACTTGAGTACCTTAAATGAAACAGAGCCAGCCGCTTTAGCTCTATTGATAAACCTGAGCAGGTTCAGAAAATTCCTCAACCCTAGGACCTGAAGTGCCCTTGACTGAGCATGACTGTGTGAGCATTAGATCACTGAAAGGACCCCATCATTATTCAGTGGTGAAGCCAGTTACTTACTGTCATATCTGAAGGTGATGTTGTGAAGTCCACTGTTTCTGCTGGCCGGCCCCACTCCCTGCGGGAAAACAGAACATGATGAGGAGAGAAGCCAATTTGCTTTTCCAGCACAGATCTCCATGGAGTCAAAATGCACACGAGATTATGAAGACCCAGGGTCATGCCAGTGGCTGAGCAATATCTACCACTCTTGTCACCCACTCTGTGCCTCTTCTTCCCCACAGGCTGCCAACCTCCCTCCAGCCCAGGAGATTCCTACTGCCAGGCCAACGGCATCATGAGCACGCACTTCCCTAAGACAAAGGGAGCATGCTGTTCTGTTTGGGGGTTAAATAATAATTCATTAACAGTAAAATTGGGAGAGAGATCATGAGCTGCCAGCTGGAGCCCCTCCAGTTGGACCTGCTTTGAGCACTGATTGGTTATAAAATTCGCCTACCAGACACTCTCGTCCAAAAGCTCTATTAAGCCACGACAGATAGGCAATTCCTCAAGTATAAGGAAACAGGTTTCTCATTCCAAGACTGGGAATGAGTGTGGGAATAAGCCATTACTTTTAATGAGAAAATTCTTCACTGTATCCATACCTATGCTTGGAATCTATAGGGTGGGTCATAAAAGAGAAAGAAAAAAGACTTTAAAAGGGCTAACTCTAACTCTTGGTGATGTGGCCGTTAGCCATCTGCACTTTTAATAGCAGGGATAACAACTCCGCCAGACTCCCCACTTTAATTACAGCATCCACAGAGGGGGCACCGGAATCCTCCCGTTGCCCAGCCTTTGCCTAACCCACCACTTATCCATCATGGGAAAGAGCAGCTACAGATCTGCCGACTCTGGTTTAACTGTTTCTGTAATAATCTGCAAATGTGCCATTCAGCACTAATTGCAGAATTCTCCAAAAACAGTTAATTGTGAAATGCTAAATGATGGGAAAATATTCTAACCGCACAGCTAAAGTTTCCACTTAACAAAGGGGATGTTGGGGAAAACCACATGCTGGCAGCCCGGTATTTAATGGGCAATTGTCACACTGAGACACGATGTGCAGAACACTTCTGACAGAGCCCAGGGTCTCAGGCCACAGCCCCATCATATCCATATGCTGTAGACAATGTTCACGCTTTTTATCCTGAAGCCAGGCATGCCCACTGAAACTGTATCCCTGAGCTCAGATAAACATGGACCTTAGGAAAGCACAGCTGTGCAGAAAGGGATGGACACACACACACACACACACACACACACACGATTCTAATTCAAGTGAGAAATAAGCAGTAACAAAATCTAAATCAACATAGTGCACTAGCCCACTAGCTCCCCTTCTTTCTGATTCACCTTCTTTCTCCAGCTTTCTTGTTTCCATCCTCCTTTTCCCAAATACATAAGATTCCAGAATTTCTCCCCTGAGCTAAAAGACTTTGGAAAGGGTTGTTTTCTTATTAAAATCCTAAATGCCTCCTTAAATCCTTAGGGACAATGCCTCTAATGTGCCACCAGAGTTTGCCCAACTTCCAGATGGTCAAGACCAGACTAACACAACCAGGCAGGAGAAAATGCACTCTTCCCAAAACCCTTAGGAAATGCCCCAAACCACACCCTTCTCCCTTAAAACCCCCCTGGATATAAAACCACTTACCATTAATTATTATTATGAGCTAGACATCATGTTAGGTACAGTGTGAACAAAACAGCCACTGGTCCTGTCCTCAGGATCAAAGTAGTTCATTCCTTCAAAGGAGACTAATCAGGTATGTGGATCACATGCAAGGTATACAGACAAATTTCAAACCACACCTTGACTCTCCAAGAACACTTAGCATGGCATACAAGGAGTATGTAGGTAGGTGATTAAATGCCATAGGTAGCACCTCACAAAGGATGATTCGAGGCTAAGGGCAGCACACACCAGAAGCTCAAAAGAAGGAAGGGTAACTGGACTACAAGGGAGAGGAAAAGGGATCATCACAGAAGGGAAACAGTCTATGGGCCAAGGTAAGTATCTTAATCCTTCCATCCTCCCACTGGTGACCAAGGGCAAACCGCTTCACTCCACTGTGTAGGAGTGTCCTCAACTATTTTCCTAAAAAGATAATTTGCATGACTTTCTCCTGGGAAAGGAGTTTGAGGAGGACCAAGTGAAGCCATGTAGAGGAAGCACTTTCCAAAAAGGAAATGCATTTCATTTAATAACATGCTCTGAGGTATGCAGGACTCTAGGGACCAGTCAGTGACTAGTCACCTTACTTGTAGGACTAACAGCTTTTCACTTTGTTCTTGTTCTCCTCATATTTCCATTGCAGCATGTTGTTTTTTTTTTTAAGATTTTATTTTAAAGTAATCTCTACACCCAATGTGGGGCTCAAACTTAACCCCGAGATCAAGAGTCCCATGCTCTACTGAGCATGACGGAGCCGGCCAGGTGCTCCTGTTGCAGCATGTTTTTAACAGGTATGTATTGGACACTTGCAATGAGCTTGCACTGCGGAAAGAAGCCCAGTGTCGTGAGATGTGTTATATCTTGCAGACAAGAACCTAAATCCTTCCAAATAAGGTCTATGCTGAATCCAGAGCTGTTTAAAAGGGGGCCCAGTGAGCTTGGCCTCAAAGGACAGTGAAGTTTACATACAGTATCGATTCACTACCCACAGGGCATTCCACCTTGCCCCAACTCCTACACGGCTGGGCACTTTTGGTCACGAACCAGAACCGAGTCCTAATCTCAGGGGGCTTTGGCCACCAAAGTGATCTCCTAATGTGCAATTCTGCCCTCATTCCTCTGCTCCAAGCCCACCACTAGCGCCCTGTCCCTCCTAGAACATTCCGATGTGGCTCCTGCCTGTCTTCTCAGCCACTACCCCCCACCCCTCCCACCCCCCGACTGACAAACTCCTCCAGGCACTGGATTACTGCTAAGCACATGTTCTGGAGCACTTCCGAAACCCAGAATGCCCTTCGTATCAGCCAGGACCTGCTCCTCCCATGGGCTTCCCACCTTAGTCCATCTAGCTCCATCACACCGTGTCCCTGACGCACAGATCTGCCTGCATACTCGCCTGGTGGGAGTATAGTAACCACCCACACAACCTGACTGGCCTGGCACTTCTGCCAATGTACATGCAAAATGGTCATTCTAATTCCACAAAAAAAACGGAGACCAAAAGACCCTGTAACCAAGCCTTGTCCTTGAGTTAAGAGGCAATAGAGCACAGAGCTCAGCTCCATCAGAAGGACCAGTTCCTGTGTGCACTGGAAGACCTGTCACTCTTGGAAGTCAACCGGGGCATGGCTTCTGAGCACATGCATCAGACAGGTCTCCATCAGGCTGTCCCCGGTTCACACCCAAAACCTCCCGCTGCTCCAGAGCCCTCAGAAACCACAGGAGAAATGGTGTGCCCAGACTAGCTCACAGAGTACTACTGTTTCCTTTATACTTTGTGGTAGACAGAATACCAGCACCCACCCCCCAACAACAACAGGTCCCCAGGACCTGTGTGTGCTATTTCACACAGCAAAAAGGACTGTGAAGATGCGATTAAGTTTAAGGAAACTGAGATGGAGAAATTATCCTGATGAGCCCAGTGTAATCACATGGGTCCTTGTAAGCGGGATACAGGAAGGTCAGAGGAGATATGGCCACAGAAGCAGAAGGCAGGGAGGCAGACATGGATTTAAAGATGCTACACTACTGGTTTTGAAGATGGGGATAGAAGGGGCTCATAAGCCAAGGAACACAGGTGCTTCTAGATGCTAGAAAAGGCAGTAAAGGGGCTCCAGAAGGAGCCACCCCTACCAACATCTTGATTTCAGCCCCACGTAAGACTCATTTTCGAATTCTGACTTCAACAACTATAAGATAATGAATTTGTGCTGTTTTAAGTCACTTACAGTTTGTTATGGCAGTAGTTGAAAGCTAACACATACATATACTTTTAGCTGCAATATGGATGAAACGGATCTCAGTGTCCCACATGTGCCATGTGCTGTCATTTCCCCTTCCCGCACCCAGGGCAGACTGATGGGTCACTTGTCACTGCCCTCTACCCCTCCCTGGCTGCAGGCAGATGTGACCACTGATGCATCAAGCTGTAGCTTCAGATTCTACCACCCTAGATGCATGCTCCAGAGGGCTAGCCTGGGGCACATCTGGAGTAGAAGAGTGGTTAACAGCATGGGCTTTGGAGTGGTACAGATGTGTATTCAAACCTCCCCCTTTCAAGCTGTGTGACCTTAGACAAGCTTCTAAACTTTCCTGAGCCTCAATCCCCTGAGCTATTAGACAAAGTGTTTGAATTAAACTTCCTGGGAAAGTTAGGTGTAGGACTATGTGAGACGACACATTATCAAGTGCTCTGCACAGCACGTGACACCTTGAAATAGTTATGTTACCATTCCTGGGAGCATTCCTGCCCTCATAAGCAGAGAGAGAGCTGTGCAGCATGGGGGTACATGATGTAGACAGGGGAACGCTCACAGAAGGGGCATCTCCAGATATGATCAGCCTCAGCATCCAAACATGGGGGTCTGGCAGATGGGTGCAAAGGTCAGGGCAAGGTGACAGAGGCACTAACCACCAGACTAAGGAATGGTCTTGGTGGGAACTGGGCAACCTAGTGACCCCCATCACTGGTAAGTGCTCAGGCTCGATCAGATGGGAAGAGACTGGAGGCAAAGTGACCAGGGCCCCCCCCACCCCCTCATCCTTCCCCAAGCTTGCACCACAGTCCTGGCCCTGGCCCATGGTCAGCCCTTGATATATATTAGTTTTCTGCCTGAATGACTGAATGAAGGCATGATGAAGCTAGGGAATGCAGGCCATGAACTCAAGAGGACCTAGCTCTGTGTGACAGGGTGACTTATGGGCTTCGAATCAGGACTCACTCTAAGAGAACATGGGTGAGCAACTTAACAAAGCTGGTGAGTGGCTTTGGGAGCTGTTTTTCAGTAAACAATTCAAAGCTTTTAGCTACTATACCTGTTTTGATATTTAATGAGCTTACAATTAAGAATACTTGTTTGTGGCCTGTTACTTAAAAACTATAAATGCCAATGCTATAGCCTCAGGGTGTCACATTCTTAGTTAATTAACCACCCCCATTTGCTGCACTTGGGGGCAGCTTTTAATTTGTTCCAATGCTAGTCAAGAAGCCAGCCCCAGGTGCCTGGGGCTCTGCTATGAACACTCAATGGTGAGCAGGGACGGAAGCAGCAAATGGGAACATAATGGAGAAAACATCTTTTACTCAGGAAAGGGGAAGGGGAGGATAACCCATAAGTGCTCTAAAGGAATAAAATTCAAAACCCACACCATGCTCCACCCATATGGCAAAGCAGCAAAGGCCTGGACACAAAGACAGCCACAGGGAGGGATCCCGCACAGAGCAGCCAGCTCAGGGCCGTGAGGGGCCATCCGAAGGTCCATTTCCTGAGGGGCCCTTGGGGATTCTAAGTCCATTGAAGACACCAACTTCCCAGAGCAACATTTCCAACCCAGCTCCAAAATGGCCTAACTGCCATTTTGGAAAGATGCGTTTTGAAAAGAACTGCACTAATTATAGTAGCCCCTTTCCAGTGGAAGGCAAGGCCAAACAAGAAGGCCTAAACAGACTGCTTTCAAATGTTCACCAAAACATTACCAGAAAGCTGGTAATGTTTTAGTGAACGGAGTTTGGAAGAACATTTAAACAAAAGCATCCATCATAAAGAACTGAATTTTTTTTTAAGATAACTGAGCAATGACTTAAAAAACTAAGGCCAACTTATACTTTCTATATTCCCTTTTCCTCCACCTTGGGTTTCCAGCAGGTCAATGAGATTTAAAAGATAGCAGACAATTCTGTGAGGCTTCAAATGTACAACAGGACTGACATTTTTGCCTGCAACCAGTGGACATCGAAAAGGCAAGAGGCAGTACATAGGGTCAATTTATTCGGCACAGGTTCGGTTCAGATGGTTTTCCTAAATGAATTCAGATCCCACTTAACTTCAGTTCAAACCTTTAACTAAAAAAAGGGGGAGGCGGGCGGGGAGAAGTCTGCAAAAAGCAGAGAAACCCCAGGTGATGTAAGCTGAGGAGAATGCCGGCAAACCCAAAACACAAGGAAAATAAATCACAAAGCCAGCTTGGGTCTGGATCTATTCAAGATATTCTTCTCCACATTCCCGAGAGCTGTTCTCTCTCACTTTCCAACTAGATGTAACCAGCTTCAGACTGATTTGGGGAGGTGAGGCGTTGGATGTCTAGTGGGGAACACGCAAGCTCTGGGGGAGTGCCAGTGTGTTCCCACCAGCAATTACCACGTCGGCCCAAAAAGACCCAGAGATCTTAAGCTAATTAGAGAGATTTGCTCGAGGAGGTAGGAAATCACTACTCCAAAGCATCGCCTGTGTACCAGACCAAAGCCATAATCATGATTCATCTCTGACATGTTGCTAATCAGCACACACATGTTACTAATTTCACGCTCCCCAAAGGAAAGCTGAAGGGACAATTGTTTCTGAGCTCGAACATGGAGCCAACCTATGCCAAGTTACCATGTGTTTTGCTTATCAAACTGAGAGCTCTCGTTTCCAGCTAAGCCATCTTTCACTATTTTACCCCTCCTCTACTCCCCCACCCTCACCCCACGCCCAAGGAAATCCATTCACTAAAAATAAAGATGTGTTAGGGCATTTATAGGAGTTGTCTCTCAGATAGCAACTTTTCTTTTTAATTGAGATAGAATTGACATACAATTATATAAATTTAAGGTATGCAATGTATTGACTTGATATATTTATATATTGCAATGGTAACTTTTCTAACTGGCCATGGCTTAAATGGAATTTAGTATGTTTTTAAAGTGTCTTTCCCTGGGCACCTGGGTGGCTCAGTCGATTAAGCATCCGACTTCGGCTCAGGTCATGATCTCGCGGTTCGTGGGTTCGAACCCCGTTTCAGGCTTTGTGCTGACAGCTCGGAGCCTGGAGCCTCCTTCAGATTCTGGATCTCCGTCTCTCTCTGCCCCTTTCTCACTTGGGCTCTCGCTCTCGCCCTCTCTCTCAAAAATAAATAAACATTAAACATTTTTTAAAAATAAATAAATAAATAATAAAATGTCTTTCCCTGCTCCAGACTTTGATTTTCTTATTGCTTTGCCATGGGAATATACATATGCAGTTAATTCTCAGAGATACACACACACACACACACACCACTGACTTTTCTCTTGTGTTTAGAAACAAAACAAAACAAAGCTCTCCAGCCTTTTTGGTTTCACAAAGCAAAAGTCCAAATACTTTTTTCCAATTAGTCTATTAAGGATCTGGGCTGTGTGTTCTCCCATGGCTGATACTCACAAATAGACAGGATTGTTCCATTTTTCCAGTTCTCAAAACGTTAAAAGCAAGCTATAAAACATGCCTCTGGATAGCGAGCCAGACCCTTTCCCTCCGCTGCACACACCACTCCCATCTACTCAAATGAGAACAGCATGTTAAAGAACTGGCATCTTTAAGGTAACTGTCAGCCCATCTGCAGTTTAAATTTTTTTTAATGTTTTTTTTTATTTATTTCTGATACAGAGAGAGACAGAGCATGAGAGGGGGAGGGACAGAGAGAGAAGGACAGAATCGGAAGCAGGCTCCAGGCTCTGAGCTGTCAGCACAGAGCCCGATGCGGGGCTCGAACCCACGAACGTGAGATCATGACCTGAGCCGAAGTCGGAGGCCCAACCGACTGAGCCACCCAGGCGCCCCCCATCTGCAGTTTAAAAAGCACACACAGACAACTTCACAGACACAGATTAACTGGTGTTCTGTAAATACTGGGTACAAAGAGGAAACAAGCAACGAGTCACCCAAATACCCACCCAGCAAATCAGCTACCAGCTTGCTCTCACTTAGCTGTTAAAGGTAGTTACAAAGACTTCACCCCAGAAGCTCAAGAAAGTATCTTCCTGCAAGGGCAAAATAGTGATTAGACAATAGAGGAAAACTTCAAGCTATACACATGCCTGTTATGCCTAAGCTCAGAGGAAATGTTCCGATCAAAACAAAACTACTAATAAAAAGCCTTAGGACCACACAGAGAGCGTGCACTGAATTGTACCGCTTCAAATACTGTTTCCGAGGCCCCGGGACAGAGTCTCCAAATACTGTATCACATCTGGAATTCTGCTTTTACAGCACAAATGCCTGCAGAAATAGAGGATTGTGACGTTGCCATGGGGACCAAGCCTCCTCCAGCCAGGCAGGTCCCCAGTGTGCCCCACACATGTGCTTCCTTCAAGGTGGATTTCACATATTTGGAAATTATGGAAGACCGCCCTTTTAGGTTTTAGTGCAAATCGAAACATCACAGGCTACACCAGAAAGCAAGGGACCCTCTGTCAGCCTATTATTTCTGTCCACATGGTGGTCTCAGAGAGAAAAACCTCCTTAAAATAACAGTGGGAAGCAGCAAGTCAACATTAGACCCTTTTTCAAAAGTTATTTGTGGCTTTTCCCCCTTCCTCTAGGAGCGAGACAGGCTTCAAGCATCACTTTTAAACTCTCTTGTTCTCTGGCTGCAAAAATCCAAGTGAGTCCACCTATGTGCACAGCTGCCTCCCATTGCTGGCCTACAGGAGGGACCCCAGGCTCTGGCTCTTTGCCATTCCAAGAAGTGAGCCACTAATGCCTTTCCAGCAGGGCTACTGGCCAAGGTAGGGGGTCTTCATTTTTAATTGTTGTTAAGGGAAAAAGGTTTCTAGAACCCATAGGAGAATCCTGTGAGAAACATTCCTTACCCAACTTTGCCCAAAAACATTCTTACACTATTTGGGAGCATTCCCAAAACTCCCAGAAGCCACCGAAGGCTTCACAGAGCCCAGGTTGAAAACCATATATAGACATAAAGAATCTGGAGGCCCCACTTAGAAATGAGGAGGTGAGTCTGGGCTTCCCCACTTCCCTGGGATGCAGCCTGTCCGACCAACCCCTCCAGGTATGGATTCATACATACAGGAAACACAACTCTGCTTGGGGCTGGCAGGTGCCCACGACCACTCCTCATCCTGCTATTCATCCTATTTCCCTAGGACCCCAGCTGGCTTAAAACAATGGTCAAGACCCTCATCTCCTCGCCTCCCCCCCCCCCCCAGCATTCTCCCATCAGCCAACTAGAATGTCTCCAGCCTAAGTAACAGTGACTCCTCTAATACGTCTCTGCATCTCTGCAAGGTCTGGCCTTTCCCAGATTTCCTGGGGGGAAGGGAGGCAATCAGCCAGCCCAGAGGTGAAGCAGCAATCACCAAGTCCCACGGGCAGATCAAGAGGGCCCAGGGGAAACTGGTTCTCAGCCTTGCCCCAGCTCAGTGTGACCTCCAGATTGAACCATTTCCATCTAGTCTCTTAGATAGCACATCCCAAAATGTCCCCCCCTGGGATGCAGCCAAAGTTCGTGAATATGTGTGTGTCTGTATGTCTGTATGTGTGCATACCCAGCCACACAGAAGAAGGAGAAGAGAAAAAAAAAAAAGCACCAGGAAGTCAGCAGCTCAGCTCCAGGTGTTAACACTTAGCGCATCCTGCCCAGCCCCCTCCAGCTTGAGGCCGGCTGCCTGGGAGCCGGACACAGCAATTAGGCCCTTCCCGGGCCCGGGCGCCTTTGTCCCCTCACTAACATCATTAGTGTCTGACTTCCTGTGCACAACAGGGCCTCCCTGGGGGCAATCGCCGGCTGACCGGGGCAGGGCATTAGACTTCCTTTGTCAAAGACCCTCAAATGTTAACAAGCATGTGAACAAGCTTCTCCTCCCCCACAACACCCCCCTCCTCACCTCTGCCACTCCTCCAGCCCACCAAACACTCAATTCTCTGACGCCTTGGTTCTCCTCGACTTGTGGGAATCTGTTACTTGAGAGCAATATCAAGTCTCTGTGTTGAGTGAGCCTAGCTTCCTTTCGGCAGAAAAGGTCGACAAATGTGATTTCCTACAGCAGGTCCCCTACAAACATGCCACTCCCATTTACCCAGTGCCTGCTGGATACCAGGTCTGTATCACTTGTCTGACATTAACTGGGGAAAAAATGAACAATCATAAAGGGGCTCAGACAACATGAGACCCAGGCTGTGTAACACCCAGCCCAACATCCCTGTAAGCACAGGTGTCCCATTCATGTGTGCTCATGGGTTCAAGTGCAAGATGGTCTCACGATGCAAGGATGTGCTGAAGGTTTGAGTGATACTCCCAGGCTTTCAAACACTGATCACAGCTGAAACTGGCGGAAGCGTGAGTTGCTACACAGCTGCAACCCTACGGTCACCATCCCTCTTCTCAGCAATACGAACACCACCAGGACCAACATCACTAAAATCCTCTCATTTATTCCTCCATCCTTCTCAACAGAGGGTCTCAGCTTCTTATGTGGGGATACAAATGTCTTTGAGAATTTGGTGAGAGCTGTGGCACACGTACAAACACACAAGCTTGTACAGAGTATGTCAGGAAGCTTCTGGACCCATACAATCCTTTCAGGGGCTCCCACCTGCCTGCCTTAACCATAGATCGATAGCTCAACATGAGGTCTATAGAATGACACCATGAGTGGTTCATTGATCCAAAGGAAACTTTGGAGGTTAAAAGCTAAATTCAAATGGCAGAGGGAGAAGGTCGGTAATAAGATCTCAATTTTAAATAGAACTCTGGATTGATGCCTCAACAACTATAATCCTTTATAGGCAATATTTTTTACAATTCAGTAATTAAACACTTTGTTCAGATATTGGGACTCACAAACTTTACGAAGTAGCAACATAAAAGGCAAGTATTTCTGCTGTTGTGCAAACGAGCCCAGTAAGAGAGACATGCCTAGCACCTTTCAGACCACAAGTGACAATAATCATGTCTGCAGTCAAGTCAGTTTCACTGAATCGTTATAAAATAAACAATGTGGCTACTTCTTTTTTGCCACCATAGTTAAATGGGGAGGAACATATCATGGTATCCAGAAGGTGGAAAGAACAGCTGACTGCTCCTGCTCAAGTGCCTTGGCAGTCTGCGGTGTTTGTGGTCAATGCACAAAATTGGGTTAGATTTTGGATATAATTTTAAATATTCACCCAAGCGCCACAAGGGAAGATAAACTAAAACTCCATTATTTTTAAAAATAAAGAATAATCTATGGCTTTGACTTCTACTCCAGACATACCAAAACTCCTTCAAAGCTTCAAAAAGATGTTGGTAGACAGCAGAGAAAGGACACCAGCACATCTATGATACCAAGTCCCCTACAAGTTTATTTTGACGAACTTTACAAGTTTCAAAGGATAAAGTATATCGATTCTGATTTTTACCTTCTGCCAAGCTAATTTCAAAATAGTAGGCAATCGGAAGAATACACTCAGACACTAATGGTCTTTGCAACTTTACGTCTCCCCACTTCTTGGATGGAAGCCAGCAGTCTGCCCTTCAACTATAAGCAATAAATCTAGAAGACTCTCCTACTTTCCCAATGATACCACATGGAATTCCCATTAAAGCACACACATACACAATGACATACCAGTTAAATCATTGTGTGATTTAGACCAGGAAATAATTGGGTTTGCCAAGAAATATTCAGCTTTGTTTTAAATTCCTTGAACAGTTAAAATGTCATTCTGAGAAGGAGGGCAAAGAATGATGTAAAAATGAAGAATCACTGTCTTAGTTGATTTCAGACATAGATAAACCTTCCCGTGGGTGAATGAGGCATTACAGACTTCCCAGGAATGAAGCCCTCCCTAAACTACCTCTCCAAAGACTCCTGGCATGGATTGATAGAGGGAAATTAGAGCAGATTCACATGAGACAGACAAGGCAGTGGAATGGCAGTTAGAAGCACACTTCCTCCCTGATAAAGTGGCCCTGGTAGTGGGCTCCAGCTCCTCTCCGATGGGGCTGAGACCAGCAAAATGGCACACACCACTTTCTTGGCCAGGCAATAGGAAGAAATCAATGCACCTTGTCCCCTTCATTAGGTTTCCCATGGAGAGATGTTTACAAAACCAAAGTAACATGGGGGAAGTAAATTAGAAGCTTGTAACATTTTGTCATGAGGTGAAACAGAGACTTCCTAGAAAAAAAATTAAAGTAGTGACTAAGTATTTAAAAGCTAAAATTAAAAAGGGAGGTCAAAGTTCCTGGCTTAAAATGATTTCAATCTAAGAATGAAGAGCTGAGTCAACACAAAGCCGTCCTTCAGGTAAGTAACACTGTTTTGTGGACACAGAGCCAGTGAATTCACAGAAGGGCTAAGAAGGAAAAGCCCCAGATAGGCACAGCTGTCCGGGACATGGTGGGCAGGAAGCTGGGATGGGTACCATGTTGCACCTTCCACTTCCCCATCCGGCTGTGAAGGGTGCGATATTCCCTGGTTTTCAAATAGAGAGCCCGAGGAGTGGGTTTTCAAGTTTCTAGGAAAAGCGTAGGCTTTTCTTTTGATGAGGGTTTTATTATTTTTGTAAACATAACAAATTCAATGCAAAGGAAATTTAAGTACTTAGAATATGAAAATCCTCTCTAGTCAACCTCAACAAAACTGTACTATATCCTTCAAAATTGCTAAGGGACTAGATCTTAAAGGTTCTCACCACAAAAAAGAAATGATAACTATGTGATTCGACAGAGGTGATGGCTAAAGCTTCAGTGGTAATCTTATTGATACATTTAATGTAATCTAATCAACTTATTGTATACCTTAAAATTACACACTGTCCTATGTCAATTACATCTCCATTGAAAACAAAAAGAAAACCCTCCCAAACATCCTCCCTGCCCCAGCATTTTGAAGATTCTTCTGGACTGTCTCTATGGCATGCATCACATGGACTTAGCTTGACGTAAGTTAGATCCTAATATACAGAGCACTTGTTCTGATAAACCTCCACTAGCTATTAATGAATGCAGTTCCTTTTGGGAGAAGCATGTGGGACGGACGGGAGAAATAAAAAAAAGATCCTAATGAGGTAAGAATTAGGACGAGCGAGTCAAATTGTTTCTAATGGTCCCTGCCAGCTTTCTTTATCCATCGTTGTTCACAAAGAGAAAGCACCACTATTCAAAAGTAGTATGACAGGCCCTTTCACCTGTTCCGCAGCTGGTTATATACGTAGAAAAGGCAACAGGACAGACACATCAAGAAAGCTTCCCGGTGACCAACACACGTAGGCCACCTCCTGATGTGGGTATCCCAAAGGCTGTTCTGTTGGGTAACCCAATTACTAACTTATCCTGAAAGTTTAAAAAAATTACACAAAGTTAGGGAATTTTATGATTCCTTGGCTAGTCTCATGTAAATAACAGAATTGGGTAAAAAACTGAAAAGGGAAACTCTGACAAACCCAAGAAGAGGGCTGACAACATCCTCTAGCCTACACAGTAAATAAAAACCTAGGAGCTCCACTCTTCAGAGTAAGGTGGCTGGAAGAACACCAGCGTGGGGAGATTCTACAGAGCAACCAGAGGAGAGGAAATAATTTGCTTGTTAAAACTGTAAATTCTGGGATGCCTGGGTGGCTTGACCAGTTAAGTGACCTACTCTTGATTTCGGCTCAGGTCACGATCTCATAGTTTGTGAGTTGAAGCCCCGCATTGGGCTTTGCGCTGACAGTGTGAAGCCTACTTGGGATTCTCTCTGCCCCTCCCCCAGTCATGCTGTCTCTGTCTCTCTCTCCCTCTCTCAAAATAAATAAATTAACTTAAAAAAAACTGTAGGTGCCATTTTGTGATTAAAATCACAACACATGTGTAGCCTTGTATCGAAGAAGAATGATCCCTGCCTCAAAAACTTTGCCTGATCTAAAAGCAATATTTAACTGTACCCCAAGGTTCTCTGTTCTCATTTATTCATGAATAATCTCAGATAATGTTCAAGAATTTATTAACAGATATTTTAAAGGCTAGAAATGCACTTTACTCTGGGAAGGCCATTTTGAGTGACTGAGAATAATAAGGTTCCTCCAAAAGTTTATAGTTCATTTTGGAAAACAAAGCTAAAAGGCATGAAATTAGAGACAATAATGTTATACCTTATAGAATGAATGCACTTAGTTATGCAATTGAGCTCCAAGTGTAAGAGAATTCCAGAGAAGGGGGTGTGGAGCAGAAGAAGGCTCCCCAGAGAAGTGTCCTCACAAGGCAGACAGGTCCCTCGCTGGACCCTAGAGCACAGGAAGCTTTGAGGTGGGTAGTGAAGAGACCATTTCAAGCAAATGCGTATACAAAAGGCACCTGTAACCAACTGCACCACCCCCATGGTAAGCATTCAGTAAATGGCCACTACCCCTGAAGGTAGACGTGGAACTTTCCTCATCAGGCAGAACAAATCCTCTAGAAGTCCTGGGGTAAGTGACCAACACCCTCATGCTTCTATCTGAAACACCCCAACCAGCCAGCAAGAATAGGCACCAGAAGGGCAGGGAGGCACAAGGGTGCTCAGTTTTGCATGTAGCACATCTTGCAGTCAGGCGAGACCAGAACAACATGGTCCTTACAGAGGAGAGAACAGGCCTGATGTGGAAGGCAGGAGTTCAAGAAAGGGTCCCTGATCCAAGCCAAGGTGGCAGTGGGCTAAAATCCAGGTAGTGAAGATGGAAGAAAGAGGCAATAAAACAGCAGCTTCAAAGGATAAACCAAAAGGACCAGAGAGCTGAATCAAAGGAATGAGTCAAACCCCAGGGCTTGCAGACCAGAGGTGCCAAGTGACAAAACAGAAATTAAAGCTGGGGTCTTGTTACACACATCCTCTTATTTTCAGGATGGTCCTGATTCTCTCCCCCTAATACAGATGAACGGCATTTAGGAGGGAAGAAGGGGAGTCTTGGTCACCGTCCACTTCCTTCCATGATCAAAAACATCACTAACTTTTGGTATTGGTGAGTGGAAGCCCACGCTGGGAGTCTCCATCAGGACCTCTCTCATCTTCCCCAGTCCCTTCTACACGCCCTGACTCTCATCTACACCTGGGGTAAACCAGTGCCATGCTCCCAGGTAGAGTTCATTACATACAAGAGAGAGGAAAAAGGGCCCTGAAATAAAGGCCCTTTGTTAGCATTTACCAACTCTTAAACAAAATTTCTAAAGACCAGAATCACTAAATACAATCAAGTCCATTATTGGAAGGCACCTGGGTAGCTCAGTCAGTTAAGCATCCAACTCTTGATTTCAGCTCAGGTGATGATCTCACAGTTTGTGAGACTGAGCCCCAGTGTGGAGCCTGCTTGAGATTCTCTCTCTCCCTCTTTCTGTGCCCCTCCTCCACTCTACATACATACATACATACATACATACATAGGGCATCTGGGTGGCTCAGTCGGTTAAGTGTCTGACTTCAGCTCAGGTCATGATCTCACGGTTCATGAGTTTGAGCCCCATGTCAGGCTCTGTGCTGACAGCTCTGAGCCTGGAGCCCACAGTGGATTCTATGTCTCCTTCTCTCTCTGCCCCTCCCCTACTCACACTCTCTCTCAAAAATTAACATTAAAAAAATTTTTAATAAAAAATGAAAAAATCTGATATTGGCACAAAAGGACAGATACTGTATGATTCCCTCTGATCTGAGGTTCCTAGAATGGTCAAATTCACAGAGACAGAAAATAGATTCAGGAGGCTGTGGAGGGGTTGAGGCAGCTGGGGCGCTCAGGGTGGGGAGATTGGGGAGTTACTCTTTAATGGGCAGAGAATTGCGGTTTAGGAAGACCAAGGTTCTGGAGAGGGATGGTGGTGATGGTTGCTTAACTATGTGAATGTACTTAATGCCTCTTAATTCATACTTGAAAATGGTTAAAATGCTAAGTTTTACGTTGTGTCTATTTCACCACATTAAAAAAAAGTTTTTAATATTTATTTATTTTTGAGAGAGAGGGAGAGACACAGAGCGAGAGTGGGGGAGAGGCAGAGAGAGAGGGAGACAGAATCTGAAGCAGGCTCCAGGCTCTGAGCTGTCAGCAACGAGCCCAACGCGGGACTCGAACTCACGAACTGTGAGATCATGACCTGAGCCAGAGTCGGATGCTCAACCAACTGAGTCACCCAGGTGCCCCTATTTCTTCACATTTTTTACCAGAATTTTGAGCAGGAAAGTAACAGTAATACAACAGTGCTATAGCACATTTGCAGGAAGAACTAGGAGAGTAGCCAGCTGGAGCTGAGCTCTGTATGCCTGCAAGGCAGCGGCTGCAGACATCCAGATGTGAGGTGGCACAGGCAGCAATGGTGGGAGGATGACAGAGGACAGGCCTGAGGGGCATGTCTAAGAAAAAATGGTGGGACTTGGGGACAAATGTGATACACAGGTGATGATGGAATATTACAAGGTATTTTGAGGGCTCCTATTTTGGGAACTTGGGAGACTAGTGATTTTTGCAGCAATAAAGAGAACACTGCAAAAGAGAAATCTTTTTTTTTTTTTAAGGGGGATGTAGAGAAAAACTTAGTGAAGGTGAGGTGACTAGAGAGCATTTTCTATTCCCGTATTTTGTTTTTTTGGAAATGTAAGATTTGAAGACAGGAAGTCATGCATGTAGTTATGTCACAGAAACCTAAGGACACATGGCTTAATTAATAGGAGGAATAAAGAAAAGCAAAGGATCAGGAATTGAGCTTTGTGGGACTACCCAGTTAGGGCATGTGAGGAAAAGAAGATAGAAAAAGTGAGGTTGGCCAAGTAGAAGAGCCAGGAAAAGCCGTCAGGCAGTGAAGAATGAAACAGAATTAAAGAATATCAAATAGGTTACATGTAAAAGAATGTCAAGATGGATATTTTCAACACGAAAACCACCTTGCTGATGATACGAATCCCTGAGAAAATCATCATATTGATGGATAATTTAGAATCGCTCCTCCATATCAATTCCCAGGTCTTTGGCTGCTATTCAGACTCATCCCCTGGTTTCCTATAAAAGAAAGTATATTTTAAAAGACCATCTAAATAAAATCTTTTCATATGTTTGAAAACTTAAGAAGAAAACAAGTGATGACAGCAGTGGAAAAAGGTACTCAAAGACTGTTGGTCACTGTCAGGCTTTTGTGTGCAGGTAAAAGTTACTATGCAGGCAAAACTATCCTCAGAGTCAAGATCTTGCCAGGACAAGCCTCCAAACTCTCGTGTTAGGGAGAAGAACACAGGACACCAAGTCACCATGCCTCCCAAGATCTGCTCAGTGCTTTATAGTCTGAGCCACTGTTAAATGTATAAAACATTTTTGCACATTTTGAAACAATGCTATCTGAAAAATTTAGAGACAATCAACACTGAATTAACCACTCATTCTAAATCAGATCATTTTTCTTAACCAAATACTCCCAATCAACTGGTTTAATAGCTAGCATTCTGACTCACTGACAATTTCCTAGAACTCAAAGAAAAAAAGGTGGAAAGATAAGCTAGAACATTATCAGTATGACTCAAAGTTATCAATTTCAGTTGAGTTCATGAAAATGGTAAATTTCTACACAAAGGCACCAATACAAATATTAATTTTCAGACTCTTCTGTTTTGGACATTACTCAACGCTTGTGGCCATTTGACATGCGCACATCCAAAAGCAATGACAGGTTTTGTAGATCACTTTTGGCTTCTGGGGCTAACAACTTTCTTCCTCAAAAGTAAAGTAATAAAGCCAAAGTGTGGTCTTCACTGAAATTTAATTCATCTCTGTGAAGGGGAGTATACCTCTAGAGTTTGTTTCCAGACACTCAGGACAAGCCGAGAGAAAATCATATTCTAAGAAGCAGTAACTCTTACACTGGGTAATGCTTATCACACTGGTTAATGTTAATGAACATTTACTGGGTAGTAACAAAGCCCTAATCCTCATAACTTAACCACACTACACTCCTATGCTTCTGAAGGTACAACTTCATTTCATAAACATGATTTTTAAAGGCATAAAAAAGAACTCTTGCAATCACCAGTTTGAGAAGAGCCATGTCATCTTACAAGTTCCTTAACATGGCAAATGCCTCTTTTATCTTGTGTTTAAGTTTGACATGCATTTAAGTTCTTTTGACATTCTCCCAATACTAGAAGAACCCCATGCCAACAACTAGTAGACTAATGTTAATGAAAGATTAGCCTTATTTTCTTAGCAACAATAAGCTTCTAGAAGATTTCCTTGTTTTAGAAGAAAACAAATACTATCCGATAAAGGGAAGATGGATTCCATTGCAAGACCTTTGGGCTCTCGGATGTGGAACATTATAAGCTGATTGTGTCTATATGGTGTTCATCATGAGGGCAACACATGGGTAGAGAGGGCAGAACAGAAGGACCAGGGCTATGAAAACCTCTGCCTCCTGGCCCCAAAAGGGCCACAGAAAGGAGAAAAAGTAATATCCAAAGAGACACATGGATCCCCTACACCTCCCTTTCTCACTCCCACCAAAAATAATCAAACCATATACTTTTAGCACCTCTCAAAGACTTCAAGAGAAACATAAAGAAGAATGTGTTGGCCTAGTTAAGGACCCTTGAAACAGTGCAATTTCTTTCTTTACAGTTTTATTAAAATATGCAAGCACAGTACTTACAAACAAAGGAGCCATTTCAGTTTTTGCTTAGAAAAATGGGAGCCAATACATTCCTTCTGGGAATTCAGGGTAAGAGCTTTACAAAAAGTGTCCAGATGTGCCTAAAAAGTCAGTCTGTTCTTTCAGGGAAGAGTGAAGGGAGAAACAAAGGGTGGGAGAGACAGTTTATTAAAAATTGAAAGGATTATTAGTTTTTCTTGGCTCGTACCCTAACCTGCCCTCTGCAGACAAACCACAAGGGAGCACCCGAGGCAGGACCACTGTGGTCTCCCGCAAAGTTGCAGGGAGGCAGGGACTGGTGGGTAGCAGAGTGAGCCTCTGGACCTGCGCTAACCTCCAGGATGCCCTGAGTGGCAAATGGTTTCACGGGGTGGTGATGAAATGAGAGGGAGACTCTGAAGGCCAAGGATCCTCAAGGGAGAATCAAGTCCTTTTGTATTAAAACATAAAACAATCACCCTTGGGACAAAGCTTCACCACATTAAAAAAAAAAAAAAAAGCCAAAACAAAACAAAACAAAAACTTTCTTAACCGAAATGTTTTGTCAATATCACATCCCAGTTTTAACCTGGAAGGTCTGCTGAGATGTGAAGCTTCCTCAGCCCAGTGATTCATTCCCAGAGTCCTTTATAACCACAGAGAGATTGAAGTAGACGGTCTGTTATGAAGTGTTCCTTCGTTTCACAGCCGTTGATTCTGGCTCTGGGTACTGAAGGTAAAGGAGTTTTTCAAAAAGAGCATAAATAAGGGAGACAGAGAGTCAGGCATATATTGTAATAAAAAGATAATCCTAATAATAGTTTATATTATCACAAACCAAAGTTTATATGAGCAGCTAAGCCCCCTTTCAAAGAAGAGGGCAGCTGCTGGTACAGGCGGAGGAAAATGGTATGTCAGAAATGTGACCTACCTTCAAGTTTGTTTAACTCAGCTGTCAGCCACCGCTTCCTTCCGCCACCTTTCACTGGGACGGGGGCGGAGGCGGCATCCCTTTTGAAGTGTTCTGCTTGCAAAGGCATGGAACTGTCTGTCTCAGTACTGAGTACCTGATCTTGGCTGTTCCTGGGCAATCCTGACAAAGGCCAAGTCACCCTCATCAGTCCCCTGAGGGTAACAGTGGTGACCCCATCAGAGGGGCAGCCCTGGGGTGCCCTCCTACTGTCCCCTAGGAGTCAGAAGAACACGTTCCAGGTGAACAGTCTTCATATCTGGAAGCTGCCAGGAACGCTATGGGAAGGAGGCTGGGGGCTCAAGGCTGTGCTTACATGAGGACTGCCAGGTCATGAAGATCCTCCAGGCATCACACACTCCCCAAAATGCCACCCTTACATGAACCCCTTTAGCCAAAAGCCTTAGCATGTATAAGCTAAATATCTGCACTGAGTAATCTAGCCCTTATTCATACGTTACATGTGTGAAGGTGAAGGGGCATCTTTCAGAAGTAGCCAGCATCATGTTTCCAAATTAGAACAGGGTCGCATCTCCAGCCACTTATTTGGAGTTAAATATTTCTGTACGTACAGAGGCAGGAGGTACACCAGAACAGGAGAAACAGTCTGTGTCATTGATCTCCTTTTCAATCTGGACATGAAGCCCATTTCAATATGCTTTCACCCAGCCACGAGCTCTCTGCAAAGGAAGCAGCTTGGACCAGCCCAAGGCAGAACAAGGGGAAGAGTCCCACAAAGAGCGAACTCCAAGATGGCCACCTCCTACCTCGCCCCATCAGCCTCACCTCTGCAGTCTGGCCCAGGTCCCAGAAGCACATGAATACACTCAGTGAACGACCAGCTGGTGGCACCGGGAAGAACCTCAAATGATCTTGCAAGCATACAGGAATGACCACTATGGCCACCATTCTTCTGGTGGAGCACCAAAGGCCACTGATAAGGGACCACCATTCGTGGGGTGTTGGCAAAGCTTCAGGGAAGGTGTTCACAATCAAGCTTCCTTTGGGTGAGAATACCTGGAGGTGCAGGCTGCATGGACCATGCAATCTCAGGCCTTCCCACAGGGGATTAAGACACTATTTGCTCTGCAACCTGCCACACATGGAGTCTCTGGTTTAAAACCACCCAGTAGTCCCTGCTACCTATTTTCTTCAAGCACGTCTCTGCTTTTATCTTCTCTCTCAACCCACTCGTGAATTCTAAGTCCAGGTCCCCTGCTCGGCCTGCTGAGCATGGCCAAGACTTGCCTTTGTGGAAAGGAAGGGGGGTTGCTTTGGGACTGTCACCTGGGACACTCTAAAGCAACACCACCTCAACCAGGGTAGGTGGTGATCACTCAGGATGACAGTTCCTAGGCCCCAAAGGAATCCCAGGGGACAGCAAACCCTGGGTGAGGAGCTGGAGTGTCTGTGTATCACAATTCCTAACCTCTTTGGGGTGCCTGAGTGGCTCAGTCAGTTAACTGTCCTATTTTGGCTCAGGTCATGATCTCGTGGTTCATGAGTGAGAGCCCCGCATCGGACTCTGTGCTGATAGGATTCTGTATCTCCCTCCCTCTCTGCCCCTCTCCCATTCATGCTTTATCTCTCAAAAATGAATAAAAGTTAAAAAAAATTTTTTTTAATTCCTAACCTCTTTAGTGTTCTTAGTAAGACAGCCTGGTGCAAATGGGGGTGCAAGAGAAATAAAAAATGAAGTTAATCTCTCAGCTCTGCAATTACTCACATGCAGATTATCTGCCAAACCATTTCTTTTCTCTGATCAACTTTATCTGCGGCTGCCTTCGCCCTGCCCCCGCTACCACCCAGCACATACCCTGAATCCTCTCCTCCCCTGACAGCTGCTGACAGAGTGGCCCAGGCCCCTGGTTCTGTCAACACCCCGATATAATTCAGAGCTCATAGGGAGTCTGAGGCAGTGCCCGTGTTTATGGATTCAGTGATTGATTAGGCCCTAAAAGCTCCTGGCCCGGAAGACTAAATGGGTCGAAATCAATCATTAACAGTAGTGCAATGTTAAAAAACAAGTGATCCAAAGGGGCCTCTGGCCATGTGAACAAACTGGAAAGCACACAGGAAATGAAAGGATGAAGTAGATGGGTACCCTGGGCACCTCCTAGTAAACAACACAGGCACATCAACAATGTCCAGTACAGCTGACGGGGCACATATTGTAAAAAATAAAGTTGTCTGCATAAGAATTTTTTTTTGCCTCTATTTTTTTCTATTTAAATTCCAGTTAGTTGGGGCGCCTGGGTGGCTCAGTCAGTTAAGTGTCCAACTCTTGATTTCGGCTCAGATCATGATCTCAGTTCATGGGATCTAGCCCCACGTCAGGCTCTGCGCTGTGTGGAGTCTGTTTGGGATCCTCTCTCTCCCTCTGCCCCTCCCCCACTTGTGCGCACTCTCTCTCGCTCAAGATAATAAACTTAAAATATATACATATATACATATATAGGGGTGCCGTGTTGACTTTGGCTCAGGTCATGATCTCATGGTTTGTGAGTTTGAGCCCCACATCGAGCTCTCTGCCGTCAGCACAGAGCCAGCTTTGGATCCTTTTTCCCCATCTCTCTGTCCCTCCCCCACTTTCTGGCTGTGTGTGTGTGTCTCTCTCTCTCTCTCTCTCTCTCTCTCTCAAAATAAATAAACTTTAAAAAAAACCCTCATGTTCACTTAAACACCTTCCCTTAATGTTCTCTCCTAAGCAACATCTCATCCATGCCTCACTTTAAAACTACCAGACTTAGGGGCGCCTTAGTGGCTCAGTCAATTAAGCATCTGGTTTCACCTCAGATCATGATCTCACAGTTCATGAGTTCACACCCTACATCAGGCTCTCTGCTGTCAGTACAGAACCCACTGCAAATACTCTGTCCCCCCCTCTCTCTGCCCCTCCCCCACCCACACTCTCTAAAATAAACATTTTTTAAAAATCTTAAAACTACCAGACTTAAAAGCAATAAAACTTACTCAGAAAGTAAATCATCAGGTGGAAAGACTCAGGCCTTCTCTAATAAATGCAGAATAAAACAAGTATAAGGTACACCCAAAATAATAATGCGTAAATAAGGACTATAACATCAGTATTTTCTAGGATGTGAAAAATGAGCACACTTATTCCTCTGATAACAGACTGCCACCAATGACCAAGCACTTGCTATGTGGCTGGGTGCAAAGTGAAATGTTTTAAAGACAGTATCTTATTAAGTCTCAAAACAATGTGGGGGATAAACTGTTAACCCCTTTTACAAATGAAGAAACTTGCCCAAGATCATAAATGACAGCAAATGGCAGAGATGGGATTTGAAAACCAAATCTGCCCTCTTCCCAAAACACAATTCTTCATCATTATACAGGACAAGCTGGCAAACAAGCATGCAGTAAGGCCTAAAAAACCTTCGCCATGGTAATTCCACTTGGGGGAATATATGCCGAGTAAACTAACCAAGATGGCAAAGGGTACAGGCAGGAAACCAGTCTGCATGGCCATGTTCAAGCAGCTTTATAATGGCAAAATTTTGGAACTGCCCCAAATGCTTCATCAATGTGGCTAAAGGGCCAGCAAAAGGGGTGCATGCAACATGAAAGTATACTATGGCCAGTTAAAGTGACATGTCTGTGAGCTATGTCAATACATGGAAATACCTTCAGAAAACAAATTTAACTAATTTGAAGGGATACATGCACCCTGATGTTTATTGCAGCACTATCAACAATAGCCAAATTATGGAAACAGCCCAAGTGTCCATCGACTGATGAATGGATAAAGAGGTGACATATATATATAGTGGAATATTACTCAGCCTCAAAAGGAATGAAACCTCACCATTTACAACAAAGTGGATGGAACTAGTAGAGAGTATTATGCTAAGCAAAATAAGTCATCAGACAAAGACAAATACCATATGATTTCACTCATATGTGGAATTTAAGAAACAAAGCAAACAAACATAGGGGGGAAAGAGAGAGGCAAACCAAGAAACAGACCCTTAACTATAGAGAAGTGATGGTTACCAGAGGGGAGATGGGTGGGGGATGGGTTAAATAGGTGATGGGGATTAAGGAGGACACTTGTGATGAGCACCCGGTGTTGCATGAAGTGTTGAATCACTAAATTTTACACCTGAAACTAAAAAAGTTAAAAAATTTAATTATAAGTAAATGTAAGTAAAAAATAACCATAAAAAATAAATTCAGTGATTATAACCCTTCAGCAAGATGCATTTGTGTGTTCAAGAGTGGAAGAGCCACAATTAATGTTCGTTAAGCCCTGTTTTTGGTTTTTTTCCCACTAGATTGAAGTTACCAATTTGTAAAGGTCACACAAGGAAACTCGGCTTCAAGATCCTAGGATTCAGAATGTCCCTCTCTTCTGGATCCAAAGAAGTAAAGTTTTTATATCAAAGTAAAGGAATAGTGCCACTAATTTTAAACCTCTCCCTCGTTCAGGCATTTATTTTTTTATTTTAGAAAGAGAGAGAGCTCACGTGAGTGAGCAGCAGGGGAGAGGAACAGAGGGAGAGAATTTTAATCAGGCTCCATGCCCAGCGCCGAGCCCAATATCGGGCTCGATCCCACAATCATGAGATCATTACCTGGGCCAAAATCAAGAGTCAGACACTTAACTGCCTGAGCCACCAGGTGTCCCTATTTTAATTTTCTTATTGAAGTATAGTTGATATGCTAGGCATTCTTATTTTCAAATCAGATTAACCAAACCTCCTAAACCCATACCTCATGAAATTTTTTGTTACCCATTTAGTAAATTTATTTAAGACCAAATATGTTTACAAATGGAAAAATATTTCTGTTACCATTGGTTTGCACTAATCAGAGGACACACTTTCAGAATCTTACTCTTATAACACATTTGAAAATCTATTTAAGATAACATAACTCCGTGGGGGCTGGAAGAGGGAAGTTTAAGAGTATCTGAACAGGGGCACCTGGTTGGCTTAGTCACTTCAGCATCCAGCTTTGACTCAGATCATGATCTCACGGTTTCTGAGTTCGAGCCCCACAATGGGCTCTCTGCTCAGTGCAGAGCCCGCTTCAGATCCTCTGTCCCCCTCTCTCTCTGCCCCTCCCCTTCTCATGATCTCTCTCTCAAAAATAAATAAACATTAAAAAAACGAAAAGAACATCTGAACATAAGCCAATATGGAGGTTTATGCCCAAAATGCAATTTTCATAGGATCTCATTTCCCGAAGAGGAGGATAGGCCCACATGGTTCTTCATTACACTCTCTCTAGGTTGGCAGGTGGGCCCAATACACCCCCGGCCAGGACACAGACATTCCTTGCCCCTGTCTGCACATCACTCCCTTGGACCTTCATGGAACAGAGCACAATTAAAGAACATCCAAACTAACTGCTGCATCTTTTACAATGAATGAGAAACTGGGCCAAAGTCCATGCTATCTGATCTGCACTAGGGAAAGAAAATCATATTCCTCTGCTCAGCAAGCATGTCCTTTGCCTGGGCAGATCCCACATCAGCCTTCATTCCAAGGTTCCTTTTTCCCTGTCCTTATCAACCTACGCATCCTGTCCATTTTCCTGTTTCGCTCTTACTTGGAATGACTTAACTATTGTCTATCAAACATAAAGAATCACTGGGCTCCATGTGCATATGGCACCCAGCCAAAGCCCCCCAGTATGGCAACGTCTACCTACAAGGGCAAGTTGTCCAACATGGTAACCTCTAGCCGTATGTAGCCATTTAAATGTAATTTGAGTAAAATTTAAAATTCAGTTCCTCAGTTACACTAGCCACATTTCAAGTGCTTAATAGCCACAAGTGGTTAATAGTTACTGAACTGCAGAGTGCAGAGGAAAAAAATGTCCATCGTCACAGAAAGTTCTACTAGACAGCACTGGGCTAAGAGGTTTCAGCACTCACCCACCTGCTTCTGCGGTTTCAGGTGTCATTCTCTCACAGCTGGACAACTTTTCCCAGCTGTCACCAGCCACCATTTGTCACCTCATCTGACACCAAGGAGACAGCTCAGTTTCACCTTGGCAATTTTTTGTTGTTGTTGTTTTTTTAGCATTTATTTAGAGACAGAGAGAGAAAGAGAGCAAGAGCAGGCCTCCATGCTATCAGCGCAGAGTCTGATGCGGGGCTCAATCTCACCAACCGTGAGATTATGACCTGCGCTGAGATCAAGAGTTGGACGCTTAACCAACTGAGCCACTCAAGTGCCCCCATTTTTTTAAGTTTATTTATTTATTTTGAGAGAGAGACAGAGAGAGAGACAGACAGACAGAGAGCACGTGTGGGCAGGGGAGGGGCAGAGAGAGTCGGAGAGAGAAAATCCCAAGCAGGCTCCATGCGGTTAGCACAGACCGGGATGCAGGGCTCAACCCCACGATCCATGAGATCATGACCTGAGCAGAAATCAAGAGCAGGACACTTAATCAACAGAGTCATCCAGGTGCCCCTGGGCAGTTCTTTTTATTTAGACCTAGTAAGATGGACATTTCCATGAGTTTATACATTTATCAATGTCTACATTTGTGTATCTACCACCACAATCAGCATACCAAACAGTTCCATCATCCCCCCCAAAATTCCTTGTACAGCCCCTTTGTAGTCAAATCCTGCACCCACCCCTCCACCCCAAAAACCCTGGAAACCACTGATCTGGCAGCTTTCTTAAAAAAAAAAAAAACAAAAAAAAAAAACCCACCTCAGATTCCTGGCCTTCCCCTGGAAATCTCACGTGAGCAGGTCTGGGACACCCCCTCCACCAACCCTCCAAACTGTTCCTTAGGTGATTCTGATATTCAGCCAGGTTTGGGAACTTCTGGGGTAAACTCCGAATCCTAGTTTAATTTAATTATCTGCAGAGCGGTCTCCTGTATCTGGGCTCGCTCTCTTCCCACCCCTGTTAGCTGCTCTGCTGCACATGGCAGCTGTCCATGGCAGGCTGGGTGATTGGAAGGCAGGGCGAGCGAGGCTGCTGGGGGCATGGGCCGGGGAAGAACTCTGTGACTCTGGTTTCTGGCAGAGAGGCCTTTCCGAGTCACATGGCCTGCCATCCTAATCCCTTCCTGGCTCTTTGTGCCATGAAATCCTCATCTCAGGGAAAAAAAAAAAAAAAAAGGGACCACATCAGAAATAATTGCCTACCTCCAAGGCTCACTGGGAAGTGATGATTTAGATAATATGTTCAAAGGCACTGAGCAGCCAGGACGAAAGGTACCCTGTTCTGGATACGTCATCACCACACAGGGCTGCCTTTGGATGAAACTCTCTTTACTTTGTTTATCTGATGGATGTGGGGGATTAGGATGCAAATTACAATAAAATTGCAGCCATCGGGGGAAAAATGTCAAAATGCTTTCTCCTCCTAAATTCATGATTCCAAGGGCAATGTACCAAATTCCATTTTTTAAGGGGAATTTGGAAGAGTCAACACCATCTCAGAAAACCTCCTCTGCTCAGAAAGTAAATAATTATTACAAAGAGGGCAAACACTTGAGTGTAGCTACTCTGTGCAACTTGCCTCAGCTCTGCTGAGGATTCCTGGAAAACACTTTGAAAAGTTTAAGATGATCAAAGGAAAAGCATGGCCAACACAAGAAATGCTATCACTTAACATCACATGTTTATTTAGCCCCACCGAGCCAGAGAGAGAGAGGACTGTTTGAAAGGGAGAGAATGCCTGCTTAATCAACTAAAAATGCATTCATTACTATGCTATTCACCATGGCTTTCCTGAAATCAGACACTTTTGCCCCTAGACCATAAGATTGAAGCGATTTGAAATGAAAATATTTCCTGTCCACTGCTTGCCAGTTTCTAGCTCCAGAGTGATATAACAGATGACATCCAGTACAATAAATGCTTTTATTAACCATAAATTTGAGACTGCTTTAGGGATTTGAAGTGTTGGGTTTCATGCTGAAAAAATGTAATGTTATCCACAGACCATCAGTGAGTAACAAAAACAGAGGCACAGGTTATGCTACTTTGATCAAATTATGGCAAAAAAAAAAAAATCGTCTTTTGCATTTAAAATAGTTGCATTCAGGGCATATCTTCAAGGAGCACCACAATAGTTTAATCATATGTCTTGGAGGGTTTAATAGAAATTCGCCCTGAATGTAGATTTATAGAACCAGCAGCTTCTGTTAAATAGAAAGGATGTTGAAAAGTGTTATAAGGCTAAGTGAGCTGAGAAATTCAAATGCTAAAATGGGACCCCTAAATCAGGGTCTGTCATCCTCAGCACTACGGACACTTTGGGCCAGGTAAGTATTTACTGGGGAGGGCCAGGTTGTGCATTTCGGGATGTTTAGCCAACTTCCCTGGCACCTACCCACAAAAAGCCAGTAGCAAATCCCTTCCCCATCGTGACAACCAAAAATGTCTCCAGGGATTCTCCAAATCACTCCCCAATTGAGAACTATTGCTCTAAAACCAAATTCAAGGCCTGCTTATTAGCAAATGCTGCCTGATTTCTCTTTATCCAGAAGTACGCGTCAGAGGCCTAGGGGTCTCGCGGCCTCAGCTCTCTGCCCCTGTGCCTCCCTCTGCACAGAAATGGCGAGTCCCAAGCGATTTCTGAAAATCTAAAGCACTCTGCTTCCCCTCTCCCACCGAAACCAAGGGCAGCACAGCCATGGAAACAAGAACTCTCTCCCCTGTGACCGAGCCCACTAGCCTAAGCAAAGGCACGCTGCCACCCCCTCTTGAGGCACACCCTGGCCAGGCCTTTGTGTCCGGCACATTCCAGCACAGGAGCTGGCTGCAGGGCTGGGCACACCGCATCCCCGCCAGCCTCCAGACTGCTGCTTTCTGGCCTTTCACTGTCAGGCCAAGGAGGGGACCGGGGACCCGGTGCCAGAAAAGAAAATGAAAAGCAAAGTTGAACCTCTGCGGCCCATTCTCTGCATGCTGAATGTCCCACTATTACAACTCCACATGACATTTCACGGCCAGCAGGGGAGGAGGCCCGGTCCTGAAAGCTGAACAAACGCTGGGCACACAGGCCCGCCTGCGCCCTGTCTCCCCGAACTTATGAATAAAAGATGGAAGGTTTGTCTCTGCCGCTTTCCTAGTACCCTGTAAGAATAACAACTGGTCACTTTTTGACATTTTAACTTACTTTGGAAAATAATCAATATTAACTTTACACGTCTTTAACTTTACATGCCCTGACATCTGGGGTAAGGACAAAGGAAAGAAAAAAAAGCCATGTAATTAGGGAGAAGATAGTAATTCACGTTAAACTAATGTAACTGTCTGTGAGGGACTCTAATAAAATAATTTAGGCACGAGGCAATCACAGAACCAAAAGGCTGGAAACTGACTTTGAGGACACGTTTTGAGTGAAGTGGCCTTTACTGGAAATGAAAGTTCAATGTTTTCTCAGCACAAAGGAAAGTAATGGCTGAATTTTGATGTGAGGATGCATTCAACCGTAAACCTGCCCCGACCAAATAGAGGTTTTAATAGGAACTCAGTTCCCAGTCGCTGAGGGCGACATCTATAACTGCTTGCAACAAGCCCGTGTGAATAGCAAAAGCCTTAAACATTCTTGAGACACCACACTGCTGAGAGCACAGTTGATTTCAAATAGTTTTTAAGCAAAGAGATATTACATGACACTTTGCATTTTGGACTCTCAGCAAAGTAAAAGTGAAATCTTAAAGTAAAGTATCGCCTTTTTATTTTTTTTAATTTTTTAAAACATTCATTTTTTTGAGGGGGGATCAGAGAGAGAGAGAGAGAGAAAGACAGACAGACACGCACACACACACACACACACAGAGCATCCGAAGCAGTCTCCAGGCTCTGAGCTGTCAGCATAGAGCCTGATGCAAGGGCTCTAACTCAGGAACCCTAAGATCATGACCTGAGTTGAAGTCAGCCGCTTAACTGAGCCATCCAGGTGCCTCAGTGTTGCTTTTGTAAAAAAGACAAATAACACAAGACTGAACTGGGTTAAACCACTAGAAAGGTCTCCATGGGCAATAATTTCAAGTAGAAAAAACAAATTTTGCTCATTGCTGCAACTGCATCCATATTTGTAACCTATTGATATGTAACATACAACAATGTCACCATATCACCTTTAGAGGGATCTTGCCAAAATATTTAACTTGACCCTAATCATGAGGAAACAATCAGAAATCTAAATTGTGGGACCGTCTACACAAGTGACCCTGACCCTTCACAATGTGTATGTTACAAAGGACCAAAGAAATAGGTGAAAGGACTGTCCTCAATTAAAGGAGACAGGATGTCTACGTCTATGTAAAAGCAATGGATGATCCTTGTCTGAATCCTGGAATGTGATTTAGAAAGAAATCATGAAGGACTCTATACAAGGCAACTGAAGGACGTGTGACAAGGAACTAGTGACTCTAGGCAAAGGAGGAATAGGTGCCAATTTACTGTGCTTTCAACTTTTCTATAGGCTTGAAAATTTTCAGAATTCAAAATACAGGAGAGAAAGTACAGTAAAGAGAAGCCCAGGTACCAGTGACCGGCCCGCCTACACAGCAACAATTTCATCTTCCTGTTTAGTTTCAGAAAATATATGCCCAAAATATTACTAATGCTTTTTAATGGAAAATTATATAAAGTTGTCACACAGCATAGATCCAGAATAAAAATAAAATTTAAAAAACATCATAACATGACTTTTTAGTCACTTCACTGGGCAAGGGCGGTGGAGATGTGCACACAGCAAACATTCAAGACATTCATGCTTCTGCTTTTAAAAAAGTCACAGGTCCTTTAAAATCTGTTTTATGCCTTTCCCTAAAACTCTCCTGCAATTTATCATTCTCTTTCTGCTCATGTCAGAAAGCCTACTAATTTAAAAACTTCTTAGAGCAGCTCTTTTAAAACTCCCTGCCTTCCGCCCAAAGTCTCCCCCATTTATCCACCCTCATCTTTCTTTAATGAGATAAAAGCAATAATTACACTCATCTTGACCAACTCCAAAACTATGCACTTAAAAAAAAAAGAAGTGTGACCCTTTAAGTAAAAAGGAAGAAAGCTCAGTAAATGGGAAATGTGCTCAAGTGAAAAGATGTGGGGGTAGAATTTCTGTCTCTTGAGGACTTCAAAACCCAGGCAGAACAATGAGAGAGGCAGCCTTATGAGGGACCTGGGTGACTGTCACCTTGGGAGAGTGAGACACTGGGAGCCCACAGCTCCCTCCCGCCGCCCTGGAGCAGCCTTGGGGCAGCACAACCAGATGTTACATTTTCTCTGCTTAATTTCAGTAAAACTCCATGACCTCTTTCTCAAATTAAAAAGGCAATGCTATTTTTTTAAACCACAGGAGCTATCTTTAGTGAAGCCTTCTAAGGATTTCATTAATTCATAGCCAGCCAACCAGGACCTTTCCCACAGTCTCCCACAAAAAAGCCCGGGAAGTCACTGACTGCTTGGCTGGATCTGAATATGAGCAGAGGTAAGATCAGAAATATCTAGTTCCTCCCACAGGGAGGCAAACCATGAAATCAAAGCAGGGCAAAAACTCATTACCACAGCTGGCCAGTAAACCCACAGCCCTGGAAAAGAAGGCAAAGAGCATCTTTGATTCTGGATGGACCGTCTAGTGACTTCAGAAAATGAAACGTGTTCACAACCAGAGGGGATGAAACAGAAAGAGACCTGTACCTCTGTTAAAAAGACAAAATTTTATACCAGCTGGGGGCTGCTGCCAGGGAGTAAGAAACATGTCATTCACATCATTTCATCAAGTCCAAAACCAGGATGCTTCATTAGCACTGGGTGGTAACTTTTTACATATATTTTTTTAACCCACAGTGCAGTGTAAACTGTGCAGTCCAAACACCCTCTCTTGAGGCAACTAACACTTTACAAAGTGTGAGCCCCATCCAATACTGGCCAGATCACCACCTCAGTCATCTCGCAGCCCAGCAGTTGGCCAGGATGGCCACATGGTGCCGATAATCTATTATGTGAATAAGTAGAGCATATTTTATGCTAACTCTCAACACCTAATGCCACATGATGCACTAATGTTGACAAAGAGTAAGAAACTACAGAACTTCTGAGAAAACCTGTATGACAATTGCTTGCCTTCCGAGTCACCTCATCAGAGAGACCACCTGAGATCATCCTCTTGTGCCACCATCACTCTCATCACTGATTTTAATTTCCTGCAGAGCACTTGGTCATTCGAGGAACAAGCACAAGCAGGGAGCACCTGCGATGTGCTGGCCACTGATCTCCTGATGCAGCGTGGAACAGAACAGATATGCGCCCTGCCCTCACACAGCTGACACCACAGTGGGCGAAACAGACGGACAAGAAAATGTCACGTGTGTCTCATTGTGAAAAGTTCTGTGGAGAAAAGCAAAGTGAGGAAAAGAGGACAGGTTGCTATTTTAAACAGGGTGGTCAGGTCGGTATTCTATTGTTCTACTTGTCTCTATGCTCCAGAAATCAGTTGCAGAGCATAGAAAGCACCAAATACTCACTGAATGAAGAAATGGTCCCTGAGGGTCACTCTTATCAAACCATTTGTCTGCTGGAGAAACCTGCCAAGCCTCATCATTCTTGACAGGTGCACTCAGGCAAAATGCAAGGCAACATATAATCCTGTGCCCACCCCATCCCCCAGCTTTGCCACTTTCTTTCTGCCACACTTTTCTTTCAAAGGATCCCCCCACATCCTGGTTCCACTCACAGAGAGGGCCTGCATCCTTCAGCCATCCAATCCATTCTTCTTCTAAGACTCCTCTGAACCATCCGAATAAAATTTCTTCTTCATAAACAAATCAAGTTTCCACTTCTTCTTCAATGCATCACTGCAAAAGGCTGGATGCATTCTCACTAAATCTGGAGGCATGATGGGATGAGCCTGATTTTACTAAATGCATGCTTTCTGGCACAGGTGATATTCACATGGGGAGGCTGAGGGAGGGGAGCGCAGTATGGAGAAGTCTCAGAAAGGTGAGCCTCCTCCAAAGCAGGGGAAACTGAGGCAGAGCAAGAAGCCAGAGTTACATCAGCTAAAAAGCCAGATTTCCAAAGGTGGGTGCCAAGTAGCACCTGGGGCACTGGCACATCATTACCCAGCTTCTCACCCTGGCAACTGCAGAAGCTGGAATGTTCTAGGATGAGAAGCAACAGGAACTGCTGTTCATGTTTCTCTGGGAGAAGTGGGGAGGTACAGAGTGAGGGCAGAGAGTTCCCTGTACCTTGGAATCCTTCCTGCACCTCCCCATCTCTAGATCCCTATGCCTTTTTCTTGCAGCCTCAGCTGGGTGGGGAGCCACTGCAGACAGGGAGACCTTACCTGGTCCTACCATCTTTGTCTTTTCCCTGGAAAACATAACTACAGAACCACAGCAAGACTTGACACAGAGTAGCTGCTCACAAAAAAACCCTGTCTTGCCTCCTCACTCTAGGTAAGTTTTCTTGAACTTCAGACATTGAGCAGTTACAATAATTCCTAACCATGTGAATTCTTGTGCCCTACCCAGCACGACCTCGAGAGGAAGGCAGAGACAAATTGTCACTTAGCAGGGACCACACTTGCTAGGGCTGAATGCTCCTGCATTGGTCTGGATTGCGCTGCATTTTTCTCTGATGAAAGCGGGGGTGGGCAATTAAGGAGAGGAGAAACCAGAAATCACCTGGACAGAATAAAATCACAGAGAAAGGGTTTTAAACCATATGGTCTGTCTCAGGAAAATGCACTTCTTCATTCCAAGGAAACCCTCCCTCTATCCCCATCTCAGAACAGAAGTCTGGGGCCATAGCCAGCATTTTTTAAAGGGTTACCATTCAATGGGGTGGGGGTGGGGGAGAGAATCTACAAAACTGACAAATGAGAACACTTGGAAAAACTCCTAGTTTATAAGGGAATAAAGTACTTTTTAAATCTAAGAAAGATTATATTTAGAGCCTAATCCCTTATGATTTCAAAAGGATTCATTTGAAGTATTCATTTAATGAGAAACATAAATATCCATTCAAATATTTAATTAATGCTATCAATTTCTATTCCCTTTCAAAGTTGCTGCTTCAGTTTTATAGGACATTTCTGATAAGTTCAAGCAAGCTTCCCTACAATGTAGTAATTTTAATAAAAAAGCCTCATGATTAATGTCTATTAGTTCAGGTTTGGAATGAAGGAATGTACGATAAAATTACAATTTATAAAATTTCCAACAATACTTGCAGTCTACCACCCCTTCAACTCTTAAGGTACAAGCCTTATGCAAATAAGACATTTTACCATTAGGTTTACTATAAAATAAATGCTTCTTAAAAGCACACAGTAGTTTTTTAATGGAGGTAATTTCCATTCATGCTATTAAATCAGACAATTTATAGGCCAACTTCCGTTTTAGAAGAGAATTACATGTGTGTTCACATCACATCTTTATTTTGTCATCCACCCAGTGATTTGTTGAGGACAGCTGGTACCTATTAAGTCCCCCCTTTAAATGTTGTAGCCTTAATTAGCTACATCCACCTTCCCCCAACATTTCCAAACAAGGAACCAAAGAAAAGAGAAGCCGTTTTTATCACAAATGCTTTGAACAATAGAGTTGCAAATGTTAAAATAATAGTCTCCATTAGAAACTAGCTAGTTATTCCTTATTTAGGCCCCATCACAAAGACAGGGTACAGACAGGGTTTAAATGTTGTCTTTGTTATTTAGGTAATTTTTAGTTTCACGCCTGGTGTTAATTAATTAAACTTTCTCCAAGATACTGCTTGGGAAAGGTTGAAGGACAGTCTCTCCAGAGATATTCTTGGTGTTATTTAGGCTACAAACTTCTTACTTGCACTTGTGAGCACATAAAACCAGCAGACAGAATCTGTAAGTAGAGAATAAGCCTGGTACGGTTTTCTATGAAGACATCATGCTCTTCCCAAATAATGAAGTTTCCAACTCACACAATGAGAAATCCACTTGATTGTATGGCTTTAACCTGCCACACTAGATAAAACACTCTGATTTGGTTACAATTTAGGCTTCCCTTCTTAAAAACAAACAAACAAACCAAAAAGTATCCTATTATGCACTCAGGACTTGAAGTGTGAATTATGTCAACAAGCTACATTTTGAGCAAGATAAGGAGCCATCTCTAGCATTTCCCCCTTAGGTTTGGTTTCTTCTTAGAGATTTGCCCCTGCTTTAATCTGCTGCTAGTAAGACTATCTGTTTCAATAGGATGTGCTCACTCCTGGGCTTGTGTCTTTTCAATCAGCCGGTGGCCCTGCCGGGTTTAGAGTGGCAGAGAGGAAGTGGCCTGTGGTTAAACAGAGGAAATACCAAGGCATTTTAATAGAGCAAATAGTCTCTTTACTTCCCACAGGGAAGAGCTTCAAAGGCCCCGGGCCCTGGAGGAGACAATGTGTTGTGGGGCCATCAGTCACCTAATCGTGTGTCAGGACCATTCAGAATGTCCCAGCAGCCAAGACAAACACTGCCCAGGAGGACATTGCCTCCCACAGGACGAGCAAGTCAGGCTGCTGGGAGATGGGGCCCGTGGCACCAGCACAGACAGGCCTCCTGAGCTTGCTGAGGGGCAGGGGAACCTCCAAACTTGGGGAGATGTGAAACATAAAAGGTCTCAGCTACCAGGGTAGGGTGCAGGAGAGAGGTCTCCTGCGAGGGACTGCCCCTCACCCCAGCCTGTCAAGCTTCTAGGGGTACCTGGGCCCCTGCCTCAGCCCATACTCTTACAAATCGAGTTCCCGAAGCCTAAAAACTCATCCATCAGAGGCAAAGGCAATAAGAAACGAAAAGGTACGATTAATGGCTGATGGAGTGGCCCCAGCAGCAGACATCTGCTGGGCATGGTGTGTGAAAAGCTCAGGGACCGATGAGGGGAAAGGAGGGTCTAAAAGCTTAAACACACACACACACATTTTCGGCCAAATGAAGCATAAAAAATATTCAACTTAAAATAAAGACTTATAAAAGCATTAGCCGTTCTTTCCTTTGTAGGGAGGCTGTAAGGTTTGAACTACAGAGAATACGATTTGGATCCTACCCTACTCTTTGCTGAGACTATTTTCCAGACAAGCCCAGCTGTTCTGGCGAGGAAGCGGTGGAAGCCTCAGGGTCCCTTTCACTCGTGGCCTCCCCTTCAACCACAGGCTAAAGGCACCCACCCAAACCTGCCCAGCGGGCTGCCCAGGAGCCCCTCAGCCAGGCTGACGCTTTTCACCGGCCATTCACCGGCTGGGCCGGGGCTCTGACAGTCTCCACTTCCTCTCTAAGTCCAGAGAAGTACTTTAAAGTCCAACTCTGACTTTAAATGATTACAATATGGCTTCTCTCTCCCTTCTCCGGCCCAGGGAAGCCCTGTCTTCCTAAAGCAATGGTTCTCATCACTGAGAGTGTATCAGAGGAATTGAACCCCCATCTCACTCCCATCCTGGATGCATTAGCCTTGAATCCGCATTTTAACAAGCTCCCAAGGCAATCCTGATACTGGAAGCTCCTGGACTTCACTTTGAGAAATTGTGTTCAGAGGGAAAGAGTCCACAGTCAGTACTTACTTGCTGTTCTCATTCACCCAGCTGTATCCCCTTGTTAATAACTAGCACAATGCCCCAGGCACTGCAGGGGCTCTGGGGGTCGGTGGGATGGATGGAGGAGGGGAGAGAAGGGAGGGCTGTTCAAGAGAGGTGGACTTGGGCTGAGAGAATTCCCAATTAACATGGCAAAACAAGCCAGAGGAAAGCATCACAGTTCTTATAAAAATGTCTCTGAAAATGTGTCAAACAGGGCTGAGTCATTTTTAACCAAGAATTCTGTAAGATACACAAGGGCATGTATGACATGGAAGACATGGCCACAAGACAGGCAGACCAGATGCAGGCTAGGGAGCCACGAGCTGCAAGTGAATGAAAACGCATCCAATTCAGAATCAAATAAACATGCCTGGGCCCGCAGCCAAGGAGAGTTCTTGGATTGGACTTTTATCAGGACCTAAATTTTAACCAGCTGGAACTTCTTTTCCAGTACCACCCTATTCCTTCCCACCTTTTGAAATGAAGTTATTTGCCTTAAATGGGAAACTTGCACTTCATTGTAAAGACGATGCCAGCATTCTGGCTTCCTGAATTCCTGAAGGAGCAGGCTTTTTGCAGGGTAGACATTTGTTTCAGAGATAAAAGACGAGAGAAGATGTACCTCTCCTAGACAGGAAGGCATTTCTTGTTCCCTCCTTCTCCACTGCAGAAAACGCCACTAAATAAAAATATGTGGAAGCTGATGCCTAATTCTTTGTTCCATAAATGCTTTTCAAACAACCAGCCAGGCAAGGGGTGGGGGGGGGGGGACCCTCAAAGCAACTTATATAAAGTTACCCATCACAAACACAATCATTCCACCATCAAGAAGCAAGAGTTAAGACCCAGTGTAAATGAGGATGCCCAGCCCCTCTGGAAGCTTTAGATATTGTTACTTCTTTGGGAAAATTATTTATTACTCCAAGAGCAACTTTACCTGGCAAGGGCCCTAAGAGGTTTTTTTTTCTTTAAGTAGTTGAGAAAGTGTGCCCACAACTCATTTCTAAAACACTGAGCTGTGTTCAAGATCATATCGGCCCCTTAATTGTCCCACTAATAATGGGGAGGTTGTGAAATCTGACCACTTAAAACCAGGCCGGCTCCTCAGAGAGGTGTGTTAGCAGAGCTCCTGTGGGTTAGCTGGCTGCGGTCTACCTTGCAAGCCCTGGGAAAATACACATCCCTGCAGGGGCAAGAGTTCGTGGAACAAATGCTCCATGGAGATCAAGGGGTCATTTGCTCAGTTCCTCAAGAACACCCAGATCCTGCCCCTCCTTCAGGGCTCACTTCTCCACCCTGCTGTCCCCCCTCTCAGGTTCCATGTGACCTAGACCCACAGGAAACTGTCTCCTGTTTGCCTCACACACAATTGACCCTTCTTTTATGTCTGCATGGCCCCAACTAGACTGTAAGCAACATCAGAACTGAGACCAACATCTACGGGCTAAACACCACTAACTATCTGGTAGGGGATTCAGACATGAATCAAATGCCCACGTCATTGTACACCAGTGTTCACTGGCTAGTCCTCTGACGGCAACTTTTGGATGAACTGATGCAGGGAGGTGGGGGCAGGGAAGGCTTCCTGCAGGAAGTGCTGCAGGAGCAGACAAGGGAGGCTGAGGTGTAAAGAAAAGGAACACAGATGGGAACAGCATGTGCAAAAGTGTGCTGAGGAGAGGACACTGGAGCTCCGTGCTCTCATCTCTCCAACCCACTTCCTAAAATATATCACTTAAACAGGATTTAACAGGAAGGCTGCAGGGTCTAATTGGGCTCAGTCAAGATTTACAGGGCTTCACACTTTGAGGCCACCAAGATGAAGTTAAGTGTCTGGTTAAAGAAACCCATCCTAAGACACAGATATGAACAAATATTGACAAAGTAGTCTGGTGGGAACCAAAGTGCAAGGACCTGCATGAGAAAGCAAACCAAGGGGAATGACATTTAGGGAGGGCTTCCCTGAGGTGGTATCACCTGGGCTGAGTCTTTGGCCAAGCAGAAGGTTGGGAGTGAGGGGAGGGAGGAGAGAAAAAGGCATCCTAGGAGCAGAGAAAGCATGCTTCAGCAGCTTTATGCTCGTACAAAAGTTAGGGAGCAGACTGGAAAAGTGGGTATGCAAGACATGTAGGCAAGAGGGGTTGCAGAGAGCTGGTGACTCCATCACATGCACCAAAAGGCAAGTCCAGGAGGCAAGGAGCCATGTATCAGGTTAGAAAGAGTGTGGAATCTGGGAGATGGTCCAAAGACTTCCATGCTCATTCAAGAAGGGATGAAAATGACCCAAGGAGAGGATTAGTGGGACCAAGGTAAAAGCTGTTGAGAAGGTCACCCCCAACTAGGAGTTGTGGTGGGAGAAAAGAGGTCAGCCTGAGTGTGAACCTCCTGGACCAGGGGCCACCCATTAATTTGTGGGGGGGGGGGGTGGCGGCGGGGGGAATGCACAGTTAGGAGAAATAAACACATTCCCACAGGCAGAGAAAACAAAACCACCAGCCTGGCTCCTTTGGGTCACTATTATACCCACAGCATTAAAACTTCACAAGCTTTGTGCACTGACACATAAAGCCACCTAGACAATGAGAAAAACAGCAATTAGGACTGATCCGCCTATGCTGTCATATGAAAACTCAGAATAAAATGCATGTGATGCTCCTACAGTTCTTCAAAAGCCAAAATACCTGTTTAGATCCAAAAAGTTTAGCAGGATTTTGGGCACCTGGGGGCTCAGTCAGATGAGCATCCGACCCTTGATTTCGGCTCAGGTCATGATCTCACAGTTGGTGAGTTCGAGCCCAGCTTTGAGCTCTGCGCTGTGTCAGTGTGGAGCCTGCTGGGCAATCTCTTCCCCTCTCTCTCTGCCCTTACCCCGCCCACACATGCTCTATCAAAATAAATAATTTAATTTAAAAAAATTTTTTTAGCTTATCAGAATTAATAAGTCGATATGAGATAGACTTAAGGAAAACTTTTTGATCTAAAATCTGGGAAAAACTCAGTATCTTAAAAAAAATAATAGTGATATTTTAGTAAAATTGGACATTGTAAGAAAAGGTGATGTTTTACCCGAAAAGGCTATCCTCCCTATGATGTGGTGGAAGGGTGTATTATACCTGAGGTTTGAAAGATACCCCAGCTGCCCGCCTCATCCTCAGTTTTCTGCACCGTGTTTCTCTGAACGAGGGGCAAAAGAGCTGGAAGTACCAGCCAGCTCCTAGGCCGGGACTGCTCGGAGGCCATTCAGAACACCCCAGAAGAGGTGGCACAACGTTGTTCTAAGTAAATGACCCATTCCTCGGAGAAACAGTGCTGGGGTAACTAGGAAATCTCCATTTATTCCCACTTTCCAAGTGAAGAAACTGGAGCTCTGTAGCAGAGACAGCGTCCTGTTCGTGGCTGCCTGAGTGCAAAGCCCACGTCCTCTCCACAACGCTGAAGGCCTTGAGTGCCCTGACGCCCGGCAACCCTGGCTTCAGTGGGAGGTGAGGGGGGGGTCAGATAGACGCAGTCTCCCTGTCCTGGCCCCGCCCAAGCCCAGAAATCCTGGTAGGGACATGGGGTCTCCGCATCCCCGCGCACACTGCCCACCACCCCCACGCCCGCCACCGGGACAGCATCAAAGTGCTCGGTTACAGGGAAGAGGTCTCCAAACACAAGGCGAAGTCTGTGCACCTCTAGTCTCCTCTGGGGCTCCTGACCGAGGTGACAAACTCATGCCTCCCTTTGGTCTAGAAAAATATCCGCAGGTCAAGCTGGGGACGGGGAGAGGGGGTGTAGGTCATCCGTGAGACCATTCTCTAGACGAAGGACAGAACGGCGAGCAAAAGTCAGGAGTCGGCGCTGGGGGGAAAATCGGGTAGGACGGCCCAGCCTAGAAGGAACAATGTGGCCACGAGAGGGGGCGCATCCCTCCCCTGCGCTCCGGATCCCCTCTCTGGCAGTCCTGGGCTTTTGGAGAGTTGTGAACCGAAGGTCCTAGGGAAGACCCCCCCACTCCGGCTCCAAAGCGCCCCCAGTCCGGACAGTTCGGAGGCTCCCAGCCCCGGGGCGAAGGAGGTACTGGTCCGGGAACAAAGGGTGGGGCGCCCTTCTCCCGCCCGCCGCTGGACGCCCCTCTCACCCGCCCTCTGGGAGCCGGACCCCAGCCAGTGACCGCGCCTCATTAGCAACACAAAGCCGGGGGTCCGACAGCCCCTTTCATCCGGGCCAGGGCTGGCGGTAGTGCGCCCCAGGAGGTAAAAGAAGAAGGGCGGGAGCAGCGGGGATCCCAGCCCTGCCGCTGACTCTGAGAGGGGCAGGCACGTCTGCACCGGCTCAGCTGCCCGCGAGCACCTGTGCGCATCGCGCCCGCCGCGCTTTTGGGGACGGCGAGAAGTTTCTCCTTACCCTCCAGCCGCAGGTGTCGGCGCCCCGCGCTCTGCTGGAGCCGCCCGCGGCCACGGCCAGCTGTGAGCCGTTGAGGCAGGCGTTGACCGTGAAGAAGACGGAGCAGAGCTGCAGCCACGGGGCCATGGCCGTACGCTTGCCCAGCCCTACCTAACTGGGCACTCCGGCTGCCTGCCTCTGGCCAGCCCCAAAGTGGGCGGTGGCGCAGGCGGCGGCGGCTGAGCTGGCGACACCAAGGAGCATGCGCCACCCTCCCGAGTCCTGCCCCTTCTCTCCGGGCCCCGCCCCCAGCCTCGACTTTCGCGTCCTGGCCCCACCCCTCGAGCCCAGCCTTCCCTCTTGGCCCCACCTCGCTCTGTAGTCCACGCCCCCTATGGTCCCACCCCGAGTCTCCATCGAAAAGCCAGCAGCTGCAGTTTTTTCCCCCTCACCTGACAGGTCGGCTTTTTAATCCAAAGGATTTGTCCAGGTGATGCCTGCGCCCAGCAAAAAAATCGGAAAAATAAAAAAAATTAATAACAATAATGGTTCTAATAACAATTTAATCAGTACCTATTTGCCAGGCCTCTTTTTTTTATGTTTATTTACTTTTGAGAGAGAGAGAACAGGGGAAGGCAGAGAGAGAGGGAGACAGAGAATCTGAAATAGGGTCCACATGGTCAGCACAGATGCCAAGCTTCTTCTTGAATCCTTCCAACCACACAGGTAAGTGTCAGTATTGTTATCTCACCTTGGGGCACAGAAAAGTTAGGATAATGTGTTGGTTAGAAAATTCCTGGCTGGGACCTCCAACAAATGACTTGCTTTCTCCATGTTACTGTTCCTGCCCCCTGTAAACTGAAATAACAAAAGTATGCCAGTCTGGGGAGGCATAATTCTACTGGTTAACACATAGCAAGGGCTCAATAAATGCTACAATCTATCATTAACTAACTGCAGAAGGTCACCCAGCTGGTACCTACCTGAGATTCAAATCCAAATCTGACAAAAGCAATATTCTTAATCACTACATTTGTCAAACTTACCATTGTGAAACGAGTGGTGTCTCTGTTTGGAAGAGGAAGCTGAGGCTCAGAGAAGTAGAAAAGCCAAGGTCATATGACTTTTCACCACAAGCCCCTTCCCACTTTCACTTGTGTTTGTGCACCTGAATCCCACCTTCACTCTCCTCCACTGCCCAGCCCCTCATCTAGGCCCCCACCTCCTCCTCCATGACAGCTTCCTAAGGGCTCAGTTGCCTGCTTCCACTTATGTCCCAGTATACAATGCATCTCTCTACCTGAAATCAGATCACTGACTTCTGATTAAAAGTCCTCCAGGGTGGCACTTAGTCAGTGGCCATTTACAATAAAATCCATTCTGACCTCCTCTTCCCCTACATTATCTCTTCCCAGTCTGCCTTCACCACCTGTCTCCAGCTGTGTGGACCTGCTCACTCAACTGCATCGTGGGCTTCTTGTCTCAGCAAACCTTGGGGACTCTCACCTCTGTCTGTCCAACAAGGCATCCTCCTCTACATGACTGTCTCCTTCTAGGGCCCAGAATCCCCTTCTTCTCCTTGCCTGCCTGTCCTAAATGTGATGACAGCTCAGTTGCTGCTAACACTGGGTTCCTGCACTTTCCCTTATGGCTCCACACACCCTGCCCATACCTTGTACTAAAACTCCCTGTGGAGGCAGAGGCGGCCCCAGCTTTGCATGCTACCCCCCTAGAGAAGGAAGACTCTTCTCAGTACAGCTAGCAGAAGTCCTGATCACCAGCTCTGGTAAGACCACTTTGGAACCAGGGAGCAGAGCTAGCTTCACCTGAACCCCAGAGGCTGGAAGTGGAAAACAATGGTTGTGCAAAGAAAAACTGGCAGAGAGAGAGAGAGAGTGAGGATGGGTACCGGGTTCACCAAACAGCAGCATCCACCACAGGCCCCAGGTGCTGAGATTTCCTGTCCATGTGCACCACTGGACAGAAATGTTTCATTTTTCATCTCGCTGCCAGGATATTCAGGAATTCGGCCAGACCCAGTGAGAGCAAGACCCACACCCTCTTTGGTCAACCAGAATGAACCATGATCTGGAGAAGGTTGCCTACAAAGTAGCCTTCTCTGAATAGATCTCACACAGCATGTTGCTTCTCTGGGGGAACTGTTGGTTCAGTGCTCTGCCCCCTTCCAGACCTCAGCCCACCTCCCTGACCCTCTTGGTACTTCTCTCTGGGTCATTCCCAACTCCCATAGCACAGGATCTTAGAGGTTTGGCCCTGAGTATCAGGGGCGCCAGGGGCTGAGACAAGGCCAGGACCACATGGGTATTGATGAAACACCATGGAAACCATGAGGCTGCCTGCTCCTTAAGCTCCTTAATGTGTATGACATTCCAGCCTAGATAAGCTTCATAATTTATTAACCAATCACCTGCTGAGGGACTTCTCTTATAATCAGTGATTCAAAAATATCCTCACACATTTAACTTGATACATTCATTCAACTATTTTCTTAAGATACATTCCTAGAATCAGAATTGCTGGATTGTACACATCTAAAATTGCCAAACTGCTCAATATCTACTCCAAGCTTAACTGCTTTTCTGGTTCATAGTGAGGTGGACCATATTCCCAAGTATTTAGTGGCCCTTTGCATTTCTTCTTTGTTCTAGGGTTGGACTCTAGGAAAGAGAGCAGTACTTGGAGCTTACGACCAAGAGAGAACCTTAAGGAGGGCACTGGGGAGAGGAAAGTATTTGTTCTTGGGTTTTACTCACATCACCATATGACTGAGTGACCAGGGAAGGCAGAGGAACACTCTAGCTCCCTTTCCAGTCTCCACACCTCCTCCCCCCACTCACACTGCCCAGCCTGGCAGCTGACAGACTCTGAAAACATGCTGCAAAGTGCAGAATGCTCCAACTTTTCTAAAGGAATACAGAGGACACAAGAAAGAAAAGGCCCAAGTGTCCATTCTAAAACATGTTAGAATGACATTCCTCAGGACCAAGAACTGAGAGGCCTTCCTATTTACCTTCTAGGGAGGCCTCAAGCCAGTTGTGGGTAGGGGTGGGTTGTAACGGGGGAGAACCACATACATCAAAGGGTCTAATTTGGTCAGGAAATAAAGGTAGTAAATTGGCATTTGGCAACATTCTCCCCATTCTGGTCTTCTCTATTGATTCCTTGCCTCTCATCCCCCCCTCCTTTTTTTAAAGAATATTTTGTTGTTTATTTTTTTAATTTTTTAAAGTTTATTTATTTTGAGAGAAAGAGAGCAGAGGAGGGGCACAGAGAAAGGATGAGAGAGAGAATCTCAAGCAAGCTCCCACTGGAGCTGTCATTGTTGAGCCCAGCTCTGGGCTCCAACCCATGAACTGTAAGATCATTACCCAAGCCAAAATCAAGAGTTGGATGCTCAACCAACTGAGCCACCCAGGCACTCCCCTCAGCCCCCCTTTTTATTTATCCTGGGCCCTTCAGAATATTTGTGAGACTGTTATAAGTGAATCTCTGTACTGAGAGCTAAGATAAAATGAGGGGGCCAGGCCCCTACATGGCCTCCATGGACCATACCTTCCTCCAGGCCACAGTGAAGCCCAGATGTGCATGTAGGTGACCAGAGGATGAAGCCCCCTTCAAATACAACACATGGGCTCACCTACCACAGCCACGATTGCCTGTGGCCCAGTCACAATTTCAGCCACCCCTCACCATCCCTGACTGATCCACCTTTCCTGCCTCCATTGCCTGGCTCACATTAGTGGGCAAGAAATTGTTGCTGCCTCCATTCCAGTTTGGAGTGAAGCTGGAGATTAAACAGATTAAATCATCTTTAAATAAGCTGTTGGTGAAATGCAAATATATTTCCCCAATTTACCTAAAACCTAACCAGATAAGAAAAACCTTTAGTATAAAGATTGGATTTTGTTAGGAGTCAAATTATCCCCTGAAACATAAGAAAGGATAAAGTGATGATAGAAATAATTTGAATCCTGAAATCATTTTTAGCAGAGAAAAACTAAAGACCGTTTTAACAAGCAGTGGTTAAAAGCACTGAGCCGAAATTCAAATTTGTTTTTGGTATTATGCTCAAGTAGTATGTTTTATATACTAATCAAGACGTTAAAGGTAAAGTGTGTCCGGCCAGGCTCCCAGCAGGCTTGGGTGCAAGTTTCCCAAGGCTTTAGAGGAGCAGCATGCGGAGAACTGGCAGGGTCCTGAGAGCCCCAGCCTCTGTCCGAGCCCTCTAAGGCTGCCTGGATGCTAGTCCGGCCACGGGCAGTCCTGGCTCCCAGGAGGTAGATGTCCACTTCACAGATGGGGAAGCAGAGATTCAGCGAGGAGGTCCTAGACTCAGGTGACTTCCTCTCCCTCCTCCTCCCACACTGCTTCTGGTGCCCCGCAGCCTTCCCAAACTAGTCTTGGTTCCGCCGAGAGTGCCCAGAGGCCTGGAACGGGGACTGGAGGTAGACCTGGAGCATACGACCGAGCCCCACGCCCGGAAATCCGTGGACCCGCACCCCAAAGTGCCGGGGGCGATGCGAGCTGCGGCCACTACAACAGAATTCACGGTTCCATCGCCACTTTGCATTTTTTTCCCCTGGAGGAAAGGAGGACTAAGGCGTCCAGTGTCCATGGTAACCGCTAGGGGGCGCGCGTGGTCCAGGTCGGCGAAGCCAGAACAATCCCGGACCGCGCCGCTGCGAGCGCACTTCTAGGGCAAAACCTCCAGCGCAGGTGCAAATACTGGCTGTTACTGGAGCTGGTGCAAACTTTGGGGGTAAGTAGAGTTCAGGAAATGGTAAGAAAACAAGGTTAAATATGGGCTTTTAGTAACCTGTGGCTTTCAGCAATTAATTAACTTAACCACTCTGGAGTGTCAGTTTTCTCAGTGGCCACACAGGAATGAATGATGTGAAGTCCTTAGTGGGTTTTTGAAATAAGCAAATGGCTATGAGGATCCATGAACGTTGCTATTGTAAGCAGTAGACCAGGAGTTGATGCAGGCAGGCCCAGGGGCAGCTGGAACCCAGACAGTAGCTTAGGGAGATGGGCACTTTACCTCCTTCAGGAGCTAGTATCCTGGTTTGGATCTGCACTCCACTGGAAGGCTATAGACCATATCCTGTTTGTCAATCATTCATTCATTCAACAAGTACCCATGGGGCTGCTGCACTGCATCAGGCATTATGCCAGACACTGGGAACCAGCTGAACAATCAGATACTGTCCACAACAGACACTGTCCCAACTGTCATCAAACCAACCAGTAAATATTCCATGGGGAACACTGGCATTACTCAACTACATGACCAGGGATAATTACAATTAGATGGATTATCTCTAAGGAAGTAATGCCTGAGATGAGGTACCTGGGCAAAGGGGAGGGGAGCAAGGACAGGAAGAATGTTCTAGTCAGAGGGAGCAGCATATGCAAAAGCCCTGGGGAATTGGGAGCATGGCATCTTCAAGGAACCAAAAGAGGCCAGTGTGATTGGAGAGTGGTGAGATATGGAAGAATGGTACAAGGTGAGCTCAAAAGGCCTGCAGGGATGGGCAGGCAAGACGTTGTCCCCTGGTTTGAACCTTAGAGTACCCAGCAGCTTCTGAGAGATTTAAGGGCAATGACAGCACTGTATTTTGAAAAGGTCCCTGTCTCCCAAGTGCCAGGCACAGGCTACTACCCTGTGTTTAGTAGGCATTTGATACATACTTGTTGATTAAGTAACTAGGATCATTATTGAAATTCTGGGATTTAATGTCCTGAATGTAAAAATCATTAAAAAGCCTGGAAAAACATCCAACCCTATGAAAGTTCTAAACAATGCAAATAAAATAAAATAAAATGCATAAAGTTTTCTTGCCTTTTAAGGTTATTTCTACTAGAAAACTCTTTATTATTTTTAGGAGGCTATTTTTTTTTAATTTTTATATAGTTTATTTTTGAGACAGAGAGACAGAGCACGAGTGGGGGAGGGGCAGAGAGAGAGAGACAAGACACAGAATCTGAAGCAGGCTCCAGGCTCTAAGCTGTAATCAGCACAGAACCTGATGCGGGGCTTGAACCCACGAACTGTGAGATCATGACCTGAGCTGAAGTCAGACGCTTAACTGACTGAGCCACCCAGGCACCCCTAGGAGGCTATTTTTAAGAACAATTTAAAAAAAATTTTTTAATGTTTATTTTTGAGAGACAGAGAGAGCATGAGCAGGAGAAGGGGAGAGAGAGAAGGAGACACAGAATCTGAAGCAGGCTCCAGGCTCTGAGCTGTCAGCACAGAGCCCGATGTGGGGCTCGAACTCACAAACCGTGAGATCATGACCTGAGCCGAAGTCGGCTGCTTAAACAACTGAGCCACCCCAGAGCCCCTATTTTTAAGAACAATTTTAGATTTACAGAAAAATTGAGAAGATGATATGGAGTTCCCATATACCCCGTGCCTAGTTTTCTTTATTATTAATATATTGCAGTAGTATAGTAGTTATTACAATTAATAAACCAATATTGATACATTATCATTACTAAAGTCCAAAATTTATTCAGATTTCCTTAGTTTTTACCTCATGTCTTTTTTCTGTTCTGTGTGTGTGCAGGCTCCAGTATCCCATCCAGGACACCACATAACTTTTAGATGCCATGTCTTTGGTTCCTTTTGACTGTGACAGTTTCCCAGACTTCCCTTGTATTTGAGGAGCATTGGTTAGGTCCTTTTTAGGATGCCCCTCTATTGGGATTTGTCTGATGTTTCTCTCATGATTAAACTGGATATTACTATTTTTTTTACTGTAATCAAAGTTATACATATACAAAGTTTTGAAAGTCTCATTAGTTCTAATAGATGTAAAATGAAAAACAGTAGACTTCTGACCTGTCCCTTGACACTGTCACTCCCCAGAGCATCTTGTTTCAACGCTTTTTGCTACTTTCTGTCATTTGCTGCCATATTTCTAAATCATAGGCTGTTCTTGCTTTTCTGGACTGACCAGTTTAGACACTGGCTCCTAACTTCCTGCTCTGATATATGAAAACTGTGCTCTCTTTATGTTCTCTTCCTTTATCCACGCATTAGGGTTTCTCCTGGATGTCCTCCTCTGCCTTTCCAGAACCATTTTAACCTGTACAGACCACATCAATGGACTTTCTTGACCTCCATCTTCAGAGCAGGTTGGGTCAATGTGGGGCACAGGCAGGCAGCCAGGGGGAGGGAGAGAGGAAAGATATTTCTGTCGTCAGTTACCTGTCCGTTAGGTTGCTGCAGGGGCTGCGTGCCTGGCACTGCTGTCAGGCAGTCTTTCTAGTTTCTGACAACTGCTCCCACCCCCTTGCCTCCTCAGGTCTCTGTGTGTGTGGGCTGGGTAATAGTCCCCCATGCTGCTGCTGCACCTTCCTTTGTGGTTTCTTTTCATCCTGGCCACAAATCCTCTTCCATGAAGTTCTCAAATTGCCCCACCTGAGAGTTATTTCATTTTGGAATCCTGACTAATAAATTACAGTATTTTGATTAAATCAACATTCAGTGTTTATATCATTGTGATAATAATTATGATACATTATTCACCTTACAGGCAAGTAGTGTTTGATGATAATATTTCCTTTCTTGGGGCACCTGGGTGGCTCAGTCGGATGCGTATCAGATTGTTGGTTTCAACTCAGGTCATGATCTCACGGTCAGGAGATTGAGCCCTGCATCAGGCTCCACACTGACAGTGCAGAGCCTGCTTGGGATTCTCTGTCTCTCTCTGTCTCTCTCTCTCAAAATAAATAAATAAACTTAGAAGAATATTTCCTTTCTTGTTACAACTTTTTTCGTGTGTGTGTGTGTATTGAATATTTACCTTTTTAATATACCCCTTGTTAAATTTTCCCATACAATTGTCCACATGGTCAGAGGCATTAGCTTTTCCCTCAGGATTTTATTTCAGGAGAATTCCCCTGGAGTACTCACACTCCTGCCCCAGTCAGGGTTGGAGATTCTTCAGGTCTGCTGCCCAGCTATCCTTTCCTTTCCTTCTCTCTGGTGTTAGAATCCTATTTTCTATTTCTTTAAAACTTTTTTTAATTAATTTTTTAATGTTTATTATTTATTTTTGAGAGAGAGAGAGAGCGTAAGCCGGGGAGGGCAGAGAGAGATGGAGATAGACACAGAATCCACAGCAGGTTCCAAGCTCTGAGCTATCAGCACAGAGTCCGAGGCGGGGCTAGAACGCATGAACTGTGAGATCATGACCTGAGCTTAAGCCAGACGCTTAACTGACTTAGCCACCCAGGCGCCCCCTTATTTTCTGTCTCTTTTAGGGTTTCTCACACATTTTAGTGGGGCATATCCTTGAGTAGCTTCTTGAGAGAAGGTCTGGAGGTAAATTTTGTGAGAACCTGCATGTCTACAAAATATCTTTATTAAACATTGCAGTTGGTTGATAATTTGGGTAGTGAATTTTATATTGAAAGTAATTTTCCACTGGAATGTTGAAGGCATTGCCCTTCTTTCAGCTCTGAGGTTGTGGTTTAGAAGACTGATGGCATTTTTATTCCTGGTCCTTTGTCAGTCTCTCTTTCTCCTCTCTCTCTCTGTCTCTCTCTTTGTCTCTCTTTTAGCTTTTAAGCTGCTCTTATCATCCCTGTTATCCTGAAGGTTCACAGAGATGAGTCTCTTCTTTCATTGTGTCCCTTCACTCTAGAGACACTTGTCCTTGAGCTCTGGGAAATTCTTATGAGTATTTCTTTAGTATCTTCCTCCTCTCCTTTTCCTCTGCTTACTCTTTTTTTCTTCAAAAACTTAAGTTTATTTTTGAGAGAGGGAGAGACAGAGTGTGAGTGGGGGAGGGGCAGGGATAGAGGGAGACACAGAATCCAAAGCAGCTCCAGGCTCTGAGCTGTCAGCACAGAGCCCGACATGGGGCTCAAACCCACAAACCGTGAGATCATGACCTGAGCCAAAGTCAGAGGCTTAACTAACTGAGCCACCCAGGCATCCCTCCTCTTACTCTTTATGAAAATCCTGAGTTGGCTGGTAGGTATGCTAAGTGTATCCTTCAATTTTCTTATTATTATCAACTTATTTTCTATCTCCTAGTCACGTCCTTCCATGCTTTAGAACATTTCTTCAACTAGATCTTCAAAATCAAATGAATTTTTATTTTGATTATTGTATTTCCTAATATCCAAGAGCAGCTCTTTCTTGTTTGGTGATTGTCCCTTTTGCAGAGCATCCTGTTCTTGCTTAAAGGAGGTAATTCCTTCTCTTATCTCTCTGAGAAGTGGTTTTATTCAAGTTTTCTTGTTTTTCCCAAATGCCTTTTTTAGTTTGTGAACTTTTAAAATGGAATTGGATTTTTCTGGCTTATCTAAAATTATTCTTAAGGAAATGGGCATGTTACATCAGCAGGTTAGGATTCAAACTGGGTAATCAATGTCCAGAAACAAAGATCCCAGACAGGTCACATATGTCAAGAGGGAAGAGGCCCCACTGAGCCATTCAAGTGAGACACGGTCAATAAACAGCCTAGAGCAACTATGCTACTTAGCCATTGTATTTCTCAAATTATCACACCTGTAATTTTTAATTCTCCATTTGCCTTCTACCACCAGATTTGTTTATTCTCTCTAGTACCATCTTGTACCTAAATGATATGGCTTGTGACATATACAAGTGCATAATCATAATGACTGGTGTTTTAATTTTTTTTACTTTTACTTATTTAAAAAAAATTTTTAATTATTTATTTCTGAGAGAGAGAGAGACAGAGAGTGAGTGGGGGAGTGTCAGAGAGAGGGGGGAACAGAGAAACAGAACCAACAGAATATATAGAGGTATATATAAAGAAGAGATTTATTATAGGAATTGGTTCATGCAGTCATGGAGGCTGAGAAGTCCCACAGTCTGCTGTCTGCCAGCTGGGGAATCAGGAAAGCTGGTGGTTAATAATTCAGTCTAAGTCCAAAGGCCGGAGAAATAGGGGCTGATGATATAAGTCCCAACCTGAATCTGAAAGTCTGAGACCAAGAGTGCCAGTGTTGGAGGGCAAGAGAAGATGGATGTCTCAGCTCTGGCAGACAAAGAGAAAGAATTCGCCCTTCCTCTGCCTTTTTGTTCTACTGGGGCCTCAACCAGTTGGATAATGCCTACCTGCTTTGGGGAGGGCCATCTGCTTTAGTCAATGCACCAATTAAAATGTTAATTTTTTCTGAAAATACCTTCACAGACACATCCAGAAATAATGTTTTACCAGCTATTGGACACATAAAATTAACCATCACAGAAGCCAAGGGGAAAAAGTGTTTCAAAGTATTTCCTCAGGCCCTATAGCTGCCCCAGTTTGCATTTTAGCAGGAACCAGTTCAGGGCAAATGGCTGCAAACAGAGGCTGCCAATGCACTTGGGGGGAAACAGGACAGAAGGGAAGGAAGAAACACACGATGCTCATTTTACAATTGCAGGATGTATCTTCTCTGCTCCTCTGGAGTTAATGCCAGTGGGGGAAGATCCTCACCGTTGAATAACTTGCACAGCTAGAGCAGCAGGTGGCAACCCCAGTGTCAGAGCCTTCTTGGGTGTGCCCTCCCTGCAGGGATAGGACCAACCAGTGCCCCTCAGTTTTTTTTTTGTAAGGTTTTTTAAATGTTTATTTATTTTTGAGAGAGAGAGAGAGAGAGAGAGAGAG
>CM053574.1:23403555-23435817 GCA_028646485.1 Cryptoprocta ferox
ATTATAGAAACCAGAAACAATGTTAATATGATACTACTGCGTAATCTACAGATGTTATTGGGATTTTACCATTCTCCCTACTAATAATGTCCTCTTTTTAAAAATTAATTTTTTAATTTTAGAATTGTTTTGAATTCACAGAAAAATCGAGAGAAAGTACTGAATTCCATTGTACTCATACCCAGTTTCCCCTTCCATTAACATTTTATATTAGTATGGTATATTTGCCATAATAAATGAATCAATATTAGCATATTATTAACTACAGCCCATATGTTATTCATATTTCTTCTTTGTTTTTCTGTAATGCCACTTTTCTGTGCCAGGATCCCATCTGAGATACCACATGACATTTAGTTGTTATGCTCCTTAGGCGCCTCTGGGCTGTGACAGTTTCTCAGACTTTTCTTGGTTTTGATGACTTTGACAGTTTTGAGTACTGATCAGGTATTTTGTAGGCTGCCCTTCAACTGTAATCTGTCTGATGTTTTTCTCATGAGTAGATGGGGATACGGGTGTTTGAAATAAAGACCACAGAACTGAAGTATCATTCTTGTCACGTTGTACCAATGGTCCACAAACGTCCTATTTCTGGTCCAGGCTCCATCCTGAATCCTGCATTGCATTTAGTTGTCATGTGTCGTTAGTCCGCAGTCTCTGAAAGTTCCTCAGTCTTTGTCTTTCATGACCTTGACACTTTTGAAGAGTATTCAAAAATGTCCCTTAATTTGGATTTGTCTGATGTTTTTCCATGACTGGATTCAACTTAGGAAATTTTGGTAAGAATGCCAGAGAAATAATGTTGTGTATGATATCATGGGGTACATGGTGTCACTATGTATTATTTTATTTTTCTTTTTTTTAAGTTTTTATTTATTTATTTATTTAGAGCATGAGTTGGGGAGGGGCAGAGAGAAAGAGGGGCAGAAGATCTGAAGCAGGCTCAATGCTGACAGCAGAGAGCCCAGTGAGGGGCTTGAAGTCACGATACCATGATATCATGACCTGAAGTCAGACACTTAACCAACTGAGCCACCCAGGCACCCCTTATTTTACTTTTTAAAAAATATTTATTTATTTATTTTTGAGAGAGACAGAGCATGAGCAGGGGAGAGACAGAGAGAGAGGGAGACACAGAATCCGAAGCAGGCTCCAGGCTCTGTGCTGACAGCTCAAACTCATGAACCTCAAGATCATGACCTGAGCCGAAGTCAGAAGCTTAACCGACTGAGCCACCCAGGAGCCACTTTACTTTTTTTGAGTAAGTGCTACAACCCAACATGGGGACTGAACTCAAGCCCCCAAGTTCAAGAGTGGCATGCTCTACTGACTGAGCCAGCCAGATGCCCCTCTTATTTTACTTCATTTTTTTAAACATTTTATTTATTTAAGTAGTTTCCACACCCAATGTGGGGCTTGAACTTACAACCCCAAGATAAAGAGTTGCATGCTCTTCCAACTGAGCCAGCCAGGCGCCTCCTCTTATTTTACTTTTGATCACTTGGTTAAGATGGCGTCTGCCATATGTCTCCACTGTAACGCTACTATCTTCTCTTTGTATTGATTCTTGGTGGTGATACTTTTAGATGACACAAATATCCTGTTATCCTCAAACTTTTGCTAGCTTGTTTTAGCATCCGTGAGTGGATCTTGTGTGCAACAATCATTACTGGGATGTTCTAATGCTGATTTTTCTATTTCTCTTATTCCTTCTATATTTGTTAATTGAAATTCTATAAGGAGAATTCTCCTGTCCCTTTCCCCCATTAATTTGTTTATTCAGTAATGTATTTCTGTAAGCATGGACTAAGGAATATTTTGTGGGTTTTGTTCTAATACCTCTTTCTTTCTCTCTTTGTTTCATTCTTTCTCAAATTGTTCCAGCTTTGGCCACTAAGAGCCCCTTCAAGATGGGTCCTGCATCCTTTCAACATGCCCCCATCATTTTTTGAGCATGTCCTACTTCCTGGTACACAAAGTGCCCTGGGATCCCTGTGTATTTTCCTGGTCCCAGTGCTAGCTAGACTCAATAATTTCTTCAAGAATTTCTGGCTCTTTTTATTGGAGAAGCATCTTTTGAAACCAAGATTTGGACACTAAATGTGCTCATTACTACTAGGGTGTCATTGCTTCTAGGCACTGTCATCAAACATAGCTAGGAAATATATCCATGTGTACTAGCACACACATATATACATCTACATTTATTTCTTTAGCCATGTATACTCAGGGGTTCTCCAGGGCACTTCTGATCTTAGGACTTTCATGCCTAATAGTAAAGGTTAATGAAAAACTAAAGCAACACAGAAAAGCAGGTACAATTAAGTACCTAGGGTCTTTGGGAATTAAGGTTTGGGTCATTCCAACCAACTGAGATTCTGCCTGACGGTGAGGGAAACAGTGAGTGGGTAGTAAAGAAGGAAGTCATAGATATCAGTTACAGCCTTATGACCAATTATAGAAACCACATTTTATTTGCTTGTCATACATATATGTTTAGTTACATATGCTAACCATTTTCTTCTTTCTCCTTCTTCCCATTTTTATTTTATATACAGATTGCTGAAGCTAACAGTTTAGATTTTAGGTAACAGAATATTCGGTGGGACTGTGGTTGCATTTAAGGGTTAATTAACATAGTCAGTGATGGATACAGTAACTGTTGGGACTGTTTCCTCATTAGGGGGAGAGCATGAAAATTTCATTTCTTTTTTTTTAATGTTTTATTTATTCTTGAGAAAGAGAGTGTGAGCAGAGAAAGAACTGGGGAGGGGGGTGAGTATAACAAGCAAGCCCAATGTGGGGCTTCAACTCACAAACCGTGAGATCATGACCTGAGCCTAAGTAGGATGCCCAACCAACTGAGCCACCCAAGCACCCTGAAAATTTCATTTCTAACATAAAAATCTGCATCTTTTTAGGTGGAATTATAGAGAAGTTTTGTTATATGAGAGTTCAAATGTGTGTAAAAAGGAGCATATGCAACATGAGTAGACAAAAGCTTGCACTCAGCCAATTATCAAGTTGTTGTGTCTCAAAATCAAATTCATCCTTCATTAACTGATATGCAAAAATTGAGCAGGTTCATTTAAATATGGCACTATGTTGAATTTTGTCAGGAGAGGGCAGTGGAGAGATATTGCAGGAAAAAGGAGGAAGACCTGGTCTGGTGTGGTCCTTCTGGTAGGCTCCTGCAGTATGGGCTGCTTCTCCAGCACCTGCAGTGTAGGCAGCTTCTCCAATGTCCAGCTCCTGCTGTGTAGACAACTTCCCCAATATCAGATTCTAGCTGCTAGCTCCTGCAATACGTAGCCTCCAGAAACACCAGCGCCTGGCAGCTTCCCCTGGCACCCTTTGTGGGCAGTTTTATAGTCAAGTGCCTCCAGTGAGAGACCTTCCCATGAACAGTTTTCCTGGCACCATAGTGAGTGGGTTTCTGGCAAGTTCTGATAGTATGACACCACAGTGACTTCTCTGCCATTTACTGAGCCATGGCCATGCCCTCTCCAACTGGGTCTAGGTCTCTGCCCTGGAGGAAGGAGACTTTTCCTTGTGGTCTCTTAGCCCAGGGAAATGGCTGCTTCTTATATATGCTATTCCTATATTCTTTAGAGTTCTCTCTGCTTCATACTAACCAATCACTCATTTCTCCGATCCCTTGTTATAGTTAATAATTCTTTTTATTAAACTTTCCCTGTTCAAATTACTGTGGTTTCTGTCTCCTAATTGGACCCAGACTAGTCTGCACATAAAACAGTTTCAGAACTGCTAACTCATTCCCCTGAGAGACCCATAGAGAGGAACACATTTACTGACTAAACTACAATCTCTGTGTACAGTCCTTCCACCTTTAGTCTTATAGCATTGAAACTATCATTTTTCAGTTATTTCCATTAGGTGTTTTCTTCCCTATCTCCTCCAGTGTGATTGTATTATTTATTTGCAATACACTTAGAATTCTTATTGTTGGTGTTCCTTGTTGGGTTTTCTTCTCATCCTGGTTAATTTAAATGATTTATGTATTCTGGGAGTATGTAAACTGGTTCTAAGAGTCACAGCTACATAAAAGGGCTTAGATGTACTCAGAGGAGTGTTGTGGCCACCTCATTCCTACTACCTGTTCCCATTCCCTCCTTCTTTATGTCCCATAACTGTGTACCCACCTTCTATAAATAACTGATCTTTTTTAGCATGTGATTTAGCCTTCCTTTTGCCAATTGATCTATGAGGGCCCATAGATGAGTCATAAGTCCTCTTAGAAACCAAAGACTCAGTTCACAGTCCTGTCCCTGCTTTGTTTGGAGCCCAGGGTGAGCCAATTCCAAAGCTTAATAAAAAGAAACATTGGGGCACCTGGATGTGGCTCAGTTGGCTAGTGCCTGACTTCAGCTCAGGTCATGATCTCACAGTCTGAGTTCAAGTCCCATGTCGGGTTCTGTGTTATCAGCACGGATCCCACTTCAGATTCTCTGTCCCTCTTTCTCTCTCTCCCCCTTCCCCTCTCTCAAAACTAAATAAACATTAAAATATAGGGGCGCCTGGGTGGCTCAGTCGGTAGAGCATCTGGCTTCGGCTCAGGTCATGATCTCATGTTAGTGGATTCGAGCCCCGCGTCAGGCTCTGTGCTGACAGCTAGCTCAGAGCCTGGAACCTGTCTTTGGATTCTGTGTCTCCCTCTCTCTCTGACCCTCCCCTGCTCACGCTGTTTCTCTCTCTCTCAAAAATAAATAAAATATTTAAAAAATAAAAATAAAACATTAAAAAAATATATATATATATTTGCTGGAGTTGACCACCAAAAGTCTTGTTGTGGGGAAAACTGGTCATTTCTATGAAAACAAAATGTATTATAGAATTTCTCATTTCTTCTACAAGGCCATTCCACTTCTGAATATTTAACCTCATGGGAAAAAAATCACATTTGCATATAGGTAGGTATATACAAACTTGTTTTCTGTCATGTTTTTAACAGTGAAAAGAAAAAAGTAGTCAGAAACAACCTTAATGTCTATCAACAGAGACACAGCTAAAGACATACGTGGAATAGCCAGCCTGGCGCACTATACAATTCAACAGGGTTGTTTGTTTTAATAAGGTAGGATTATATGGAACTTAGAAAAAAAGCTCTAAGACATGTTGATGGTGGGGGGGGAGAAAGCTAGTTATAGAATAATATATGTGGAATAATACCATCTATGAAAAATCAATTAATAAATAAAACAGTACCACATATATTGGACATAAGGGGATATATATATGTATATATCAGAAAGGTTTGGGAGCATGTATATCAAACCAAAAAAGTGATTTAATTTAGCAGGGGCTGGGCAGAGGAAACTGGAGATTTGGAGTCGGGGAGGGTTTCAAAAGTGTGTTCACTTTTTCAGTATTAATGGATTCATGAGTTATTTGTGTAGTATTCTTTAAAATTATGACAAACAAAGGGCGCCTCAGTGGCTCAGTCGGTTAAGCGTCTGACTTGGGCTCAGGTCATGATCTTACAGTCCATGAATTCAAGCCCTGCATTGGGCCACTGGAGCCTGCTTCAGGCTCTCTCTGCCCCTCCCCTGCTCGCACTCTGTCTCACTCTCTCTCTCAAAAATAAAATAAACGTTCAAAAAAATTAAAACAAACAAATAAGCAAAGCATTGACTGCATTAACTAAATCTCAAAATCCTCAGAAAGAGACTACAACCTATTGTGGAAACAGGTGACACACTAAAGCACTCAATATCTGCCCTTCCTAGAAAAAATTCCAGAAATGACCGAGAGTTTCTACCTCTCCCTCTTCCATTAAATATAAGAATCCTTTTCTAAAAATTGTCTGCTACTAAGTCTTGCTGTCAGCTAATAAAAGCAAGTACTATAAGTAACACAATAACTTAGAATCTGGATTTCCAGTGAACACCATATACCTACTACCTGTAACTCTACCGTTAATATTTGACTAATTCATCTCTATCACATTAGATTACTGAATGTAAACCCCAGTATATAGGGTCTACTTTGATTTTTTTTTTTCTTTGCTGAGCTATAGGACGAATATTCAACCTGAGGAAAGCAACTAATGGCTAAGGACAGAGTCCAGGTATCCCGAGGCCTTTGCTTTCTGTTTAAACCATTTGATGACGAAGGTGGAAAAAAACCAACATTCCCACATCAAGGTTGTTAAATATATTACCAGAGATAAAGAGTATATAAAATACCTTCAAGTTTGTATTTAAATTATGTTCCTCTGGGGGGAAGTAAAAAAAAAAAAACTAGAGCCTTAGTCTTCTTATTACTTTAATAATAATAATAAAAAAAAAGATTATAATGAGAATGAGCCAGAAAGCTGACTAAGCCACTAATCAAAGACACAGACACAAATACAATTAGTGTTTTGGGCAAGTTGCTCTGAGCATTCTTGGCTAATCCTGAGATATCCAGGGACTTCTCTTGGGGAGCCCCATCCCTGCAGGGACACAAAGAGGCACTTCCTGCCACTGCTCTCTGTTTTTTGTGTAGCTTGAGTTAAGACCATGCAAAATAAACAACGGAATTTTGTCCAGGCGTCACATTCCCTTCTGGGAGGAAATTACTACACTCGTTTTGTAGCTCCTCTGTTTGGAGTATACTTTCTGGTTTTTCATTTTTAAATCCCCTGGGCCCTTTCCCACTTTTTAGGAAAATTACTTGTGTTTTCTAACTTTATAGACTCAAAGTTATACCTTTTGACAATCTCTCTTTGAGGAAATTTGCACGAATAGCAAAGAAATCTGGTTGAGTGAGATTCAACTTCCCCTCATCAAAGGCACGTCATCTATGCACCTGGAATCATATTTTATCCAGTAAGAAAAAAGCATTATAAAGTAGCATGTGTAGTATGATTCTACTTTGGCAAAATAAATATGTGCTCATGTAGAGAATGTCTGGAAGGACAGTAGCGTCTCATGGCAGAGAGATTGCTGATGATTAATTTCTTCTTTTTACTTTTCTGTATTGTTTGCATTTTAAATATTGAGAATATATTATTTTCATAATAAAAAGAATATTTTCGGGGTACCGCGTGGCTCAGTCAGTTGTGTCTGACTCTTGGTTTTGACTCAGATCATGATCTCAGGATTTGTGAGTTTGAGCTCTGCCATGGTAGCAAGGGGTCTGTTAGGGATTCTATCTCTCTTCTTTTCTTTCTGCCCCTCCCCACCTTTCGCAAGCATACGCACGCTCCCTCACTCACTCTCTCTCTCTCAACAAAAGTGGGTAGGGGATAAAATAAGTGGAACAGAAGAAAATGCAAACAGAAACAACAAAACGCACCAAAACTGAGGTTAGTACTCTGAATCCTCACATCTCGCCCTCCAGAGGCCTCCTGTCTGGTCCCCCTGCCTGCCTTCTTGCCTTACAACCATCCATTCTGTACACAACAGCCAGAGTGATTTTCTTAAAGTAACAATCTGATCTGGAGTTCCACCCACTTAAAACCTTCAGTGGCTCCTCGCTGTACTTAGATAAAAACCCAGTCTCCTTATCCCAGCCTCAAGGCCCTGCCTGTTGTGGTCCTTGCTCCTTCATCTCCTGCCTCTCAGCCTTTTGCCCACTTTATTACTAGTTCCTGGAACACTCTTTCCTTCCTCAGGGCTTTTGCACTTGTGCCTTGTGTTCAGATAGCTCTTTCCTCTGCTCTTCATCAGCCTCTGATCCTCGGAGTCTCTAGGAGTAGGGTCCAAGAATCTGCATTTCAAATATGTACTTGAGATTCTCACGTACACTCATGTTTGAGAGTCCCCATTCCAAAGCACTGGCTTTTGATAAATACTCAAGGGACAGAGAGTTCAGGCATAAACTTCTGGCAGATACCTGGAGTTATTCTCTCTCAGCCCCCTGTGAGGCTACATAAATCCTCTGGGCATAGGTGTGGCAGCTCACAGAAGGATGGGATGTTAGGGTCTCAACGTTCCTCTACCAAAGGTAACGATGGCTAAATTTTCAGCTAAGAAGATTTTTTAGTGGTGACTATTATTTATTCATCTATTGGCAAATTAAACATAAAAATACCTACAGCAAGTTAGCCCATCCTCTGAGGTGGGGTTTGGAAACTGACACAGGAAGAGTTCCCAGGCAGGTCAGGTTTCCGTCTTGGACATTTACCGCCCGAAAACTGGTGCACTCTGGAGGGCGCTGTCAGACAAACAGATGATTGGGGCAGGAGGGCATGGAAGGTACTATAAACATTAAGCAAACAAACGATCTCTGAGCTTATGCTTACTTAGGACAAGCTCCTGTGCTAGGCACAGGTATGCGGGGGAGGACACCACCGGAAGACACACCCAGGTCTGCCCAGCCTGCCCACGAGGGCTCCTGGACCCTCAGAGAAGCTTGTCATGGATAAAGTGGTTACGGTAGTTTTATTTTTTATTGTTTTTGAGGAATTTACCGAGTCCCACCTGGTGGGCATAAACAGAAATCAGAACTTTACTAGGAAGCTGTGGCAGGAAAAGCAATAGAGAGTCATTAATTTTTGTTGGCCTCTCCTATGATTCCTTTCAGGAACCCCTCCCTTACTCCCTGTGGTTTTGGGGGTCTCCAATCAAGGTGGCCCCATCTCTCTCACCTCAGGAGCTGGGCCAATCACAGTCCTTCCTGGGTCTTCTTGCCAGATCTAGGAAGCAGGCTTTCTGTCTGCTGGGCTTGCTGAACTGGCCAGAGATGAGCCGTGTGCTGTCCAGTTCCATCACGCCCACCCAGCAGAGAAAGCCTGAGTGACAGAGAGAGACCCCCAATGGTATCATTCCAGCCGTTAGATCCAGACAGACCTGAAGCTAGACCCATTCCTAATCTTTCCACGATAGGTGCTATTGACCCCCTTATTGCTTCAGTTAGTTTGAGCTTAGTTTCTTCTCTTGCAACAGAAAGAGGTCTGACTAAATGCCCAGGCCTTAGACTGTTTCTTCCATTATTATTCCAAGTCTCCAAATAAAAAATGTGCTATTGGCAGAAAATCACCTTTGTAATGTAATAGTGAGGCCAATCTCATAATGTAGATGGGCAATGTTACAATTCTACAGGGTGTGGGGCTTCTATAAATAATGGGCCAGACACAGCCCTACCATTCATGGTTCTCAGAAGCTGTTCTTAGGTACAGGAGTGTCACCGTTTCTTACCACCAAATGCTCTGCTCTCATACACCATTACTTCCAGTTCTAGTCCAACACCACAGGGTTCATTCCAGTTTTCCTCCTTTCCATATTTGTGACTCCCTTTCCCACCAGTGAGAAACCTGGCTCCCATTGTATTCAACATACTTACTGACTTGCTCAGACCTACAATGCACAGAGAATAGCTTCCGAATGGCTAATCCATATACCACAACAAAAGCAAGCCTACTAACTAGAGCTCAATATTTGTTTTTAGTTTTTGTCAACTAGTCTGAGGGGATATAGTCAAAACACAGTGTGCAACACTTGTCCCTGCCCTATTTCACTATGTTTATGTTTTTCATTTAAAATAATACTAAGTTCATTGTTTCTGCTTTTATTTAAATTTAAGGGATTTTTTTCTTCCATCCTTGTTGATATTAATATTTGAGTATGTGAAACATGAACACAATCCTGAGAGAAAACTATGTGTAATACATATTCAGACAAGTGTAACCCCTGTTCCCACCTCTTCCATCCTGTTCCTCTGTTTCCATCCTCTCCACCCATCCCTACCCCCTGAAGGTAACCAGACTCATTTCCTGGTTTATCCTTCCTGTGTTTCTCTTTTCAAAATAAGCTGATATATCTATGTTTTCTTATTGTTCCTTCTTTTCACACTATAGACACTCTTTAGCACTACTCTTTGTTCACTTCATAATATATATCCTGGATATCACCTCTTATTGGTTCATAGAAATGTTAAATCTTTTTCATAGCCATGTTGTATTGCATTGTGTGCATGTACTATGGTTTACAAAACTCTTTTATGGATGAGCATTTAGGTCATTCCCAACAGTTTACAATGACAAATAGTGCTTCAGTTCATAATCTTATGCAAAAGGATTTTTGTGTTATTGGAAATTTTTTTTAAGTAAACTGTGTGCTCCATGTGGGGCTTGAACTTACAACCCTGAGGTCAAGAGTCACATGCCCTACCGACTGAGCCAGCCAAGTACCCCTAAAAATGTTTTTTTAAAGTAAATCCCTGAAGTTACATTGCTGAGTCAAAAGTAAAACATACATCATTTTTATTTTTTACTTTTTTATTTTTATTTTTATTTATTTTTTATTAAAAAATTTTTTTACATTTATTTATTTTTGAGAGACAAAGAGAGCGTGAACAGGGGAGGGGCAGAGAGAGAAAGAGACACAGAATCTGCACAGGCTCCAGGCTCTGAGCTAGCGGTCAGCACAGAGCCCAACGTGGGGCTCGAACCTGCAAACTATGAGATCATGACCTGAGCCAGAGTTGGACGCTCAACTGAATGAGCCACCTAGGAGCCCCTACTTTTTTATTTTTAAAATATTTATTTATTTACTTATTTTGAGAGAGAGTGTGTGTGTGTGCATTTTTGCAAGCAGGGGAGGGGCAGAAAGAGAGGCAGAGAGAGAATCCCAGGAGCCTGGGAGACTGACATGGGGCTTGTTCCCATGAACCATGAAATCATGACCTGAGCCAAAATCAAGAGTCAGACACTTAACCAACTGAGCTACCCAGGCACCCCATATTCCATTCTTTAGATGTTCTCAAATTTCTCCTTAAATGGGTTATAGTAATTTGCATACCTACCACTAATGAAAGTGCCTATTTCTCAACAGTCTTGCCAGCAGAATGCTTTGTCAAACTTTAAAGTTTTTGCTTATCTGATAGGAAAGAAACAGTATCTCAGTACCGTATTTTTTTTCATATTTATTTATTTAAGTAAACTCTGCACCCAATGTTGGGCCTGAGCTCATGCCCTGAGATGACACGCTCTTCTGACTGAGCCAGCCAAGTGTCCCACCAAAATATTTCTTTTTTTTTTAATGTTTATTTATTTTTGAAAGAGGGAGACACAGAGCGTGAGTGGGGTACGGTCAGAGAGAGAGGGAGACACAGAATCAGAAGCAGGCTCCAGGCTCTGAGCTGTCAGCACAGAGCCTGATGCGTGGCTCGAACCCACGAACTGTGAGATCATGACCTGAGCTAAAGTCGGCCACTTAACCGACTAAGCCACCCAGGCACCCCTACCACCAAAATATTTCTACGTGATAAAAACATTTTGGTATGCAGTTCTGACTTCTAACATACGTATAGATTATTATAACCACAGTGAAGATATGGAACTCCCAATCCACTCCATGATTCCCCCACATTTACTCATGGGACCCCTTTTTAGTCAGACACTCTCTTCACCTATAAACCCTAGTCACCACTGATCTGTTCTCCATTCCTAACGTGACTTGTCCAGTGTCATATGAATGGAATTATACAGTATGTAAGCTTTTGAGACTTACTTTTTTCATTTGGCATAATATCTTTGAGAAGCACCCACACTGCTGTGTGCATCAATAGTTCACTTCTTGATGCTGCCCAGCAGCGTCCCTCTGTATGGATGCACCTCACTGTGCTTATCCATTCACCTAATGAAAGACATTTGGATTGTTCCCAGTTTTTGCTGATTATGAATAAAACTTCTGTAAATATCTGCATACAGTTTTAGAGATAAATATGTAGAGGTGGGATTGCTTAGTTATTTGGTAAACATATGCTTAACTTTATAGGAAACTGAAACCATCAAACTCCTAGAAGAAAATATAGATGGTAAGTTCCTTGACATCAGTCTTGGTGATGATATTTGGACTTGACACCAAAAAAAGCAAGAAGAACAAAAAATAAATAAGTGGAACTACCTCACACCAAAAGCGTCTGCATAGCAAATGGAAACCATCAGCAAACTGTAAAGGCAATTTATTGAATGGGAGAAAATATTTGCAAATCATATATTCAAAGAGGGTTAATACCCAAAATATATAAAGAACTTTTATAACTCTATAGCAAAAAGCAATCTGATTAAAAAACTAAGCAGAGGGGGGCACCTGGCTGGCTCAGTATGTGGAGCATCTGACTCCTGATCTTGGGGTTGTAAACTTTTGTCCCACCAGATTACTTAAAAAAATAAAACCTTTAAAACAACAGGCAGAGGAACTAAATAGACATTTTTCCAAAGAAGACGTACAGATGGCCAGCAGGTATGTGAACAGGTACTCACCATCACTAACCATCAGGAAAATGCAAATCAAAAGCACAATGAGATATCACCTCACACATGGTAGAATGGCTGTTATCAAAAAGATAAGAAATAACAAGTGTTGGTGAGGATGTGGAGAAAAGGAAACCCTTGTGCACCGTTGGTGGGGATGTAAATTGGTATAGCCACTAGGGAAAACAGTATGGGGATTCCTCAAAAATTAAAAACAGGGGCATCTGGTTGGCTCAGTCAGTTAAGTGTCCAACTCTTGATTTTGGCTCAGGTTATGATCTCATGGTTCATGAGTTCAAGCCCCATGTCGGGCTCCCCTCTGGGTGTGGAGCCTGCTTGAGATTCTCTCTCTCCCTCTTCCTCTGCCCCTCCCCCACTCTCTCTCTCTCTCTCTTTCAAAATAAAAATAAATATAGAACCAGCATATGATCCAGCAATTCTACTTCTGAGTATCTGACCAAAGGAAATAACAACACTAACTCTAAAAGATATATGCACTCTTATGTTCATTGTAACATTATTTATAATAGCCAAAACATGGAAGCAACTTAAGTGTCTATCAGTGGATGAATGGGCAAAGAAAATATGGAATATACAGACAATGGAATATTATTCAGCCATAAAAAAGATGGAAATCTTGCCGTTTGCAACAACATAGAATGCCCTCAAAGACGTTATGCTTAGTGAAATAAGTCAGACAGAGAAAGACAAGGACCAAATGATCTCAATTATATGTGGAATCTTTAAAAAAAACAAAACTTAACTCATAGAAACAGAGAACAGAATGGTGGTTGCCAGAGGCAGGGAGTAGAAAGTGGGAAAAATGGGTGAAGATGGTGAAAAAGTACAAACTTCCAGTTATAAAATAAATATGTCTTGGGGATGCAATGTACAGCAGGTGACTAGTTAATAATACTTTGTTGTATATCTGAAAATTGGTAAGAGAGTAAATATTAAGTTATTATTATGAGAAAAAATAATTTGTAGCTATGTGTGGTGATAGATATTAACTAGACTTACTGTGGTGATCATTTCATAATATATACAACTATTGAATCATTATGTTGTATACCTGAAACAAATATAGTGTTGTATATTAATTATATCTCAGTCTTTTTAAAAAGGGGAAATTTTTCTGTCAGATATTTCCAATATCTGAGTCATCTTGGGAATGGTATTTGTTTCTTTTCCCATGATAAGAGGTCAGACTTTTGTGGTTCTTTGTATGTCAATTAACTTTGGATTGCATCCTGGCCATTTGTATATACGTTATGATACTCTAAGTCTTGTTTAATCCCTATGGACAATTTTTTTAAGGCTCATTTATTTATTTTGAGAGAGACAGAGAGTGGGGGAGGGGAAGAGAGAGAGAGGGGAAGAGAGAATGCCAAGCAGGATCTGTGCTGCCAGTGCAGAGCCCGATGCAGGGCTGAATTCACAAAACAGTAAGATTATGACTTAAGCAGAAACCAAGAGTTGGACGCTTATCCGACTGAGCCATCTAGGCACCCTGACAATTTTTTTAAGCAGGCAATTGACCTGGTTAGGTATGAACTGCAAGTTCTGATCTGCCTTCTTCTTCTTATTTTTTTTTAATGTTTATTTTTGAGAGAGAGAGAGAGAGAGAGAGAGAAAGTGCAAGTGCGTGAGCAGGGGAGGGATAGAGAGACAGGGAGACAGAATTTGAAGCATTCTCTGTGCTGAGAGTGGAGCCCAATGTGGGGACTGAACTCACAAACCCTGAGATCATGACCTGAGCCAAAGTCGGGTGCTTAACCAACTGAGCCACCCAGGCACCCCCGATCTGCCTTCTGTGGGCTGCATTTCCAATATCAATTTAATTTTCATTGCCTTTGCAGTGCTCTTTAGATCTATCTTGCGTATGTGCCACCACAGGCCAGCTGATATATAGACAGTTACCTATCCTGTTTAGTTTTCAAAGGTCTTGATGCATGCTCAGCGCAGGGGAAGTCGAGGAATTTGTTCATAACTTTATAAGATTATCTTCTGAAGCCTTCTCTCTGTGATCACTCCTCTCCTCCAGTTCACAGGGGTTCCCTTTTCTAGTCCTCTGGCCAGCCAGGGCTTTAGTCTCCTCTTTGCTGTGCACTTCCTATGACTATAACTGCTTCTGCAGCCAAGTGGTGGGAAGACAGGGAGATTAAAAAAAAAGAAAGAAATGGATGAGGTACCTGGGTGGCTCAGTCAGTTAAGCTTCCAACTTTAATATCAGCTCAGGTCTTGATCTCAGGGTTGTGAGTTCAAGCCCCACATTGGCCTCTGTGCTGGGTGTGAAACCTATTGGAAGGAAGGAAGGAAGGAAGGAAGGAAGGAAGGAAGGAAGGAAGGAAGGAAGGAAGGAAGATTCCCTCTATGCTCTTTGAACCATAGTTCCTCTGGTCAGAGTGAAGGATTATCTTTGCTCTGGGAGTGAAGACAGAATAGTGTGCTTACTCCATTTTAATTGGAACTGAAGGACTCTTGGTGTGATTTTAGTTTGCATTTCTCTTATGATAAGTGAATTTAACATTTTTTGATATCTTTAAAGTCCATGTTAAAAGGCCTTTAATTTCTTGTTCATATCTTTTGCTCATTTTTCTACTGGAGTTTTGGTCTTCTTTATCTTCAAATATTAAAAAGTTATTAGCTATATACCTGTTATATATGCAGGAAATATTTTCTCCTACTTTTTCATCTTTTACTTTGCTTATATTTTTAACCATGAAAAAAGTTTTTATTTTCTGTAATTAGATTTATCAGTCTTTTCCTTTATGAAATCTGGTTTTTGGATCAGTTAGAAAACTTTTCTTTCCCTATGTACAGATCATAAAGAAATTCACTGGTGTTTTCTTCTAATATTTCTGTGGTCTCCTGTTTAATATTTAACTTTCTAATCCCTTTGTGTAAGATATGAGACATAAGTCTAATTTAATTTTTTTACCAAATGGCCATCCTATTTTCCCAGGACTATTTATTTGAAAGTCTACCTTTACCCCCATGATTTTACTTAATAAATGTCTATATGTCTTTGGGTCTCTGTCTGAATTTTCTATCCTGTTCCACAAATCTATTTGTCTGTTCATGTGCTAGTAGGATACTTTATATTTTTATTTTTAAAGGATTTTATTTTTAAGTAATCTCTATACCCAACATGGGGCTCAAACTCATAACCCCAAGATCAGGAGTTGCACGCTCCACCAACTGAGCCAGCAATGGGCCCCATATACTTTTTAAATTAGTTTTTGTAGAATGTCTTAAAGTCTAGTTGAGCTGTTGTAGATTTTCTCTTTTGGTGTTTCCCTTGCTATTGTTCGTTGTTCCCTATGAACTCTAGCATTAACTTTCTAGCTTCATAAATAACTTTGTTGAAGGAGTGCCTGGGTGGCTCAGTCAGTTAAGCATCCGACTCTTGATTTTGGCTCAGGTCATGATCTCACAGATTGTAAGACTGAGCCCCATATTGGGCTCTGTGCAGACAGCATGGGGCCGGCTTAGAATTCTCTCTCTCTCTTTCTCTCCCTCTTTCTCTGCCCCTTACCATGTGTGCGTCTCTCTTTCTCTCTTTCAGGATGGATAAATAAATATTAAAAAACAAAAACACACCTTGTTGATATTTTTGATAGTGCAGATAGAGATACCCTTGCCTCGTTCCTTATATTTATGGAAATATCCTTAGTGTTTCCCAGGGAAATAAAATATGTTAAGAAAGTATCCATTAAAAAAAAGAAGAAGAAGAAAAGAAAAAAGCAAGTGTCCATCAATTTTTATTTTTGTGTGTTTTTTTAATAGATGTGAAATTTTGACAAAGGTTTCTTTAGGATCTATGAAGATAATCATAGGATTTTTCCTCCAAGATCTATTAATATGATGTATTATATTATTAGATGTCCTAAGATTGAACCAATCTGCATTCCTGGAATAAAATCCTACTTTGTCATGGTATATTGTTTTTCTTAATGTTTACTTATTTTTGAGAGAGAGAGAGAAAGAGAGGGGCAGAGAAAAGGAGAGGATCCAAAGCAGGCTCTGTACTGACAGCAGACAGCCCAATGCAGGGCTCGAACTCATGAACCATGAGATCATGACCTGAGTTATAGTCAGACACTTAACCGACTGCGCCACACAGGTGTCAGTGGTATATTATTTTCTTAATATGGTGTTGGATCCTGTTTGCTAATGTTTTATTTAATATTTTTGTATCAATAGTTATAAGCAATCATAGTTTATGATTTTCTTTCCTTTTCTTTTTTCATTATCTTTTAAAAGTCAACTTCATTTGATTTAGGTATCAATGTTGTACTTCCTATATAAAAATAACTTGGAAATTTTCTTTCATTTGCTACATTCTACAATAATTTATGTAGCATTGGGACTACTACATGGTATTTGAAGGTTTAGTAGAATTCCCCTGAGAAAATCTGGAGCTGGTTCTCTTTTGTGGAATAATATTCTATTTCTTCCATAGAAATTGGTATATTTAAGATTTCTATCTCTAAAGGAATCAAATTTGATAAACTCTGGTTTTTTTGTTTTATGTTTTTTGGTTTTCTCAAAAGGTTTTATTTTTAAGTAATCTCTACACCCAACGTGGGGTTTGAACTCACAGCCAAGATCAAGAGTCGACTGCTCTACCAACTGAGCCAGCCAGGCACCTCTGTTTTTTGTTTTTTGGGTTCTTGTTTTTAATTCACCATTATGTCTAGGGTTTTTTTAATGTATTTGCTTGAAGATCTACCGACTAGTCTCTTATGATTTAAAATTTTTCTTCTATTTAAATTACTCTTACTATTTGACCCTTGTTGTTTCTTATTTTGCATATTTGTGTTTTCCTTCTATTACTTGATTAAGTTAGCAAGTGGCTTGTCTATTTTGTTGATTTTTTCCCAGAAACAAATCAGGATTTTGACTGGTTCAAGCATACTATTTTTCTATTCTCTATCCACTAATTTCTGATTTTATCCGAACTTTATGGTTTCCATTTCTGTAGTTTGTTGTTGTTTGTTTATTCTGTAATTATTTTCTGATGTCTTGAGCTTGGAATTTTATTACCACTCTCTCATTTTTAATGATGTATGTGGTTAGTGGTATGTATTTTCCTCTCATTACTGCTTTATCTATATATTTACTTCATTGATTCTGATATATAGTTTCACTATCATTCTTTAGAGATTTGGTAATTTTGGTTTATCTTTTCCCTTTGCACCTAAAAGTTAATAGAAGGTTTAAAAATTTCCAGGTCGAAGATTCTTTTCATATTTAAACAATATAAAACTTATAGAAGTTGCAAGTATAGTACAAAAAACATTTTTCCCTGAATCATTTGAGAGTAAGTTACCAACTTCTAGCCCTAATCACCTCAAACACTTAGTGTATATTTCCTTTAGACAGGTATTTTTCCTATACAACCACAATACAGGTACAGAAATAAGGAAATTAACATAATTAACATAGATGTTCTTGTTTTTCTTCTGTCCTGCAGAATCCCTAAGTTTCTCCCTCTGCTCCTTTCCTTCTTTTACCATATTGTCTCCTTTCCCTTCCTTTTTACCCTTTTCTCCTCTAAAAGCATTGCTTTTCCAAAGGCTGCTCATGGACACATTTTAGTCCCTTCCCTATAATCAGTGCTTTGATGTACCAAGACTCTTTTCACACTTAAGGTGGACTTTCCCTACTGGAAAAAATTTTGGAGATATAATTCACATACCATAAAATCCATTTTTTAAAAGTTTACAATTCAGGGAGACTGGGTGGCTCAGTCGGTTAAGCATCTGACTCTTGATTTTGGCTCAGGTCATGATCTCATGGGTTTGTGAGATGGAGCCCTGAATTGGCCTCTACACTGACAGCATGGAGCCTGCTTAGGTTCTCTCTCTCCCTCTCTCTCTGCTTCTCCCCACTTGCGCATGCATACATGTGCACTCTCTCTCTCTCTTTCAAAATAAATGAATGGTTTAAAAAAATTTTTTAATGTTTATTTTTTGGGGGGAGAGAAAGAGAGAGACAGACCGACAGACAGAGACAGAGACAGAGACAGAGACAGAGCGGGCAGAGGGGCAGAGTGAGAGGGAGACACAGAATCTGAAGCAGGCTCCAGGCTCTGAGCTGTCAGCTCAGAAGTTGGCCGCTCAACTGACTGAGCCACCCAGACACCCCAATGAAAGTCTTTTTCAAAGTATACAGGGATGCCTGGGTGCCTTAGTCGGTTGAGCGACCAACTTCAGCTCAAGTCATGATCCCACAGTTGAAGAGCCCGAGCCCTGCGTCAGGCTCTGTGCTGACAGGTCAGAGCCTGGAGTCTGCTTTGGATTCTGTGTCTCCCTCTCTCTCTACCCCTCCCCCACTCACACTCTGTCTCTCTCTCTCTCAAAAATAAGTAAACATTTTAAAAAAGAATAAAAAGTGTATAATTCAGTGGTTTTTAGTATATTCACAAGATTGTGAAATCAGTACCACATCTAATTCCAGAACATTTTTATCACCCCCTAAAGACCCTATTCCCATTAGCAGTTGTCCAACCCTGCTCCCAGCCCCTAGTAACCACTGATCTACTTTCTGTCTCTATGGTTTTGTTACTGTGGACATTTCATAGAATTAGAATCATACAATATGAGGCCTTTGTATTTGGCTTCTTTCATTCATTATGCTGTTTTCAAGGTCTATCCATTGTAGAATATATTGTAGAAGATATCAATACTTCATTCTTTTTTATGGCTGAATTATGGCCATTATATGGCTACACCACATTTTCTTCATCCATTCATCAGTTGATGATCTTTGGGTTGTTTCCACCTTTTCGCTGTTACAAATAATGTTGCTATAAATATTCATGTATAAGTTTTTGTATGGACATGTTTTCAGTTTGAGTGTACACCTAGAAGTAGAATTTCTGACTCACATGGTAATTTTATGTTTAATTTTTTGAGGATCTGACAAATGCTATTCAATGTGACTGCACCATTTTACAGTACTGCCAGCAATGTTTGAGGGTTTCTATTTCTCTACATCCTTGTCAATACTTGCTACTATCTATCTTTTTAAAAAATTATATCTATCCTAGTGTTTGTGTGGTGGTATTTCACTGTGGTTTTGATTGGCATTTTCTGGGCTTTCTCTTTCCTCTGGTGATTTTAACCCAATCTGCCTTTACAGCCCCTACTCTTTTTTTTTAATGTTTATTTATTTGAGAGAGAGAGAGAGAGAGAGAGAGAGAGAGAGAGATTGGACAGAGAGAAAGAGGGAGAATTCCAAGCATGCCCCGCATAGTCAGCGCAGAGCCCAATCTCACAATCATGAAGTCATAACTCGAGCAGAAATCAAGAGTCAGACGCCTAACCAACTGAGCCACCCAGGCGCCCCAGGGCCCCTACTCTTAACTGCACTTTTATAACATACCACATAAAGAGTGGTATAAGATACCACATAAAGAGTAAAAAGTAAAAATTCCCCTTAGACCACCTCTTAATGCCACAGTAACCACTTGTTACAGCTTCAACAATTTATTATATATCCCTGTAGACCTTATCCCTGCATGTAAACACAATTAGGGTCATTTTAGTTTCCTTTTGTTTTTTACATAAATGATGCCATAATATGCATATTCTGTAATTTGCTTCTTTTTACTCAACATTCTATTATTTTTAAAAGTTTATAAGCATGTATTGTGTAAATAAGAATTATTATAAGTGGAATAATGGCATCTTCTAGATGAACAAGTACATCTGGATTTCTTCTACGAGTTTCTGATTGCTATTTTAGGGTAACAGACTTAAATCCAGTGATTTGTTAAATCTTAATTGTAAGGTTTAATATTTATATAAACAAGAATGTACATATTTTCTAGCCAAAATACCACTTATATTTAGAGAATATGTTATTTCTAAGGAATTCTTGGAACTTAAGAGATGCTGATTACTTTAGCTATCAAAGACTCAGACCTCTTACCTCCCCAAAAAAAGGAAAGAAGAAAACAAAACTTTAGTGTACTTTTTAATATATTGCCATCAGAGCTGTTAGCTATGTCTTCTGGAAGGCTTAGTAGGAAAAGGCAACTCTAGAGTTGGGCAGAACTTAGTCTGAATCATACCTGAGCTACTTCCTAGCTGTGTGGCCCTGATCAAGTTATTTAGTCTTTCTGTATCCGTCAATTTACTCATCTATAAAATGGGGATAATAAATCATCATAATAAAAATGTCTGACTGAGGTTAGGTTTTCTTATCCTTAAAAATTTTTTTATGTTTATTTATTTTTGAGAGAGAGAGAGAGAGAGAGAGAGAGAGTGAGCAAGCATGAGCACGGTAGGGGCAGAGAGAGAGGGAAACAGAGAATCTGAAGCAGGCTACAGGCTCTGAGCTGTCAGCACAGAGCCCAATGTGGGGCTCGAACTCATGAACCACGAGATGATAACTCAAGCCAAAGTTGGACACCTATCCCACTGGGCCACCCAGGCACCCCAGGTTTTATTATCTTCACAGTAGGTTGGCTGTATCCAACTTGCAGAGCTGTTGTGAAAATTAAATGAGATAATTTATGTGAAGTACCATATTGCTTAGCTCATGGTAGGTAGCTAATAAATGGTGATATTAATTATTGTTTTTATTAGTAGTATCGTCTTTTGTCTTTATGACTTTAGTGAGGAGGCTCATTCAATTCATTGTTTGTTATGCAAAAGGATACTGATGGGCTAAAAAATGTAACAAAGGTCTGTAGGTCATAGAAATAACCTATTAATATACTAGAAACATATAATGGGTAATTACAGGAATGGGAAGGTGTAAGATAAAGCAGAGGAAAAAAAACCCCATAAAGGATAAGATTGAGATTTGTCTAAAAATGTTTCAATTTAGGAGCACTTGGGTATCTCAGCCCATTATGTGTCCAACTTCAGCTTAGGTCATGATCTCATAGCTCACGAGTTCAAGACCTGCATCAGACTCTTTGCTATCAGCACAGAGCCTGCTTTGAATCCTCTGTCTCCCTCTCCCTCTACCCCTCCCTTGCTCTCACTCTCTCTCAAAAATAAACATTAAAAAAATAAAAAGATTTCAATTCATGCATGTAAAAATTGTAAGATTAAAAGGTAAATGTTAAGAAATTATGAGTCAAACTATGGTAATCAAATGTTTACCATCTAAGGAACTGATATAAATCAATAAGAAAAACTATAAGACCATATTGCTTACAACAGTGCTGTTTTTGTAACTCCTCAAACTCAGTGACTGCAAACTCTCTCACAGGCCTGGGATTTGAAGAATATAGGCAGGTTTGGCTTGGCTCCAGGCTGAAGGTCGGGTTGAGATCTGCTTCATGTTTCTCAATTTGGAGTCTAGCCTAAAGGGGCAGTAGGTCCTCAGGGTGTGTTCTTCTCCCAGCAATAGCAGGAGAGCAAGGAGGCAAGAGGAAGGATATAATGTCCTCTGAGGCCTCCTCCTGGAACTGGTACCACATCACTTCTGTCCACATTCTATTGGCTGAAGGAAATCACATGACCAAACCCAACGGCAGTGGAGCTGGCAGATATACTCTGCCCTCAATAATGGGTGGTGCAGCAAAGCCACATGGCAACGGACATGGATGTATGATTTTAAAATACAGAGGGCATGGGGCACCTGGGTGGTTTAGTCAGTTAAGCATCTGACTTTTGGCTAAAGCCCTGATCTCATGGTTTGTGAGTTCAAGCCCCACGTTGCAGAGCAGTGCCCACTTCAGATCCTCTATCTGCCCTCTCTTGCATGCTCTCTCTCTCTTTCAAAAAAAAAAAAAAATACAAGGGCATGAAAAATTGTGAGCAATGACTCAACATACCACAGACTGCCAAGAAAGAAATAGGTAAAGTAGGACTGATCAAATGAGAAGATAAGATTATCAAGTAACATTCTAAAAGTTAAATCTCAAAAAATCAAGTTAACAATGAGAAACCAATTTTCATCTACAAAATAAGAAAAAGTATTTTTAAAAATGATTTTACTCAGTTAGGATGAACAATAATTAAAAGATTTTCATTTTTGTAGTAATAATGCAAAAAACAATGTCATCTTTAAAGATACTTAAAAGCTTTGTTATTTATTTTCCTGAGTATGGTTTGAATTTTTGAGATAATACATCAAAGGTAAAATTTTCCCTAAATTTCAATTTCTATGCCTATTACATCTAATACACACACATGCAAATAATTGCTTTGGATCTCATTTAATTTTGTAGGAATTCTCTGCCTTGTTAAATGAGTTCTAACATTTTTCTCTGATGTACTTCTCCTAGTAATAGTGATTTTCAAATGTTTTAAAGCTTGGGACCCTATTTAAAGGCTAGAACAAAGTGGGAAAACCATGTAGCAATCAAAGAAGTGTAGACCATCAGAAAATTCTGTTAGCATGGTTACTGTTATTACTTATAAGGATGATTATTACTTGCAAAATTATTATTTGCAGGATTAACTTGCAAATTTCTGAGAAAACCTTTTCTCATGACAGTATCAGAAGTAAAAGAAGTAGAAGTAGGTAAGTAAAGTCCCCTGCCTCCTGAGTGTGTAAGTTACTGGGCCAAACACGATCCAGTTCTTGCATATTTAGTAATTTTCAAATGTCCCAAAGCTTGCAGTACTTTTAATTCACTGCCCTCTGCTTTCCCCAGATAGTTTCTAAAACCTGCCAAATTTCCCTTCTCTCTCTCTAATCTCCACCTTTCCATCTCCACTGCCCCTACCCTCACCCAGGCCATCAACAACTTCAAAAACATCTATTGCAACTATAGGTAGGTTTATCCCTCAATCCAGCCTTTTACTTCACTCTGCATCCTGCTTCTGTCTTCCTGAACCATGGTGCAGCCCTAGCTTAGTAAACAAACATGGTTCACTATTTCCCACCACATTTTTTTACTTTCTTGGCCTTTTTTGAAGGTTCTCCATAACCTGTATCCACCCCTAACAGACAGGTCTGGCTACATAATTTGAGGAGTTCGGTGCAAATTAAAAATGTAGGGCTGTTTTGCTAAAAATTATGAAGAATTTCAAAATGGCAGCAGCAGAGTATTAAACCAAGTATAGGGCCTTCTGAGTACACACAGTGACTGGCTCATGGTAGATACTGAACAAATTGTTAAATAACTGTTAAGCAGTCTTTTCTCTCCATCATATGGTGAGCTCTTAGAGACTAAGAACTGTTTTTGTTTGTTCTAAGACTGTTGGTTGAGAACCTACTATATGCCACATATTGTTCTAGACGTAACAACACTGTTCTAGACAACTTTCTTTACTTCTTCTATATTCCCTAGCACATTATTATAAGTGAACATTTCCTGATCATTTTGTATGTGCCAGGAATTAGTCTAAGCCTTATCCATTATCTCATTTAATTCCCCCAATGATTCTATGAAATAGGTCCCATTTTATTCCCATTTTATAGATGAGGAAACCGAGGCTCAAAGAGATTGAAGAACTGGCCCAAAGTCAAATACCTATTGGGGTTTGAACCCAGGTGAGCAGACTCTACATTGCTAGGCTGCCTCCAATGAGTACTTTTTGATTGACTGACTTGACTGAAACTGCTCAAGGAAGAGCAGTGTTGGTGGCTCAACACACCATCAAATAGGGGTTGTGCCCTGTAATATCACTCTTAGGCAATTTCTTGACTGACACCAGATATAATAAGTGTATGGTTCTTTGCAAGCTTACAATGTGGTAAATAGGACATAAAATACGGTATCATTTACTTCACCAAAATCATCCAGTCATAAAATGTGAAATAAAGGAGATGCCCACTAGGCCATCCTAAGATGCCTGGAAGAAGAGACCAGACATGAAGCTCCTAAATGTTGGTAACTCTTTACTAGACAGAAGGTAAGCAATAAACTTTTTGGGCTGTAAGTTCAGTTGTGGGACTAAGTAATGCTTGTTGACACCAACAAGCTTCCCAAGGCATTAGCAGGGGAAAAGGAAAAGGGTGGGAATAGGAAAAAAAGAGAAAGAAAAGTGGGAAGGATCTTGCGGTTTGTGAGTTCGAGCCCTGCTTTGGGCTCCGCACTAACAGCGCTGACAGTGTGGAGCCTGCTTGGGATTTTCTCTCTCTACCTCTCTCCACTTCTCCCCAGCTCATGCTCTTTCTTTCTCTCAAAATAAATAAATAAACTTAAAAATAAATAAATAAATAAATAAATAAAATGAGATTTAAATGCAGCCAAAGACACATGGAAGGGCTTTTAGTCCCATGGGGCTCAGTGAAATGGAGATGGCAAGTCACCATGTCATATTTTGATTTCTGTTCCACATCAGGTAAATGGACTCAGCTCCCTGCCTTCAGAAGTAAAAACAAGACCCAGGTTGATGCTGTGTGCTGGGTTCGGTAATGGGGGATTCATGCCATTTGTGTGATGTGTGATAAGATGCAAGGAGTGAAAGCAGCTATTAACACTGATTAACTTGAAAGTTGACCACTGGCACACACAGCCATTGTTTCCAACAGCACTCTCTAGCCATGGGCTTTGTCTGGCTGGCTTCACAAGAGACAAATGCCATTACAGGAGACCAAATAACCTTATTTAGGCAGCCGTCAGATAATAGAGACGCTCTAGGTATTAGCCTGACTGCATTAGTTTGATTTGTTACTACTGTTCACCTTGTCCTGGGCATTAATGGAGACAAAGGCTTGGAATTACCAGGAGCAGAGATAAGCTGTGGATTAGAGCCTGTGTGTTTTGAGGGAAAGATAATTCTATTTGGGGTTTTCATTTTCATTTCCATTCCACCTTGCTTGATTTTTCCTCAAAGTTGAAGTCCAGCTTTTTCCCTGAATATCATTACATTCACTCCAAATTACTGGCAGTTAAAATTTCTAAAAAAAAAAAAGTTACTAACTCATTATTTCCTCTAACAAGATCAATCAGCCTTTATCTTTGGAAATGATTTGGGGGTAAATTCACTCGTAATCTTGTATATTATTTTGCTTCTTTGAATACCCTAATATATTACAGACTCACTTCAAAAGATTTAATGATACTATGTTATTAGTATCTGAAAATATGTGAAATATCTGAAAGAATGTTCATATTATATTCATAGTAACTTCTTTAATATTTCAAGTTCTAGTATTATTTAAATTTTTTCTGACTTCCAAATGTTGTTATAGATGCATTGTTTCTATTATAAATGATTTCAGTTATAAGTATATACCTTCAGTTGTAAACACAACTTATTTCAATGATAAAATTGGATTTTAGACCCACATAAATCAGTTCTATTATAGTCACTAGAAAATACTGACATAATGATATTTTAGAGTTATTGTTTCTTTCCTCACCAGACTTTTTATAGGTATGATCAGATTTTATAACTAAAACTTAAATTTAAGTGCATTATTAGTTGTTGATCAATGTTTGTGATGTTTCATTTTTTTCAAAGTCTATCATTTCATATAGAAACTTCCCACTCCTAGAGACTTGGGTTAGGTTTAATTTCAGGTAAATTCAAGATAAACTATGTTTACTCTGAAAATCTCAATTTGTGAAAAGCACTACTTCAAAAATATTTAATGTTAATATTGTAAAATAGCTCGTAATACACAGGGCTGAAATCCTATCCGAAACTAAGCAAACATTAGGAAGAAGATAGAGCTAGATGTCTGACATGGCAAGATGTCAGAAAGATGCACAGAATGTCAAGTGTGATGACATTTCAAAAATAATAAATAGAGGGGCACCTGGGTGGCTCAGTAGGTTAAGCAACCGGCTTCAGGTCATGATCTCAGAATTCGTGGATTTGAGCCCACATCCCCACATCAGGCTCTGTGCTGACAGGGTGGAGCCTGCTTGGATCCTCTGTCTTCCATTCTCTTGGCCCCTTCCCAGCTCGTGTATGCACACTATCTCTCTCCCTCTCTAGCAACAATTAATCAACTTTTTTTTAACTTAAAAAAAGTAACAAATAGAAATGGATGTGTATATCTATGTATACATACGTACATGCTTTCATATAGAAAAAGAGCCATAATGATGTTTAATGATGGTTATCTGGGAAGGATGAGGCTTGGGGGAGATTTTGCTCTATTTCTATATTACTTGAATTATTTACAATATGTAAATATGATGTTGGGATAAAAGACTGTTTGAAAAGCCTACCCATCATGTGATACCTTCCTCTCCAACCCACTCCTGTTGACTTCCAGTCCTCAATATAACTTCACAGAAATCTAATGAAAAGCAAAGAAAGCTCCCAGTGGATGAATTCTTACTAATATATTTCATAAATAGTGCTTCACATTTGGTATTAGTGAAAGCAGCTCCTTATATTGGAAAAAATGGTCCAGTCTGATAGTAGACTTGCTTGGAAAACATTTAATGCCTCTGGTTTTCCAGTGGCTGCCCTCCTGCCCTCCACTTCCTCCACCCTCTCAATGGTGGGACAGAAAATGACAGTCTATTGCTGGCACAGACCTCTCTATCCCAAATGTACTCTCCCTAAATGATTTTAAAAAGCTCTAAAATCTGAGTCACACTACTTTTCCTCAGTGATAATACGCACACACCCTTTCATCTTTCTCATGCAATTAAACAAATAAAAAGATATAATATAGTAGGTATAGATGAAATAATTCAACAAGAATCTTCTACTGTGGTCATCGCTAGGAAAGAAGAGAATGGAGGAGCAGGAAAGAAAAGGAAAGGGAGAATGCAACTCAATGCGCACAGCTGAAATATAGTTTCCAGGAGACCAAGTCAAAGTCCTCAAGCAAACATTTCAAAAGGAATACCCACTCTGGCCTTCCACTAATTAACTAGAAAACAAACATGCAGACTTCCAGTGGTAGGACTTCCTTCTTGTGATGCATCTTACCTATTCTTTCCCATCTTTAATTGATACGTACAATGGCAAATGCAAGGAAAATACATAGTTTTTGTCCCAAAAAAAGTGTCCTGATTATTTCCAGGGACTATGTCACAGCATGTACAAAAGACAGGTCAGTTACCTCACCTTATCAGTCAACATATTACTTGTAACAATAAAATATACAGTTGTTTGGAAATCACTAAACTAGAAATAGATATAACCCAGATGATCATTATTCCTCTAATGAATGAAAGTAAAACACAACATTAAATATTTAATATTTTAAAATATTTTAAAATTTGAATTTATTTGCAGCTCAATTCTTTTTGCAATATAACACCAAGGGTATGAATATGACAACTGATGCCTTTCTATCTCTACTTTGGCATAATGATTTTGTTTAAAAAAAAAATAGCTTGAAACTGGCATGCTAAAAGGATTTGTACTGATATGTGGTGAGAAATTTTCACTGCTTTATGTCAGAAATTAAGAGAAGCTAATAATCATGTTTCAAAATGCACTTGAAGAAAACTAATTGAAACAGATCATATCTTTGTGCCATTCTTCAGATTATTTTACTTGAATTATTCTGTAAATGGAATCCAGCTCATGTAGTCACTTAGTTATGAGCTTGCTGATTTTAGTGAACTAGTTTCTTAGATTAAATTTGCTCACTTAAAAAATAGCTGGCTTTTTCTGAAAATGTTTATTAAAATATATAGGAAAGACCTTTATTGTAACTAAAAGTGCCCATGTATAATTGGTACCATGTTATAATAGTAAATATTTACAATATATTTTTGGAAGAAAAATGACAACACTCAGATTAAATGCAGGAAGATCACATTTTTAACACTTGATATCTCCATTGATTCCTCATGTTCTGCAATGTAAGATAATCTCACGTATTTAGTTTTCTATCTACTCCAGGAGATTCGTGTTGAAATTTTTTTTCGCCATTAGGAACTGTGATTCTCTATGGGACCTTTTCAGCTTTGCACGCCGATTTTGAAACCAGATCTAAAATTAAGGAAAAATAAAGTAGATTTCAGAAACGTTATTTTATTATTCTTAACATTTCCATCATCACAGGTAACAGCTAAATTTGAAAATTACCTGGATCCTGTCTTCCTCTAGATTCAGTTTTCGAGCTAAGTCTTCTCTGATATCAATGCCAGGATAACAGTTTACTCTAAAAACATTTTCCAACACTTCGATCTACGAAGAAGGTAATAGTTATATAAAATGTTGATATTTCGTATGTCATTATAAAATGGACTTTAATTTGTATAGAAAAATAATTGCATTTAGGTCTTGGGCAATTAATCTATATGACTTTTATATTTTTAAATGACTATCCAGAAACTGTTAAAAAAAAAAAAAAAGAAACCAACACCCTCCATACAGTCTATTGTTTCATTAACAAGGCTTCTAAACTGAGATCCCAAAGTGATCGGGCTTTTGCCCAACAGGGTGTTAGTTAAAACCTTTGTATTATCATTACTGCTTGGAAAAATTCCCCACCTGGTTTTGAGTAAAAGCAGTTCTTGGTCTTCGTCCTCTATACCAACTCAGTTCTCTTTTTAAAGACAGTCTTTCTGAGGGCGAAAAGTAATTTTCATATTTCAAAAATCTTTCTTCTGGCACTGGGCAATCCACAGTACAAGGGAATGAGATCCCGTTCGGAAGGCTCGGGATATGTACACATAGGTTAATATCTTTCCCTGAAAACAGAAAAATAAACTCCATCTTAGATGCCCAATCCTGTATTCCATGAAGTTCTATAAGAAGGAATTTCAGGAACTTGTCTTTAATTTTCTTAGTGGAATTCCTCTGGGGTTCACAAGAGAACTGATCTCTCATTAACCAAAAACCAAGAGGCAAACAAAAAAGAAGATCCTGCCTTGGTGCTACAGAACATTTTGGTCTCTGAATGTCACTTATTTTTTCAGTGAAAACATAGAATATCTGCTGTGTCAAATACAAGAGACCTTTTGAAATAAATGCAGGTTCTTGGCATTTCCTGTGGATGAACTTTATACTCCCTTGGATCTAAGGCCGATTCTCTTCTCATTTCCTATAGAACTCAGCTGGAGGCACTGAAAGTCCTAGATACTTCAGTTATGTAATTGGATGAAACTGCAGTTTTTCTCTAACTCTACGTAATATGAAATAAAGGCCAAAATAAACACCGCAAACGAAATAATAAAAAATTTAAAAAATTAACTTGTGGCGTACCTGAGGAGCCGCAGGTGTCTGCCCAGGGCCTGTGGGGTTTCATTGATGGAACACAGTCTTTCTTCTGGTCCAATCCTAAAATGCTCTCAATTGAAAAGGAGCAGGGCGAGGGTTTGCTTTCGCCATGCCGAGCCCCTTCCTGCAGGCTGGGAGACATCCTCGAGTGGGCTGCACAAAACAACGCCTCTGGCCTCTCCTTGCCTCTTGGCTGGCTCTGCCCCACGTGTACAAGGCTGGGATCTTCCTGCATTCACCTCCTGGCTCCGCTGACAAGGGGGCTGGATTTAGAACGTCACTAATTAAAATCCTGTCTTAGAAAGTTTTAGCATGTCAATGAACACTCGCCCAGCCAGCAGCTTGAGGAGTTAATTGTTTATTTGTTTGCAAGTAATTAGCAACTAATGGCTACACCAGGGGGGCCACCTACAGGGACAAAAAGTGTTATCTCTCCTAAGCAGAACACAGACTTAACTTTCTCGAAAGAAGCGATGCACAAACTAGCACTCCTCTTTTATTTGAAATCATTAATGTATAAAATCATGCCTTTTATTCTGAAGTTTATACTTTCATGGACTCCAGTTACCTAAACACACAGGCAAGATAGGAGAGCAGTCAAGTAATAAATAATCTAATTTAAGTGAATTTTCTTCCAAGGAAATTGGAAAAAATAATAATCTCTTAATGCTATTACAGTAATTCCGATGAAAATGCCTGTTTTTCATATGCATATGTAATAGTGAATGTTGTCAATGAAAACACAATAGTATTTAGAGTGCAGCATACTGGAAAAGGTTGGCAATGTTATTAACACTGAGTGTAATTGTCTTCCAAGTGCCTGGATTAATTCATAAGGAACAGTTGCACCAAGTATTTTAAATAATTAATGAGCTAATTCCATTCTTTCATCTTTTCTTTTAAATGGGAGAGATACAGTTTATGTGAAGATCATATGTAACCACCTCCGAGTAACTTAAAAGCATGACTATTCAAACTAAAAGGAAAAATATTCCTCCCCTACCACAGTTGTTTCAAAGAACAGAACATGATTCACTGTATTTTCTGACAGAAGAATTTCCCTCTGTTGATTTTTTGAAGGGCTGGCAAGTCTTCATGAAGACAGTAAGATTTGTGAAAAATAACCAAAACAGAATATTTTCAGTTCATCCTCCTAAGAAAACTTGAACTTAAAAGAGAAATACAGCTGCTAATTGGGAAGATTGTGAAGTAGGCACTCCCTCAAAAGGTGCAATATTTTTAGTCCTTGTACTCTGCTGCTCCTCTTTTTTCCAGTACCTTCTTGATGATAAACTTAAGAGTTCAACTTCATCCAGGATTTAAACAACTACGAGACTGTTCTTCAGGAAAGAGGAAGAGTAGTCTCCACTCAAAGAGGAAATGGGTTCTACAGGACGGAGCTCAACTTCATCCGATTTTATCCTATCATGAGGTCACAAATATTAAGCTAAATTCCTGTTTAAGCAACCTCTAGAATGAACAAAGGATTCACATACAAAACATCAGCAGGCACACAGAAGGATGGGTTTATAAATACAGGTGTAAGGCCATTCTAAGAATGAACAAACTTGTAAACATTTAATGCCTCATGGAGTTTTGCCTCTAGTATCTTGGAATATAGACCCTGTAAAGGAAGGTGACCTTACCCTGAGAAGACTTGGAAGAAAAGAAAGAATTCAAGACCTCACAGATTCTCTCTTTTGAGACATTCATCCATTCATCCGTTCATTCCATTCATTGGTTGAGCATCTACTCAGTACCAGAAATAACAGAATAGGATCTTTGCCCTCATGAAGCTCACAGTGGTGTGGGGTGGGGTCGGAGTGGGGAGCAAATAATAATTATAACTGTAATTATAAGTCAGTAAATTATCTCATATGTTAACTGGTGATAAGAATGGAAAAAGGAAACTGGTGAGCCGGGTAAACCAGCTCATCAGTGCAGGAGGTCTTGAGATCCTTCCCCCCACAGATTAGTGCCCTAAGAGGCACAGATTGTAATGCTACTACAGCACTTGCTGAAGCAACTCCAGTCCCCAATTTCTTCTTTATCAACAAGGACATTCCAATACTCTGTTTGAATTGACTTTATCTGGACTTTCATAATACCATTTTATATATGGATGGTAGATAAATATAAAAGGTAGGAAAGAATTTCTCTAAAAATATCAGGGAAACATTTTCTCCCATATTTATTCAACAAAATTTTATAGAGCACTTAATATGTGCCAGACACCATTCTAGGTGCTAGAAATCAGTGATGAACAAGGTCATTTCAGAGAGTGATAAACTCACTGAGAGGAACAAACAAAATTTCAGTCTCTCTCATTTACTACTTTTGCCTTATTACATTACATATCTGTTTATTATGTTTATTTACTATTGTCTGTTTCCTAACTCCATAATTTTTGTCTTTTTGTTCATTCCCTAGCATCCCCAAACAGTGCTTGGCTCATACTAGGTGAAAGAAATCTCATTGTTTCTTTCTGCATTCCTTCAAATAAAGTTGAACATTTATTTCTTCATATGTGTTTTGGCCAATATGTGTTCTTTCTATTGTGAAATGATGGTTTATGTATGTCTTAGTCTGTTCAGGCTAGCCTAACAAAATACCACAGGCCAGGTGGCTGATAAACAACAGAAACTTATTCCTCACAGTTCTAGAGGCTGGAAGTCTGAGATCAGGGCACTGGCAGGGTGAGGGCTTTCTTCCAGGTGGCAGATTTCTCCTTATCTTCACATGGCAGAAGGGGCTAGGGAACTCTCCAGGACATTTTATAAGAAACTAATCCCATTCAGGAGGGCTCCACCCTCATGACCTAATCACCTCCTAAAGGCCCCCACCTCCTAATACCATCACATAGGGTATTAGGATTGCAACATATGAATTTGGGCAGGACACACACATTCAGACCATAACATGTCCTTAGCCCATTTTTTTAAATTAGGGTATTTTTGTTGTTGTTGTTTCTTAATGAGTAAGAGTTTTTCATAT
>CM053574.1:23436317-23504802 GCA_028646485.1 Cryptoprocta ferox
TAAAAGATGATAACTCTTTGGTATGTATAATAAATATTTCCCCCATTTGGCCCTTAATGTTTTGGCTTTATTGATTCTTTCTTTTCTCATATGAAGCTTCGTATAGTAAAATGTGTTGATATTACCTTTTATGATTTCTACCTTTAAAAAGGGCCTTTTTGGCTCCATTTATGGTAATAATGAAGTAGCTTCTATTGTACCTACCCTCCCACATATACAAATTATAAACTCTGGACAAAATATTTTTTAAAACTACCCCAAAGTACTGAAAAGTAGTTCCAAACAGGGAGAAGACATTTAGAAGAGATGAATAGCGGGGCACCTGGGTGGCTCAGTTGGTTAAGCGTCCAACTTCAGCTCAGGTCATGATCTCATGGTTCGTGGGTTCAAGCCCCACATTGGGCTCTGTGCTTACAGCTAGTTCAGAGCCTGGAGTCTGCCTTTGGGATTCTGTGTCTCCCTCTCTCTCTGATCCTCCCCTGCTCACGCTGTCTCTCTCTCTCTCAAAAATAAATAAAAAAAAAAAAAAACAAAAAAAAGAAACAAAAAAGAGAAGAGATGAATAGCACTGGGTGAGTTTTCCATTTTTATGGCTTTTTGTCTGAAAGCAGGCACCAAGCAACACCATTTGGGAGGATCTACAGTCTTATTGGCTTAAGGAACCAAAGGAGAGAGGTCAGGTCAACCACAACACAGCTAGGAAGTGAGAGAGAATGCTAGGAAAGAAAGAGATACAGAGAAAGGCCCCAAATTCTGCATATAAATTCTGCCCAAATCCCTGGCTGACTTCTGAATTTGGCATGCATATGGAAAACACCAAACATCTCAGCTACTCCTAAAATGACTGAACAAAAATTTCAACTGATGACAACCACAAGGGAAACAGAGTTTAGATACAGTTTGAGCACAGCCTGATAAAACAGAACAAACAAACAAACAAACAAAAGTCAACATTCTTTGGACAGATAAAATAGAATCCGGAGACTATAAATATCATTTATAGAGTCCAGGATACAATCCAAAATTATTAAACATATGAAGAAACTGGAAAAAGTGTCCCATATTGACAAGAAAATGCAATCAATGGAGACAGATCCAGGGGTGATACAGATGTTGGAATTAGTTGACAAGTTTTGAAAGCAGTTAATATAAATATGCTTAAGGACATAAAGGGAAATATGCTCATAATGAATGTACACATAGTATCCATCATCAGAGAAATAATAACTACAAAAAAAATCAAATGTAACTTCTATTACTGAAAAATAAAATATGAGAAATAAGAAATTTACTGGGTAGGCTTAACAGTATATAGGAGATGCCAGAAGAGTCAGTGAACTTGAAAATATATCAATGAATATTATCTGATCTGAAGAATACACAGGAAAAAACATTAAAAATAAAATTAACAGAGTCTGAGTAATCTGTAAGACAATAAAAAATCTAGCATATGTGTAATTAGAATTACAGAAGGAGAAATAGAGAAGATATGGTAAAAAAAATATTTGAAGAAATAATGGCTGAAGTTTCCCAAAATTTGGTGAAAAACGTAAATTTATAGTTTCAAGAAGCTCAAAGAACCTCAGTAGAATAAACATAAGCAAAACTACATCTAGGTATATCATAGTCAAATGGGTAAAAATTAAAGATAAAGATAAAATTTTGAAAGCCTTCAGAGAAAAATGGTATATGCATAGGAATAACAATATGATTTGACTGAATTCTCATCAGAAACAATGGAGGCCAGGAGACAATGAAACAGCATCTTTAGAGTACTAAAAGGAAAAATAAGCTTGTCAACCCAGAATTCTATATCCAACAAAAATACCTCAGAAAAAAAAGCAAAATAAAGACATTTTAAGATAAATAAAAATGAAGAGATTTATCACCAACAGACAGGTACAAAGTGACCAGTGTGACCTCCATTGTTAGGTGTTATGAGGCAATGCAGGTTCTGCTTTCATCTTTTGGATAGCTCTCTCCAGGGGAAGCCAGCCACCATGCCATGGGGACACTTAAGCAAACCTGTGGAAAGCCCACATGGAGAGGAATTGAAATTTTTGGCAATAGTCAACACCAAGTTGCCAGCTATGTGAGTGAGCCACTTGGGAAGTGAATCCTCCACCCCTAGTAAAACTTTCAGATGACTGAAGCCCCAGCTGACATCTGACCACAGTCTTAATGGATACTCTCAGACAGGACTGGGCATCCAAATCACTCCTGAATTTCTGACACAAAGAAACTGTGAGAGGTGTTAAATAAATACTGCTGTTTTAAACCACTTTTAGTTGATTTGTTATACAGCACTAGATAATTTACATAAGCCTCCATCATTAGAAACTGGGTTGGGGTGGGAGGACAAAATAATATCATAGTTAGAAGAAGAGAAAAAATATAAGAGCAGAAATGAATAAAATATAAAACAAAGTTGGTCTTTTGAAATAATCAACAAAATTGATAAAACTATAGGTAGACTAATCAAGAATAAAAGAAGGGTGCCCAATCAGACAACACAAAGAAATAAAAGGCATCCAAATCAACCAGGAGGAGGTCAAACTTTCACTCTTCGCAGATGACATGATACTCTGTATGGAAAACCCAAAACATCCACCGAAAAACTGCTAGAACTGATCTGTGAATTCAGCAAAGCGGCAGGATATAAAATCAATGCACAGAAATTGGTTGCATTCCTATACACCAACAATGAAGCAACAGAAAGAGAAATCAAGGAATCGATGCCATTTACAATTGCACCAACTCGTCTTTGACAGAGCAGGAAAGAATATCTAATGGAATAAAGACAGTCTCTTCAGCAAGTGGTGCTGGGGAAACTGGACAGTGACATGCAGAAAAATGAACCTGGACACTTTCTTACATCATACACAAAGATAAACTCAAAGTGGATGAAAGACCTAAATGTAAGGCAGGAAGCCATCAAAATTCTTGAGAAGAAAGCAGGCAAGAACCTCTTTGACCTTGGCCATAGCAACTTCTTACTCAACACGTCTCTGGAGGCAAGGGAAACAAAAGCAAAAATGAACTATTGGGACCTCATCAAAATAAAAAGCTTCTGCACAGCGAAGGAAACAATCAGCAAAACTAAAAGGCAACCAACAGAATGAGAGAAGATATTTGCAAACAAAATATCAGATAAAGGGTTAGTATCCAAAATCTATAAAGAACTTATCAAACTCAACACCCAAAAAGCAAATAATCCAGTGAAGAAATGGGCTAAAGACATGAACAGACACTTCTCCAAAGAAGACATCCAGATGGCCAACAGACACATGAAACAATGCTCAACATTACTCATCATCAGGGAAATACAAATTGAAACCACAATGAGATACTACCTCATACCAGTCAGAATGGCTAATTAACAACTCAGGCAACAACAATCCTGTTGGCGAGGATGCGGAGAAAGAGGATCTCTTTTGCACTGTTGGTGGGAATGCAAACTGGTACAGCCATTCTGGAAAAGAGTATGAGGTTCCTCAAAAAATTAAAAATAGGGGCGCCTGGGTGGCTCAGTCAGTTGAGCATCTGACTTCAGCTTAGGTGATGATCTCACAGTTGGTAGGTTTGGGCCTCCGTTGGGCTGTGTGCTGACAGCTTGCTCAGAGCCGGGAGCCTGCTTTGAAATCTGTGACTCCTCTCTCTGCCCCTCCCCCATCCATGTTCTGTCTCTCTCTGTCTCTCAATAATAAATAAATGTAAAAAAATTTTTTTAAATTAAAACCAGAACTACCCTGTGACCCAGCAATTGCACTAGTAGGTATCTATCCAAGGGATATAGGTATGCTGTTTTGAAGGGACACATGCACCCCAATGTTTATAGCAGCATAGCAGCACTATCGACAATAGCCAAAGTATGGAAAGAGCCCAAATGTCCATCGATGGATGAATGGATAAAGAAGATGTGGTATATATATACAATGGAGTATTACTTGGCAATCAAAAAGAATGAAATCTTGCTATATGCAAGTATGTGGATGGAACTAGAGGGTATTTAGTCAGCCAGAGAAAGACAAATATCATGACTTCACTCAAATGAGGACTTTAAGATACAAAACAGATAATCATAAGGGAAGGGAAACAAAAATAATATAAAAACAGGGAGGGGGACAAAAACATAAGAGACTCTTAAATATGGAGAACAAACAGAGGGTTACTGGAGGGGTTGTGGGAGGGGGATGGGCTAAATGGGTAAGGGGCATTAAGGAATCTACTCCTGAAATCATTGTTGCATTCTATGCTAACTAACTTGGATGTAAATTTAAAAAAATAAATAAAAATTAAAAAAAAGAAGGGTGTCTAGCTGGCTCAGTGGGTAGAACATGCAACATTTGATCTTGGGTTGTGAGTTGGAGCCCCATGTTGGGTGTATGGGTTACTTAAAAACAAAATCTTAAAAAAAAAGAGAGAGGGAGGACACAAATTACTAATATCAGGAATAAAGAGGTGATATTACTATAGAGACTACAGATTATTAAAAATATAAAAGAATATCATTAACAACTTTATACCACCAAATTCGACAACATACATGAAATAGACAAAAATCCTGAAAAAATATGATTACCAAAATTGAGAAAAAATGAAATAGAGCATATGACTAGTCAGGTGTCTATTAAAGAAATCATTTCACACACAAAAAATCCAGACCCAGATAACTTCATTGGTGAAATTATCAAATATTTAAAGAACAGTCTTACACAAATACCATCTTACACAAACTCCTTCATAAAATCAAAGGGAACCCTTCTAAATTCATTTTGTGAGTCCTGAATAATACTGATAACAAAAAATTTCCAGAAAAATTATAGACAAATATCTTTTAGGAACACAGACACAAAAACATTAAGATATTAGCATATAGAATATAGAAACATAAAAAAGATAATAAATATGACTAAGTGAGGCTTTTCTCAGAGAGGAAAGTATGGTTTAACATTCAAAAATCAACGTAATTAACTACTAATAGAAAAAAAGAACACCATGTGATCATTTTAGCAGATGCAGAAAAAGACTCATTTGACTTTTAAAAATCAGCAAATTAAGTTTAGAAGTAACTTCCTCAATCTGACAGAGGGCATCTATAGAAATTGTCAACTAACGTCTTATTTATTTGTTTGTTTGTTTACCTATTTATAAAGCTTATTTAAGTAATCTCTACACCCAAAATGGGGCTCAAACTCACAACCCCGAGATCAAGAGCCACACACTCCTCTGAATGAGCCCACTGGGTGCCCCTTCTAAACTCATATTTAATGGTGAAATATTGGGGTGCCTGGGTGAGTCAGTTAAGTATCTGACTCTTGATTTTGGCTCAGGTTATGATCTGAGTTTAAGCCCCGCACTGGGCTCTGCATTGACAGTGCAGAGCCTCCTTAGGATTCTCTCTCTGCCCTTCCCCCACTCACACATGTGCTCTCGTGCTCTCTCTCTCTCTCAAATAAACACTTAAAAACTGGTGAAATATTGAGTGCTTTCTCTCTAAGAATAGAAACAAGCCAAGGGTGTTCACTTTCAGTATTTCTATCCAACAGTATATTGTATCTAAGCCAGTGCAATAAGGCAAGAAAAAGAAAGAAAAGCCATATGGATCAGAAAGGAAGAAGTAAACTTCTGTATTCACAGATGACATAATAGTTTACATTGAAAAATCTGAAGAATCTACAAAATAGCTACTAAAACTAATTAAGTAAATTTAGCAAAATCATAAAATAAAGGTAAATATACTAAAATCAATTTAATTCCATGTTAGCAGCCAACAACAAAACATACACCTGTTATGATCCAGCAATTCCATTTCTAGAAAAATGAAAACATATGTCCACAAAAAGCTTGCATGAACGGGGCGCCTGAGTGGCTCGGTTCAGTGTCCGACTCTTGATTTTGGCACAGGTCATGATCCCAGGGTCATGGGATCAAGCTCTGTGTTGGGCTCCGAGCTGAGTATAGAACCTACTCAAGATTCTCTCTCTTCCCTGCTCATGCTCTCTCTTTCTCAAAAAATAAAAATAAAAAAACTTGCATGAGAATATTCATAGAAGCTCTATTCATAATAGTCAAAACTGGCAACTAGGTGTCCATCAACAGGAACGTGGAAAAATAAACTACAATGTAGTTATACAGATTGAATACAATTCAGCAATATAAAGGTATATACTACCTATATATGTAACAACATTAATAAATGTCAAAAACATTATACTAAGTCAAAGAAGCCTTATACAAAAGAATATTTGTGGTATGATTTCATTTATATGATGTTCAAGAACAGATAAAATTAGTTTGTATTGAAAAAATCAGAAAGTGGAGGTAGAGGTGGGGACTGAATGGGAAGCAGAATCAGGAAACTTGAAGGGTGGTGGCAATGTTCTAGATCTTGCTGGGGTTTGTATTACACAGATGCAAGCATTTGTCAATACTTGTTGATTGGTACTCTTTAAGATTTGTTCACTGTATATAAAATTCCATCTATTAAAGCATAAAAAAGTATTGAACTATGTGGTGAGTGATATGCATTTAAAGAATTTATGGGATATATATATGCAACTTGCTTTAAAATGCATTTACTTGGGGCGCCTGGGTGGTTCAGTCGGTTAAGTGTCTGACTTCAGCTCAGGTTATGATCTTGCAGTTTGTGAGTTTGAGCCCTGCATCAGGCTCTTTGCTGACAGCTCAGAGCCTGGAGCCTGCTTCAGATTCTGTGTTTCTGCCTCTCTTTGCCCCTCCCATGCTTATGCTCTGTCTCTCTCTGTCTCTCAATAATAAATAAATGTTAATTAAAAAAAGTTTTAAAAAATAAAATAAAATACATTTACTTAAAAACTTAAATAAATTGATGGTGGACATGTGGCTATTAAATACTATAACTGTAGACCAAAGGACTACTAATCCAGTAGAATTTTCTAAGATGATGTAAATGTTCTATATCTGCATTACCCAATACAGTCACTACTAGACACATGTGGCTAGTGAGCACTTGAAATGTAACTAGTGCAACTGAGAAAATGAATTTCAAGTTTAATTTTATTGTAAGTTGTTTAAATTTAGATAACAGATGTGGCCACTGGCTACCATACTGGACAGTGCAGACAGAATATTTCCATCACTGCAGAAAGTTCTGTTGGACAATATTGGTCTAGAAGTACAGAACAGTGTTGAAAATAGTGATAATGACAACAGACCTTCTTGTTTTGTTTCTGACAAGAGAATAGTGTTCCACCATTAATATGATGTCTACTATTGGTTTCTAATAAATGGTACTTATCTAGAGTAATATTATAATGAACACAAACACAAAATTCCTATAGTGCTTTATGGCTTCTAAAGCATTTAATAATATTTATATTTAATCTTTTCACAAATCCTCTACTCTTGTGGTTAAGAAAACAGAAACGCAGAGTTCAGTTGTACATTGCCACCAACTAGCAAGTGGTAGAGACTTGACTCAAATTTTCTGTCTCCAAATTCCCTATTCTACTGACTTTATCAATTAATGTCCACAGAAACATAGTCATCAATGATCTCATGATATAAACATCTAAAGGTATGATAAATTAAGAAAAGGGTTGTGAAAACTTGGATATGATATATTCTCAATATCTTTTAACACTTATTTTGATATAAGAAAAGCCTGACACATTGACATTGAAAATTCTAAGAATCATAAAATCAGGCAGTCTACCTTTTAAACATCTATGTTTACAAAGTGAAGTAAAAACTTAGAGGCTTATGTTTTCTTTTGTTTTAGTAACTTGTAAATCTATCCAGGTTTTGCTAACAATTTATTTTCTAATTATATATTTCAATTAGCTCCCAAATCATTAACATCAGAAAAATGCTCAATGTCTTAGGTGTTCTAGCAGAGATTTACAAATCAGCTATACAATTATTATGCTCATGGTCTGTGAACATAAGAAAGAAAAGCAATAAGCAAAGCTTTAATGGCACTTGCCTCTTACTTTTGCATAGGAATTACATTGTTCTATTTGAGACTCTATTTTTAAATGTTAAAATGTGTTTTCTAAAACAATGTAATTTTTTGCTGTTATACCTTCAGTGTCACCTAGAACAGTGGCAAAGTAGACATTCAATAAATATTTGTGGAATGAGTGCATAAATGGATGGATGGGTAGAACTAGGAAGAGGTGACATTTGTAAACTGAACAGGCAATGTAAATGCTGTGGGTTTATGGCTGTTGTTTAATGTGTTCAGGTACTTCCAGTTTTCTATGAACTATTTATGTATTACTCCAACGTAATTCACAAATTAGAAGACATTTTGGCATTCTGTAACTAAAATTTAATAAGAAGAGAGATGGGGGATTTGTTTTAAAAATCAAAACAAGCTTATGCGCACTAACATATAATGTTGTGTACCAACTATACTTACACAAGAAAAATTAAAACTCTGAGTTTAGAATCAAAAACTCCTGAGTCATGTTGAACAAACAGTTCACAGCCTTGGCACTCTGTCATTCCTAAGGCCCTCATCTACCATTTCTACGACTGGGACACGCAGTATCTTTCCCAGCGATTCAGGAAAGTTGGGAGGGTTTTATACACATTTCTCTCTTTCCCAGCACTGTCACAGTGCCCATCACACAAGAACTATTAAATAAAGGTTTGTTGAATGAGTTCATTTTCTTTATAATATTAAAAAAATGGGGCGCCTGGGTGGCTCAGTCAGTTAGGCGTCCGACTTTAGCTCAAGTCATGATCTCGTGGTTCATGAGTTTGAGTCCCACGTCAGGCTCTGTGCTGACAGCTCAGAGCCTGGAGCCTGCTTCGGATTCTGTGTCTCCCTCTCTCTCTGCCCCTCCCTCACTCATGCTCTCTCAAAAATAAACATTAAAAAAAATGTTCAGCCTTTGTTCTTCTGAAATCTCAAAAGAGTAGTTTCATAGTTTTACATTATGAAATCTATTAAAATTCTTTTCAGTATAATGTATTGCACATATCATGCCCTTAAAATCATTTGAAACACAAATGCATTTTTATTTTTAAAAGATTCATTCAGGGTGCCTGTGTAGCTCAGTCAGCTAAGTGGCTGACCCTTGATTTAGGCTCAGGTTATGATCTCACAGCTTCATGGGTTTGAGTCCTGCATCAGGCTCTGGACTTGAGGCAGGGAGGCTGCTTGGGATTCTCCCTCTCTCTCTACCTTTCCCCACTCATGCTTTCTCTCTCTCTCTCTCAAAAAAAAGCAAAAACAAAAAAACCAACAACCCCCCCACCCAAATATTTAAAAAATTTGCTCAATATTACAGTACATAGAATAAGATATGATCATCTCCTTCAATTCTACACAATTTTTATTCCCCAACCTACTATTGGCTACTGCTACTAACAGTTTATGCTTCTCCTGCCTGCCTTTTAAAATTTATTACTTTTTAGGGGCGCCTGGGTGGCTCAGTCGGTTGAGCGTCCAACTTCGGCTCAGGTCATGATCTCGCAGTGTGTCGGCTCCAGCCCCACTTTGGGCTCTGTGCTGACAGCTCAGAGCCTGGAGCCTGCTTCGGATTCTGTATCTTCCTCTCTCTCTCTGCCCCTCCCCTGATCACACTGTCTCTCTCTCTCAAAAATAAAAGATGTTAAAAAATTTTTTTTAATTAAATTTATTATTTTTTTAATATTTTATTTTTATTTTTGAGAGAGAAAGAGAGAGAGAGCACAAGCAGGGAAGGGTCAGAGAGAAGGAGACACAGAATCTGAAGCAGGCTCCAGGCTCTGAGGTGTCAGCACAGAGCCTGACATGAGACTCGAACTCACGGACTGTGAGATCAAGACCTGGGCTGAAGTTGGACACCTAACCGATTGAGCCACCCAGGTGCCCCATTCCTGCCTTTTAAAAGTGCTTTGATATAATAGGTGGGTGCACACACATATATGGGAGTCAGACATATGAATTGTTCTGCAGTGGGTTTCCCTGACACTGACATGATACTGTGTCCGCACATACAGTTCTACCTCACTCTTCAATAGCTGCTTGGCACTAAGTCAGCTGGATGAACAGTAATTTACTGAATTATATCTGTGATAATGGGCACTTAGGGTTGTCTCCAACTTTTTAAACTATAATAAACATAATAGCAGTGAATACCTTGTACATACATTTTAGTATACGTGCAGGAGTATTTCCATGAAAAATTTCTTTTAAGAGTATATTATTTTTTGGGGTGGATGCTGTCATATTTCTTTTTAAGAAATCTTTACCAATGAACACTCCCACTCCATCTAGTCCTTGCCCTTCTGTTCTCCCCGGATTAACAGTGGGAACAAGAAAACTCAGAGCTAGGCTAAAACAGACTCAGGTTTTCCCCAGACATAATATTCAAAGATGAAACAGTTTTGGATTTAGGGTTTTTAGGGGTTCAGGCCTACACTTTAGTGCCATTTAATCTAATTATTGCAGATTAAATGAGAGTTGTCAGTCAACCTGAAGACTGGTTTGTTACTTATAACATTGCTTTTGGGGCAGGAATGTTATGGTTCTTATTTAAACCAGAAAACAAAAAACAAAAAACAAAACCCCTTTTGAATCACAACAAACATTTATTAAACTCCAGCATATATCAAGGGTGCACTAGGTAGCCAGGAGCTGAAATGGTTTCTGCCCTCAAGAAACTGGTGATCGAGGTGATAGTAATTAACTTTGTTAGGTGTGAGGATGTGATTACAGTTCTGTAAAACAAAAACAAAAACAAAAACAAAAAAGCCCTTTTAAAAAAAGATTGTACTTTAGTATTTATAGATAAAATTTCAAGATGTCTGGGTTTTGCTTTACAATACTTCAGGAAAATAAGAAAATAAGGAGAGAATTAAAACAAGTGTTCTACCAAATGTTGGTAAGTGTTGAATTGGAGTGATGGATGTATGTGGATTTATTATGTCTAATGACTAGAGATATAATAATGTGGATTCATTATTTTACTTTTTTTAAAAAAGTAATCTATACACCCAACATGGGGCTCAAACTCATAACTTTGAGATCAAGAGTCGCATGCTCTACCAACTGAGCCAGCCAGGCACCCCTCTCTCTACCTTTGTAAATATAAATAATAATATTCTCAGTCTTTTAGAAATACCAATATATAAATACAAAATTTCAATATAAGAAAATAATGAAGATATGCACAAGAGGTTATGAAAGCAGAAAAGGACCCAAATCTGTTTAGGTGGGATTGAGCAGGACTGAGAGTATGAGTAAGAGCCCAACTCCTGTATCAAACCATCTGAGTCCAAATTCCAGTACCTCCTCTTTTTAGTTATGTGATATTGGTATGTAACTTGGCCTCTCTGTGCTCAGTTTCCTCTATAATAAAATGGGGAAAATTATAGTACCTAATTGAGGATCGAATGAGATAGCTTGCAAAGCCCTGAAACAGTGCCCAACACATAGTAAACATGAAACTGTGTTAAAATGTATCACTATTATCAATGTTACTATGAAGGCTTTTCAGAGATGTCTTGAGGCAGAGATGTTTTAAGAAATGCAATGTAGGTGTGTGTGTGTGTGTGTGTGTGTGTGTGTGTGTGTGTGTGTGTTGAGGGGAGGTGGAGGGAGGAAGTTATATGATTCCCATATTTCTAGTTTAGGTGACCAGATGGATGATGACATCATTAACTAAGAAGGGAATATAGGTGAAGGAGAGTTTATCACTGGAAAATTGTATTTCTAATCATATAAACAAATGAGCAAGTATACAGCAAACTGAATTACCTCAGAATTAAAATATAGTTCTGAGAATGAGAAGGTAAAGTACTAACGAAAATTGGCAGCATGAAATGTAAAACAAGGGGCGCCTGGGTGGCTCAGTCAGTTGAGTGTCTGACTTTGGCTCCGGTCACAATCCGTGGTTCGTGGATTCGAGCCCTGCATGGGGCTCTGTGCTGATAGCCTGTAGCCTGCTTCGGATTGTGCATCTCCCTCTCTCTCTGTCTCTCCCCCCGCTAACTCTCTCTCTCAAAAATAAACATTAAAACAATTTTTAAAAAAGAAATGTAAAATGATAATGGTACTAAAAATATTTTAAGGGCTAACTTTACCTCGAAGAGTAAACATTATTGTTATACATCTCACACACATAACCTAAATAAGTGAGATAATTTGAGTACTAAAAGATATCTGGAAATAACATTATTTCAGAAATCCAACAACTCAGATATTAGTGGAATTGCCTTAAAATAAATATATATTTCTCAAAGGTTATAATCAAATAAGGTAGCTGTCATGGTTACTGAGGACTCCTTCCACGTAGGTACCACTTGAGAATTCTCAGCAGTGTCTGGGTCCCCATTAAAGCAGATACTGTTGGGGAACAGGGGCAGAAAAGAGCAGAAATGATCTCTGGAATATTTTACTTTGAGTGCCCCAACGTCTTGTCCCTTACCCACAGTTTCTTCTATTAGCCATGACATCTATTTACTTAATAATCTCTCTTTAGAATTTGAAAAAAAAAATTTAGGAAAAATAAGCAATTTAGTAATGTATCATGTCACTGATCTATTCATAATTATAGCTATTACCAGTTTTCATTTTAATTTTTAATGTTTTTTATTTATTTAAGTTTGAAATCATCTAGGGGCGCCTGGGTGGCTCAGTCGGTTAAGTGTCTGACTTCGGCTCAGGTCATGATGTCACGGTTCATGGGTTCAAGCCCCGCGTCGGGCTCTGTGCTGACAGCTCGGAGCCAGGAGCCTGCTTCAGATTCTTTATCTCCTTCCCTCTCTGCCTTTCCTCCGCTCATGCTCTGTCTCACTCTGTCTCTCAAAAAAATAATAAAATAAATAAATGTAAAAAAAATTCTTTTAAAGAAACAATCTCAAACCTCCAGAAAAGTTACAAGTACAGTACCAAATTTCTCTCCAGTCATTTGAGAGTAGTTGCTGACATGATGCCTCATCACCCCTGCATACTTCAGTGTGTTTTTCCTGCAAGCAAGGACATTCTCCTACAGAATCACAAGAAAAGCAGCAAAGTCAGGAAATTAACATTGACATATCACTATCATCTAATCATCAAAGTCCATTCAAGTTTCACCATTGTCCCAAATAACATCCTTTACAGCAAAAGGATACAGTTCGGAATCACACATTGCTTTCAACTCTGTCTCTTTAGTCTCCTTCAATCAGCAACAGATGCTCAGTATTTCCTTGATTTTTCATGACCCGGACACTTTTGAAGATTACAGTCAGTTACTTTGCAGAACATCTTTCATTTAAGGTTTTTTGATGTTTCCTTATAATGAGATTCAGGTTAAGCATCTTTGGCAGGATGTCACAAAAAACATGCTATGTTCTTTTCATTATTTGCTATCAGATAGCACATGACTTTTATTTGTCCCATTACTAGTGATGTTTAACTTTGAGCATTTGATTAAGATGCTTCACCACTATGAAGTTATTCTTTTCCCCTTTATAATACAGTATTGAGGGGGGGAGGTACTTTAAAGCAGTATAAATATTCTGTAATAATATTCTTTACAAACTTTTTATTTATTCATTTGTTTATATCAGGATGGACTCATTTTATTCAATGAGTTATAATTTCATTACTTTTTGTGATATTGAAAGTTTCCCTGATTTTCCCTTTTGGTGGCTGCTAACTGATCAGGGCGATAGTTGCTGAAGGTTGGTGTGGCTGTGGCAACTTCTTAAAAAAGACAATGACGTTTGCTACATCAGTTGATTCTTCCTTTCACTTGAGCACTTAGACGTCACTGTAGGGATGTTAATTGACCTAATTTCCGTACTGTTGTGTGTCAAGGGATAGGAGGAGAGGAATATTGGGGAGCAGTTGGTGAAACAATGAGAACACATACAACATTTATGGATTAGGTTCGCTGTCTTATATGAGCATGGTTCCTGGCACCCCAAAACAATTAAAATAATAACACTGAAGATCACTGATCACAGATCACCATAATGAATATAATAATAATGAAAAAATTTGAAATATTGTCACGATTACCAAAATGCAACACAGAGACACAAAGTAAGCAACTGCTTTTGGAAAAATGGCACTGATAGACTTGCTTGACGTAGGGTTGCCACAAACCTCAATTTATAAAAAACACAGTATCTGAGAAGCACAATAAAACAAAGTGCAAAAAACAAGATATGCATGTAATTCCAAACTGACACCATAAGGTTCATTCTAACTTTCTCCCTTTCCATATTTGTAATTCCCTTCTCTGACAGTGAGAAACCTGGTTTCCATTATCCTCAGTATATTTACTCATTTGATGTATCCCTCTATGTAACCAAACTTCCATTGCTATCACCCTCTCTCTGCAGAGATGTCCTACTCCCTTACCTGAGCTCTGACATCTTGTGCTGGGCTCCTCTCCTACATGGAAGTGTTCCTTACTCTACTAGAGCACCCATACTCTGTCCTAGATACTTCCTCATGCACAGAAGTCCTTCTCTTCCTGTTTGGGTTCTGACCCCCTACATGTACCACTCTCTGTATGGGTGTTCTCTCCACCCCACTCAGGCTCTGAGACCCTGCACTAAGCTGCCTTCCTTCATGGATATTCCTTACTCCTTGCTTTCTGAAATCCTGCACCAGGCTCCCAACCCGCATAAAAGCCCTCCTCATCATACCTGGGCTCCAAAACTGCCCTCTCATGCAGATGCCCTCTTCCCCTCACTCTTCCTCCTCACCCCTGAAATAGCTGCCTCTCCACTGAAATAGCCTCTTTATCCCTCCTGTGCTCCATCACCCACCAATGCAGATATCCTTCTCACCTTGAACAGGCTCTGACACCCCACACGAGGATGCCCCTTTGTGGGGATGCCCTCCGCACCCTGGTTGGACTCCAACACCCTATTCTGGGCCCCTGTGGCTTACCCACCTCGCACAGACTTCTACTTCATTTGGCCCCACTTAATGGCTTTAGGACTGAATTATTCAGGAAGAGAAGAGGAAAAAACATACAGCTGTTTATACATGAAATCACTGTCTTTTGTTATTAAAACATTGCTTTTGACCCTGTATACAAAATGTGATTTAGCTAAACCACTGATGTAATTTTTCTGTTGAACTACTCTATCTCATAAACTGTGGAATATACTTAGGACAGTGTTAATTTGTCCATAATTTATGATATCTCATATCACTAATTTATTCAGCTTCCCCAGAATTTGTTTCAAATCACAACCTCTATTAAAGGTGTTTGTACCGAAAATCAGGGTAAAAGTCAAAATCCTCACATAGGCCAGAAGGCTTTATGTGATCTGGCCTCCTCTTCCTCACCTCTCCCCCTCAACTCTGTCCCCAAGCTGCTCCCTTCCTGCCACCCTGGTCTCTATGAAATTATTTTTTCATTTGTATTAAGTATAGTTGACATACAATGTTAAATTATTGCAAGTGCACAACATAATGATTTGACAATTCTATACATTAGAATGCAATGCTCACCACAATAGGTGTAGTTACCATCTGTCACCATACAAAATGATTACAATATTACTGACTATATTCCCTATGCTGTACTTTTCATCTCTGCGACATTTATTTTATAACCGGAAATTTGCATCTCTTAATCCCCTGCACCTATTTCTCCCATCTCCCAACCCCTCTCTCTTCTGGCAACTTTTAGTTTGTTCTCTGTATTTATGAGTCTGTTTCTGGGTTTTGTTCTTTGGGTTTGTTTGCTCATTTGTTTTTTAGATTCCACACGTAAGTGAAATCATATGGTATTTGTCTTTCTCTGAGTTATTTCATTTAGCATAATACTTTTTCTGTCCATCTATGTTGTCACAAATGGCAAGATCTCACTCTTTTTTATGGCTCATTCTTTTTTATTCATTTTATTTATTCATTCTTTATTCTTTACACACACACACACATACACACACACACACCATATCTTCTTTTTTAATGTTTATTTATTTTGAGAGAGAGGGTGGGGGAGAGAAAGAGAGAGAGAGAGAGAGAGAGAGAGAGAGAGAGAATCCCAAGCAGGCTCCATGCTCAGCATGGAGCCCCATGTGGGGCTCCATCTCATGATTGTGAGATCACGACCTGAGCCACAATCAAGAGTCGGACACTTAACCAACTGAGCCACCCAGGCACCCCTATACCATATCTTCTTCATTCATCTATCAATGGACACTTAGGTTGCTTCCATATCTTAGCTATTATAAATAATGCTGCAATGAACATACGGGTGCATATATCTTTTTGAAATAATGTTTTATTTTGGGGGGGGGTAGATACCCAGTAGTGGAATTACTGGATCATATGATATTTCTATTTTTAATTTTTTTGAGGAACCCCATACTATTTTGCATAGTGGTTCCACCAATTTACATTCTCACCAAGAGTGCATTAGGGTTCTCTTTTCTCCACATCCTCGCCAACACTAGTTATTTCTTTTCTTTTTGATATTAGTCATTCTGACTGGTATGCAGTAATACCTCATTGTAGTTTTGATTTCCATTTCCTTGAGGATTAGTGATGTTGAGTATCTTTTGATGTGTCTCTTGGCTATTTGTATGTCTTCTAACCAAAATAAAAAGCTTTGCACAGCAAAGGAAACCATCAACAAAACAAAAAGGCAACCTACTGTATGGGAGAAGATATGTGCAAATGATTTATCTGCTAAGGGGTTAATATACAAAATATATAAAGAACTCATACAACCCAACATCCCAAAAACAAATAGCCAATTAAAAAATGGGCAGAGGAACTGAACAGATATTTTTCTAAAGAAGACATTAAGATGGCCAACAGATACATGAAAAGATGCTTTATGCAATTCTTGAGACAGAGTGGCTGAGCCATTCTTGCCTCAGGGCTTAGGACCTCTGCCGTGGTTCCTCTTCCTGGAACACTTTCTCCCTAGATGTCCCCATTACTCATTCCAGTGACTCCTTCAAGTTTTTGTTCAGATCTCACCTTCTCAATGAAGCTCATGCTAATGAGCCTGTTTAAAATCGGAACTGCCTCCAACCCTATTTTCCCTTCTTTATTTTCCCTGCCACTTACCACTTTCTAATATACTATACTCCTAATACTACTTATGTTTATTTTTCATTTGCTGCCTTTCTTCCCACCATCTCCACTAAACTGTAGCTCCACAAGGGCAGGGATTTTTAATATTTTGTTCATTACCTAATAAATATTTGTTGAATGCAGACAGCCATTTCCTGAAGCAGATTGGATCCCAAAACTAAGTTCAGAGCACCATCTAGTGTTCCTGGAAGGATGTGCTTGCTCCTTAACCCTAAGACTTCTTTGCGTTAGCCATGGAATACACAGTACTGGTTTAATCAATTCTCACTTACTCTATTGTTTACTGCCCTCTGTGGTTCTGTGAAAATTAAAATGTTTTTTATGATTAAACAGTCATGGGATATATTGACTTCTCCAAGGGTAATCTCTTCTCCAAAGACTTGCCTGTTGCTCCCCAGAATTCCCTGGGGTTAAAAGTGTAATGAAGGGGGTGCCCAGGTGGCTCAATCTTGGTTTTGACTTGGGTCATGATCTCACAGTTCCTGGGTTTGAGCTCTGAGTCAGGCTGGCAGGGCGGAGCCTACTTGAGATTCTCTCTCCCTCTCTCTCTCTGACCCTGCTCGCACACTCTCACTGTCTCTCTCAAAATAAATAAATAAACATTTAAAAAAAAGTGTGGAGGTGCCTGGGTGGATCAGTTGGTTAAGTATTCGACTCTTGGTTTCGGCTTAGGCCATGATCTCATGGTTTCAGGCTCTGTGCTGACGGCGAGGAATCTATTTGGGTTTCCCTAGAGGGAGGTTTCTCCCTCTCTCTCTGCCCCTCCCCCACTCGCACTGTCTCTGTCTCTCTCAAAATAAATAAATAAACTTAAAAAAAAGTGTCATGAAGATCTCATGTCTTTTAGCCTTCGGGCATCTCTTCTTCCCCACTTCCAAAAAAGACCCCAATACTAAAACAAAGTAATAACCTTTGCTTTTTTGGTACCTACACCATTTCTCCAGAATATAACAAAATATATTTGTTGATTTAAAACTTTTTGTTTTGGCCACAAAAGCCCCTAAATCAAAGTGATAGAATGCTAGCAAGGGTAATGGTAATAATGTTTAAAATAGTATCAGGATTCTCTAAGACAATGAGCACAGACTTCTGATTTAGAAAATATTGGTTTCTTTAGGGGCACCTAGGTGGTTCAGTTGGTTAAGCGTCTGACTTCAGCTAAGTCATGATCTCATGGTTCGAGTTTGAGCCCCACGTCGGTCGGGCTCTGTGCTGACAGCTCAGAGCCTGGAGCCTGCTTCAGATTGTGTCTCCCCCTCTCTCTGTCTCTCCCTTGCTCACACTCTGTCTCTATCTTAAAAATATATAAACATTAAAAAATTAAAAAAAGAAAACATTGGTTTCTTTAGATATGATAAAGAGGAAAAATGAAGAAAAAAAAGCTACTTTAAAAGCATTAAAACATTTAATATTTGAGGCATCTGGCTGGCTCAGTCGGAAGAGCATCTGACTCTTGATCTCAGGGTCATGAGTTCGAGTCCCACTTTCGGTGAAATTACTTAAATAAGTAAATAAACTTTCAGTAAAAACATTTAATATTTAATAGTAAGTTATGAAAGGTATAATTAGCTCATTTTGACTGAATGCTTATTATGCCCAGCACTATTCTGCAAGTTCATTACCATTTTTACAACCCTATCATGTAGATTGTCTACATTAAGTCCCATATTTCAGATGATGGAATGGAGATGCAGAGAAGTTAACTAACTTGACTGAAGTCACAGAACTAGTAAAGAGTAGAGCCTGGGCTCACGGCCAGCTAGGCTGGCTCCATAGGCCATGTCCATGAGCTCATGCCCATGCTTTTATTTACCTCCCCAAAGAAATGAATGATGCTGCTTTGTTTCAGAGTCCTTGGCTTGGTCAAAGAAATTAATTTATTAATGTCCTCATCTTCCAAAAAGGAATCAAGGCAACCATAAACAGAATAAAGGCATATACAATTATCCAAAAAATTAAATTTTATTCTTTTCACAGTTAAGAAGGTAGAAGCTATAGAATTTGCCTTTCTAAGGATTTATGTTTTGGCCACGAATTTACATTCAAAGGATGTGGTGGCAAACATCAAAAGCAACATGAACATCAAGATCAAAGGCAAAGGGTGGTATGCAGAGGCATGGTGAAGAATGGGTTGGTCCTTGTTGCCCATCTAACTCAGAACTTTTGATTCTACCCTTTGACTGCCCAAAGCTTCCCCCAAGTCTACCATTAGTTCTAATGTTTCAAAGTAGATAGAAGTGACTTAAGTTCCCCAAATACCGATTAATGTACTCATTTCTTGAATTTGACTCATCTCAGCTGGATGTTAGAAAACAAGTGAATTGTGTATTAAAGTGAGTCAATTAAGGAGTGATTTAATAGGCAACATCCAGAATTATTTGTTATACATTATACTCTTAAAAGGAATATGAATTTCTTAATTTCCGATCGATGGACTTGTTAGGGGAATATTTGTGGGTAGGATTCCCAACCTCTCTTAGGTGATTCTGGAAATGCTACCTCTCTCACCATCCTCATCTGGAACCAAAAACTTTTTTCCTAAATGTTTATATGACTCTTTAAATTTCCTAAAATACAAGCTTATTTGGGAAAGGGAAATGATTATTCTCCATTTAAAAAAAAATATTTTATTTTTAACTAACCTACACCCAACATGGGGCTTGAACTTGCAACCCAGGATCAGGAATCACATGCTCCAACTGAGCCAGCCAGGTGCCCCTGGTTATTCTCCGTTTTGGATAGAGATTTTCAACATGTGGTTTGAAGATTATGTTTGGACTCATCAGAGGAGATTCCCAGCCCCACCTCTGACCTATTGCATTAGAATCTTCCAGTTGGGCTGAGGAATCTGTATCCTAACCATCTTGAGGTAACTTGTGTGTGTGCATGAATTTGGTAACCACTAACCTCTGGGGATAATTTTGAAAAGTAAAGCAACAGCATCATTTGGGTTGTTGGATTCTTTCCTATTATAGACCATAGACCAGAACTTCAAGGAGTATCATGTAAAAACCTAATTATAAGAAGACCAAATATAATTTTAGGAGGCTAATAATTAACAAATCTATTTACAAGATTATATGTCCTTTTGTTGTAAATTATATAGAAACATCTCAATGAATTATATGTGTGAAACATGTCAAAGAATTCCTTAGTGAGCGTTGTTTAATCCTGCCTTGCCTTCCATAAAATTAACCAGCTGGCCAAAGTTTTTACTATCCTACCCACAGGAGTCTCTAGTAACCCCCAAGGCATTCTTGGAACAAGCCTAATTTCCTGTATAAAAGGAACTGAATTTGGTCAACTGTACAGAACTTAGACTGATTACACTTAAAGTGTTTACCAAAGGAGGCTGTGAACTTTGGAATTCTAGAAATGTTTTAAAACAGTAAATACAATAATTTTTTGGATGAGCAGAGGGTACAGTAGCCTAAAGGTAGAGGATCCAAAAAAAAAGGCCTAGTAAGATTCATTCTAGTTTTATAATTTGATTAAACTTCTTCTCCATCCAATTGAATGTCAACTTATTTTTGTTTTCATTTTTTTAAGTCTGCCCCCCCACTCTGTTTTATTTTTTAATTGGCTAAATCTGGCAAGAATTCCTTGCCACTCCCTGATAACCTCTTGAGAATCCTTTACAAATACAGTTTATATGTGCATAAATACAAAAAAGGAAACCACTTAACTTGATGATAATACACCACTCAGATAACTCAGATACCTAACAGAATTTTTCATTGAATTGTTTGATTTGGCCAAGTTAACTGACCAAACCCCTTCCATTACAACATATAATTACTCTTCTTTCTCACACTTGTTTTTACTTGTCACTTACTCTTGGTTCTTATCAATTGCCACAACTTTTCTTCTCCTTCATTTATAGGCTAAGTCACTGTTCAACCAAGAAGGTCACTTACCTTGAAAGTCTTTCTTCTTTAGAGTGAGGTTGCATGCCACTGTGCTGACAGAGTAGAAAACAAATCAAAGGGAAGAGTTGAGTTGGGTTGCTGGAATCTGTACAATGCTGAGTACATTGAAGCAGCTGGGAACCAGGAACACTCAGTAATAACTGATTCCAAACCACCTTTCAAAATCTAAAAATCTCTTCTGGAGGGTGAGTAGTCGATAATCAATTTAAGGGGAGAACTCTTTTTTATTTTTTTAAAGTTTATTTATTTATTTTGAGAGCAAGCATGCAGCATGAGCAGGTAGGGAGGGGCAGAGAGTGAGAAAGGGAATAAGGGGAGAAGGCTTTATTTTTTAAGTTTATTTATTTTTGAGAGACAGAGCACAAGTGGGGCAGGTACAGAGAGAGAGAGAGAGAGAAAGAGAGAAAGAGAGGAAGACGCAGAATCTGAAGCAGGCTCCCAGCTCTGAGCTGTCAGCACAGAGCCCAATGTGGGGCTCGAATCGATGAACTGTGAAATCATGACCTGAGCCTAAGTCAGACACTCAACTAACTGAGCCACCCAGATGCCCCTGGGGAGAACTATTTAAAGCTTATAACACTAAGGTGATTCTGTGAAGTTATACTGCACTCTACTTGGTAAAACTTAAAAAACATTTTTTTAATGTTTATTTATTTTTGAGAAAGAGGGAGAGAGAGACTGAGTGTGGGTGGGGGAGAGGCAGAGAAAGAGGGAGACACAGACTCTGAACCAGGTTCCAGGCTCTGAGCTGTCAGCACAGAGCCAGACTCGGGGCTCGAACTCATGAACAGCAAGATTATGACCTGAGCCAAAGTCGAACGCTCAACCGACTGAGCCACCCAGGCACCCCTACTTGGTAAAACTTATTAAAACAATGTTTATTTATTTATATTTGAGAGAGAGAAGGAGACAAAGAATCCCAAGCAGGATCCCTGCTTTGAAAGCAGAGCCCCACTTGGGGCTGGAACTCACAACCCTGAGATCATGATCTGAGCTGAGTCAGATGCTTAACCAACTGAGCCACCCAGGAATCCCTATTTGGTAAAACTTTTTAAACCAGATTTTATCTTTCCGTCAAGAGATCATGGGAAACTCTAGCATTTTATTTTAAATTATGCAACTTCTGTGCCTGTTCCCTTATTTGTTCTACTGTATCTGGATTTGATAAAATTTAGTAAAACCTTTAAAACCAGATTTAATTTTTCCTTCAAGAGATCAGGGGAACTCTAGCATTTTAGTTTAAAATATGTAACTTCCTTCTTGTTCCTATATTTGGATTTGTTCTACTCTGGATTTGTTTCAGTGGATATGTGGAAGGAGGCAACTAATAATCTTTACTCAGCATTTCTTATATTTCTTAAATGCAAATGGAATGGATTGATGGGACTAACGGCTAGAGTGTTAGAGGACATCTATGATTTTGCCATTTTCTTTGTATCCCGAAGAAAGCCTCTTCTGGCTCTCCAGAGAAATAAATGAGGCAGTGTGAGATTGAGTAAAATGGACAAAGCAGCAGGAGCTCTAATCCAGACCAGATTCTGGAATTAGAATTTCACTTGACTGTAAAATTAGAGGATGAAGAAGCTATTTAAATCTTCCAAAACTTTTTGACCCAAGAGAAATGCCAATCAGTTACCGACATAATTAACCAGTGTATCCTGATCTTTAAAATGCTTTCATTTGTGATTAAAGGAAATACGGCACGATAGCCCTTCAAGGCCAGGTAAGAACTGATGAATTGACAACAAAGTTTTGTTTGTTGTCAATTCATGTTTTTAACTGAATATACTGATATCCAAGTGCCCAGAAAAATAACTGCGAGTCTACTGTCCATGAATTTACTGGAAAGCACTGTTAATGGCACAACTTGGGAACTCACAGACGTCTGAATCAGCCAGCACCATTTTGTGGAAGAGTGGGGGCGGCGGGGAGACTGGACGCTTCGGGCAGGGTTGGGAAGATTATAATTTGAGGCAACTAAAGGAAGGGCCCCCGCACTAGGGTCCTTCCGTGGTCTCTGACGGAAAATGTTGCGGGAGAAGTAAAATCGCCCCAAACTCCCACTGTGGTCCTCCCCACTCAATGCTCAGGTTTCCGGATACTTTCGTTGGCGGCGGTGGTGGGGGAGGTTGACGGTCCCCCTACAATTTACATCTAAATGCGCGCGCGGTGTAGATGGTCTTGGTGAACTGGCAGCGCCTCCCCCCAGGCCGCTACCCACCGCAGAGCCCAGCGCGGGGGAGGAACCTCCGGGCCAGCCCCGCCGCGCAGATGGGCGTCGCTACGAGCCAATGGGCGCTCAGGGAGGCGGGGCAGGGAGGCCGTGGGGGCGGGATTTCCCGCGCGGCCGCTAGGCGCCTGGCAAGAGCGGCGCGGGTGGCGACGGCGGCCGCGCCTACGAGAGAGGGCGGGTCGGGGTCAGCTGCTGCAGGCGGGCGGGCGCGGGGTGCTGTGGGCGGCCGCTGTGTCTCCTGCCACCGCCCTCCCTCCGCCACGATGCCGGGAATCGACAAGCTGCCCATCGAGGAGACTCTGGAGGACAGCCCGCAGGTGAGGCGCGGGCGGTGGCGGGCGGCGAGGGAAAGAGCGGGGCGGGCCGACCCCAGGCCCGGCTGCGCCGCGGCCGCAGGTGCCCGCCCGGAACCAGGTGGGCGCCGCCGCTCAGTGTCCCCGCCCGTCGCGGGCCGCGCCCGGAGCAGCCGCGGCCCGGCCGCCAGCCCGAGGCCCGCGTGGGCCTGCGCGGCTGGGCCGAGAGCCGCGCGCGAGGTCCCGGACGTCGGAGGGCGGCGACCGAGCCTCCGCAGCCTTAGCTCGTGGGCCCTGCGGTCACGTACGCGCGCGGGGCTCCCTTGTATTTGATAAGAGGTGCGTTTTTGTCGCCGTAACGTGAGGCGATAAATCTCGGTCCTGGGATTTTCTCCCCGAAGATCTCTTCGGAGGAAATGCTGAAGGAGAAAAAACCCTGTAGACTTATTACATGGTTTCTGAGCAAGCTAGGGAAGGAAATGGATAGTTTTTCTTCGGGGGATGCTGGAAGGCTGCTGATTTGCCCGCGTGGAGAGTCATCGGCGAAGCCCGTCACGTGCCCGGGAGCCTCACCGCGGAGTGTGACCAGTGTCGTGGCCGCGACGGTAGCCGCTGTCACTCGAGCTGTGCACGGCTTGTGATGGACGGCGCCTTCGCGGCTGCACGACTGCTGCGCGGAATGGTGCAGACTTGGCCCTAATAAACTCAACAAAATAAAAGCCCCGTGTTCCGTGTGTTTGGGGGTAATGCTAGCATGGTTGCTCTAGCTTAAAACAGTCTGGAGGAACGTAACAATTTGTTACGTGTTCAATACTGAAGAATGAACTGAGTTCTATTAAAAACATGTTGGTAGGCGCTGCAACTTGCATTGAGAAACATCATACCTAAGCCTGTCTTTTACACAATAATTTAAGCGATTTAAGATGTTGCTGGTTGTCTACCCCTTAGAACGAAGAAAATTTTCTGAAATGGAGTTCATTCACAATCACAGTGGCACATATTTCATGTGTCTTCATAGTTTAATACAGCCCCAAAAGATCGGGAAGGAGGGGCTAGATCTCCCTGGCCTGTGTTACAAGTCTGCCATGACTTTGTGCCAATCTTAATCGCCAAGTTGAAGTTGGGCTCTGATTGTGGAATTGATTTTTTTTTCCCATGTGGCAAGTTACCTTCACAAGCCCGTTGTTTGCTGGTAATGTACTCTTATCAGCCTAAATTGACAGAAACCCACTTGCTCGCTTATCTGGACTGCCCCAGTGGCTATTTCAAATTCTTAATGATTTCTGTGGTATAAAGTTGGAAGTTATATTTGTTTCAGATGTTTTGCAAAAATTTTGTGGCATGTATTGGTCAGGTGCACTCTGTCATTTTACTTTTTATTATAGAAGACTGAACAGATTGCCTTACCTTTCTTCTCTTGCCTGGTTTTTATAGCCCATAAAGATTATACAGAGCCCAGAATGGGTAGCAGAGCGCCCTCGCTGTGACTTGTGAAGAGGATGTAATCTGACTCATCTAATTTCTTGAACTTTTAACACAATTAGTTTACAACTTAAGCATTCGTGTGTTTTTTTATTACAACCGTGTGCCATATCAGTATCAGTTTTATGATAATTTTTAATGAAATAGCCACATTGCTGTTTTTTTCAATTTTTAGAAGTGGTAAATTTGAACTAGGTAATATTTACTTGGGAAAATTAGTTGGGACAAATGGGATTTAGAAAGGAAAGACACTTGGAAGTGATCCTTAGGGAGAACTTGTGGTAGGATGGAAAGCCCTGGGTCTGGGATTCAGGATATTAGGGTTTTAGTCTTCACTGACACTTCACTTGCTTTAGGGCAAGTCACTCAACTTCTCTGAATCTCAGCTGTTCTAGTGAACGTTTTTATTTTTGTACCTGATTATGAAAATCATAGTTAGGTGCTTCAGAAAAATTGAAAGGTACAGAAAACAGTTACCTGTCCTGCCCGAAGCAGCAAACCCTATTAACAGTTTTTCTTGTTCCTAGTTTTTTTACGTATTGTAATGTAATTGAGGTTATATTGTGCATAACAATTTTTATTTGGCTTTAACTTAACATTACAGTGTAAGCGTTCACATATCATTATATTCTGAATAAAAAAAATTAAAGGCTGCATGTTTCCTTAACTGACTTAACAGTTGTCCTATTGTTGCACTTAGAGATTTTTTCCCAAGTTTTGCTTTTATATATAGGACTGCTGTTAATGTTTTGGGCCATAAATTTTTGTTCTCATTTGGACTATTAATATAGGATAGAGTCTAAGAAGTCAAGTAACATAGTATGAAAAGTTTTAAAGCTCTAGATATAGATAAGTTCTTTTTTCTTTTCAGATTTTTATTTAAATTCTAGTTCATTAACAATACAGTACAATATTGGTTTTAGGAGTAGAATTCAGTGATTCATCACTTACATACAATACTCAGAGCTCATCATAACAAGTGCCCTCCTGGGGCGACTGGGTGGCTCAGTCGGTTAAGCTTTGGACTTTGGACTTTGGCTTCATGGCTAGTGAGCCCTGCTTCGAGCTCTGTGCTGACAGCTCAGAGCCTGGAGCCTGCTTCAGATTCTGTGTCTCCCTCTCTCTCTGCCCCTCCCCAGCTCATGCTCTTCTCCCTCTCTCTCTCCCTCCCTTCCTCCCTCTCTCTCTCTCCAAAAATAAAATATTAAAAAAAATTTAAAAACGTGCCCTCCTTAATACCCATCACCTGTCTAGCCCCTCCCCCACCCACTTCCCTCCATCAACCCTCTGTTTTGTCTTTAAGAGTCTCTTATGGTTTTTGTATCCCACTCTTTTTCTCCCCTTCTGTATTTTCATCTGTTTTCTTAAATTCCACATATGAGTGAGATCATATGGTATTTCTCTTTCTCTTATTTCATTTAGCATAGTACACTCTAGCTCTATCCACATGGTTGCAAATGGCAAGATTTCATTCTTTTTGATCGCTGAGTATTATTCTGTGTGTGTGTGTGTGTACACATATATATCTACACACACATACATACATACCACATCTTTATCCATTCTTCAGTTGATGGACATTTGAGTTCTCTCCATAGTTTGGCTATTGTTAATAATGCTGCTATAAACTTCAGGATGCATGTACCCCTTCGAACCTGTATTTTTGTATCCTTTGGGTAAATATCGAGCAGTGCAATTGCTGGATGGTAAGGTAGTTCTGTTTTTAGTTTTTTTGAGGAACCTCCATACTGTTCTCCAGAGTGGCTGTACCAGTTTGCATTCCTACCACCAGTGTAAAGAGGGTTCCCCTTTCTCCGCATCCTCACCAACACCTGTTGTTTCCTGTGTTGTTAATTTTAGCCATTCTGACAGATGTGAGGTGGTATCTCACCATGGTTTTGATTTTTATTTTCTTGATGATGAGTGACGTTGAGCATCTTTTCATGTGCCCTCATAGCCATCTTTGAATGGCTTCTCTGGAAAAATGTCTGTGCGTGTCTTCCGCCCATTTCTTAACTGGATTATTTTTTTGATGTTTATTATATTTTTGAGAGAAAGAGCACACATGAGCAGGGGAAGGGCAGAGAGAGAAGAGAGATCCCAAGCAGGCTGCACACTGTCAGTGCAGAGCCCACTGTGGGGCTGATGAGATCATGACCTGAGCCTAAATCAAGAATCAGATGCTTAACTGACTGAGCTACCCGGGCACCCATGGAATTTTTTTTTGTTTTTTGGGTGTTTGATAAGGTCTTTATAGATTTTGAATACTAGCCCTTTATCAGATATATTGTTTGCAAATATCTCCCCCCTTTCCGTAGGCTGCCTTTTAGTTTTTTTTATTGTTTCCTTTGTATAGATAAGGTTTTTTTTGTTTTGTTCTTAATTTATTTTGAAGTTTATTCATATTTCAGAGAGAGTGAGACAGAGTGTAAACAGGGGAGGTGCAGAGAGAGAGGGAGACACAGAATCTGAAGCAGGCTCCAGGCTCAGAGCTATCAGCACAGATCCTGACATGGGGCTCGAACTCACGAACTGTGAGATCATGACCTGAGCTGGGAGTTGGACGCTTAAGTGACTGAGCCGCTCAGGCGCCCCTATAAATAAGTTTTTATTTAGATCATTTGATCCCAATCAAAACTGGCTTGTCAGTTGCTATGTAAAAAGGTTAGAGCCTTGGCGTCATGAAAGACTGTCCTGAATTACAGTTATCTTTTTTTAGTTTTGATTTATAGTAACTAAGTATTAAAATAGAGGGGAATTTGCAAGTTGAAATCTAGCTGTTTGGATATAAAAATCTTTAGAATTATCTTGCCCAGTCTCCCATTCTGCAAATGATCATATTATTTGTTGAGGCAGAAAATCTTTAAGGCTATACTAGCTGCCTTGTCCATACTTATATACTATTTTGAAAATTAGGAGCAAAATGAAACTTCCTAATTAATAAGAACAGATATGATCTTTTAAAAATAATTGATTTTATGTGTAGATAAATACCAATGATTCTTCAGTAGTAGAACTATGAAGATAAAACTCTAGTCCCAACTGGCATAATATGGAATATTCATATCTTTCTTTGGCATAATATGGAATACTCATAGATTGTGAGACATACCTTTTTTTCTTTTTTCACATTTTAACATGTCTGATATTATGATAAATGCCCCTACTATTGATGATGTTTTATGTGTAATTGGTTGCAAATGTACATACATGGTTGTTTCTCCTAGTGGCATGACTGGTCAAGTGCAAACTGTCAGTGTTCAGGCAACAAATCAATTTAACCACCACTTGAAGTACCATCAGTCGTGTTTATTGTCTGAAAATATTCCTATGACTCCTGCTGGAATGAAGCAAGTACCACCATCAAAATTTGCTGAATCAGTATCAATGGTTTGGAAGAAAGTACTGGGGACAAAAATGGAGCACTTGTAAGAAATACTTGTCACCTCCCCATGGCACAGGATAATATTAGATGGGAAAACATGGATAGTGATGATTCTTCTGTCAAAAAGTAAAAGAGTTGAACTCTGAAGAAATGTTAGGATTATGTTAAATTCATGCTGTTTGTGTTTTGCTTTTATGTTTACATTAATTATATATAAAATTCTGTTTAAAGGTCCATTTCCACAAATATAAACTAAAAATTGCAAGACATAAGAATACCTCCGATCATAGCTTAATTGCTGGCATTGTTTTGTCATAGTAGAATTTAAAAATGGTGCAGCTCCCAGTGGATGCCGTCATAGATTCAATGAAATGGTACCACGTTGATGTACTTTTTATAAGGTGCTAGCTAGATATTAGTAGCTTTGAGTAGGGAACCTGTTTTAACACTGTTTGGGGCTAAGGAGAGCTTTTTAATTTAAATCCACTACAGGTTTCTGCATAAATGTGTAATTCTTTGAATTAGAATAATAATTTGGGGGCAACAAAAAATGAAATGGCAGATTTTTCTTTTGAATGACACTAGTCAAACAAGATTTCTTAATGCTTTTTTACATCTTAAAATAGCACTGTGGGGGATAGGGGTTGGGCACAGAGCTAAAAAACAAAAAGATTTTGTCAGATCTAAATCTCTGGGGCATAGGGGAGTAGAGGACTGACGACATGGACTTCATATATTGGCATAATGATTTTGTTTTTCCCTCCACCGCCCCCCCCCCCCCCCGCTTTTTAAAAACTGTGTTGACTTAGCTTCCTTTTCTGAAAATAGGAAGCTACGGAATAAGTTGATTTTTCAAAACCACTTTCTAAGGCTGAGACATAAATGAACTATTTTTAAGAATAAAAATACAAGGTCATTTTTTAGATTTTAAGCTGCAGTTATCTCAACAGTTGTTGATGTATTAATTCTTTCTTTGCCTTTGGGATACGAAAAGGTGAATATACCTTGTCTTGATATGCTGAGTTTCTTTATCTCTGATCCTTTTTATTGACAGTCTTAACATTTACTTAAAAATTTTCTTCTTAAAATGAAGGGGAAATTCTTACTGCATTAAAAAAAAACCTAACAATATAGATAAGTATGAGGAAGAAGAAGAAGAAGAAAAACACCCATCAAATTCTGTACTCATAAAGACCTAGTTAGTATTTAATTGGCCGTGTTAGGAATGGGTACTATGTTATTTTGAATTAGTATGGGGAGGGTTTTGGCTACTCCAAGAGACCATAGAAAAAGAGAAATAATCATATTAAGTTATCCTGAAAGAAGACATTTAAAATACTTATACATGGAATACTGTTAATTTAGTCTTGAACGTTTTTGTTGATTTGTTCTTAGTTTAATTACAGGCTTTTTTTTTTAAATTCATAAAAATGTACCTTTGTTCCTATGCCATAGATGGAAAATCCCTCCATTTTAGTGAAGTGAAATTGAGAACAAAGAACCACGACATCTTGGCATTACTATCAAAAGAGAGAAAATAGATTAAAACTAAGAATTATTAGAGCTCCAGTATCCTAGTATTTTTCCTTCCTTTAGAAAAAAGTTTTTCTATTTGATTTATATAATGGTAACCTAAACTTTCTGCTTTTATTTTATACAGACAAGGTCTTTATTGGGTGTATTTGAAGAAGATGCTACAGCTATTTCCAACTATATGAACCAGTTGTATCAAGCTATGCATCGGATTTATGATGCACAGGTAAAATGCTTTTTTTTTTTTTTAAATGACTTTAAGCCCATGAGGACAAAGATAGATAGGGTCTGTCTTGTTTACAGGTGCCTAACGCTATCCTGAGTTCATAGCAGTAAATACTGTTTGAATGCATGAATGAACTTTTAAGTATTTTGTATTACAGAGCTCACATTCCAATTACCAGTGTATAGTTTGTAGCGCTACAGAAGAGGTGAAGATTTAAGCATTTTCCGTTTTCCACCTAAACACAGTAAGAGCTTTCATACTGAAACTCACTGATCATGATCTTTGCCTAGGTTTTATCTGAAAGCCCCATACTGTCACCAGTGTTTTCCCTAATCATGCTTTTAATCTTAAGGAACACTTCCCCCTTTTTGAGTAAAGGATTTGAAAGTAATTTATCTTTAGTGAAAAGAACATAATAAAAATTAGATATAACTCTGGGTACTGGGAGATTAATTTAAAAAAGAGATGAGTACATTTTTTTTTTTTGTTGAGCAGGCTTAAGGTTCAAGGCTGTTTCTGTAACTCAATTATAAGCCTTAACAACAACTTGGGTTCTGTGTTAAACTTTCTTTGGGATTAATTAAATATACACGTTTCTTTTTTTCCTTCTCATTTTATCTCCTTTCTGGACTCATATTTTCTTTATGTGCTAAAAAGTTGCTGTGATAGTTTATTTTTTTTCCTCATGATAACTCTTTCAAGATTTGATTTCTGACCACAGAGATTACCATGTAAAAGAAATGTTACATTTGTCATTATGTTCATCACTGAAAAAAAACTTCCGAAAGTATTTCCTTCATCTGGCTGTGTTGCTGTATTATATGACTAGGCTAACTACATTTTGGTTGTATGTTATTAAATGCATCGGTCTAGTATCAGCATCTAGAGAGAGGAATATTTAGTCATTAATGTAGAATCTCTCAAGATTTTGCTAAGATTATATAGAAGTTACTTCTAATTTGAAAACTTTAACAAAATTTAATGGCTAGTTTTTATTAGCTAAAAAAAAGCGTACACCTAGAACACTGCTGATTTCCTTGATGGTGTCTGTTTATTTCACGGTTTGAGTTTCCCTTAAAAATGCTTTAATGGTAGTTCCCTTTCCAGTGATTTAATGAGGGGTTTAGAGAGCATGTTGTATAGCATTTATGTTAAGTGATAAAAGTGGCTTAGGTATCTTTTACTAAAACTTTTTCTTAATCAGTAATATTGTGTTAATTTGAACGCTAATTTTTTTCTACAGAATGAATTGAGTGCAGCAACACACCTGACTTCAAAACTCTTAAAAGAATATGAAAAACAGGTATAGTATATGAAAATTTTTAAAGCATAATTTAGAATATGCAGTGAGGAGCACCTGGGTGGCTCAGTTGGTTAAGCATCCTACTCTTGGTTTGTGCTCAGGTCATGATCTCATGGTTCGTGGGTTGGAGCCGCGCATCAGGTTCTGCACTGACATTGGGGAGCCTGCTTGGGATTCTCTCTTTCTGCACCTTCCCTGCTTCCTCTCTCTCTCTCTCACTGTCTCTCTAAATAAATAAACATTTAAAAAATCTATTCAGTGATACAGTATCTGTATAGATAAAGAGAATTTCTCATCAAGCATCCTAAGCTTTTTTGAATTTGCAGAAGGTAATTTTGCTGTGCTGTTGAAATTCCATTATAGCACTTATATCTAATTTTAATTACTTAGTGTTAGGTATTTTAATTGACCTCTCTTCTTTTTACAAATGAAGAAACAGGCTTGCTCAAGATTTTACAGCTGGTGATTGGAAGAATTGGAGCTAAACACCAAATTTTGAACTCCTCATATGGTGTGCATTCCTGTGTACCATGTTAATTAGTTGCTTAGCAAACATTTTAATTAATATTTACTAATTATATGAATTACACTGTTTTATTAAGTGACATTTTTAAAGTTTATTCAAAATTTTAGAAGTTTTTTGAAGTTTCAGTTGACGCTTTAACAACATGGGTTTGAACTGCACAGGTCCACTTATTCATGGATTTTTTTGACAAATACAGTATAGTAAATATATTTTTTCATATGATTTTTTTAACATTTTTTCTAAAAGATTATAAAATATAGTACATAATACGTGTAATACATAAAATACATGTTAATCAACTGTTTATGTTACTGATAAGGCTTTTAGTTAGCAGTAGGCTGTTAGTAGTTAAATTTGGGGGGAGTTGAAAGTTATATGTGGGGGTTGGCACTTCTAACTCCCACATTGTTTGAGGGTCAGCTGGGGTTTTTTTGTTGTTGTTGTTTATTTATTTTGAGAGAGAGAGTGTGAGTGGAGAAGGGGCAAATAGAGGGAAAGAGAGAATCCCAAGCAGGCTCCTTGTTCAGCGTGGAGCCTAATGTGGGGCGAGATCATGACCTGAGCTAAAATCAAGAGTCGAATGCTTAACCAATTTAGCCAGTCAGGTGCCCTGGGTCAGCTGTTTTTAAAAATGTAAATTAAAGGGGTGCATGGGTGGCTCAGTTGGTTGGGCGTGTGGGACTCTTGATTTTGGCTCAGGTCATGATCTTATGGTTTGTGAGATCGAGCCCCTCTCCACGTTAGTGCAGAGCCTGCTTGGGATTCTCTCTCGCCCTCTCTACCCTCTCTCTCTCTCAAAATAAAAAATGAACTTAAAAAAAATGTAAATTATGACATCATTCACAAAAGACATACAGCACCAGGTCTTTACCTCATCTGTGTTTCTCACTTTTCAGCGTTTTCCACTGGGGGGTGATGATGAAGTTATGAGCTCAACTTTGCAACAGTTTTCAAAAGTTATAGATGAGGTAAGTTCTTATTATATTTTGCTTGACTAAATGGTCTTATAATTAAGTTACTCAGGTTGTTTAGCTTTTATTGGGAACTTGTATTATTGTGATGATAGGAGCAAATCTCTATGATAAAAGTTTACTATTTAAGGAAGGACCTTATTTCCATCTTAGTGGCTGTCTCATATCTTAGTGGCTTCCTCATAAAAATAGTACTTTGATTAAAACAAATTGCTTTCAAAGGATAAGTATATAGATGTGCTCTCTCCTCTCCTAGTCCATGTCACATACAACCTTTCACTGTGTTATTTGATGTAGGTAGGGAGAGAAGAATTAAACTATGAACTGTAGGTAGGTTTTGGGTCTTTTTTAATGATTTGTTCTGATGACTGGTTAGAGAAATTAAGGGCTGATATTGGCTGTCTGGGATAGAAGGATTAATAAACTGAATGGCAAAATGTTGGTAGGAGGAAGTGTGGTGAGAGCTGTCTGGGGAGTCCATAACTGTTCTCAACTAGTGCAGTGAAAGTTCTTTTCACATGAAACATTAGAGAGTGCTGTCTTTTCTAGTCTATATGAAAAAGTTAATTTTTTAAATATTCTAATAACTCATTGTAGCAAAGTATTCTCACAGGAGAGCAATATAAAGAAATATTTATAGGAAATGGAATATTTTTATTGTGGGAAAATATACATAAAATTTACCCCTGGTTACATTTACACATTCACAGTGTTGTGTAACCATCACCACTGATGTGCCAGAACATTTTCATCATCATCCCAAAGGAAACCCTGTGCCTCTTAAGCAGTCATTCCCCACTCCCTCTCCCTTCAGATCCTGGCAACTGCAAATCTACTTTCTATCTATATGGATTTGCCTGTTTTGGATATTTCATATAAATGGACTTACATAATTTGTGGATTTTTGTGTCTGTCTTCTTCCACTTAGCATACTGTTTTTAAGGTTTATCTGTGTTGCAGCATGTATCAGAATTTCATTCCTTTTTTAGGTGAATAAAATTCCATTTATGATACACCACATTTTATTTATCCATTCATAGTTGATGGACATTTGAATTGTTTTCTACCTTTTGGCTAGTGGAAATAGTGCCACAGTGAGCATTTGTCTACAAGTTTTTTTTTTTAAATTTTTGTTTTTTGGGTTTTTTTTTTTGGACACTAGTTTTCAGTTCTTTTGGGTATATAATCAGGAGTGGGATTGCTGGATTGTATGGTAATTTTAAGTTGAGCTTTTTGAGGAACTGCCATTTTCCCACAGCTTCTGCACACTTTTACACTCTTACCAGTAGTAGAGGGTTCCAGTTTCTACACATCCTCACCAACACTTTTCACTTCTATTTTTATTATAACCATCTAAGTGGGTATGAAGTGGTATCTCATAGTTTTTATGTGCATTTTCCTGGTGGCTAATGACATTGAGCATCTTTTTCTATGCTTATTGGCCATTTGTATATCTTTGAAGAAATATCTCTGGTATTCCCCACCCCCAGTCCACAGGGGATACATTCCAAGACACCACCCCCCCACACACAGTGGATGCCTGAAACCCTGGATAGTACTGAATCCTGTATGTTTTACTATATATACATAAATGTGATAAAGATTTATTTACAAATTAGGCACAGTAAGTTTAACAGAATGAGAGAATAACTAATAATGAAATAGAATTATAACATTATACCATAATAAAAGTTGTGTGAATGTGGTGTCTCACTCTCTCTCAAAATATTGCGCTGTACTCACCCTTCTTGTTATAATGTGAAATGATGAAATGCCTACACAACGAGATGAAGTGAGATGAATAGTGTAGGCATTGTGATCTAGTGTTAGGCTACTATTGGCCTTCTGACACTATGTTAGGAGAATCATCTGCTTCAAGACTGTAGTTGACCATGGATAACTGAAATAGCAGAAGGCAACGCTGTGGATAAGGCAGGGGCACTACTGTGTTCAGACCTTTGCCCATTTTTTAATTGGGTGGTTTATCTTTTGTTACCGAGTTTAAGACTTATTTATTCTAGACACAAGTTCTTTATCAGGTATGTGATTGGCAAATATTTTCTCCTTTTCTGGAGGTTGTGATTTTATCTTGATAGTATCCTTTGCACAAACAGTAAAAAAAAAAATTTTTTAATGTTTATTTATTTTTGAGAGAGAGAGACAAAGCGCAAGCAGGGGAGGGGCAGAGAGAGAGAGAGAGAGAGAGAGAGAGGGAGACACAAAATCAAAAACGGTCTTCAGGCTCTGAGCCTGATGCAGGGCTTGAACTCGAAGCCTTTGAGCGGTGAGATCATGATCTGAGCCGAAGTCGGCCACTTAACCGACTGAGCCACCCAGGTGCCCTTGCACAAAAATTTTTAATTTCAATGAAGTCCAATTTATATTTTCTTTTGTTGCTTTTGCTTTTGGTGTCATATCTAAGAAACCACTGCCAAATCCAAGGTTATCCTGTGTTTTTTCCTAAGAGTTCTAAATGGATTTCTTTTTTTTTTTTTACTGTGCAATATTTTATAGTATGTCACAGAATTTTGAGTGTTCTTTTATATAAAATGGACAGCTTCTGTTTACTAGAATTTGTTTAATTTACATAACACTGGCTAAATGTCTCTGTATAGTTATTTATTTGGCCTTTTTTTTTTCTTTCTTTTACTAGCTTAGCTCTTGTCATGCAGTACTTTCAACACAGCTTGCTGATGCTATGATGTTCCCCATTACCCAGTTTAAAGAAAGAGATCTGAAAGGTACTGACATCAAGTTTATGTTTACTTTCATTAGCTGCCAGAAGATCAGTACTTGCAAAGTGCGTATTACTCTAAACCTTAACCATTTCTGACTACAGCTTGTACTGCTTTAATGTGTCACTGGATATTTGTAAGAGCTCCTGCTAGATGTTCAACTAGATACTGAAGAATACTGATATGAATACAATGTCACTTCCCTTGCGAAAGCCTAGAGAAGGAGATGGGTGAAACAGATAATTATGATACTCTGTCTCTCATAATTAGGGAATGAGCAAGGTACTGTGGGGGCTCAGAGGAGGGTGTCAGGAAGGCATTGGCAAGAATGTGACCTGAGCATTGAACAGTGAAGAGGCATTTGCCGGGAGAAGAGAGTCCTATTGTTCTATTCAAGGGACTAGAAAGTACAAAGGAAGGTACAGGTTGTAGAAATACATGGCTTGTTTTGTGGATGATGAGAACTTAGTATGGCAGCAATGTTGGATATGTTGGGGTGTGATAGGAGACAGATCTAGAAATAGATCATGCTAAAGATGTTGGACTTGACTTTATAAGCAAAGAGAAGCCAGTGGAGGCCTTTAAGAAGTGGACCCAATTCCTTTGGTTTTGGAGGATGGATTAGAGTGTATTTGATGTTGAGGAGAATGGATTAGGAAGTTGAGAGCTCAAGGAGGTGACAGTGGCACAGGAGGTGGGTTTATGGGAGGCAGTAGTGGGAGGTAGGGGTACTGGCACATCTAGCAACCCATGACTTAGTGGTTTGTGGTGGGGTTCCCCCCCCCCACTTCAGAATAATAGGTGATATCATGGAAGTTTTATAGACTTGGCTCTGTTTTCTCATAATTTACAGTCTCAGACAGTCATATAGACTTATTTATTGAAAATACAGGTAGAATTAAAACTGAACTAATATATCAGTGGATGGTAAAGTATTTAAATTATGCATGAAATAAAAACAAATGTATTTTAGAGATGGAGTTAATATTTATGGTGATGATCCCCAAGAATGGTCATTTCCAACATCAATAAAGAAGTTCTTTTCTTAGTCTGAGTGTCATAACCTTGTTAATTACTCTTTGTTCCTCATTCAGCATTTTTACTTATTAGAGTCAGTATCAATAAATGAATTAAGGGGCGCTTGGGTGGCTCAGTTGGTTGAATGAACAACTCTTGATTTCGGCTCAGGTCACAATACCAGGGTCATGGGATGGAGCCCCGTGTCAGGCTTCACACTGAGTGTGGAGCCTGCTGAAGATACTCTCTCTCCCCCTCTGCCTTTCTCCCTTGCTTGTGTGCTTTCTCTCTCTCTCTCAAAATAATAAAAGAATATGTGCATGCTGGTACTAAGTCAGAATAATTTTCATATTCTGAATTTGCAGTGATTTTAAAATTTGTTTTTGTGTCATACTACTAATTTGTGGCAAGTAGATTTTCTATTGGTGTAACTGTTGTTAATAACAGCGAATGTTCCATAGGCTACTTGAAACACAGAATAACTTTTTCACTTTGAATGTTGAATTATGAAGTGTTATTTGGAGTTTAATTGTAGCTTAAATGGCAGTTACTGTTTTCTAAACAAAATTTAATATATTTCACAAATATGCTAACTTGAAACTATTCTTGAACTTTTCCAGAAATACTGACATTAAAGGAAGTGTTTCAGATTGCTAGTAATGGTAAGTTTTGAATACTTTACACAGTTGGTTCTCACAGTGATGTATTTCTTTATCAATACAAATCTGGCCATCAATACAAATGTGTGGCCATATTCTATGTAATAATTGAAAAAAAAAAGGACCTAATTAGAAGTTTCAGTGAATATTATGTAAATCAGGTCTGTTATTTAAGTTGCACTATTTGTGCTACAAGAAAAATTTAAAAGGAAACTAAATCAAATCTTGCAGTTTGCTATCTTAATAATACCTGAGGAATTGGTGTAATATTTGCCATTCCTTCTTTTCCTATATATTCCAAAATTGTCTTTAATGAGCATTTGCCATATTTGTACTGAAAAATACTTTAAAAAACTTTTAGTGGAATACAGTCTGCTTGGAATTAAATATTTTGCCAATTAAATAAGTAGAAACATACTTAATGGGAAATTTGTCTATGGGGAGTATTTAAGTGGGGTGCTCATATGGTAGAGAATTCTTGCTTTAGTACATTTGTTGGAAGATGCACATGTGAAAACCATTTAAAGCATTTATGTTTTGTAAGGTATTATTGTATTGTTGTTAATAGTTCTTTCTGTTTTCCAGATCATGATGCTGCAATTAACAGATATAGTCGATTGTCAAAAAAAAGAGAAAATGATAAGGTGTGATACATACTTACTCCTTTATTATCACAATTAGCAATTGTTTCATTAGATGGTCTAGTTTTTCCTGTTTAAAAGTAGTAACCAGCAGTTACTTTGTATGTTTTGCTGTACTGCCCTTAGTTTATTCTTTCCTTCTAGTTGTTTCAAAGCCTTCCTGATAATTACTGGGCAATAATGATCTCTTTGAACAAACTATTTTTCTGCTGACAAAATTTGCTAAGTAAACAGAATTATTCCAAAAACGCAATTGATGCACAGTATGTAACATTGCCTCCTTTTGCTTTGTGTTTTGATAACATTGCAGGTGTCTTGTTTTTGTTTGACTAGTATGTATTCGGAACTGTCTCCTGAAATACAGTAGTTAAAAAGTTGAATTGTTGCATACATAATTGAAATTCTGTTATGAGGACCTCCTTATTTACACGGAATATATATAGTTTTTGATACTTCTTCAACGAGTGAAATCCAGAAATACTTCACTGTATTTCAGGAGATATGCATTTGAGTAAAGAGCAAAGAGATTGTGAACAAGTTCATCGGGATGCTCCTTACGATCATTTCTCTCTCAGCGCCTGATCCAAGGTTTGCTGAGTAGGGATCCACTAGAATGTTTGAGTGAGGTGGTCTCTGCTCCTCGGAGTTGGTGTCTGCAGCTGTGCCTACGACTCCCGGGAGGGGCACAGTGATCACCTGTGGGGATCCACACTGGGTACGATTTACTGTGCAACAGCTATGACACAGTACAGGGAATGTGTCTCACAAAGTTCAGTACAAAGAGCTTTCTATTTCTAATTTTAGTTCACTGATTATTTGATGGTGCAAATATTCATCAAATATATACATTTTGAGTTCTACATTACGAAATAGTTAAAAGGTCTAGGTTAGAATTTTGTTGTATTTTTTATGTTGCTTCTGGCTGTTCCAGGTTTGTTGTTGTTATTCCAGGTAGTTTTAAAAACATTCTTTTACCAACTTTGTTTTATTTGAAAAAATTTTGAGCACCTGCTATATGTTGGGTACCATGAGGTAAGAGTGTGAATAGGCTCTACTCCCGTCCTCAGGGAGTGGATAGTAAGCACTTATGGAAGGCTTCCTGTGTGAAGGCATGCAGCTGGACTAGATGCCAGAGTACGAGGAGGAGGAGAACGCATGAATTAACACTGAGTTAAAGCACTTAACAAATAGAAGTCTTAAAATGCTATGAGAGCACGCAGAGAGCCTCAGTTAACTTTGGAGAATTGGGAAAGGCTATACTTTTAGGAGGTGCTATTTGCATTGAAGATGAGTGAAAGTCACTGGTTTGGGGTTGGGGAGTGAGGGCATTCCTGGAAGAAAAACAACCTTTGCAGAAGCACACGGTAGAGTCCAGAGAATATAAAGGTTAAGAGCACTCACTGCCTCAGACTGCATGAGAACAAATCTCAGCTTTGCTACTTATTTGCTTGACGTGACTTTCAAGCTTTTATTTTTCTGTCAAAAATACTCAGTACTTTTGACGATGAAATGGGATAATGCATGCAGGGTACCTGGCTTGTAGCAAGTTTTCATTAAATTCTAGCAATAATTATTATAAGAGTGTGTGTCTGGAGCATAGGATGTATTTGGGGAGGTGTGGCAGAGATGACAAAGAAGGAGTTTGGGGCCAGATTACTATTTCAGGGATTTTGAAATTTGAGTTGGAGGGAATGGTCAGCCTCCTTATAGGAATCCTACATGAAGGATTTTAAATGGGTAACCATGCAGTTGTGTTACAGGAAAAAATACTACTGGAAATGTGAAGGGGACAGGACTAGTGGGAACTCAATGAAAAGGTACCAGAATAGTTTGCAGAGCCTCAGCTAAGGTTTTTATGGAAAGTGGAGAGGAAGAAGTACTTCTGGAAGATATTTTGTGAGTAGAATTGACAAGACTTATGGTTGGAGGAGGAATCGAAAATGAGTCCTATAATTCTTGGACGATGGGATAGATCTTGGAATAATTAAGACAGCTAAGAAACAGAGGAACAGGCTTGTGGGTAAGATAGAATATTCAATTTTGTACGTTTCTAGCACATTTACATACGTGTGCGGACACACACACACACATACACACATAAAGAGCCTAGCTGGAGATGTGCTTCTTCTGACACTTAGGAGAGTGAAGGGCGAGAGATACAAATTTGAGAGTCATTGGTGTATTGGGTTATACAATCCCAGTGCTTGGTATTGGGTACTTGATTAGGTATTCTAAGGAAAGCAAGAAGAGAGAAGAGCCTAATGCGCATTACATAATAGGTGCCCATTGAATGTTTTTTGTCTGAATGCAAGAACTTAAGGGAGCACACATATTTGAGTTTGGGTAAAGGTAAACAAGTACAAGAGAGGAGGAGCAGCGGGGGGGGCGGGGGGAGAACCAGAAGAGGGGTATGCTGTAACTGACCGAGATCAAAGACTGATGGCTGAGCTAATACCAAACCACTGTCTGCCTTTCCTGTGTGTGGTAGACTTTTTCTGCCACACTTAGTTCAATTATTGTATCATACGTAGTTATGTGCAGAATTTGCTTTAAATGTGCATTTTAAGACGGAGTGGTTGGTAGTAAGACAGGAAAATTAGCCAATATTGTATCTTAGAAAATAGGCACAATTGCTGGTAAGACACCTTTTTCCATGGGTAGGCTCTTCTCTATAGCCACTACTAAAGATAATTAAATGTAATTACACAATTAGATAAGTAACAGTATTTTTAATGTTTTTACTCAAAGGTAAAGTATGAAGTAACAGAAGATGTCTACACTTCCAGAAAAAAACAACACCAGACCATGATGCATTATTTTTGTGCATTAAATACTCTTCAGTACAAAAAGAAAATAGCATTGTTAGAACCTCTACTCGGGTACATGCAAGCTCAGGTGAATACTGATTGTACTGTGTTTTAGATTATAACTGTTCTAAAAACTTTATGTTGAGTTTGATATTCATGTTAAGCATAAGGGTATTACAAATTAAGGTCAAAATATTCTGTTTGGGTCTGTATTTTCAAAAGTAATTTAAAATGTCATCAGAATGCTATTTTAAGGAAGTTAGAATGGTTTTCCTTGCAAATGAAGATTCCACATTTTTTTGGGTAAATGAAACCACTTGCCTCATATTTAGGCCTTGCCCATCACAGGTTGGGGACAGGGGACAGAACGCTAAATGAATTCTGCAGTTACTCCTGCTGGAACTTCCATTCACTCTTGCTTCAGAGTAGATTTGAAAGAGAGTGGGCAAGTTTGAGATTGTCTCATGTTCCCTGCATACCTCCTGAGTTAAAAATAATAGATTGAAACTCCAAAGTATCCCAGGAGGTGTGCATCAGAGGGCTAGAAAATTAAATTTGGGTAATATAAGATGACACATCCCTAAAAATTAAGAGTTTAAAGAAATTCAAATATTTCTTCAAATATGAGTGTTTATTATTCCTCAGCATAAAACTTACTTATCTTTGTAGTAAACATAAGTTTGTCCATATGACTTACTTAAAATGTTTTAAAATTTTCCAGTTTATGTTTACCATATGCATGTATTAATATATAAAAAGATATATAGTGAAATTGAAGTCTGATTTCTACAGTGGCTCTAAGCTCAGTAGAAGTCATTGTAAACTAGTAAACAAATGGGAATACTCCCTTGTTCTTTACCTTACCATGTATCTTGGTGACTGTTTATAAGATTCATTTTAAGTATTTTTTGTATGTGTGTGTTTCTGTTTATCTGCCCACGTGCACACCCTCTTGCCTTAGATAAGTTTCTTTAAGATGGGTTCTGAAAATCTCAGTGAACAGCTGGAAGAATTCCTGGCTAATATTGGAACAAGTGTACAGAAGTAAGTATTTTCTTCCTTAAAATTAAAAGTGAAGTTACAAGAATAATTTAACAGTTAAATGCCATAATCTAACAATATTTAGCATTTAATTTCCCAGGAGGCTATTTTCTTTACCATGAGAGTGTGTCTCACATGCTTCTTGGTGTTTTTACCATCTTTCCCACAGAATCTGAACTCTGAATTTTATAACTGTGTCAGGCTGATGGTATTTTATTGATTCTAAACTAGGTTTTATGTCTGAATATAACTGACACGTAATAGTAATTATCTACAAGTTAATTGCCTTCACAGCTATCTGAATTGTAGGGGATGGATATGAATTACTATATAAATCTTGCTTTTCAAGCCATGAAAGCTTAACAAAAGAGAGCAGAGCAGTTCTAATCAGGCTCAAAAGTCTGAGCAGTGATGTGGTCAATCTGAGATCTGCAGGGAGAGGAAAATGATTGTTTTAAAGGCATAGGACAGAGCAGTTTGAAAATTCCTCCAAAGTTAGGCCTTTAGTATGGTAGTTTTTTTTAACTTAGTATTGTTGCTGTAATATTAACAGTCACATAAAACATAAAAGTTGTTTCATAATGCATTCATGTTACTTTAACTACCCACACCACTACTCCCTTTAAGAAAATATATACAAAACAAATGTTTAGATAAACATGATTGGTAAGGAGTTTTTTGTTGTGGTTTGTAGTAAATAACATGTTTTCTGTGTTAGTGTTCGCAGGGAAATGGACAATGATGTAGAGACCATGCAGCAGACAATAGAGGATTTGGAAGTAGCCAGTGACCCCTTATATGTGCCTGACCCAGATCCCACAAAATTTCCTGTTAATCGAAACTTAACCCGGAAAGCTGGATATCTTAATGCTAGGAAGTAAGAGAACTACAGTTATTTTCATATATTGTATATCATCTAAGGTAATATCAACTGAATATAATATATAGTTGATATCATCTGCTAAATTATTTTGATTTTACTAAAGGTTGAATCTTTTTAGTTAGTGGTATTAGTGTTTTTGTCAGCTTTTTGACAGAGGGGGTACGTGAATAATTTTCAGAAGTAAAATTGTTTAGGTATTTATTGAATAATTTAGAATTATTTTAAAAGCAAAATAGTTTGAGTTTAAATCTAGGATTAGATGAATACTCTTAAGTATCATTTTTATCATACTTTAAAATATATGTAATTACACCATCAAGTCAAATTTTAGTTTTTACGTAAAGGTAGGATAAAGCCAGTTAACCTTAGGAGCAAAGTGAATTCTTTTCTTTTGATTTTTTTTCTCTTGAAAGTTGAACTATACTTTATGGAACATCATTACAACAGTTGCAGTTTGATAATTTCCACCCTTGTTTTGGAAATACATGCACACACAACAAAAGTCAGTTGGCATATATGAATTTATTTTAGAGACTAACAAACTGCTATTTTCTAGGCACCTTGGCCTTTTTGCAAGCAGATTTCTTTGTGATGTTTTATCTTGTGTCTGGCTTATGATGAGATTTCAGGTGTGTTGATACTGAAGAGTGAATATACTTTCTTCATTTAGTAAAACAGGCTTGGTGTCATCTACCTGGGACAGACAGTTTTACTTCACGCAGGGTGGAAACTTAATGAGTCAGGCACGCGGGGATGTAGCAGGAGGCCTCGCCATGGACATAGACAACTGTTCAGTAATGGCTGTGGACTGTGAAGACAGGCGGTACTGTTTTCAGATCACTTCCTTTGATGGAAAAAAGTTAGTATTCTTTCCTACTGTTAATAAAATCTGTCATATTTTGAACTACTGAAATGCATGATAATTCCTTGTCATTCAGACATTTATAGGTATTTTAGGCTTATTATATATTAAGATCATTTTCTTTTTAATCCTGTAGAAACGAGTTGGATTTTCCTTTCTGACTTGATTAAATGATGTCTTTCTATTTTGAAGTTGTCAAAACGAGGTCATAGGGTAAAAACCTGTGATTCCATGTTAGGATACTGTTCAATGAAAATTCTGCATGGTATGGGGAAGGCAGCACAAGTTAATGGAAAGAGTCCTAACCTTGGGGTCAGAAGGTTCAAATTCAAAGTCTACTACTTATCATGTGGTCTTAGACAAGTTATATAGCCTCTCTGAGCTCCATTTTTTTTTACATGAGAAATGAGGGTGTGGGATGGTCATAATCCCTACTTTGTAAATTGTTATGAAGAATAGAAATCTAACACGTGGTGTGCCTAATGTGTAGTAAGTGCAAATACTGTCACATTTATTTTTCTATTAAAATTTTTTAAAATGTTTATTTTTGAGAGAGAGAGAGAGAGACAGAGTGCGAGTGCGGGAGGGGAAGAGAAAGAGGGAGACACAGAATCTCAAGCAGGGTCCAGGCTCCAGGCTCCAAGCTGTCAGCACAGAGCCTGATGTGGCGCTCGAACTCACAAACTGAGATCATGACCTGAGCTGAAGTTGGATGCTTAATCAACTGAGACACCCAGGTGCCCCGCTAATGGCATTTTTAAATGTTAAATATTTCTGATTTAAATCAGTGATTTAGTCCATTAATGTTTGTGCAATTTTTAAAACTTTTGTTACCTTGGCATTAATTGAGAATCCATAGACTAGCCTTTAGAACAAATTTTTGAAAAACAAAAATACATAACAAAAGGAGTATTGAAAAAAAGCTATAATCTCACTAACTAGAAACAAGAATTAGCTTTTTGGTCTGTTATCTTACAGTTTTTATTCTAACTACATTTTTTAAAAAGCTTATTTATTTTGAGAGAGGCAGAAGGGCAGAGAGAGGAGAGAGAGAGAAACCCATTCTCTGGGCTGAGAATGCAGAGCCTGACCTGGGGCTTTGATCTCATAAATCATGAGATGGTGACCTGAGCCAAAATCAAGAGTTAGACACTTAACCGACTAAGCCATCCAGGTGCCCCTCTAATACATTTTTTAAAAAATATTTGAGGAAATACTGTATATATACTTTGGATCTACAGCTGCCTATTAAAAACATTTCACAATGGCTACGTTATAATCCATCTAAGGATGTGAACCATAATCTAAAATTTTTCCTAGTGATATTTAAATTATCTGCAGTTTTTTTCTAATTAATTAAAATATTGTTTTTGATCTTTCTTACTATTCAGATGTAGCTTCTGAGTTTTTAGTCATTTTTCCTCTATATTTATGTATATTAAGATGCTTTAGTTCACTGTCTTTTACCAAGTGGTGGATTGATTTCATATTCCTTCTTTAAACATGTAATGAATGTCAGTTACTGTGTCATTTATCATGCTGGATGTTGGGAGTCCCTGTGTTCATTTTTCAGAATTACCAAATTGTTAGTATGTTACTACAAGTACGTACTTTTCTGTTTTTTCAGTTTATTGCTAATAATGCTTAACTTGATTTCCCATTTCTCATTCCTAGTGTGATTCAAAATTAATAATTATTTTTTCTTAAAATAGTAACATAGGAAAGCTAAATATCCTAATGTTAGTGATTAATATATTGAATAATTTTACTTAACTGTATTTATGGAGAATAATCAAGTACAATTGGTGTTTTCTATTAGGATCACTGATTTCTGTTTGAAATATATACGATGTGTCAGAAAGTTGAAATGCATTGTCTTATTTGCATTGTACCTTTGTTATAGTTGTCTTCTGAAAAAGCACCTGATGGCCAAAGTCAAAAGTTGTTAAAATCTGAGTACAGATGCCCCTGGTGGTCTCCTTTTCCTAAGATATTGATTGGTTGCGTGTTTTGGTTTTTTTTAGTTTTGATCCTGATTGGTTTTATGTGTACTTTGAAAGATAAAAAATTTTCTCGGATCAATTTTTTTTGTTAGGGTCAAACTTCTTTTTTTTTTTTCCTCCAGATCTTCAATTTTGCAAGCAGAAAGTAAAAAAGACCATGAAGAGGTAAAATTTTATCTAATTTCTTCAGCAACATCTTAAGATATATCAACTAAATATTAAGATAGAAATTTGGAAAATCCTAGTTAATTAAAAAAAAAATTTTAATAAAAATCTCTTGTCCCCAAGCAACATTCTTAAGTTTTCACACAGAATTTTATAGCTAGACCTATAAGGGGAGACCTTAGATATCATTGCTGTCTGTCTTTTTAAAGGCACAACTTCAGAGATGACCTTGTGACTGTTGCTTTCTGGCAAGCTGTTAGTATCATGAGGTGACAGTTTAATTTATTCCCTCTGTCATCAACTTTCTGAGACCGTATTTGCTGCATTAAGAACACAGTGGCAGCAGATGTAGCATGTCAGGAAGCAAGTAAAGCTTAAAATGAAAGACAGAAAAACAAAAATTTGGGAGTGTCTGTTCTTCCTCACGAGTCTTTTAGTTTTGGCTCCATTTTTACTTCTAGTGCACCAAATATGGAAGGTAAGTTACCAACAAGAACTGACGCTTCAAAAACTTTGTCTTGAGAAATAATCTTTGATGAAAATATACTGTATTTGATTTTGAGCCATTTTATTATAACTGTGTTGGTAAAAGACAAGGTTAGAAATTACGTAGAGATCTATTTTTATTTACCTCTTGTGGAAAAGAGTAGGTATTAAAACTTGCTTTTGGTTTGTGACAAACACAGACAAATGTCTGCTCTCTTCAGCGTTACCACACAGAATATTAGTTTAATGAGGCTTATCATGGACTGAAATCCTCGAGAGTGAAGTGGAAAATGTGGAACAGAGAGCATTTTCTGTGTTAATTAGTTATATATCTGAAAGAAGGGAAGTATGTAAAATGTATTCATTGGGAATATATTTAGTTCTTTACGTTTTTTCATTAGTGTTAATCATGATATCTGAACCCAGATTGTCTTATTTGGTGGGGATTATGAAGGGAAATGATATTAAAAGACAAATAGTAGGCTACTAAATTATAGCTTAACATTATTGCTATATTTTTATTTCCTTGTATGAAGTTAATTTGGGCTTTAAAAATAATCTATTCACTGTTTTATTATACCTTAAGTATGCTTATGTATATAGAAAAATACTGTTTTTATGTAAAAGATTATATGTTACATCTTATGAAACTTCAGTGAAATATTGAACATTCTCTTATAGAAGAGGAGCATTGTAGGAAAAAAAATCTTATTTTTCTTTTTTTTTTCTCTTGCAGTGGATCTGTACAATAAATAACATATCCAAACAAATATATTTAAGTGAAAACCCAGAGGTAATATTTTTATTTTATGGTATCCAGATCTGGCAAAATTGAATAATTCTGTGGCTTACATGGCTTTTATTAATTATGTCATAATTTCTCAAATTCTGTGATTTTGATTTGCCCTTGAATGGGTAGATTTAATGTGTCCATGTATGAGCATCTGGTCTTCTTAGAAAGATAAATTATTTCAAATGTAACTGAAATCTGTCAGCTAACAAATTTTTACTGGGTATCAACGCTGTATTTAGCCTTGGATTGAGCACCATGGAGAAGGATACAGATGGATAATAAGCCATGGCTCTGTCCTCCAGGAGCCTCTGTGTATGGCAATACAAAACTAAAACGTTAACATTTCATATAAAACAGTATATAATTAAAAGCATATGGAAATGACTAAAAACTTAAGACTTGAAAATGTTAAGATCAGTGTGGACTTTAATTTTAGAGAAAACTGTGGAGATGATAGGCTCCTGAGCTGGTTAAAGATTTGTCCATGTTTTTAGGAAAAGAGAAGAAATTGCAGACATGAGAATAAAAACAAAAGCACAAAGGCAGAAATGGTGTGTTTATGAAACCAGTAGTATAATTGGAGTCAAAGTTTCTTGTTGGAGAATAATTGAAAGCTGAAATGTGCATACAGATCACCTGGGGATCTTGTTAAAATGCTTATTATATCTAGGGTGAGGCAGCCTGAACTCTGAGTTTTACCAGTTATGCTTTGAGTAGCAAAGGTATCAAACCAGATGAATTTCCATGTAGGTGCAGTCCAGATACACAGGCAAAACCCAGATAACTGTGGAAGGAATCCAGTGGGTCCACACCGCAGTATAGTTGGGAAAAGACTCGGTGTAGGACAGGAGCTCTGTGACCTCTGCTGGTCTTGGTGGGCCCAGTTGTGCTGTGAACCTGGCCACCTCCAGGGCACCACAGGGCTGTGCGGGGCTGATAATTTCAGTTGAGACAGAGCAGGGCTGATTTCTTTAGGAAGGCCTCACCCTTTTAAGCCTTAAACTTGGTGGGATAATAGTTGACTAGACAGGAGTGTCTGGGAACAGGTAGGAGACCATTATCATAATTAAAGGATGAACCGAGGGTCTGGACAGGGCGATAACTAAGAGAAGAGAGAAGAAATAATACGTTGTAGAAACGTAAAAAGAAATTGACCAGAGTAGTTACTAACTGACCAATATAAAGGATGAAGGAGATGAATTCAAGATAACTTCAAGGTTTTAAGGTCAAGTGAATGGAAGAACAAGTTGAAGAGTTTTGTTTTTATCATAATAGCTTTGAGATGCCAGCCAAGACACCTAGAATTTAGATACTTAGGAACAAGGTTTGAATAAAGAAACAATATCTTATGATCTCAAATATTAGTAACTTTTGTTAGTTTTATAATAATCTTAATGAGCCTAATCTGAGAAATTAGTGCTAATTGTAGAGAAGCCTTTTGCTTATAGTACTTTGATCTCTTGCCAGTCTAGTTTTTCCTTTCTGTTATGTTACTTGGGAGCAACAAAAAATTAAAATGAAAGTTGGATGACCTGTTAATACCTAGGGAATACCTGGTGAATACAGTGTTTGGATTTGAATAATTCAGGGTTACCTTACTTTTCCACAAGTTATCAGAACTCTAAGTTTTAAGTAGTATTTTCCAGATTTTCCAGAATTACCTTATTTGTATTTAAAGAGAGGAGAAATTCTGATCAACTTGTAGCATTGTCGTGATATTTTTGCTAACTATAAGACACAGAAATGCAAAAATGTTAAGTGATGATGGGGCACCTGGGTGGCTTGGTCATTTAAGCATTTGCCTTTGGCTCAGATCATGATATCATGGTTCGTGGGTTCGAGCCCCACACTGGGCTTTCTGTTGTCAGCACAGAGCCTGCTTTGGATCCTCTGTCCCCCTCTCTTTCTGCCCCTGTTCCACTTACACTCTCTCTCTCTCAAAAATAAAGTAAGCTTAAACATTTTTTAAAATGTTATGTGATGGTTTTTCTAACGTAAATACTATTTTATATAGCCAGTGTTTGAAATAAGAAGTTTAAAAATGTTTCTTATAGGAAGCTTTCTTTCACATTTTGTTCTGAAAATGATAACTTCATCAATTAATAAATATGCAGATGTTTTTGAGCATAAATATATTCTGGAAGATCACGAAAACACTCAGCTGTATAGTTACAAGAATTTTTAATATTTTTGATATTTTGTGGCTATTTCCTACTCCTAAATTTATTTCTTTAACAAATGTGTTAACAATACAAATCTTAGTCTAGAAAATCTGGTAGTTAAATATTTAAAGACCTAGATCTGTAAGAAGTAAGAAGAAGCTTAAATTATTATGTTATGAAGTTAATTACATGTCTTAAGATGGAATGTGGAACTACTTTAGTAACTCCAGTTTGCATTTTAAGTGTAACTCAGGAACATTCTGACAGTTCAGAGTTCTATTCAAACTTTTGATTTTCTTGCTTTACTAATTCTAGTCCTTTTTAAAAAACCAAAATAGGAAATTGCTGCACGAGTAAATCAGTCAGCTTTGGAAGCCGTCACTCCTTCCCCATCTTTCCAGCAGAGGCATGAGAGTCTGCGCCCAGCAGGGTGAGTTACCACACTTTCAGTTATTTAAAACTATATGGGCTGTTGGGGCACTTGGGTGGCTCAGTCAGTTAAGTGTCCAACTCTTGGTTTTGGCTCAGATCATGATCACAGAGTTCATGAGATGAAGTCCCATGTTGTGCTCTGCACTGACAGTGCGGAGCCTCCTTGAGATTTTCTCTCTCCCTTTCTCTGTCTCTCTCTCCTCCCTTCCCTGCTCACTCGCTCATTCTCTCTCTCTCAAAAATAAGTAAATAACTTCAAAAAAAAAAGTCTTAAAACTGTATGGGCTATTGAAAGTGTTAGCAAACACTTTGATTTTAGCAGTGCTACTTACATTAGTATGAAATGGTTACCCTAAAACAGAAAATATATTTTTAAATTGGTAAATTTACCAGCGAGAGTGCTAAATAAAGAAGATTCCAAATTTTCCTAGTGTTTATCTCTAGAGTGAGGTCATTTATGTTTTTGCATTTAGTCATTGGAAACAAAGAAGTCTGTTATTAAATAAGTAGCTATGATTGTACTTACTGAAATTTGTTCTGCTCCTCTCATTGACTTACAGAATTGTATTTTCTGGGCGCCTGGGTGGTTCAGTCAGTTAAGTGTCTGACTCTTGATCTCAGCTCAGGTTTTGATCCCAGGGTTGTGGGTTCGGGCCCCGTGTTGGGCTCTGTTGGGTGTGAATCCTACTTTAAAAAAAAAAAAGGTTTCTCATAGTTTGTATTCAGTTTCCAAAAGAGAAAACTAAATGCAATGCCTTCTGGTTTTCTTCTGTGCTTAGACAATCTCGGCCACCGACAGCTCGAACCAGCAGCTCAGGATCCTTAGGATCTGAGTCCACAAATTTGGCTGCCCTCTCTCTAGATTCTCTCGTTGCCCCAGACACTCCGATACAGTTTGACATCATTTCTCCTGTGTGTGAAGATCAGCCTGGCCAGGCAAAAGCCTTTGGCCAGGGAGGCAGGTGGGTGATGGCATCACAGCAACAATTGTTCTGTGGTCTGTAAGTCTCACATATGTACATCAGCTATGTTGTACTTTCTTTAATTACCTAATTTTGGTAGTTGAGAAAGAATCATGTAGGTTTTTTTCTTTGTTTTCTGCCTCAAATAAGTGAAGATAATTCCGTTTAAGAGAATTTTTAATTTTTTTGAGATTATTTAATTTTGAATTACCAGATCTGCTTCTGGTATTTGCTCTTAAAATTGCAGAAGAAAGCTAACAGTCTATTGTTTAGGTCATGACAATATTTTAGAAATTCTTGAGGGGCACCTGGGTGGGCTAAATCGGTTAAGTGTTCAACTTCGGCTAAGGTCCTGGTCTTGTGGTTCAGGCCCCACATTGGTCTCTCTGCTGTCAGCACAGAGCCCTCTTTGGATCTTCTGTCCTCCTCTCCCTCTGCCCCTCCCCTACTCTCTCAAAAAGTAAAAATAAACATTAAAAGGAAAAATATCATCTTGGGTCAGAATAAGAAATCTCCAGGATGGCACAAAATTCATGTTATGAATTATCAATCATCTTTTGTTTATATAATGAGAAATATCAAATCTGTTAAACTTTTTTCTGGCTCTGAGACGAAAGAAATGTGACTCAAGGCAAATTTATTTAAGTAGGTTGGACACCTAATAAATTGATTTGGATATACATGGCTATGACCAAGAAAAAATAATTTCTATTTGATCATAGAAATCTACTTAGCATTTGATAGGATAGGTCAGACATGTATTATGGAGATCAATTTCATGTTATCTTAATGCCACGTTACTTAAAACAACTTAGCTCTCTGCTTACAAAACCTATTGTCAGTTGTACTTTTCTTCCTTTATTGTGGGTGTGGCAAGAACCAAGCACACTGAGGGAAGGTGGCTTCCATTGCTAGTTAGCTTTTCTTGCATTCGATTACATATGCCTTCAGAAATACAGGTTTAAAATTTAAAAAAGTTCAAATTAGCATAGTTAACTTGCAACATGTAATAAATGACCTAAAAAGAGGTTTTTAAAATCCCAGGAAATCCTCGGCATTTTTCTCAAGTAGCTAAAATTAAAGCTAAATCGGCTGTTTCTCTCCTCCTTTATTTAAATTTAAGGGCTTTTGCAACATGGTTTATTAGGATGTTGAGGTGTGTGTGTGTCTATCTGTCTACAGCAGCTTTGAGTTCAACCTACTAAATGTGAAGGCAGGGGCCATTGTCAGAGTAAGGCAGTCATCAGTAGTGTACCTTAATAGGATCAGGCATGTCAGAGCTTTTTAAAAAATGTGTGTACAAGTTTTTGTGACTCTTAGCTTTTAACTCCAGTTTCAATGATTGAGATTTCTTCCATATGGCTCATGGTAACTGACCATTGGTTCATAATTTTTTAAAAACTTTTCAGGCGCACAAATCCATTTGGAGAATCTGGAGGAGGTACAAAATCTGAAACTGAAGGTAAAACAGATGTGCAGTATTCTTACATTTCAAAAATTCTCAGTGGGAAACCTTGTGAAGAATTTGTGTTTACTCTGATGTATGCTGTTTTAATGGTAGCTTTACTTCATAGCTTTCTTTTTGCTCATAGTGCACATAAAGTAACAAAACTTAATCAGGCTTAAAGATTTAATTAAAATTCTAGAGTATCATACTTTTGACCTCATTGTCAAATTCTCAATGCAGAAGATGTCCTTTAAGCTTTTCCTAGCCCCTCATGTTTTCTTCTGGTAACTGGAGCTTGACTTTTTTCTTTTTCTAGTAACTATTTATTTTGACAAATTTCAAGCATACAGGAAAGGTAGAAGAATAGTACAAGGAGGTTTTTTTACTCAGAACCACCAATTGTTAAAGCATAACCTTTTGCTATTTGAATTTGAGACCTTAATTTTCTTATAACCTAAACACTGTAGTTAGGAGTAATTTGTAAATACTTCTACTAGGTTGAATTCTTTACTAGAAAATCTAAAAGGTGACGATGTGTTTTATTCTTTGGGAAGAGATATGTGGGATTTAGAAATATATAATGTATTTTGTTCTTTTGTAGATTCTATTCTTCATCAGTTATTTATTGTCCGATTCCTTGGTTCTATGGAGGTGAAATCAGATGACAATCCAGATGTTGTTTATGAAACAATGCGGCAAATTTTAGCTGCCCGGGCCATCCATAACATCTTCCGTATGACAGAATCACATTTATTAGTCACTTGTGATTGTTTAAAGTAAGTATGGCCTCCCCCTTAAAAAAACTGTACGAAAAGTTTAATTTCAGCCTAATTAAAATTTGTTTTCCAAAATTTTAATTATAGGTTAATTGATCCACAGACACAAGTTACAAGGCTCACGGTGAGTTCTGCATGTTTAAAGCTTTATTGGATATCCCTCTGTGCACATACACATACATGTATCTTTATAATAATTCTGAACCTGTATATTGAAATATGGTAGTAATTATGATTGGCTAAGTTATAACTGAGTCTATTGACATCTTCCCCCATAAAGTTATAATTGAACATTCCATGCAACTTAAAGAATCGTGCAGTCTGCTGGAATTAAAAGTGAATATGATTGAGTTTATAATTATCTAGGTTGAAATAGTTGGAAGTATATGCTCTTATTTAATCATTTAATATAGGCCATTTTTATTATTGTATTTGATTTTGTAAAATGTGTAAATGACTAATAAGTTCAATATTCAACAACCTCTTACTCTGCCTGGTAATCCAAACCAAATAGGACATTTTTTGTTCTTGGATTGCCATGTTGTTAAAAATAAAGGGGCTCTACTGTTCTGTTTATGATATATTTATACCTTAGTAATTGAGTTTGTTATGTATAAGAGTGCAGTTGTGTTTGAAAAATCTCACATTTGCTTCTGATGTTTTCTTTGGCAGTTTCCATTACCCAGTGTAGTTTTGTATGCTACACACCAGGAAAATAAGAGGCTTTTTGGATTTGTTCTTCGGACATCAGGAGGCAGAAGTGAAAGTAATCTGTCATCAGTCTGCTATATATTTGAATCAAACAATGAAGGGGAAAAGGTATACATGGCCTTTCAAAATGTGGTTCTGTTGTGAAATATATATCATAGTCAAAGTTCTTAGTAAGATTTCTGGAAAAAAGTCCCAAAGTTGGCCTACTTCAGCAGAGTTGTTTGATCAAGCCTGTTGCTCTGAAGATAGCTGATGTGTTGGGCCTTCTGACTACAGACCTCTGTCTTTCCTGCCCATTGAGAGCTGGTGCAGTCTTCTGGCCTCGTTAACTTACTCTGGGACTGCAGTGTATCCACCACAATCAGCCTTTTCCAGATGTTTTCAGCATAGAGCAACATGAGCATCTGCTCACTTCATTCTCTGAAAACCTTACCATCTCAGTAATGAATTTGAGATAATAGGAAGGTAGGGTATGTGAAAGAGGCAATACCCAGCAGCAGAAATTCAGACTCAAGAAAAAACATAGAAGCTTTGTTTGGGGACTGGAACATTCTCAAACCAGCTTTTGTCTGAAGGAGTATGTTATAGTGAGTTGTAAATCTAGTTGCCAGCCATTTGGATACTTGAAATTATTACTTTGAATGAGAACTAGCTGAATTTTTCCAATTTTTCCCCCCTTTTAGATTTGTGATTCTGTTGGACTGGCAAAACAGATAGCTTTGCATGCAGAACTGGTAAGAATCTAAAATACTTATTAACGATCTAAGAATGTTATCTAAAGTAACATAAGATCTTTCATATTAGCAAGTAAATAAAATGATTTTGCTGTGCAAGGTTGTCAATGGATGCTGATGCAGTATTTAGAATTTGGATAAATGACTAAGATAGAATGTAAATTATTTTTAGTGTGCTTCCATATAAAAAATATGAAAGGTTACAAAGGCCATATTAATTGAAAAGTCTAAAATTTAACTTGTTTCATATTTAATTCAGTAGTTGCATTTATCTGTTTTTTAGGATCGTAGGGCATCGGAAAAACAAAAGGAAATAGAGAGGGTAAAAGAGAAACAACAGAAAGAACTCAGTAAACAAAAACAAATTGAAAAGGTATGTAGTCCTAGTATCTAGATCTTTTTTGATGTGGTGTTTATGAAGTTTCCTTAATTCAGCACTGTGACTTCCAGCTTTGAATTTCCAAATGGAAGTCTGTTTCTGCTTCCTCAGCCACTTCATAATCAGATGATACATAGCACAGCAGACATCTGTCTTCTGATAGGATGTTTACATTATAGTTACCGATGTGTAGTTGACTTGCTGTTTAGCAAACATACCAGAACTTATGTTTCCATATTCCAGCGACGGTTGTTTCTATCAAAGCAGGTCTTTTGAGAGGCTGTGTGTGTATATATAGACTTAACTGCCATTGCTGAAAGTTGTATTGGACTCCAGGAATGAACATCTATTTATATAAATATTTAATGTTACCAGGAGTATCAAATCATTGTCCATCCAACAGGATAATTGTAAGTTAGGTAAGTTTCAGAGCAAATGCATTAGATGGTGATACATGAGATTGTCAGGCCCAGTTATGGGTTGTGGCAATGGCAGTAGCATGGGGAAGAGCACTGGGTGTTATATGGAAACCAACTTGACAATGAACTATAAGTTAAAAAAAAAAAAAAAAAGAAATTTGCGGGATACTTAATGAGCACAGATCAGCAGGAATTGGGAATGGATTGGACTTATGGACAAAGGAGAGGGACGTGATGATCACACTGAAGTTGAGGCCTCCTTGCTAGGTTAGGCTGAGGATGTCAGCAGTTGATTTAGCAAGGTGAGTTGGACAGAGAGGGGGAAGGGAAGGGATGTGGAGTGTTCCATTATGAGCCTTTTTGTGTGGTATATAGTGAAAGATAACAATGGTCTGAGTGTTGTTAGCCATAAAAATGGAGAAGAGGGAAATGTTGGCTTTTACAGGATTTCTAAAATGGCACCAACGTTCACCTTGGTGTTGCACTGGTTATGTGTAGACTCTGTTTTCAGTAAGTTGCCAGAATTATGCATACATGTTCAAGACGGAAAGATTGAAGCAGTGCTCAAATATATATTTTAAATGCATAGTTTTGCATTTGATTGCAAACAATAAACTTAGTTTCTTTTCTGTCTTTTCTACTAGGACTTAGAAGAACAAAGTCGGTTGATAGCTGCTTCCAGTAGACCAAACCAAGCCAGTAGTGAGGGGCAGTTTGTTGTCCTTAGCAGTAGCCAGTCAGAAGAGAGTGATTTGGGAGAAGAAGGAAAGAAAAGAGAGTCAGAAGCATGAACTTTTCTTTGCTTTCTGGTTGGTATTACCCCTCCTCTTGGAATTTATTGATGGTTTCTGTGGTGAAATGGCACAAGGTAACAACTATGTTGAAATACCAAGGAGACTAAAGTTTATATTTACTTGTTTTAACTTCATTTTTTAAAGTAAGATTGACCTTGACTACTTAGGTTTGCATTGCTTTTTTTCCTTAAAAATAATATACTATGCAGTAACATCAAATTCCACATGTCTAAAAGAAACCTGTTCATCTCCTTGAAGTAGATTGCTGAGGAATTAACACTCAAGCCTTTTTTCCTTCAAATAGTGAACTTACCTTGCATTATAATTGGCTATGACTATAAGAAACCATTTATTCTTCAGCATCATATTCATGGATCTGCTTCCTCTTCTCATTAGGAACATTTTTGCTGGCAGTAAGGAAGCTTTCAACTCAATCGGTTCAAAACCCTTTATACAGAGAATTCTACAAGTTTGCAAATATTTTAACTATTAAATGTGCAATAGAACTTTTATAAAATAATTAGAAAAAAGATTTTAGACTTAAGGTTTTAAATTGTGGCAGGTGGTACTGTGATTTCAGGGCACTTTCTAGGATTGCTCACATTTCTCTGACATGTGACACCTAATGCCAGTGGGAAAGAAGCTTAAGTGTCTTCAATTCAGGATTGATACAGCCCTTGGCATTTAATGATCATATTCTTAGTTCTCAGGTTGGAACTTGAATTATTGCTGCAGAGCAGTAATGGTTAAAATAAGATTTTGGAATTTATTAAAAGGGATTTTTCTTTTGTTCAAGTACATTTTAGATTAGGACTTAAAATGTAAAGATGTTGTTACAGGATAATACATCGTATTTTCTGCATTGCGTGAAATAATTTTTATTGAAAATCAAGTGACATTTCAAAAGAAATTCTGTAACAGTTGTTGCCTGCTTAAAGTAAAAATGCCCAGAGTTTAGTTTAGAAAATGTAGACTTTTAAATTTCAGACTGATATGCACAGTATTTTCATAATTCCATGTTTTGATAAAATACTGATCACCACTTTATATCCACAAAGGCTAATAACTAATATATGAGAATAGAATAATTTGCACTAATTATTGTACATACTTCTACTCTTAAATACGTAAAAGGTCTAAGTCTATGAAATATTGCAAGGAAATTGAGTGTTCGGTATAAGAGAGTTGACCAAGGAAGGATTTTAGCCTGGTGCCAAGGTTAAGTAATATTTCCCTGCTGCCTCCTTCTATGTCAAAACTTAATTTTTTTCTTTATTCAGATTTTTAACATTGCTGATAGAAATTATGTTCCTTTGTTTCACATGTAAAACTATATAGAGACAAGTTAAATATATTGAATAAAATAGTCACATATCTGAAATTTTCAAGAGATTAGCCAGCCACTAAGACTAATTTTACAAGGGAAAAAGCCCTTTGTTCTTTGATACAGTCTTGTTAGTCCTGAATTTAGAAACAGCATCTGTTTTAGCTCTCACAATATAGTGTGGCTGTTTCACACGGTATGCACACTGTTCTCTGTGGACAGGGGTAATTATGTATAGGATCATGATGTTCTTTTTATCCATGTGCCAAATGGGAATAATGATTACTTGATAATGATTATTTTGAAGCCTTGTGTTAGTAAAAAAGTACAAATTTACAGAATACTTTCTGAAGACAGTTGATTCTGTGCTTCCTAAATAGGAATGCTTTCTTGATAGTTTGTGTAGCATTCCTTTGGTAGAAGTCGAAATTTCCATGGTCAGCACTTGAGTTAGTCATGGCAGGTCCAGCTATTAAGGCCTTTCTGAGAATCAGTAAGCTCTCTGTTTCATTAAATCTTTTGTTTATACTATTTACTTGCCACCTCACTTGTTCAGATGAAACTTGTCACCCTACGGTGAAGGTGATAAGCATTAGGGGCAGTTTTACGAGGCTGGCACTTTGCACAGTAACTAAGTGCTGCCCTTTGTTAGTACTCTGGGTCAAAGTGAAGGCTAGGGTTAAAGGCACTGGCAGGCTTAGGGATGCTGACAGACCTGCAGTTCCTTTTAAGTCATGTTTTGATAGGAATTTCCTTAATAACACACCTGTGTCCACAGATCAAACCAAAGAGCATTCCAACACCAAATAGAAGTCATTATGTTGGATTAACAATTTTAGATATTTCAACTTTTGTTCCATTGCTTTAGAACTATATGAACTATTCCATACTGCAGATATTTAAGCATCAACTTTAAGAAACTCTCCTTTTTGTTTGAAGGCGGCTACCTGTGGGTTTCTGCATAATGTTAAAGCTGATCTTGGTCTGTTACCCTTTGAAATCCCTTCTGGTTCTTGGATGCTGTGGTGGTAATTGAATTAGAATTTGGGATAACTTTCTCAGATTCATACTTAGCTTGATGGGTTTTAGAAATTAACAAAACTGATTCTTTAAAAGAAACTAAGTCTACCTAATTCAGCTATGCACTCTGCTACCTATACAAACAGTACTTTTATTAACTATGGTAATGAAATCAGTAGATAGAAAACTAAGTATTGCTTCTCCCTTTAAAAATTTTAAAGACTTGCTAACATAGGGACTGGACAAAGTCCTCAAGGCCAGTCTTGTTTTTGCCATTTCTACAATGACTAGTTTAAGTTCAAAAGAATTCTCAGGCTCTAGGGGTGGTAAAATGATATTACCTTTATGCTTGGGAAAAGGGGAGTAGGGTATGTATAACATTCTACATAACATATAATCCTGTGTGGTAAAGGTATCTAATGTTAATTTGGAGTTATGTGTAGGAGCTACAAATATTTAAGATTTGAATCTTATTATAAATGCTGACAGACCCTGAGATCCCATGTATTGCAAAACCTTCTGCTACCTGAATTAATTAATAAAATGAAAATACCAACATTGGTTTTGACAACAACCTCCTAGCATTCAAACTGTACTTTAAAGATTGTAGCAAGCAAGCCTTTCATTTTATTTTTTTAGCAAGTTTGGCTTACTCTTCTTTCATGAGATTTTGTTCTTCTACATTAATGACACGTATTGAAACTGGAACTATACTACACTTTTAAACTAGTCTCTTGTGGCTTGTACTCATGTAATTTACTTCAGTTAATATGAGAACTGGGGATTAAGTTATAACTAATGTGCAAAACTGCTTTGTATATTTGGTGATTTTGTAATGTTAAGTGAATTGGTTCTTATCTCACTGATACTATTAATCATGCATATATACAATTAAAAATCATGCTACACTTCCCTTTAGAATTGAATTTGAAGAACTCAGTTTTATGTAATGGTGGTATATGTGTGGGGTGGAGAGCTTATTTTTTCATTTTGTCAAAGTAGGTATTCTCTGAAAAGGCTTCAGGAAATATGCTGTTAGAAGATTTTTAAAGTATAATAAAGTCCATGATTTTTGTAGTCTTTTTTGTATACAATATTTGATATATACTCTGAATTTTGTTTCTCCAAGTAACTCCAAATGATGCTTATGAAGCAAATGGACTTTTTCTAAATATGTTATGACACTATAATTACACATCTAGGCCCATTGCAATTTCATAACAGCTAAAATGAAAAAAAAAAAAAACCCATCAGATATGGGGATATAATACTAATTCATCACTAGTGACTTTTTTTTTCTTTTAGAAAAATAGGCTTTTCAGTAATTACCCTAGACATGTTACAGACAATATATACTTGCTATATTCAAAGAAATAATTTAAAGGGGCAGGTTATTGTGTACACCAGGTTAAATGGGCTTGGCCTGTAATTTTAATACTAATGCATATTCATCCCATGTTCTCTTTATACAGTTCTTCTGTTGGGAGTTTTTGTTTTAATTTGTTTTGAATTTTATAAAGTGTATACAGTTTTAGAAGGTCCAGGGAGTGGATAAAACTAACTTTAGAATTATATGACTTATCTAAGTGCATGTATATCCTAAATATATTTGTATATCGACATATCTATTATCCACTACTCACAGACACCACAATTTGATTTAAAAAATAAAAACTATTCATGCCAGCTAATTTTGCAAGTTTTAATGTGAAAATTCTATCATTAAAAGTAACTTTAAGTCTGTGCTTACTGAAGATACAGCCATAAATCTCCACCTCAGAAAGAAATCCTATAACTTCAATTTCCCTCACACGGGCCGTATTATGCAAAAAAAAAAGTATACTAACACCTTACATACAAATAACAAGGCTATAGGTGACTGGACCTGTGGTGAAAATGAACTCCATCATCCTACCCACCACTCTGTTCTTGTCAGTGTGCCATCAAAATGCTACACAGGTGTGGCTGAATGCATGTCTCTTCACTTTCCTCACTTTCCATGTACAGAAACCTGTACTTACCTTCCACATAGAATATACAGAAATAAAAATTTAACCTACATTCTATAACTGCTTTTATCACAGTTCTAAGAAGGAGGTTTATAGTAGTGTAGGCCTACCTCAAGAAGCAAGAAAAATCTCAAAACAACCTAACCTTACACCTAAAGGAGCTAGATAAAGAACAAACAAAACACCAAAGCAGCAGAAGGAGGGAAATAATAAAGATTAGAGCAGAAATAAATGAATTGGAACAAGAAATAGAACAGATCAATGAAACCAAGAGCTGGTTCTTTGAAAAGATCCACAAAATTGATAAACCTCTAGCCAGACTCATTAAAAAAATCCAAATAAAATGAAAGAAATAACCAGTACCACAGAAATACAATTGTAAGAATATTATGAAAAGTTATATGCTGACAAATTGGACAACCTAGAAGAAATAAATTCCTAGAAACATAACTTACCAACACTAAAGTAGGAATAAATAGAAAATTTGAACAGACCAATTACCAGCAAAGAAATTGCATTGGTAATAAAAACTTCAAACAAAAGTCCAGGACCAGATGGCTTCACAGGTGAATTCTACCAAACATTTAAGAATTAATATCTACTCTTCTCAAACTATTCCAAACAATAGAAGAGGAAGGAAAACTTGCAAATTCATTCTATGAGGTCAGTATCACACTGATACCAAAACCAGATAAAGACACCACCAAAAAAGTGTACTATGGGCCAGTATCTCTGATGAACACAGATGCAGAAATCCTCAACAAAATACTAGCAAACAGAACCCAACAAAACATTAAAAAAATCATTCTTCATAATCAGTATTCCCAGGATCCAACGGTGGTTCAATATTCACAAATCAATCATCATGATACATCAATAAGGAAGGATAAAAATCCTATCTCAATAGATGCAGAAAAAGCATTTGACAAAGTACAACATCCATTCATGATAAAAACCCTCAACAAAGTAGGTCTGGAGGGAATATACCTCAACATAATAAAGGCCAAATATGAAAAATCCACAGTGAACTTCATATTCAATGGGGGAAAACCAAGAGCTTTTCCTTAAGGTCAGGAACAAGACAATGATGTCCACTCACCCTGCTTTTATTCAACATAGTACTAGATGTCCTAGCCACAGTGGTTAGATAACAAAAAGAAATTAAAGGCATCCTAATTGGTAAAGAAGAAGTAAAACTTACACTATTTGTGGATGTGAATTATGCAGTTCCACCAGAAGACTACTAGAACTGATAAATGAATTCAGTAAAGTCCCAGGATGCAAAATCAGTGTACAGAAATCTGTTGCATATTCCTATGTGCTAATAATGAAGCAGCAGTCAGTGAAATTAAAAGAAAAAGAGGCAAACAAGGAAACATACTCTTAACTATAGAGAATAAACTGATGGTTACTAGAGGAGACCTGGGTGCAGGGATGGGTTAAATAAGTGATGGGGATTAAGGAGTGCACTTGTAATGAGCATTGGGTATTGTATGGAAGTGTTGAATCACTACACTGTATGTTAACTGGAATTGTAACAAAAACTTTTTAAAAACCCTACCATTTTAAAAAAATAAATAAATAAAAAAATAAAAACCCTACCATTTATAATTGGACCAAAAATAACAAACTATTTAGGGATAAACTTAACTAAAGAGGTGAAAGACTTATACTCTGAAAACTATAAAACCTTGATGAGAGAAACTGAGGATGACACAAAGAAATGGAAAGACATCCCATGCTCATGGATTGGAAGAACATATTGTTAAAATGTCTATACTACCCAAAGCAATCTACAGACTTAATGCAACTGTTATCAAAATACTAGCAGCATTTTTCACAGAACTAGAACAAACCTAAAATTTGTATGGAATCACCAAAGACCTCGAGTAGCCAAAGCTATCTTGAAAAAACTGGAGGAATCACAACTTCAGCCTTCAAGTTAGATTACAAACCTGTAGTAATCAAAATGGTATGGTACCGGCATAAAAATAGACATAGCTCAATGGAACAGAAATAGAAAACCCAGAAATATACCCACAATTTTATGGTCAATTAATCTTTTTTTTCCCCTTAATCTTTGACAAAGGAGGCAAGAATATACAATGGGGAAAAATCTCAACAAATGGTATTGGGAAAACTGGACCAAGTTCTTACACCATACACAGATAAAATGGATTAACGACCTAAATGTGAGACCTGAAACTATAAAAATCCCAGAAGAGAGCACAGGTAGTAATTAATGTCTCTGACATCAGCCATAGCTACATTTTTTTGTAGATAATCTCCTGAGGCAAGGGAAATCAAAGCAAAAAGATGCCATTGGGATTACATCAAAATAAAAGGCTTCTGCACAGCAAAGGAAACATCGTCAAAACAAAAAGGCACCCAACCTACTGAATGAATGGGAGAACATACTGCAAATGACACATCTGATAAAGGGTTGTTATCAAAATATATAAAGAACTGATAAAACTCAACACCCAAAAAATAAATAATCCAATTAAACAATGGGCAGAAGACATGAACAGACATTTCTCCAAAAAAGACCTACAGATGGCCAGTAAACACATGAAAAGATGCTCAACATCATCATCATAGAAACTTTAATGAGATATCATCTCACACCTGTCAGAATGGCTATATTAAGAAACACAAGAAACAAGTGTTGGCGAGGAATTCTTGTACACTGTAGGTGGGAATGCAAACTGATGTAGTCACTGTGGGAAACAGTATGGAGATTCCTTAAAAAGTTAAAAAATAGAACTACCATATGATCTAGTAATTGCACTACTGGGTATTACCCCCAAAACACAAAAACATGAATTCAAAATGATACATGCACCCCTGTTTATTGCAGCATTATTTATAATAGCCAAATTATGGAAGCAGCCCAAGTGTCCACTCATAGATGAATGGATAAAGAAGTGGTATTCATATACAATGGAACATTATTCAGCCATAAAAAGAATGAAATCTTGCTATTTGCAATAACCTGGATGGATCTAGAGAATAATGCTAAGCGAAAGAAGTCAGAAAAATACCATATGATTTCACTCACATGTGGAATTTAAGAAGCAAAACAAATGAACATAGGGAAAGAGAGGCAAATCAAGAAGCAGACTCTTATCTGTAGAGAACAAACTGATGGTTACCAGAGGGTATGTTGGTGAAGGGATACATGAAATAGGTGATGGGGATTAAGGAGTGCACTTTTGATGAACACTGAGTAATGAATGTATAGAATTGCTGAATCTCTATATTGTATACCTGAAACTAATTTAACACTGTATGTTAACTACTAGAATTAAAAATTTTTAAATAATTTAAAAAGGGGCCCCTGGGTGGCTCAGTTGATTAAGTGTCTGACTCTTGGTTTCAGCTTGAGTCATGATCTCATGTTCATGAGTTCGAGCCCTGCATTGGGCTCTGTGCTGACAGTGCGGAGCCTACTTGTTCTCTCTCTCCCTCTCTCTGCCCCTTCCCCTGCTTATGCTGTCTCTATCAAAAATAAACTTAAAAATAAAAAAAAAATAATTACAACTGCTATCAGTGAGCCCCTTTTGTGTGTCTAGTACTGAAGTAGAATCAGTACAGAAAATCATAAGCCATCTGAAAACCCTTTTAATTTCTATTCCAGTGATAACATTAACAAATAAATGGGAACTCCTAGCCAGGGTTTTGTGGAAAGGACTGCATGTTTCCCATTAATGATGACATTGCAATTGAAAGTTCTGTTTCACTTAAACCAAATTAGCCCATTTCAGTGCAGGGCTCTACAAGTAAACAGACATTAAGCTGGCCTTGGGACTTTTGCACAAGAACAGCTAACTTGTAGGTCAAGTACTGGGGTCAGTATTTTATTCACTGTAATTACTAAGACATTTTATGTATGTACTTCTCTATAAAAAGGATTACTGTTAAGAATTCTCTTGAATTATTAAAGGTGGCATCTATTTCGAGCATGTAGAAATGTAGATTCATACATTTCATGTAAAATCAGTACAGAGTGAGAACTGATAATATTTCTGTTAATCGAAATTTTACAGTTTGGGTTTTTTTTTTGACTTTAATAAGGTGGCTCATTACCTTCATATAAATAAAGGCCACAGGTAAACAGCCTTCTAACATTCTCAGAATGCTCTTGAGAAGCAATATTAAGAATATTAAGAAATAAGTATTAAGAAAGTGTAGACTTACATTGAGATTTTAGTTGCTAGGTAAAGTGAGAAATAATGAATCCTATGTAACAAGTCAAATTTAAAGAAATACAGCTCAAAGAAATGTACCTTTTCATCCAGACAGTTGATTACCAGGTTCCTGTGAAAATTCCTTGTCCATAAAGGTCATATTCTTTGTAAAGGACATATGCTTTTAGACGGTTTGGTAATGGAAGAAATGACATGAAGACGGGGCAGCGCAAATGTAACCGCCCCATGCACTTCCGGATCTTCAGCCGGCACAAATGTTTGAGGGATCGAGGGTTTGCTAAAATGAGAGAAACACATGTTATCCAAACGAAAAAGAACTGTTCCTTTTTTTTTTTAGTGATCTTAGGGTTTAATCAGCAAATGTATGTTATACTTAAGCCACCAAAATTTCCATTTGCTGTGTTGAAATGGAAAAGTTAAAAGGGAAACAGCTTTTCTCTTCTCCTTGCAACCCTTTCTGTAGATATGGTTTCAGAAACCATGTCAAGTTAAGAATCCAAAGACTGGCATCAGTTATGGGTCTGGCATGTGAGACCTGAAATCCTTAAATCTTTGTGTGTTAACCACTCTCTCACTCTGTCCTGTCCCTCTGGGTCAAGCTAAGAACTAAAGATCACCGCCCCAGGGGAAATTAGATGAAAGAAATTCTTAATTTGACTATGGGCTACTGTGAAAGAATGTGGTTTGGAGGATCATTTGATTCTCTCTGCGGGCTTAGATCTTCACTTTTTCTCATCCCTGTTTTTGTTGCCATTTCATAGCTTTTAATTCCTGTATGTACAGTGTTCCATGGGATTAGGAGGAAGGTATTACCTACCATATAATAAGTAATTACCTAACAGATTTTATCTACTGGGAAACGGTAAGAAGTACAAAGTTAAGTAATAAATAGGAACTTTTAGATGGGAATAGTATTTTCCTTGGTTTCTTTAGGTAAATCTTTTAACCAGAAGACAATGTTTTATAAAACAAATAAGAATACATTTAGTATTTTTGGTAAAGATCTTTTACAAGAAAGAAGGTTACTCACTTAAGATAAAATGGATTTCTGACCAGAGCCCCTGTTTTTGGAGCACAGCTTTCAACTTTGAACAGATTCGAACTTGATCAACGTAATCAAGCATCACTCGAACAACCTTCCCAGAGAGATGTTGCAGCCATGACAAAGTTATTACTTCACAGAACTAAGGAAGAAAATTGGAACTATGAAAGCAAATAAAAAACTGAAGTAACTATGGGGTTTAGAACACTAGACTCAGGGTCAGGAGCCAAGATCTCAAACCCCCTCATTTATAAACTAGGCATAGAACAAGGAAATTACTTCTTAGCTCTAACATTTGGAAAACTACTTACTACTGTATCTTCAGAGCTATGTAAGATGTAACCAGGGTGTGAAAGAGACAGTTCTCTAATATCCATTGTCCCCTTTGGCCACACGGCGATCTGGAATAAAGATTACCTCTCCAGCTTCCTTGCACCTAGATGTGGCCACCTAAGTTCTAGCCAATGAGATGTGAGTGGAAGTGTGAGCAACCCCCAGAATGCACTTAACAGAAGAACAGGGTGTGTGCTGCTTCTGCCTGCCTGCCTCCTTGCTGGCTGGAAAGTGGATGCAAGTGTCTCCTGTGGTAGGAGCAGTCCAGTTAGAAGGCTGTTTACCTGTGGCCTTTATTTATATGAAGGTAATGAGCCACCTTATTAAAGTCACTTTCATTTTGGGTTTTCTGTCATTCACAACCTACTCCTACCCTCATGCCTGAAGGATATGATAGTTTCTCCCGGTAGGTAATTTACATGCTCCTAGACAAGATGCCCATGTAAGAAGTCAAATAGTACTACCTAAAAAGTCAGGAGATAATACAAGATGATATATACCTAATTGCCAACTACTACATTAATCAGAACCTAAAAGTAATACATAGTATTAATATGTTGCCTTCACTTTTCAGAATTGATTCAAAGTACTTTCTCCATTTCTTTATATAATTTTTGTTTTGATTTTAATATGAACTCAGGTATTTATAGTGCATCATGCATCTACTGTGTGCTGAGCAAAGATCTCTAAGCTGGAAAGTGGTGAACAAGATCAGACTTACACTGATGTTATTTGTGGAGGTGACACATAATCAGTAAAATGTTAAAAAGATAATTTCAGAAAGTGTAAGTGCTATAGAAGAAATAGCATTATCAGAAGATCAGAGAGGACAACTACCTTAGATAAGGTGGATGGGAAAGGAAGGGCCTTTCTGACAAGGTAACACATGAAACTTGAAGAGTGGCAGCTTTTTCAAAAGTTGGAGGTGAGCTCAAGTTGGGGAAAATGGAAATGATCAGTTAGTTGGGAAAATAGACTGGTGTGATGAAGACATCACAAGAGGAACACATCTCAAGAAGAGGGTGGTCAACTGTATTTATTATTTCTTTTTCATTAAAAAGGTGGCCAAAGAAACCTATTTAATCAAATTTTAGACGTAAAAGAGAGAGCCAAGAACCAAGGGGTACAGGTATCCCAGGACCCTAGAAACATTTTAGCTCAATAACTCAGCCCTTCAAAGAAAAAATATAACTAGTTTGTAAGACTACATTCGTTCTTTAAAACTTTACTCAGATGCTAGTTCATTTGTGAAACTCCCTAGGTAAAGTTAAATCACTTCCCTCTGAACTGTTTCTGTACCTTTTACTTCTACCATCATGTTTATTTTACCATGTATTTATCATATTAAAATCTTTTCGAGGTGCCTGGATAGCTCAGTTGATTAGTTAAGTGTTTAACTCGATTTTAGCTTAGGTCATGATTTTACAGTTCATGAGATTGAGTCCTGCATCAGCCCTGTGCTGACAGCATGAAGCCTGCTTGGGATTCTCTCTCTCCCTCTCTCTCTGCCCTCTGCGCGCGCACACTCACTCTCTCGCTCTCTCTCTCAAAATAAACTTAAGAAAGTAAAAATCTTTTGAATTATGATCTTTTGGAGAGAATGGATGGAGTCTTATCTCTTGCTGTAGTCCAGGGCCACTAATATAATGATTTTATAAGTTGATACAGACAATACTGTGCACTTACCATAGTGTCTTTGATAACTGTTGATGTCCAGCCTTCAAAAGTATAGCAAGGATGAACTTTGTTTCCATGGGGACAATCAAAACATCGCTCTGCGTCATACCCATAATTCAACAGCATCCTGAGCATGACTTCATCTTTCAGTGTGTATTGCAGTGCTGATGGGAAATGTAAAGGGTTGACTCTGCAGAAGTAATTGACGTTGGCTCCATGCCGTAGCAGCAGACTTATCAGGTCATAGTTGCCCATCCTTAGGGCTATCTGAAGGCAGTTAACTGGGTCTTGATTAGGCAGAGCTCCAGCACTCAGAAGCAGCTTAACTGAAGAGAGGTCACCATTTGATACAGCAAAATACAAAGCTGACTTCCTGTGGTCATCATAGTGTTTGCGAATTCTCTGATCTAGCATGAAATTTACATCAAATCCAGCCTGGATGAGGAGTTCCAGGCATTGGGGGTGTGCCCCTGCTGCTGCACAGTGGACCGGACTGATGCCACTCTGCTTAATGGCAGCAAAATCTGTAACTGGAACCAAGATCTTCAGGGCTCTAAGAAAGAATTTCAGAGGGTATTTAAAAAATTGTTTTTGTTAAGATGCAGTATTAACCTGTTTATGATTATTTTATACTAGTACAGATGGTATTAGTATCAGGTGGCGTTTAGAACCCCCTACCCCCAAAAAGTATAATACCTGCACACAAAAGCTCGGATACTTAGTAAAGTTAAATTAAACTACTGTCTAAATATAAAACTCAGCATTAGTCCAATTAGTGAGACCTGGAGCTCCCCTTATTGCCCAAAGACCTGTAATAAAATAGTTTTATGTCTCTTCCGTGACATACAGAGGATGCCTGACTTCACTTTCTTACTGGTTGAGTTTATCTTTAAAAGGGGTGTTGAAGAGGACATCCAGATGGCCAACAAACATGAAACGATGCTCAGCATCACTCATCATCAGGGAAATACAAATCAAAACCACACTGAGATACCACCTCACGCCAGTCAGAGTGGCTAAAATGAACAACTCAAGAGACTATAGA
>CM053574.1:23505302-23550944 GCA_028646485.1 Cryptoprocta ferox
AGAGACTCTTGAATACTGAAAACTGAGGGCGGAAGGGGAAGGGGGAAAGGTAAAGGGGGCTGATGGTCTTGGTGGAGGTCACTTGTGGGGAAGAGCACTGGGTGTTATATGGAAACCAACCTGACAATAAACTGTAAAGTTAAAAAAAAAAAAAAAGAAAGTAAAACGGGTGCTGGAATTACAGGATCAGAGAAGAATATAAAGTTCCCAGAAGCTGCTCCATAGAAACCCCATAGCAATTACTGTTCCTATTATTTGCAGTAATGTAATTGAACTTACAACAAGTGGCCTCTGTCAGCTGCCACATGAATGGGAAGGTGGCCTGAATTCTTAGGGATGTTGGCATCAGCTCCATGCTCTAGCAACAGAGTCACAGAATCTGGATTTCCTCCACTGGCGGCTTCAAGTAAGATGGAAGAAGAGTCAGAGGCCTGACCAAGAGCATTAGCTCCTAAGAGGAGAAAAAGTCTTGTTATGCAAAAAGTCTTTTCCACTCTACTGTTTATACATTCTTAATATATAAGCACTACCAAAAAGCAATTATTAAGGAGCCACTTTAGCAAAGCACTACGAAGTCAAAGAAATAAAAAAGGTGCCTCCTGCTCTCAGCCAGTTTATAATGTAGTTGGGGAAGGAAGAAATGGTGCAAGCAGTCTCTAAGTTAAAAAGTAGTTTGGCTTTCAGAGTAATTTTATAAGTTAGTTGTTCGGAACTTGAAAATTCCAGGAGAAATAATTATAAAGGAGATTTTGTTTCCAGACCAGCCTATAAAAGTCCACTTGCTCCACCCTTATGTATAGGATGGTACCAACAATCCTGTTGGGCTATAACACCATGCCATCTGCTGATGGTATGGTGGAAAATGGCATTTGTTCTGTTTTTAACATGTCTTTGGGGGCTGTTCCTAGTAAGACACACTGTAGTTTGTAGTTGAGTTAGGGACTTATAGTTAAAAGGGTAAATTGTAGGCCCAATACGCTGTCATGTGATGGTGTAGATAATAAGAGTACAAGTGTGGGCACCATGTCCTCTTAAAAGGTCTCAGTTCTGGATTTTGAGGGGAACTGGATAGTGAAGGAAGGAGAAAGCAGTTTGGAGTCAGTTGCAGAAGACCTCTCAGTAAAATGGGTTTTGAAGAAAGAGTAGCCTTTGAAAATGGACAAAGGGAAAGGAGAGCATTCTGGGCACATTCACAGGTCCTATAAAAAAGATGTAGAGGGGGCGCCTGGGTGGCTCAGTCGGTTAAGCATCCAACTTCGGCTCAGGTCATGATCTCACGGTTTGTGGGTTCGAGCCCCGCGTTGGGCTCTTTGCTAACAGCTAGCTCTGAGCCTGGAGCCTGTCTTCAGATTCTGTGTCTCCCTCTCTCTCTGACCCTCCCCTGCTCACGCTGTCTATGTCTCTCAAAAATAAATAAAAATATTAAAATTTTTTTAAAAAAAGATGTAGTGGCTTTAAATTAGTAAATAGACTCTATAGTCATCAGAATACACTGGCTGTCCAAGAACCCCACTCCTAGACTGAATGAAGACATGTCTAAATAAGCCGCCATGGGATAAGTGCTCACTATGTGCAGGTTCCTCTATGTGCATAATTTCTAAAATTCACAACAACCCTAACAAGCAGATGCTAGTACCTTCATTTTAAAAATGAAAAAAAAAGTGAGGCTCATTGAGGTTACGTGACTTCCTCAGAGACTGGTAAGCAAGGTAGTCGGGATTCACATACCGGTGCGCCGGACCCAGGGTCTATTTCTAAGATGCTGTGTTTCCACTCTAGTGATGCAGAGCAGTAAAGTAACGTGATTTGGAACAAGACAGATGTGGTTCAAATCTTGGCTCTGCCATTGACTAGTTATGTCACTTTGTGCAAATTACACCATAAGGGAGTTACCTCAGGGAAAGATTCATGGAGATCAACTGATGCTGGTTTCTTTAGAGTTAAGGGTTTAAAATCTGGTGTGTCTCTTCTTTCTTTATATTTTAATCAGTGATCTACACAAAAGGTTACTCTTGTTATGTAAATGAAGGATCTAGTGTTTATTTTTGTTATTCTAGCCAGCGACTTTAGACACCTCTGCTGTTGCTCATTTAAAACCTCTTAAAATGTCTTACAACCACTGATTGGAAACTACAACAGCCTCTCCTGTATGATAGATAAGTCTAAAAAGCAGACTTAAATATAGGAGTCCCTGTAGTCTAGAATATTGGAGACCAGGACTGTGTATTGTTAAAGAAAAAAATAAGGCTTCTGGACATAAACAGGAAGGAGAATACAGAAGGTAATTCTAATACTGGGACTTTATTAAATATTGGTAAAGATTTGCTTTGAAAAAAAAAAAAGCTTTAGATACAACATTGCTTCACTTAACAGTGTCATAAATGGGGGGGGGGGGCTTAAAGACAATAAAGGCCATAGTTCTCTGAGCCAAGGACTCTGCCAGTTAAACCAGGATCTCAAATTGGTGGCAGGAGAGGGCATGTTTAAAGGGAAGTCCTGCAACTGCTACCATCCCTGACCCTCTTTCCTTAAGTGTAAACTGAGGATAATGCCTACTTCCTAGGGTTTTAGAAAATCACATGAGGCAGCATCGGTAGCTTAATAACTGGTGCTTAGAAAGTACTCAGTAAATGTACATTGCCTTCCCCTTCTCTCAGGGTCTTGGTTATTACTAAAGAGAGAGCTGGGACCCAAAGAGAGGCAATCAGGGAAAACTTGCCAACAACGGAAGCATCTGATAACACATCGGACTGCCTCATGACTTAGTAGAGACAAAATCTAGGGGGTAATATGAGGTCTTTCGTTCTGTGACTCTAGAAAAGGGCGACACGCAAAAATTTTAAAAAACAACCATCCTTAGCACGGTCAGGGAACATTATGCAAAAGAGTAACGTGCATCCTAGTAATTTTAGGGAAATTACTTCACATCAAATGAGAAATATTCAACCTCTAGTTTAGGCATTTTAGTAGCCAGTATTAACACATACTTTCGTCAAACGTTTGTTAGGTTTAAATAAAATGTTAACTTCTATTATTTTGAAGCTCTCCATGAAAAGGATGCTTGTGTCACGTTACCCCTTGGGGTTGTGCTGACCGTATAGAAAATCTTGCCTTTCTGCAGTAACATTTCCATGATTTCAGTGTATCCACTTTGGGCAGCAAGAGCAAGAGGAGTGAATCCGTAGGAGCTCTGTGGATCAGGGTGTGCCCCAGAAACCAGCAGCAACTTCACTATGTCCTGCCTGCCCAGTTTGGCTGCTTCATGGAGAGCAGTCCTCTCGTTGGTACACCGGAGATTGACATCTGCCCCATGGCTGATCAGCAAGGCGGCCATGTCATAAGAGTCACGTAGAACAGCTGGGAAATTGGAAGTGAAGTAGTTTTAATGTTCACCAGGAAATTATGGCCAGAGTATCTTATATTAGCCAGTGTCCCTTAGGCTTCTTAACGAGCTCTTCCTAGCTACCCCTGTGTGCCAGCATTTTGTGTTTAGGAAACAGACTGTTAAATCAGGCATATATCAAATAATATCAATAGTGTTTTACATCAATAGCCTATTGTCTTTTCTGTAAGCCATGAACAGTTATTGTCTATTGGCTGCTTGTGTGTCTGAAAGACATAAACATAGAAAATTTTCATTTATCATTTTTATGTTCCTCCCTCAAGAAAATGGGAAGTTAATTACCCAGTATAGTCCTAGAAATGCTCATAAGTTCTTTAAACAAAGAAAAACAAAGAACAGTAATCAGGAAATTATTTATAACCTTGTGTTTTGTTAAAATTTTCTAATTGTTTTTTCTACACTTATGCTGTTATCATTCACATTTGGATGATCACCTTTAAGTCCTTCAAGATTCTGAAACAACTTAATGTATCCATCTCCCTATCCATTTGTTAATTATTGGCACCCACTGTGTATGCAGAATCTTGCTAGGTGCCAGATGTTGAATCAGTGTGAATTCTGTCTGTAACTGTTTCTAATGTGCCATAGAAAGTGCTGTAGGACTGGAAATATCGAGTGCCAAGGGTGTTGGGTCTTTTTTTTAACTCATTGAGCTGGCACTTAGTGTGCCCTTTGATTCTGAAAACACATGTCCTTTGTTTTAGGAAATCATGTTCCTGACTTATTTCATGATGATATACCACGTCCATCTTGTCTCTTTCTAGCATTTCTGAGATTCACGTGTTGCTCCTCTTAGATTGTCCTAGTTTTTATTCTTTTTCTTTCTTATTTCCCATTTTTTTATCTTCTTCTGGAAACTTTCCTAAACTTTATCTCCCAGCTTTAGAGTTTTATATTTCTGCTATCATATTTTTAATTTTCAAGGGCGTTTTTTGTTCTGTTTTGTTCAATTTTTTGGTAATGTCCTATTATTTCATTATTTTTCATTAATTTCTTTAAATTAATCATAATTTCCCCCTACATTTTATTGTCCCTAAATAGTCTGTCTCCTCCAAGTTTCTTATCTCCGTTGAAGACATTTCTTAGACATTAGCTATCTGCTAATGATTAAGAGTTGGGGACAAAAAAGCTGACTGGGAATCCTCATTGTTGGGAGGGGCTCTTGGAGTGTGATCATAACTATATGTTGCTATGCCTGGGCCATTTGTTGGGGAACCCCCAATTTAACTCTCTTTAGTTCTTTCTTTTTGGGTATATCATATTCCCCAGAGAAGCCTCCTCTTGGAGGGTAAAGTTCTGGTTGCTGTCTTTCTAGAATCATGGTGGAAGAAGAGGGCTGGGAGGTCTTGGCCTATGTTTGCTTAATTCCACCAGTATTTTAATCCAGTACTCCTACCCTTGTCTAATAAACATCCAGAATTCAGGTGGGTTGGGAGAAGGGATCTATCGCTCTGGCTACTCGTTCCTTAATAGTGTTCAACCAATCCTCCTGGCAGCTGCCTGTCCTTCACCCATGCTCCACAAAGTAACCACTGCCTACAGCTTCCAAGCCTTTTGATATAATTGTGCTGCTTTCCCCACTACCAAGTTAAGATTTGACTTTCTTGTCACTGACTACTCATCCACCTGCTCTCCAGGTTTTAAAAAAACTGTGTTGCTGTTGTCTCCTCTCCTGTTCTTCTCATTCTTTTGTATCTTCCCTCATTAAGACAATTTCTTAACTATAATTTTAGTGAAGACTCAGGAGAGAGCAAAATTAGCCATTCGTATTCAATCTGCCATCTTTACCCAACCATTGGTTGCCTTTCCCTACTCTGCTCATCTTTTCTATTTCTTACACTTAAATTAATTGGTTAAGACACCATGCGAAATGATCAGTCAGTTGGCAGAGATTTTTGCATCAGGCAACCTCAAGGGCAATCCTGTAGAAAGCTTGAGGGTCAGATACCCATGACATGGGTCAGCTGGGACCAGAATGACAGCACTACAACATGTACAAAAAGCTGCCTTTCTATTTGCAACGATGTGGATGGAGCTAGAGAGTTATGCTAGGCTAAATCAGAGAAAGAAAAATGCCATATGATTTCACTCATCTGTGGAATTTAAGAAACAAATGAGCAAAGGGGAGAAGAAAAGAGGCAAACCAAGAAACAGACTCTTAACTATAGAGAACTGATGGTTGCCAGAGGGGAGGTGGGTGGGGGATGGGTGAAATGTGATGGGGATTAAGGAATACACTTGTGATAAGCACCGGGTGTTGTATGGAAGTGTTGAGTCACTATATTGTACACCTGAAACTAATTTAACATTGTCTGTTATCTAACTGGAATTAAAGTAAAAACTAAGAAGAATTTTTAAAAGTTGTCTTCAAAACCTCTGGGATGGAGGACACTCAGAATGACAGACTGTTTTCCAGAGACAAGGTATGAATTTACCTGTAAGAAGAGGAGAGTTGCCTTCAGAATTCTTGGCATTCGGATTGCAGCCATTGAGAAGAAGAAAACTGGCATTTTCTAAGCGGCAACTGCTGACAGCCAAAAAAAGTGGTGTTTCCCCATTGTGGGTGGTTTGCTCCCACACACTGGGTTTTGAAGCTGAAGTAAATCCATTAGACCACACAGGTTAAGATACAGAAATAAAATTTAAAATTATTTCTCAGAAGCATCAGGAAGAGTTATAAAGGGAGTTTACCTTTGAGGGTTATTTCCAAAATGTTCTTATTTAATTGCACTGCAGCCTTATGCAGAGGAAGCCAGCCTATTCCATCTGCTTCATCGAAAGCAGAATGGTACTTGGTCAAGCATGCCAATGCATCTTCCTTACCTATTAACAAGTCAGATGGGCACAGATTCACATTTGGCACACACACAAGGCAGCCCATACTGTTTCCGAATTCCACTATCAAGGTTAGTGCACGAGACAGCAGAGTTCTAGCACCACCCTTTATGAGAGACACATTAAGATGGCACAGGACAAACAAGCAGATGTTCACCTAGCATTCCATACCCCCCGGGCCTGTGGCCACCCCTCATGTGGTTATAGAGAAACAGCTCATTCCGCCAAGGAGCCCAGGGGCTCTTCGCTAAGTTGTGCCGCGGTATTTTCTCACAGGCTCTTGAGAATCAGTGGTGGACTCCACAGTGTTGAGCATTTGGGAGAACTTGCTTCTAGGCTTTCCTCAGCTCAGAGGGGAAGTGCTGCCCTTTTTCCGCATCACATCTTACCACAAGTTGGAGGGGATAGAATAGGAAGAGTACTTAACTGTCTCTATTGTTTCAATTATCTTCTTATAGTCAGCTCTCACAAAGGAATGGGAGCTGCAGAGAAAACAAATATATATGTAATCCCCAAACTGAGGGAAAGCGAAGGCATTTGATAAAAAAAAAAAAACACACACACACACAAGGAAAGGGTTAGGGCAGTAGTAGTAAACCAAGGATGAACTCTTACAATGAGATTAATGGGAATACTTCCAAAATATAGTGTGACCCTAAACATGCTCCAGGGAAACCAGTCTCCCGTGTCTGTCTTCCTTGGGCAGGGGGAGAGGACATTATTCCACCTGTCTCAGGTAGACCAAGTCAGCTAGCCTTCCTAAGTTCCATACAATTCTTGCAAGTCTAGTAACTGAAATCTACAACTATAGTCACTTTTAATTTCTGTGAAATATTTCAGTCATCAAAATCTTATGCCTTTCAACCTAAAAAATCATGACTTAATTCCTGAGCTTAAAAAATTTTAATCACAAGTTTAATATAACAGATAATCCAATAAACCTAATTTTTTTTAATTTTGAGAGAGAGAGAGAGAGAGAGAGAGAGAGAGAACGCAAGTGCGCAAGCATAGGGGAGGGGCAGAGGATCCGAAGCAGGCTCTGTGTGGACAGCAGTGAACCTGATATAGGGCTCGAACTCACTAACCGTGAGATCATGACCTGAGCTGAAGTCGGACACTCAACTGACTGAGGCCACCCAGGTGCCCCTAAACCCAATTTCTTTACAAAACTTTAACTATTTAAAGATTAAAGATTATTCCTAAATATAACACAAAAGTATAGGAGTAGCATGGTAAAGAGATGCTGAAGCCAGACTGCCTGCCTCTTACTTAGCAGCTCTGTAACCTTGGGTAACACTTATGTGTGCCTCGGTCTCCTCATTTCTACACGGGGATAACAGTACTTACCACATAGAAAGGTAATGAGAATTAAAACTTAAATGATTCAATATTTATGAAATGCTTAAAAATAGTGTGGCACAAAGTGACCAGTCCATGAGTTTGTTACTTGAAAAAAAGTATAGGTTTAATGTATTTTAGCATCTCTATATTTAATTATAAAGTCTCTTAGAGCTAAAACATTTATCTAGTTTTACCTCCAGCAGGCAAATAGAGGTCACCATCCCAATCAAACAGGGTTTGTCACCCCTGAAAAACAATATAGTAAGTACTGGGGGGTAAGGTTGCAGATCAGTCAGAGAGCATTTGAGTAGGTGTGCTTGGCTGTGGACATTCCACCTCCAGGGCAACTTTTACATTACCGAGGGACCCGAGGAGTCCTTTTCTAGTGCTGTCATTACAGAATTCTGAATACACCTCAGAAAGAGTGAGTCTCTTCTGGGGTTTAAGTTTACATAATTCCTTCTTTTGATATGAATCAAAAGACTGGACCTTACACTGTCTCCTCACTAAGGTGGATAGTTTTCTATGTGTATATTGGTTAGATTTATGAATTTCCTTGGCTTCCCAAAGACAGAGGGTGCATTAGAGTTCTCTAGTCTTTCACATCCTTATGTAATGACAAGTCTCAGTTGAATCCTTACAGGACATTACCAATGAGATACCGTTACCTGTCATCTGCAGGCCCATGCTGTGTAGTTCCCGGCTTGTGAATGTCCTGCAAACTCTGCTGGATGATGAGCTGGGTATCAAAGTCCTCGTCTGTGTCTTCGTCACTGGCGTAATTATCCATGTGAGACGCTGACAGGTTTCAAGTCAGAATCAATTGACAATATTTTTCCAGGTACAAAAAGATGATCAGTTTCATTACAAATGAAATTCAGAAAATTACAAAATTGATAGGAGTGATAAATGAAGCAAAGGCAAAATTCAGAAAAAATATTCATTATATTTCCCCCCATAATTTCAAAGGAGTTTTCTGAACTGCCACAAATGCAGTATAAATTAGAGGTTCCATGATTAGCCATTTACTTAATGCCTACTCAGGAAAATCAATGTTTCATTTAAAACCTAGGTCAGTGCCATTTTAACCATGAAAGTAGTGATTTATTTTAGACTTGGCTTATGAGTTTTTTCTCAGTGATTGTAGCTCTCACCCAAAAGCACATCTTTATGCTGACATAGTAAATATTAAAAATAAACATGTTATAGGAATATATGCACTCTCGTAATAACATACAACAGGAATAGTGGTAGTAAAAAACAATGTTATTTTCTTAGGCAATAACTCAGTTGTTTAAAAGAGCATTTCTGTTTTAGCATAGAATAGTTTCGATCACATACCAAGACTTTTTACCTTCTGTGATGTCCTTTAGGAGAGCACGGGAGTTTTCACTGTAAGATTAGCACATCAGGATTTTCATTTCTATTTAGGATCTCCACTCCCCCTGTAGTGACCATTCCATTAATAGCTTTACTATAAATACCTGATCATAAGACAGTCTGGCACATTCTCCTGTTTTTTACATGGGGTTTAGCTCTATTTGGAAACATGATCTCTTCTCTTCACTGCTATATTCATCAAATTTAAAGGACTAAACACTTTATTCCTGGTATAAAATGCTTTTCCAAGGGGTTGGCTGTGTGAAGTGAATTTATTCTCATGCACATGGCCACTGCAGACCAGAATCAATTTTTCACCTGAGAGGCCATTTTCCTCTGACCGATTTTTCAAAGTGACTGTCCCCACAGTCCTGATTCACTGGGTAGCTGCACCTACATTTTCTTTGGGTTATAGAGCTGCAGCCTAAAGTGTTCTGGGAATCCTAAGGAATTAATTCCACATACAAGGTAATAAAATTTCAACTCTAATTTTGTATTGTTGAAATGTTTTAAAATAAAAAATCTATACTAATATTATGAATATATATACTAAATGATAAGAACATTAACTATTAAAAATAACGAAGAGACACTTGGCATTTCCAATTAAACATGAAACGAACGCCCAGAAGCACGCCACGGTCTGGGGCAGACAGGCCTGCCGCCAGCCACCTTACTGCCTCATATGGACACTTCCTGCCCTCCTCACAGGGGGACTGTGAGAAATGGAGCTGATGTTGTAAAAGTATGGTGTAAGGGGTTACTTCTGGAATTGTTTTGATATTTTCCTTATTTATAACCACCTCTAGTAGGTGAGTGGAAAGTGAACTACTCCTGAAGCTGAAGAAATGACTTCACACTTGCAAAAACAGTTATTTTCTGATATTAAATTTTATCCAGTGGGATGCCTGGGTGGCTCAGTTAAGTGACCGACTTTGGTTCGGGTCATGATCTTGCGGTTCGTGGGTTTGGGTACTGCATCAGGCTCTGTGCTGACAGCTCAGAGCCTGGAGCCTGCTTTGGATTCTGTGTCTCCCTCTCTCTCTGCCCCTCCCCTGCTCATGCTCTGTTTCTGTCTCTCAAAAAATGAATAAAAACATTTAAAAAAATTAAAAATTTTTATTCAGTTAGTCTCCCCAAATATGACTTTTGCACACATATAAAAAGTTTCAAGGGTTTTTCTTTCTTTTTTAAAAAACTATTTATTTTGAGAGAGAGCAGGCAGGCACCATCAGCGCAGAGCCCAATGTGGGACTCAGACTCACAAACTGTGAGGTCCTGACGTGAGCCGGAATTGACAGTCGGATGCCCAATCCACGGAGCCACCCAGGCACCCCTCAAAGCATTTTCATGTGCTTTCAAGAAATATTTCTCTTCATGTTTTCTAGCAGGCTGTATTGCAGTCTGTATCCCCAGTACACCAGGGAGGAGAATAGTGCAAAGATCATGTAAAAGAATGACGCGAAGATACTTGATTTTGTAACATATGTATTTTGAAGTAAGTGAAGACGACATATATTTTCTTTTTACTTCTTTCTGATGTTTTCTTAAGTTTGTCCAATTTAGTCATCCAGTTGACAAAGCAAGGCAACCCCACGCTTGATCCAGTGTTGAGTGGGCTGGTCTGTCTTTAACAACATTGCAATAACAAAGTTGGTAGAATGTCCTGTAGTGGAGAGAGTTCCTTTACGTTCACTTGTCTTGTAAAGTGGACAGGTGTAGGCATTCGACTTCACAATCTCAGTCTTTTTAGCTTGGAAAAGAAAGAAAGAAATTTGGTAAAGGGAAAACAGCCATCAGTACTAAAAGAACAACTTTTTTTCATACTAAATCTAAGATCATGATTTTGGTATTTGAACACTTCAGTGCTGTTGTTGTTGTTTACAGTTGGGATATAATCATGGCTGTGAAACAAGACAAGTAATTTCATACGGGGCATGATTCTAGGGCTAGAGGACAGGAATTGATTCTAAGTTCTGATGACTTAGCTGGCATGAAAACACTCCAGGCGACTTGGGAGAGGAGGAGAAGGTAGGGAAGAAGTACTAAAATCCAGCACAGGTAATGCCCCAGACATAGAGACCCCACGGCTCACAGCCCTAATACAAGAAACGCATACATCAGAAGGAGCGGAACTTACTATTTGCTTTCAGCAGGTTATTATTAAGAAAAACACACCAACTCTTACCTACTCACAGAAAGAATCTGTATATTATCCTTGCGAAGCCAGATAGGAGATATTAGGAGTCTTTCTAAACTAAGGCCACATTTCTCATACTTATAACTGAACTGTGTTAATAATGAAAATATTTAATGGGTTCGGTGGTGATTGTGGATGATTTGGAAATGCTCCATTGATAGTTATCTGAGGACAAAAAAACTAGAGAAGAAAAAAAAGAATGAGCCTCATTTGTTCAGACTTGTGGGAAAATGATGATAGCGGGAGGAGGGAAGGAGGAGTCTTTCCCAGGAGGGCAGAGTTGGCTTCCCCGCCCCCGCCTGTGACTTTGCAACATCTAGGCCTGTGGGCACCTGGCTGGCTCCTAGGCCAAGGAGTTTCTTGTAGCCAGAAGACTCTAGCCACTGGATGGAGGTGTTGTCAAGCCTGTGTGTCTCTGAGAGGTGTGCAAAGGCATTTCAGAATCAAAATATTGATGAGAAGCCCTGGACTCTGAAAAAGTAGAAGTGTGGGGGAGGTGCAGAGAAAATGTTACATCCCTTGGGATAAGAGCAGAAAGAGGCAGAATGATATTCCCAAAATAATATGAATGCAACACAAAACAGGGGAACAATAGATTCCTGATGTAAACAGTAAGTCACTATTAAAAAAATATTTTTTAATGTTTATTCATTTTTTAGAGAGAGAAACAGAGCATGAGTGGGGGAGGGGCAGAGAGAGAGGGAAACACAGAATCCAAAGCAGGCTCCAGGCTCTGAGCTGTCAGCACAGAGCCTGATGTGGGGCTCGAACTCATGAGCGGTGAGATCATGAGCTGAAGTTGGACACTTAACCAACTCAGCCATGCAGTCGCCCCTAAGTCACAATTTATTGTAACTGAACAAAGTCTTAATAAGTCTGAGCAGAGACTTATGTAGGGGAGCCATTAAAAATGTCTATCATCATCCTCCCTAAAACTCTAAGAAATTTTGTTAGGAATATATTTACTTGGTTTTATCCATATGATGGGCATCAGGTCAAAGAGAATTTTGGGATGTTGTTCAGCAAGCAATCCACTGTGAAAGGAAATGGACATATTTATTAGAAATAAGATGAAATTTGCTTCTAGAAATTGCTACTGAGATATCAGCTTTTAATTCAAGAGAGGACCAGAAATACGCAGAGAAAGAAATATAAAAGAAAACAAAACCAAGAAAGAGGCAATGAATAATTGAGAGGAACCAAAGAAAACTGCGGAAAGGCAATGCGTGCCAACAATGGACAAATACCAATTCTTGCCACTGTTTAAGTACCATCCATGAAGTACACACTATCCTATCACATTTGAGCCTCACCATGATCTTGTCCCCACTCCTTTCCCACACACAGATGAACAGTGGAGGCTCAGGAAGGTTGAGTAGTTTTCTCACAGTAACACAGCTCTTAAGTGCCAGAGGCAGAATTCAAACGTACATCTGCCTGTCTAGAAAACTTTTTTTTTTCACTGTGCTATATTGTTTATTTGTTTGAGAAAAGGACTGAGGGAAGGAAGGAAAGGAGGGAGGGATGGAAGAAAAGATGAATACATATATTAATTTACATAAGTTAAGTGATTAAAAAAAAAGAGAGAGGTGTGCATGGGTGGCTTAGTCGGTTGGTTGAGCATCTGGCTCTTGATTTCAGCTCAGGTCATGACCTCACGGTTTGTGAGATCGAGCTCTGAGGGGAGCTCCATGCTGACAGTGTAATACCTGTTTGGGATTCTCTCTCTCTCTCTCTCTCTCTCTCTCTCTCTAAATAAATAAACTTAAAAAAAAAAAAGGAAGAGAGATAGAAATAAACAAATGAACTAGGTGCTGCTAAGTCTGCTCAGAGCTCGGTCTTAGAATTCCCTTTGAAATAATACAAAGGAGCTCCTTCCTGCCCCTTCTCAAGCAATTTTCTGGTCCTCAACGTTTAACCCTCCCTTGAGAGCAAAGCCTAACCCTGACCCTGGAAATAGAGGGTAATGCTTATTAACAGACTGATAAAGGGTGCCAAGGGAAATAGTCTCTCCCCTTCTCTCTTACCCCTACGTATCTTATTTTACTTATTTGTTTTTTGAATGTTTATTATTTTTGAGAGAGAATAAGAGTACAGAGGAGGTGCAGAGAGAGAGAGGGAGACAGAGGATCCGAAGCCGGCTGTGCGCTCACAGCACAGAGTCCGATGTGGGGCTCGAACTCACCAACTATGAGATCATGACCTGAGCTGAAGTCGGACGCTTAACTGACTGAACCAGCCGGGCGCCTCACCCCTACGTATTTTAAAAAGAATAGCAATGTTTGGTTTCCTAAGCTGGAAATTCAGTATTTATTTTAAATATTTATTTATTATGTCACATAAGAGTAAGTTTTTCATTCACTAACAGAAATGGGAAGTTCACTGTAACTGTAAAATGTTCAAAAGTTAGGCACTCCTGCACGTTACAAAATGGAAGGTAACAGTCCTAAAACAGACGAAGCAAGAAAATAATTTCGACTAACTTTTCTAGTCATAAGACCATTGAAATATTAACTAAAAATGCTTCAGGACCTAAAAATACTCACTTATCAATTGCCCCAGCATGAGTAACGACTTATGGAAAGAATTCTGGTATTATTTATTACTTGCCATAGTCCCTAGAAGAGCCCTTTTGTTGCAGGGGTGGGGCGGGGGTGGGGTGGGAGGCAGCGGAGGGTGTGTTTTACTTATTCAGCTACGAGGAAGAAGTCTCGGCAGGCAAAAGCCCTGACCTTGCTCTGGACCAGCGTGCTCCATCAAGATACAGCCCGTGGATGTAAACGCCGTCCTCTGGCGCCGTCTTGGATGTATCCGAAGGAATAACCTGAAGGGAGAGGCACACGCTAGTAACGGTCTCTCCCCCAGACAGCTGTGTCTCATAAAGCAAGCATTGGCTCAATTTTCAGAACATATTCAGGGCAACTCCACTATATGATAGCTTGTGAAACTATACGTTTTTCAGTAGACGTGTAAATGTCAAAATGTATACTGGAGTTCTTTTTGAGGCATTTTATGTTTTACTGTACCTCCTATTTTTGCTGAAGCAGAAGAGCAGCGTTAGATGATCTGAATTGAAAATGGAGACATATATAAAAGTCCTATCAGACGTAGCAAGACAAATACGTACTTTCTTCATGAGATACAAAGAATGGAAAGAAGTCATTTATAATGGACCATAAAAATATGAATTCTGCCTATCTTCCTTGCTTAACTACATGATTTTGATATAATGATACACTGGGGCATTTAGGGGGGTTTGTACCTCAAATTCATATCCTAGTAGATCAATAGGAATGGTATATTTTCTGGCATAATTCTGCATCGCTCCAGTGAGAAAGGCTTGGGTAAAAAAGAATCCTGAGAGCCAAAACACGTAAGGTTTTCCTGAAGTATACCAGTCCTGGAAGGGAAAACACAACGCATGATGTTCATTTCCAAACTCATACAGGCTTCACCTGGTCTTTAATTCCTGCTCCTGGTTTTTGTGTTGTCCCCACTTTCCACCACAGGAGTCTCTTCCCCAACACAAAACATGCAACCTGCCTTGGCCTTCTCCCTCTTTTCCCTTATAGTTACTCTTCTTGGGTTATTCAAACTAATCTTAACATTGACCTGAATAATACAAAGTTTGAAAGGTTCAGACCTTCTACAAAGAGTTGAAGGTAAATTTGGGGGGGATTTATTACTTAATCCGACTCAAAAGCAACCATCCTCAGACATCTCACACATTGTATAACGGAGAGTGCTGATTTCAGCTCCTTAAACCTCTCGACGCCCCCCTGCCTCCATGCCCACTCCAGTTCCGATGTCCATGGTCTTCCTTCTGTATCAACGCACACATCTTCTCACATCTCCCCTCTCCCTGCTCAAGACATCTAGAATAATGTTTCCAGAGTACACCTCACCATGCATGGTTTGGATTGAATTTACCACCTTGCATAATTCTTCAGTAATCTACTACTATTCTATCAAATTAAAGTCTAAGCATCTTAGTCTCCTATTTATCATACTTCGTAATCTAGCCCCAAATTGTATTTCCAGCTTGATTCCTTTTTAAAAAAATATTTTTAAGTTTATTTATTTATTTTGAGACAGAGAGAGTGCACATGAGTGGGGAGGGGCAGAGAGAGAGGGAGAGAGAGAATCCCAAGCAGGCTGTCCACTGTGAGTGCAGAGCCCAACAAGGGGGTTGAACTCATGAAGTGTGACATCATAACCTGAACTGAAACCAAGAGTTGGATGCTCAGTTGACTGAGCCACCCCGGCACCCCTCCAGCTTGATCCCTTTTAATTCCCCTTTAAGCATCTTACATTGTCACCAGACTACACTATGTGCTGGTCTTTTCTCTGCATTGGGTGGACATCTGTTGTATTTTCTTCTTGTCTTAGAGTGACACTACTTTTACATCCTTCTGGAGGAGGAACCTTTCTAGACTCTCAACCCAAGCCCTTATGCTGCAGGAACTCCACTTCCTGGGGGTGGGCATGTGATTCATGCCTGGCCAGTGATACCCCCAGTCATAGTGATTGATATAGGAATGGACATGAGACCCAGTCAAAGCCAGAGATGTGGAGATTCTTGCTGGGACTTTTGGGGAAAAGATGCTCAGCTCTTTGAAGTTGTGTGGATGTGAGGCCAGAGTTGCTGCTGCTGTTTTTCTACCATCACATGAGAACCTACTTGAGAATGGAGTCAACCCTCCGAGAAATGGAGCTGGGAAATGAGGTGCAAGAATCCAGGACCAGGGCACCATTTTGCACCCCAGGTCACCTCCTGCCTGGAGCCACTTGACCCCCTGGATTTTTCAATTACTGAGGGAATAAACTTTATCTTTGTATATGTCAGAATTTTTGTGACAGATTCAATTCTGAATGACATAGTGCCTTTCATTGCACAGGTATCTCTAAGTTCTTTTCCTTTTTTTGCAGGGTCTGAAACCTCTCATGGTTTAGACCAGGCTCAAAAGCTTCCTTATCCAATAAACAAACTCTGCTTTCCTGAGCTCCAAGAACTCTCTCCCTTTGAATTCCCAGAGCATTTTACAAGTTGATCTGTTATGACACATCCCTTACTCTACTGTTTTCATTTTTTTTCTTAGATACATAGCTTATCCCCCTGTAGGCTACTGGCAACGTGAAGGCAGGGCTCACGTTGTCATCACCTTATCTCACAAAGCACACAATAAGATGTTTTGGACAAAGTGGGGTCTCAGTTCATATTAGTTGGAAGAACAGATTAATCAATGAAATGAACTTTGTCTCTGAGCGAGCAGTGCACTGTGGGAAGAAGCCACCTTTGCTTCCTGGGAGGAAGAGAACTACTGCTAGAGATGTTGCCACAGTCCAAGCTACCAAATCAAGAAGAGGTGGAGAAAGAGGTGGAGCTTGACAAGGACACAAGCCAGGCAGATCCAGCACTATCCACAAGAAAGTTGTAAGAGCCCAGAAGGCAAGTGTATAGAAAATTCTCTGGCTCACTCCAGGGCTTCATTTAGCCAAGAATGTCATGAGAGTCTGGGTCAGTGACTTGTATAAAATTTCTGAATTAGCTACCATTTACTGGGTGCTTAGTGCTTGCCAGGCAGGCGCTGTGCTAAGCACTTGACATGCTTATTTAGTCCACAAACTCCATGAGTTACAGACAAGGAAATGAGTGCAGAAAGATGAAAAATATCTTGCTTAAAGTCACACAGTTACTAAATGTCAGATCCGGAATTTAACCTGAGAGTATAGCCAGTGCGTAAAAAGCTTAGAAAAAAAAAATAAAAAGCACAAGCAGGGAAAGGGAAGAGAAATAGGGTAAATGGTGAGAGAGAAATAAGGAAAAGGCAGAAACTCCCAATGACTCATTTGCTTAATTAACTCTAAGAAGCACTAGGAGGTGAAGTCAAGAGTCCCCGAGAGGGGGTGCCTGAGTGGCTCAGTTGGTTAAGCATCTGACTTCGGCGGTTTGCAGAGAATCTCTGTATCATGTTCTCTGCTGTCAGCACAGAGCCTGCTTCAGATCCTCTGTCCTCTCCTCTCTGCCCCTCCCCTTACCTCTGTAAGGGTAAGAGGACAATGGGGGACAGATCCGTTCGGAGGAAGGCACAGGGTGAAGGACGATAAAGGTGCCTGATAATGAGTGAGATCTGTCTTACTCATTCGAACGGAATGATTCCAAGAGGAAATCCAAATTTCAGGAAGTAGAGAGTTGGACATGGACTTCACATCAACAACAAAAGGAATTTGTCCTGGAGACTATCCCTGCTGGCACCATGTCAGGGCCCCTCTGAAAGACCAAGGTAATGACTCTTGAAGGCCCTGCAGGAAGAAACAGTATATGGAAAGTGTGAGCAGTTCCAAAAAAGCTTGGGAAATGAACTGGAGTATAAAAGAAAGGAAGACTGTGACAAGGGGAGGATATGATTAACTATAAGGCAAATACTTAAAAAAAATTTTTTTTTTGTATTTATTTTTGAGAGAGAGACAGCCAGACAGACAGTGAGCAGGGGAGGGGCAGAGAAAGAGGGAGACACAGAAGCCAAAGCAGGCTCCAGGCTCTGAGCTGTCAGCACAGAGCCTAACGTGGGGCTCAAACTCACAAACAGAGATCATGGCCTCAGCAGAACTTGGATGCTTAAGAGACTGAGCTACCCAGACATCCACAAGGCAAATGCTTTTGATAAGGGATGGGAAGAGGCTGGTCCACACAGGAGGAATTCAGAAGACATGTTGTAGATGTGGCTAGGACTCACCCAGGTAGACACAGCTTTAACTATCAAATTAGCGAAGATAAAAAAACAACATTAATTCTGAAAAATAGGCCTTCTTGTTGGGGATAAAACTAAATTACTTTTCTGGCTGATTAGGTATATATCAAAAACTCTAAAAATATCCAAATGGAATTGATTACAGCATTAAAAGAATGAAGATCCAGTGACCAAGAGTAATTTTTTTTTAGAAATACGATGATTTTCCACTTGGAAATCTAGTGAATAATTCAATGCAATAATAAACTAAAGAGGAAAAAAAACCCCACATCACCAGTAATAAGTGCTGAAAAGGCATTTGATAAAGTTCAACAATTTATGATTTTACCAAAGAATAGTCCACTTTTACTGAATTCTTACCATATACCATAGACTGTTACCGTATGAGGTGAAATTAAGCATTTTATGGTTGAGAAGAGTGTTATGTGGCAACTCTTCTAGAGCCCAAACATTGACAACCCCATTCTAGGCTGTTTCTTTTGTTAAATGTAAACTCTACACAACCAGATCTTATAATTAATTTTTAAGAAATAGTCCAAAAGAAAAATGAGCCTAGGAAGGAGAGGAAAAGGCAGTTCACAGGAGAAAATACAAATGTCAAGCACACAAGCACACATACCAAAAGAAACACAAGCTCACTAATTACAAAAAAAAAAAAAAGCAAATTGAAATAATAAGATATGATCAATCTATTAGATTGGTAAAAATTTAAAAGGGGTGTATGAGAAAGCCTCTCTCTCCACATCCTCAGAAGCACTGGATATTTTATGATTAGCTTCTACAGTGAAACAAATAAAGCTCATCTGTAATAAAAAAGCAATGGTGGCACCTGGGTGGCTCAGTTGGTTAAGTGCCCAACTCTTGATTTTGACTCAGGTCATGATCTCACTGTGGGTTGTGAGATCGAGCCCCAAGTCCGGATCCGTGCTGGGTGTGGAGCCTGCTTGAGATCCTCTTTTTCTCTCACTCTGTCCCCCCCCCCCCCACCGCTCTCAAAAAAGAAAAAAGGCAACTAAACAGGGAAAGATCATATACCTAATGTGAATTTCCAAAAAGTGTTTTTGGGGCTCTCCCCAATTCCTACCCCCACACGACCATACAATGGAGACAAGCTGAGGACCCGAGGAAGAGAAATAGTGTCCTGAACACCCTTTATGTGTGTATTTGGGGATGGAGGGCGGAGATTTCAAAGCATTCAACATTTCCCTGGTTTTATGAGATAAGGGATAAGAAGCACAGATTTTAAGACAATGGCCAATTATTGGTAAATCCAAATCTCTTTTTGAGATTTACCAACAGTATTAAAATTACAAGACCAAGTATGTGGTCTCAGAGAACCACAAACTTAGAATCTTTTTTTTTAATGTTTTATTTATTTTTGAGAGGAGAGTGTGAGTCGGGGAGGGGCAGAGAATGAGGGAGAGAGAAAATCCCAAGCAGGCTCTGTGCTGACAGCAGTGAGTCCAATGTGGGGCTTGAACTCATGAACTGTGAGATCATGACCTGAGCTGAAGTCGGACACTCAAATCAACTGAGCCGTCCAGGTGCCCCAAACTTAGAATCTTAAAAAAATATAAATGTCTTATTTTACTTGAATTTTGTAAAATTTTAATTTTCTACTAAGTACTTTGAAATATGTGTAATTTTTAACATTCTGAAATTTCGTTTAGATTACCATGAAACCACTAACCACATTCCATTCAACCCAGACACACTGAAGTGACCAGACTGCTGTTTCTAACCTCTCTCCAGTCAACCAAAAACTAAAATTTTATACATACACACACACACACACACACACACACACACACACACACACACACACACACACACATAATCCTTTACCTGTAAAAAGTTCAACCGGGCTAGAAAATCTGTGATATAACTTCCTAGGGGTTTAAGACTCGGGTATGATCGTGTGGCCCATATTTCTGGAACCTTTCCAACAAGCAAACTGCCAGAGAGTGCCTCCAATGCAGAATCCATGACAACCAAGCCCTTGATAGCTTTATCAAGGTCCTGTAGAGTATTGCGTATAGTTCTAATTAAACTGCAAGGAAAAGAATCACATAGTCAATGTACATACGATGATAAATATCAACATACTGTGTTTCCAGAAGAAGAAATCTCACTCACAGCTTTATGGGAGTGTTTCCTCAAATGTACTGACCTCCCTCCTGGTAATGGAAGGTACTTTTAGGTGATACTCAGATGAACCTTTTTTTTTTTTTTTTTAAGTTACTTTATTTATTTTGAGAGAGAGAGAGAGAACACGCGAGTGAGCGAACATGGGAGAGGCAGAGAGAGAGAAAGAGAGAGAGGGAGAGAGAGACTCCCAAGCAGGCTCTGCACTGCCACTGCAGAGTCCAACACAGGGTTTGAGCTCACGAGCTGTGAGGTCATGACCTGAGCCGAAATCAAGAGTTGGATGCTTAACCGACTGAGCCACCCAGGCACCCCTGGATGAAACTTTTTCATTTTAATCATTACATAATACAGAAAATAGTACAAGATAGCATATCAAAATTGTTGTTTTCTGGGTATTATGGCTTAAGACCAGGCTAATTTAAGCAGAGGATGATTTTAGGAAAAATATTAGGTAAATGATGTTACAGGTGGCCTGAAAATATGGAAAGAGTTATAAACATGTAATGCAAAGGCTGACCTTTGTGAAATGATGCATTAAAGCATAAAGCATATATTCACTGCACACTTGCAAAGACTTTGTTTCTCACATAGGCCCAAACTGCTGAGAACACCACAAATATACCTGAAGTGAGGGTTTTAGGGGCTAGAAGCCTAAGCAACAGAGAGATAGTATGCTAGTACCTATAAATATACGTGGTCTTTGTATAAAAAATACTGAACTGAGGTATCATAGTGTTTTAATATGTTTTGTTTTTAAGTGTCAGCAAGTCCCGAAACCAAATAAACTTGAAAACACCTTAGAAAATTCATAACCAAAACAATTTCTCCATTCCTTAAGCCATACTGAATTGTAGAAAATCCAACGAAAAAATTCAAAGGAGCACCTGGGTGGCTCAGTCAGTTAAGCATCTGGCTCTTGATTTCAGCTCAGGTCATGATCTCACGGTTCATGAGTTTGAGCCCCGTGTCAGGCTCTGTGCTGACAGTGTGGAACCTGCTTGGGATTCTCTCTCCCTCTCTGCTCTCTACCCCTTTCTCACTCTCCCTTTCTCACTCTCTCTTTCAAAATACATAAACATTTAAAAAATTCAAAGCAAAAATTTGTTTGCTCTCAAGGATACCTAATCAACCTAGGTTGGACTCAAGAAGAAAAGGGAGGTATGCATGTGTCACATGGCAGAACAATGACAAAAGATGTAAGTACATACAGGCTCAATCAACGTTCATTTGGTCTTGAGTTCCTGAAGAGAATAGTAATGGATAGATGAGAAGTTATGATGAGTGAATATTTTCACTAGTAAAAATAGATCTCATTTCTGTCATCATGTTTGCATTCCAAAAGATACCCTTGCTTCTGGAGTGGAAGAGGATACAAATTTAAAGAGTGGGAATGGATCCTAAGGAAATGGCAAGTTGGATAATTTTTTCTTAAAATTTTAATGTATGTCTTTTTTTTTTTTTAATCAACTTGGGTCGGTTGTCTTCTGAACCAGCAGGGGTAGAGATCCTTACTTGTTAAATCTTTCCATTTCTTGTACTAACACAGTATTCATGCTTTCTTCATATCTCACAGGATACTTCAGTAGTGCTGTTTCGATGTCGAAATCATTTGGTAGCTAAGAGAATGAATTTGGAAGGTCACATATTATTCTCAGAATGGGTAATTCCCTTCATTCCACTGTCCTATCACTAACAGCTAACACTAGGCAGTTACTGTGGGCTGGACATTGTGCTAGGTGCTTCCCGTACATTATCTCATTTCATCCTTACCTTACACTCTCAGGTGGCCATTATCATCCCCATTATACAGAGGAGGATATTCAAGTACAGCTAACCCTTGAACAGTGCAGGTTAGGACACCAACCTCCTCCCATTCCTGCATAGTAAAAACTCCATGTATAAATGCGACTCTCCAAAAACTTTATTTAAAAAAACCTTTTTGATGTTTATTTATTTTTGAGAGACAGACACTGTGAGCAGGGGAAGGGCAGAGAGAAAGGGGGAGGGAGACACAGAATTCGAAGCAGGCTCCAGGCTCTGAGCTGTCAGCACAGAGCCCAACACAGGGCTTAAACCCATGGACTGCAAGATCATGACCTGAGCCGAAGTCAGACGCCTAACTAACTGAGTCACCCAGGTGCCCCTCCAAAAACTTAATTACTAAAAACCTACTATTGACCGGAAGCCTCACCAAAAACGTAAACAGTCAACACATATTTTGTATGTCATATGTATTCTATACTGTATTCTTACAATAAAGGAAGCTAGAAAGAAAATATTAAGAAAATCTTAAAGAAGAGAAGAAACATTTACATTACTGTGCTTTATTTATAGAAATAGATTCACGTGTAAGTGGATCCGTGCAGTTCAAACCTGTGTTGTTCAAGAGTCAACTGTACAGAGAGGTTAAGTTACTGCCCAAGGGCACACAGCCACAGGTGATTTGTTTAAAGCCACAGGTCTCTAACTGCAAAGCCCATGCTCTTTCCTATAGGCTGTAGCACTTTGAGGAAGATAGATACTTCTGAAAAGTCGTGTAATTTCTTTTTTAAGGTGAACCTTATTTTCCACTGATAAAACAGATTTTCCATTTCATTACTGTTTTATATCTATTTTCAATCAGTTATCAAGTGGCTTCAAATAGCTTAGCTTACCCCATTTGCAAATAATTAATGTATGACTGTAGCAGGGTTCCAGGGAATAGAGAGAGAGAACACTATCAAGTGTCTGCTTTCTATGAGGCACCTCGGAGATGCTTGAGAAGTGAAGGGGACTTTGAGACTGATGATCAAGCCTCAGGACATTGGAATTCACACTCCTAAAAGGCAAAGCAGTTTCCCAATCAGGGAAGTTCTGAACTAAGAACTGAGCTGCCCAGAGTGTCCGTAGATGATGGTCCTGAGTGGTGCAAAAGACTTATCCTAAGTCGCACTAGCTGCTGTCATTCAAGGATCCTTTGGTTTAGCATAACCCCTTTACCCCAGATAAGTCCCAAATGCCACTGCTAGGTAACTTCCTGTTAAGGACCTTGTGAGAGCCACCATTCTGCGAGGGCTGGAACCACCGCCCCCAACCCCCGAGATAAACTGCAGAACCAGTAAGGGGCCAGGGGTGAGACGAGGCAAAGAGCAGAAGCTGTGGTCCAGGGGACAGGGTGGGAGGAAGCTGGCTGGCTTTCACCCAGGAGTCACAGCAGGGCGGCTCCCCTCTTGCAGACAGACATCCTGAGAGAAGGCTCTCCTTAAGGGGTGGGGAAGGGCAAGGCTACCAACACAGAGCAGTGGTGCTGTCCATGGGTCTTCAGGACAGATGGACTACGGGTCAGGCTCTGCTCTGTCAGAACACTTGACACTGAAATACGCGGACAATTATAGTATTTACCCTGAAGGGAAATTGTAAAGATCTGCACGTTCAATCATAATCCTTTTAAAGTTCCCTTTGTAATTCCTTATGGAATTTACCTTATGGAATTTAAGACACAGAAAAAAGGTGAGAGGAAAGAGTATCATCCCACTCTACCTAGTAGGCTAAGTACTTCAAGCTATATTACGAAGGAAGGAAAAAGGTGTAGTTGCTAATTTAGTGCTGATCTTATCCCCCTGTGCCCCCTCATTCCCTAAGATATAGATTAAAAACTGTTCACTCCTTGAACCAGCAAGTTCAGACCATTTCCTCCAGTTTTTAAAAAGTAAATCCATTATCTTTGGAAATGATAATAAGTCATATGTTCATTCACTCATCTACAACTATAGTTACTAACAACTTACTATGTGCCATCATGCAAAGCATTTTAAATTCATGTTTTTTTGTTTTTGTTTTTGTTTTAGTTTTTTTAGAGAGAGCGTGTGTGCACACACAGCAGGAGAAGAGCAGAGGGAGAGAGAGAGAATCCTAAGCAGGCTCCATGCTCAACATGGGGCTCGGCCTTAGCCAAAATTGAGAGTCAGATGCTCAACTGACTGAGCCACCCAGGCACCCCAAGTTCATGACCTTTTAAATGTTCACAAGAATCTTATACAGTCGGCACTATGATCACCACTTTACAGATTTGGGAACTAGTGCTCAGAAAGGCAAAGGATCTCACTCAAGATCCTAATGCTGTTAAACTGGAGTGTTCAGATTGCCATTCCAGTACCACTTTAATTTACGTTATAAGCATCATATTCTAAACTAAACATCACCTTGTTGAGAATATCTTTGGTAATTTCTAATAGAATCTGGTCAGTGCTTCCTGAGGATCCTGTCTGTTTGGAGCCTCCTTGGGTGAGAAGCAAGGACTCAAAGAGAACTTTGGTTTGATGCAGATCTTTGGAGATATCAACATTTTCATGTAATCCAAATATCTCAGGGTGTTGAGTAAATGGAAGTTTCTACCAGAAAACAGATGAAGCAAGAAGCATCACATTTTCACCTCATACATTAATTCATAAGGTAAACACATGCAGACCCAAAAGGGTTAAAAATCAACTCAGCATTAAACCACAAGACCTCCAACTGTCCCAATTTTCAGTAATTTCTAGAAACAAAAGAAACAACTGAAAGTTGATTGAAAACCATACTACTTGGCTAGCCTTTTATGTTACAGGGGAACATTTCATTATTTGCTTTTAGAAAAAAAATCACACTTAAATCTAAGCCCATTTTCAGTGATATGAGTTACCTTAATGAATTCAATGTACTCATCATAGGAGCCTTTGGGAGGTGCAAAATAGTTTCCACTGGGAGAAAACTTGTAATGAGTGTTTTCAACTATTTGTGGATTATAAAAGTCAGCCAGCATGGTTAAGAGGAGACGTCTATCCCAATCATCTGTCACTCTTCCTCCATAGTTACATTCCCCAGTCAGGTAGGAGATGGCTTCAAATGGAATTGTGTCGTACTCATTTATAAATAACTGAAACAAAGGAAAAATGAAGTGAGAAAAACCTTAAAGCCTTTCACATCATTTCCATTTTAAGATGAAATTAAGTATCTGTCAAGATGCATAGAGGTGTGGTTGAAAGAATTATCTATCACCATGAGTTACCTTTGGTGGGATGGCTGCTATGGTTCATGTTTATTTTAAATTACTTTGCTTATCTTCATCTTCCAATTTTGGGGGTGGGGTAGGGAATACACATGTATTGCTTCTCTAATAAGAAAACCATTTAACAAAAAAAGATGACATGAAAATTATCAAGTCTTTTTCATATGAATTTGGATAATTTGCCCTTGTTTTAGGGTACCGGTTGTTAACTGGGGGCAACTTTGTCCCCTAGGGGATATTTGGCAATATCTGGGGACATTTTAGATTCGTGGTTGGAGGTGCTACTGCCATCTAGTGGGCAGAAACTTAAGATGCAGCTAAGCAGTGCACAGGAGAGCTGTCCACAGTAAGGAGCTATCTGACCCCCAGCGCCAAAAGCACCAAGGCTGAGAACCAGGTGCCTGGCTTAGGGCACTGTTTGCAATGTGATAAAAACAAAGCAATTCCAAACTTCAGTGCCAAAGCCTGGTTCACACAGTATGACACCATTTACAATAGTAATAAAAACTGGAGCGCCTGGCTGGCTGTCAGAAAATCATCTGACTCTTGATCTCGGGGTCATGAGTTTGAGCCCCATGTTGGATGTGAGGTTGCTTTAATAAATAAAACTTTTAAAAAGTAATAAAAACACTACTATTTGCATAGCTTCTATATTGTCTTGGTCATCTCCCAATAACCCTGTAAAGTAGGAAACTGAGTCTGGGAAATGGAAAATGATGTGAAGGCCTGAATTTATTTCTTCCAGTTCCAGGTCCTCTACATTTTCCTGTAGACAGGAATTTTGGTAGTAGATGTATTGGGATGGTATAAGTAAATGGATGGGAACTTTTTCTTGCCCCTGAAAATTACATAATAGTGCAGGAATTATAGCAGAAATGGTGCACAGTTAAGGAAAAATATCTCTAAATTATCCAGAGCCAACTTAAAAGAAGATACCATTCTTTATTGGAGACTCTCATGTTTTCAGGAGGAAGAGAAGTGTCAACAAATATGAGCAGAAGACAGAGAGAAGGAAGGTGGTCTTTGGGGGTGGGTGCATGGTGAATAAGTTATTTGTGAAAAAGGAGAGTTTCCTTTTCTTCTCTTTGGGGGAGGGAAAGGTATTTTTAACTGGATTTCCCTCCCTCCCCAAAACTAAAGGAAGAAACCACAGGAGAAATTCATGTTAAATTTATGGGAAATGCAAGGTGTAGAGATGAACAACTCATTCCTTGGTTGTCTATCAACTTAGCCATCAGTTCATTGATTTACATTTTTGGAGGCAAGTGGTATTTTGCTGGCATGACTAGGTAAAGATGGTTTAAAGACTGACCCCCTCTCAAACACCCTGTTTGTTTGTTTTTTTTGGCCAGGGGCTGCTATCTGAATATCTCACATCGTGAGTCTCCAGAAACTGGAAAACCCTGCCACTCACTTTTCCAGCTTCTCTTATTTATTTTTGTAATGTTTATTTGTTTTTGAGAGAGTGAGTGGGGGAGGGGCAGAGAGAGAGGGAGACACAGAATCTGAAGCAGCCGCCAGGCTCCGAGCGGTCAGCACAGAGTCTGATGTGGGGCTTCAACTCACAGATCATGCAAGATCATGACCTGAGCAGAAGTCAGACGCTTAACCGACTGAGCCACCCAGGCAGCCTCTTTTAGAGTAAAGACAAGGCCTGTGAGTTAGACTTTGAACTGGGGTTTAGAGCTCAAAAAAGCAGGAACAGCAAAGAATCTTTTTTGATGACATCAGAGGGCCTGCAGTCGACCAGAGTCTGTGCGGCAGCTCTGTGAGCTGTGGTGTCTAATACTCAACCAGGGTTGAGGAGCTGCTGTTACCAAGACAGGGTGTGAATCTGGGTATGACTCTGGATGCCTGGGCTCTCCAGCCATCTTGGTGATTCTCTGATCTGCCAAAATATTTTTTCAATAAATTCCTTTTCTACCTAGAGCTAAGTTATAGCTTTGAGCAGAGGAAGAGAGTAGAGAACAGTAAGGACCCATAGAAAGCCAACAGCTGAGGAGGGCACTCCAGAAAGACAGAAAGAACGAGGGTCCTTGATGACAACACTTGCTGAATCAACCAACTCCAGAGCCTGTCCTTCCTCTGTACCTCTTTTTTTATGTGATATAGTCAGTTTAAGCCAGTTTGAATCAGGTTTCCTGTTACTGGCAGCAGAAAAAGTCCTAGAGATAGTGCTTCATAAACCCCAATTATAATTTTTACTACTATCTCCCACTTACTAGTGATGTTGGGAGGACTAAGTTTATTCTAAGCAAAGGGAAATGCCTAGGGCCTGACACACAGTGATCTGCCATCAATGTTAATTCCTTTCTAATTTTACCTGTAGTTGTAGAATACTGATCCGTAAGTCAGAATCATTAAATCCGTATGGAATATTCCAACCAAGAGGACCGAATTTCTTTCTCTCTTGCACAAGGGCATGAAAAAAACAAACTCCAAACAGCAACTTCTCCCATGCCTTTAGTATAAAAATTATACAAGAGAAAATTCTGATCAGATTTCCACCAGTAAAATGAAGGGAATCAGTCTTTTTCATTATATGATTCTATGATCATATGTCTCTGCAAACTTCTATTTAAAAACAATGCATACTATAAAAACTATTAATCTTATGACTAAAACCTCCAAAGCTAGACAAACGGCAATAGAAACTTAATTAAAATGCAAAAATTCTACCATTTGCCAAAGTAGTAGCTACTAACACTTTGGTGTTGTTCATAGATATTTACCTTGAGTAACTCAAATATTATCCAGTAGACTCACTGGCATATGCTCACTACAATTGAGGGAACACAGTCATTATGATAGGAATAAACCCCAATACATAGTTCCTGATTTTATGACTTTTCATGTGGAGGTCGCTTTTGAAACCTTTGTTTATTTACTCTCTCCTGGCGTCTTCATATGTGTTGGTGCTCTGCAGGATGGCCATCCACCTCTATGAAGACCCCCTCCCCCACCACCCCAAGTAAATTTCAAGTATGCTACCTTGATGGTTTAAGTTTGATCATTTCAAACATAGCTCCAAATTCAGTAAAAATCCATCCAACTACCTTCATATGATGCAGTAGAAATGATTTCTACAATATTAAAGTACAAGTACAGGGGCACCTAGGTAGCTCAGTCAGATAAGCATCAGACTTTGGCTCAGGTCATAATATCGCAATCTGCAGTCGGTGGGTTTGAGCCCTGCATTGGACTCTGTGCTGACAGCTCAGAGCCTGAAAACCTGCTTTGGATTCTGTGTTTCCCTCTCTCTGTCCCTCCCCTGCTCGTGCTCTCTCTCTCTCTCTCAAAATAATAAATATTAAAAAAATAAAAATAATACAAATATACCATGGCCTTACTGAATAACTGTATTCTTGAGAGGTACATAAATTAAAGCATATTTTAAATAATACTGAATGAAAACTGTGGTGCGACAGTTTAAGTTTCTTTTTTAATGTTTGTTTATTTTTTAGAGAGAGAGGGAGAGAAAGACAGAGTGCGAACAGGGGAGGGGCAGAGAGAGAGGGAGACACAGAATCCAAAGTGGGCTCCAGGCTCTGAGCTGTCAGCACAGAGCTCAACGTGGGGCTCGAACCCATAAACCGCGAGATCATGACCAGAGCTGAAATCAGACACTTAACTAACTGAGCCACTCAGGCGCTCCTTTGGTGAAACATTGATAGGGGGAAAACCTTTTGGCAATGAGAGCAATAACCTAATTTACGTGTATTTCCCACATATTTTCACTGAATGGAGTTTTTCTTAAGAAAGTCATGGTCTGTGCTTGTGGCCCCAAAACAGTCCTGTGGTACGAGAGAAATCTTGGGATTTCTTGCAGGAACTCAAACCCTAGATGGGGGTCAGACATCATACCACCTCCTCCATTTTATTAAGCTCTCTTTCTAGCTAGAACACCAAATATCCTCCTTTTCTCCCAGACTCACAAATAAACTTATTGCTCAGAACTAGGGGCATGCAAAAGGTATCATGAAGCAGAGAGGAACTAGCTGGCTTCTAAAGAATTCGATTCTTTATTATCAATTCTATTCTTTTTCTAACTCAAATAGGCAATGTGATAAATGGTATATGTTGGGGTGAGGGCAGGGAATGAACTTCCCTTGGTACTGATGTTTCCTTCCATGTGCAGAGACCTCAGTGTAACCATCCTTGTACTAATCACTGCAGGAGAAGGGACCTATCTGGTTGATAAATTTGGGAAAAGTTAACCAGATACGCTTTGCTCAGCTTTTCCCTTTTCTGTCTTAGAATTGAGCTTCCCTTAGGGAAGAAAATGTCCTCTGTTCCTGAGGGTGGATAAATCTGTTTAATTCTATTCAGTGATGCCCCATTGGTTCACAAGTGTCAATTACATCTTCTAACCTAGTCTTTATCAGTAACTGAGGTTACAGTTTGGTTCCCTTTAGGCGCCTGAGTGGCTCAGTTCGTTAAGCGTCCAACTCTTGGTTTTGGCGCAGGTCATGATCTCAAGGTTGGTGGGAGTGAGCCCCACATTGGGCTCTGTGCTGACAGGGCAGAACCTGCTTGGGATTCTCTCCTCCTCTCTCTGCCCCTTCCCTACTATATGCGCATGCACGTGCTCTCTCTCTCTTTCAAAATAAACTTAAAAAATTTGGTTCCCTTATGTTTATACTTTTTCCTGTTTCTTAGTGATTGAGAATGAAAAAAAAAAGGTTGCTATTTATTTATTAGGACTCCTAAGTCCCCAATATCATGTTTAAAACTGTTCTCCATGAGCACACTGAAAAGCATTATTAATATGTCAAAGCAGTATCACTAGAATTTAAGTTCCACGATGGCAGATTTTGGGGGAGGTGTCTATTTTATTCTCACTGCTTTGTATCTACTACCTGGGAGAGCACCTAACACACATTTTGTGGAAAGAAAGAATAAATGACATGAAAATAGATTGCTACTCTTGGGTCTTAATCAAACTCATTATTGGATTTTGGTGTACAAGCTAAAATATGTTCATTCAGTCAACAAATATTTATGTAAATGTCTGCTCTGTGAGAGGCAGAGCACAAACCGCTGGGAAGAAAATGATGAACATGGTAGATACAGTATCTGTCTTCTCCGAAAATGCCTAAAGCTTCACATTATTAAATATTTACATTCCCTGATTTTCTCACTTTAAAAACACATTTGAAAAGCTCCAGAGGCTGAACATTACCAGTTCCTTTCCCTGGCATCCACTGAAAAACTGAGAATCAGAAATGGGATCAGTGAGGTATGATTGGAGCAGGTTTAGCCGAAGACCCGTAGGAGGCTCGTTAGTCATTTTTACTCCATTCTGTAGTATGGTTACTGGGAACTAAAGACAGAATAAATAGAGCATTACTTAAGATAACCAGTTTGAATCCTAAAAATGCAAACACTGGTGGGTTAAAAAATAGGTATGAAAGAGGACTCCAGAAATATTTTTGTTTAGTTTGTTTGTTTATTTATTTATTTGGAGAGAGAGAGAGGTGGGAGGAGGGAGGAGCAGGCAGAGGGAGAGAGAGAATCCCAAGCAGACTCCATGCTGTAAGCACAGAGCCTAATGCAGGGGTCCATCTCACGAACCGTGAGATCATGGCCAGAGCTGTAATCAAGAGTCGGATGCTTAACCACCTGAGCCACTCAGGTGCCTCACTCTAGAAATATTTTTTAAGATCTCTTAAGGTTCAGTATTTAAGGCTTAAGATACACAATGTAGGGGTGCCTGGGTGGCTCAGTCAGTTAAGTGGCCAACTCTTGATTTCGGCTCAGGTCATGATCCTAGGGTCGTGGGACTGAGCCGTATCAGGTTCCACTGGGTGTGGAGCCTGTTTAAGTTTCTCTCTCTCTCTCTCTCTCTCTCTCTCTGCCCCTCCCCCACTTGCTTGTGCTTGCTCTCTAAAGTAAAGAAATAAACTTGGCAACTTGTACATAGCATATGGTGTGTCAAAAAAAAAAAGTTACAGGGGTGCCTGGGTGGCTCAGCTAATCATCAGACTTTAGCTCAGGTCATGCTCTCATAGTTCATGGGTTCAGGCCCCACATTGGGCTCTGTGATGGCAGCTCAGAGCCTGGAGCCTGCTTCAGATTCTGTGTCTTCCTCTCTCTCTCCCCTGCTCGTACTCTGTCTCTCTCTCAAAAAATAAACATTAAAAAAAAACCTACACAACTTAAGAGATAACTGAATATACATACTAAACTCCATATGAAATAAACATACTTTTGGAGAAGGATAACTTGTGAGCCAAAGCCTAAAGGATGAATTACAGTCTTCAGGGGTAAAATCTTCACAAATTTTTTCCAACATGGGCATCCAGGAGACAGCAAGGTGACAATTCTGTAGGCACACCCAGGTTCCTTCTTCTGTTGCTGCTTTAATCATTTTTGTTGCAACTGGTCCTTGTCCTTGTCCCAGTGAAATAGCATGAAATTTATTTCCAGACATCGCTTTATCACTTGCAAATTTCAGCAGGCCTAAGAGAACACAAAACATAGTTCCACTGCTTACTGTAAAATCATGAAGTATGCCTTCTGTCTCAGTGTACAGGTACTTAATTGGCAGATTCTCATTATTTTCCCTTATAATTACCAGATTTACTAACTGACCTACAATCATATATGAAATGGACATTGAGCAACATGGGTCATTTATAAGTTCTTAACAGTTGGTCATAGGGGGACTTACTGGCCATGGGATCTGCTCCTGGAGAAAGCACGAAAATTAAAGGAATGGTACAGTTTGAGTCCAAGTAACTCTTGGTCAGATCAAATGGTGGAGGCTCCACAAACTTTTTCCCTAGTTTATCAGTTACATAATTTGTTATAGCTGGAGTTATCTGGTAAAAAAGAGAAAAGATACGATCATTAGGTAAATTTTCATTTCACATAACAATTTTGATTGTTACTGGAAACCAACAAAGAGTACAATTTGAGTCTAATGGTCAAGAGAAGCATGCAGCATATCATACACAAAGTGCTAATTTTTCTAATACATAAAAAAGTATCTATCAATTGATAGGACAAGACTAACAGTCCAAAAGAAAAATGGGCAGAGAAGATGAACAGTTAACTGGAAATGAAACAGAAATGGATCTTAAGCATATGAAAAGATGAAGCATATGAAAAGATGCTCAACCTCATTCGGTATAGCAGAACTGCAAAATGTTCCCGTTTATCTCCTTTTGGTGATACAACCTCAACTTTTCCTAACTTTTCTTGTACCTAGATGTGGCCGTGTGACTAAGTTTTGGCCAGAGGGATACAAGTAGAAGTTATATATGGAGCTTCCAGAATATATTTTTTTATAAAGAAGCAGTTTGCCTTCAATGTTCTCTTTTGGGTGTGCCTGGGTGGCTCAGTTGGTTAAGCAACTGACTCTTGATTTCACCTCAGGTCATGATTTCACAGTTTTGTGAGTTCGAGCCCCATGCTCCATGGGCTTGATGTTGGGCTCTATGCTGGGTATGGTGCCTGCTTACGATTATCTCTCCTGCTCTCTCCCTGCCCCTCCCCTGCTCACATGCTCACGCTCACTCTCTCTCTCTCTCTCTCTCTCTCTCAAAATAAATAAATAAGCATTAAAAAAATACTCTCTTTTGTTCTTCAACAGATGTGGTATTTATGAGCCAGCTTCAATTGTGCTGATGAGGACCACATTCTAGGGGACTTTACTAGCATGAAAGAAAGAACTTGAATGTCTGGATGATCTCAAAAACAGAACTGCCCTGCCAATCCTCAAGCATTTGCTCTGGGCTCTTAGGAGAGAGAGAGAGATTAACTTCTATTTTATTTAGGCTACTATATTTTAGGTCTCTGTTACAGTGGCCTAGTCTATACCCTAATACTTGTAATAAAAAAATACAAGTTATAACTATACTTAAGTACCATTTTTCACCTTTCGGATGGTTATATCAAGGAACAAAGATAGTCTCTGTGTATTGACCCCTAGATTGTTTCCTTCTTCATAGCAGGCTGAAAGCTGTTAGTTCAAAAGCCCACAGACACCCAACTAAAATTTTTGGACATTCAATTATTGTAAACATAGCCCAAATATGCATATTTTTAGCCATTTACAGCCTGCCTACTTTGCACCCAACATCTACTAACTATGGATACGTCCCAGGATATAAAGACTCCAAGGCACTGTAGCCCTTCAGAGCTCTGGTCCAGGGACTCCAAACCATAGTGCTGTTGATAAACGTTACCAAGACCCCACATAAACCTCTTCTCCCTTCTCCCAAGGAGTTCCCTTGCCTTTCTCCTTTTTGGAGTTGTGGGACCCCCACCCCCCAAATCCCAGCATCTGGAGAGACTCCTGCTATGAGGGGCTTCTATGTCTCTAACATGCAAACCTGTTACAGCATCATTCAGCATAGCACATGTGTGCTACTGCCACCTCATGTTCATGTCTTTTCCCCAATCAGTCCCCAAGTTCCTCAACCCCCTTGCACAGATTAGCAAAGATACAAAAGTTTGGCAGCATTCTGTGTGGGGAAAATTATGGGTTAAACATATATTCTCATACACTGCTGTGGAAGAGTAATCTGGTATAACTTTCATGGCAGGCAATTTGGGAGGATCTATAAAACTACAAATGGGCAAATCCATGGACTCAGCAATTTTTTTCCCAGGACTTTATTCTGAGAGAGAGTTGTACATGGGAGAAATGACTTTGAATAAGGTTATTTATTGCAGCATTTTTATAATTGCAAACGTCCATCAATAGGAACTGGCTAGAGAAATTATGGTGTACACTTACAATGGAATAGCATCCAATTGTAAAAAAAAAAAATGAGAAGGCTCTTTATAAACTGACAGAGGAAAAAGCAACATGCAAAACAGTGGATATGACTATTTGTGTTAAAAATAAATGGACAAAGAATTTATGTCTATGCATATTTATATGTGCATAAAGGGTAACAAGAAGCAGATAATATTAATTACCTGAGAGAAAGGATGCTGAGTGACTGGGAATGCAGATTGGATGTCCACCTTTCACTGTACTCATGTATTCATGTGATTCAAACACTGTTTCAGTTTTGAGCCACAAGAATTAATTTAAAATAAAAGAATGATATTTGTCAACAGCAGCAGCAGAAAATAAGTACAGAGAGGTAGTAGATATCATTTTCCAAATGCTAAACAACTTTCTAAAGTAGCACTGTAGGAAGTCGGTGGAGGGAGGAGAGAATCATCACAGACTTCTGCAGTCCTGGCATAGATGAGGAAGAAGGATGGAATCTTCTATATGAGAAATTTTGTGTAGTTGTGAGCAATTCTGTAGGTTTAAACAGTGGAAGTTTCTCTTTTTTCTTCAAATGTTTGTTTATTTTAGGAAAGAGAGCATGTGTGCAAGTGTGAGCAGGGAAGAGGCAAAGAGAGAGGGAGAGAGAGAATCCCAAGCAGGCTCCATGCTGTCAGCACAGAGCCCAATGCAGGGCTCCATCTCACCCACTGTAAGAACATGACCTGAGGGGAAATCAAGAGTCAGATGCTTAACCGACTGAGCCACCCAGGAGCCCTAGAAACAGTGGAAGTTTCAAAAGATAAAATGGAATGGCAGAAAAGAGGTATGATTAGCCAAGGTAACAAAACTGCCAAGCTGTACTTCTGTCATTATTCTATAGGTATTGAAAGGCCACTGAAGGGTTTTCAAAAAGGACCTCATAATGATGTAACAGATTTTTCTTCCTTTAATAACTTCACCTGGGCAATGATGAAATTTTACCATTAACACTATATATAGTTTCTATCTAGCACAGATCTTCAACTGTACATTTTTTATGAATTAAATTTATTGTCAAATTGGCTTATATACAACACCCAGTGCTCATCCCAACAAGTACCCTCCTCCATGCCCATCACCCATTTTCCCCTCTCCCCCACCCTCCCCATCCACCCTCAGTTTGTTCTCTGTATTTAAGAGTCTCTTATGGCTTGCCTCCCTCCCTCTCTGTTTGTAACTATTTTTCCCCTTCCCTTCCCCCATGGTCTTCTGCTAAGTTTCTCAAGTTTCACATATGATTCAATTGTACTGGGAGGTACTGAAGACCCAGAGACCTTGCCCCTCATTACTCTATGCACAGACCAGGGCCAATGCTCCCTGAGATGTTGTAGCTGCAATGAAGTATGGTAGTTTTCTATAGAAAAAGTACCTTGTTCCAGTAATTTAATATAAGAAAAAGTTATGACTCTTCTATAAGATTTTGATCCTTTATGTAACATACTCTAGAGAAGAAATTATGGAGAGTTGAACAGACCTAGAGATAAGCTTTGTGGTAGTTAATTTTAGGTGTCAACTTTGCTAGGGCATAGTACCCAGATATTTGGTCAAAAACTAGTCTGGCTGTTGCCACGAAGATATTTTTAAGATGAGATTATTTTAAGTTTATTTATTTTGAGAGAGAGAGAGAGAGAGAGAGAGAGAGAGAGAAAGAGAGAGAGAATGAACATGAGCATGGAAGGAACAGAGAAAGAGAGAATATCAAGCAGGCTGGCAGTGTGGAGCCCAGCCCACAAGTTGAACTCACATAACATGAGATCATGACCTGAACCGAAATCAAGAGTTAGACACTTAACTGACTGAGCCAGCCAGGTACCCTGAGATTAATTTTTAAATCCATGGACTTTGAGTTAAGTGAATTAATCTCCATAATGTAAGTGGGCCTCACTCAATCAGTTGAAGACCTAAAGAGAAAAAAGACTGTCCTCCACTGAGGAAGAGGGAATTCTGCCAGCATATTGCCTTTGGGCTTGAGCTGCAATGTTGACTCTTCCCCAGGTTTCCAGCCTGCAGATTCTGGACTTGCTAGCTTCCACAATCATGGGGGCCAATTCCTGTCAACCTCTGTTTCTGTCTCACCTATCCTATTGGTTCTGTTTCTCTGGAGAATCCTGACAAATAAAAGCATTCATTGAACTTAGTTTACTTTGATTCAGTTCAACTCAATTCACAGACATTTACTGAGATAGCCTACTGTCTTCTAGGTACTGTTTTAAGTCCTGGAGATATTGAGCAAAATAAGACATGGGTCTTGACTTCCAGAAGCTCAGAGTTTGGTGGGAGACATTAACAAACAAACCGACAATTCTTGTATATTCCAGTGTGGTAAGTGCCGTAATGTTTAAGCACAGGTTCCCACGCGCGGCAGACTAGGCAATTACCCATACTTGGCATTGAAACAATCTCCATTGGCCATCAGGGAGCCATTCTGTGGAGTGCAAATTAGGCAGGTGTTTCCCAGATGCAGAGCTAATCATTCCTAAGTTTATACTGAACAAGGGAGGCTACGGGTGATAAAATAATGAATCCATCATTGTTTTGGCCTTAAAGAGACTTATTGTCTAGTGAAAGGAACATATATATACACACAACTATTGGGTAGGAAAGAATGAGATAAGTTTTAACAATGTACAAGGGTCTTTGAGGTAAAAATAAAAAGAACTACTCAGGAGTCGAGTAATTACGTAAACCTCTGAATCTATTCAGAGCCTAAGTGAAGCATTAGAGAATGCTCCTTGTGAAGCTTTACTAAAAACATAAAATGTAAAAAAGAAGAAGAAGAAGAAGAAGAAGAAGAAGAGGAAAAAGGAGAGAAAGAAGGGACCAGTGCGATTACTTCCAACACCTTCATTTTATACACGGAGCTCAGAAGGGTGAGGTGACTTTCTCAAAGTTCAAAGTCCATGTATGAACATAGTTTTTGGTTGTCTGTTTAAAAGGTCTTATTTCAAGGAGTGCCTGGGTGGTTCAGTTGGTTAAGCATCTGACTTCGGCTCAGGTCATGATCTCATGGTTTGAGGGTTCAAGCCCCACATCAGGCTCTGTGCTGACAGTGCAAAGCCTGCTTGGGATTCTCTCTCTCACCCTCTTTCTCTGCTCCTCCCAACTCATGCTTTCTCTCTCTCTCAAAATAAATAAGTAAACTTTAAAAAATTTTTTTTAAATAAAAGTTTTTCTTTTGTACCACCATAATCGCCTTTCTTGAATGTATGAATATTGGTATTAGTCTGTTTATTTCACCAATAGAAAGATTTCTGTGTCTGTTAGCCATCTGTATGTCTCCTTTGGAAAAATGTCTATTCATCTCTTCTGTCCATTTTTAACTGGATTATTTGTTTTTGGGGTGTTGAGTTTTATAAGTTCACTCTGGAAAACAGTATGGAAGTTCCTCAAAAGGTTAAAAATAGGATTACCCTACCATCCAGCAATTGCACTACTCAATAAAGGATACAAAAGTACTGATTCAGAGATACATGCACCCAACCCTGATGTTTAACAGCAGCACTATCAACAATAGCCAAATTTTGGAAAGAGCCCGAATGTTCACTGACAGATGAATGGATAAAAAAGTTTGGGTACACACACACACACACACACACACACACACACAGGAATATTACTCAACCATCAAAATGAATGAAATCTTGCCATTTGCAATGACGTGGATGGAGCTAGAGAGTATTATACTAAGCAAAATAAACTAGAGACAAATCCCATATGATTTCACTCATATGAGGAATTTAAGAAACAAAACATGAAAATATTGGGGAAAAAGAGAGGCAAACCATAAAATAGACTTTTAGCTCTAGAGAATGGAGAGTTGCTGGAGGGGAGGTGGGAGCGGGGTGGGCTAAATGGGTAATGAGTAGTAAACAGGGCACTTCTTGTGATGAGCACTGACTATTGTATGTAAGTGATGTATCACTAAATACTACACCTGAAACTAATATTATACTATATGTTAACTAATTGGAATTTAAATAAAAACTTGGAAGAAAAAAAAAGTTTTGTGCCTGTTTAAACTAATAAAATTGTGACATGTACAAGGTTTTCTACCATCTTTTACTTCCAGCCAATATGGTCCCTTCTGCTAACAGGGACCAGATTTATCCTCCCACAGAAACAACTAAAAATGGGCAAAATTTTTTTAAAAAAGAAAATAACCATTTTCAGACACTGAGCAATTCAGACAACAGATAGTAGAGGACTTTGATCTCTGTGAAAGAGGAAACATATAAGGTGAGTTCTATTCTCAGTTCGGCTTTCTTCTGGGAGGTACATTCCAGCCTGTGGAACAGGAGAAGTGATTAAAAAGCGGAGCAACACCATGTTGCAGAGTTGGGAAGACAGGAAACTCTTAACCTCTGGTTTAAGGAGGGAGGCTACTGGAAGTTGCAGAGTTCAGATCAGAAGGGAACTACCTAGAAATCTGCACAACAGTACTCTTGAATCTTTGCTGAATAATCTGGTGTGCAAGCATAGGCTAAGCCAAGAGCGGCTGGGGACCTATGAACTGGGGATCTACAGAGCTACCAGAGTTCATGCAAGGCCAGGAATCATTCAAGTTCCCAACAGCCACAGTAGAGAGCCCTTGGTGATCAATGGGGCATTCAGTAAAGTCCCCAGAAGGGTCACACTTTAGTAGTGGAGCTAAACTATCTGTTGAGTAAAGGCTATTCTACACTTGTGCTAACAATTCTTTATTTTTTTAAAATTGTTTCTTTTTTTAACAATTATTCATTTCTGAGAGACAGAGAGAGACAGGGGCAGAGAGAGATGGAGATACAGAATCTGAAGCAGGCTCCAAACTCTGAACTGTCAGCACAGAGCCCCTTGCAGGGCTCAAACTCACAGACTGTGAGATCATGCCTGAGCTGAAGTCCAACGCTTAACTGCTTAACTGACTGAGCCACCCTAGTGCCCCAAATTATTTTCTTTCTTGCTTCCTTCCTTTTTTTTGAAAGAGAGAAAGAGAGAGTGTGCACACAAGTGGGGGAGAGGCAGAGGGAGAATCTTAAGTAGGCTCCACCCCCAGCATGGAGCTCATTGCAGGGCTCGATCTCACAAACCCTAAAATCATGACCTGAGCCAAAATCAAGTCAGACACTTAACCAACTGAGCCACCCAGGCGCTCCTGTACTAACAAATCTTAAAGTACTCTTTGAGAGAGGGATGCCTGGCTGACTCAGTTGGAAGAGCATACAATTCTTGATCTTGAGGCTGTGAGTTTGAGCCCCACGTTGGGTGTAGAGATTACTTAATTAAAAAAAAAATCTAAAAAGAAAATCTTTGAAAGGAACAATTTGAACTTAAGTAATTTAACTATGTCGCCAAAGGGGTTGGTAAGCTTCTTCTACAGAGACCTAGAAAGTAAAAACTTTAGGCATTCTGGGCGGCATACAACTTCTGCTGCATATTCTTTTTCTTCTTCTATTTTAGAACAACTCTTTAAAATGTAAACACCATTATTAGCTCATGGGCTGGATTTGGCCCAAAAGTGTTGTTTGCTGACCTTTGAACTAGCAGAATAAAACTGAACAATCTTTAAGTGGAAGATAACAGGGGCACTGAGTGGCTCAGTCAGTTAAACGTCCAACTTTGGCTCAGGTCATGATCTCAAGGTTCGTGAGTTCAAGCCCTACCTTGGGCTCTTGGTGCAAGCCTGCTTGGGATTCTCTCTCTCCCTCTCTCTCTCTCTGCCTCTTGCCCACTTGTGTGCTTTCTCTCTCTCAAAATAAACTTAAAATATAAATAAATAAACTTAAAAAAAAAAGGAAGATAAAATCTAAATAATCAACAAAGTCTGGCATACAGTCAAACATCACTGGGCAGTCCAAGAAGTAGGAAAATATAATCTATAACCAAGAGTAAAATTTTAGTCAATAGAAATAGATTCAGAAATGATGGAATGAGCAGTGAAGGTTTTAAAAAGAGTTGTTACGACTGTGTTCAAGTATTTGATGAAAACATGAATAAAATAAAAAGAAAAGCAGAATATATAAAAAAGAACCAAATACACTTTCTAATAGTGAAATATATAATAGCTGAAACAAAAAAAATTAATTGGACTGGGATAATGGCAGAGTAGTCAATATAAAATAAATCAATAAACTTAAAGATAGCAATAGAAACTGTACTAACTGAAGCACAGTGATACAAAAGATTTAAAAATAATTTACAGAGACTCCTGGGTGGCTCAGTAGGGCGAGTGTCTGACTCTCGGTTTTGGCTCAGGTCATAATCTCTTGGTTTTGTGAGTTCAAGCCCTTCTTTGGGCTCTGTGCTGGTGGTGCAGAGCCTGCTTTGGATTCTCTCTCTGCCCCTCCCCTGCTCACTTTCTCTGTTTCTCTCCCCTGCTCACTCTCTCTGTTTCTCTCCCCTGCTCACTCTGTTTCTCTCTAAATTAATTAATTAATTAATTAATTTAAAAATGAACAGAGCAGTCACCTATGAGTATAATATCAAGCGGTCTAATACATATTTAATTGGAAAATTTGGTGGGGTGGCAAAAAATATTTGAAGAAATCATGGCCAAATTTTTTCCCAAGTTGAGACAAACTATAAACCCACAAATCCAAGGAGCTCAATGAACCTCTGAGCATCTAGATTGAGGGTTAAAGAACAAAATAACAGTAACTTTAAACCTAGAATAACTTTTTAAAAAATCTGAGTAGGGTAGACATACAATGTTATATTAGTTTCAGATGTAGAACTTAGATTTGATAAGTTTGTACATTATGCTAAGTTCACCCCAAGTGTAGCTACCATCTGTCCCATTACACTGTTGTTACAAAGTCAATGATTGTATTTCCTTTTATTATGCCTTTTATTCCCTGGACTTATTCTTAAATGACAAATTAGCTGGGTTCCAAATAGAACACATCTGTCTTTTACCTTATCAGGCCTTAAGCACCGAAGAATTATTATTTTCTGTAGTTCATTTAGTCTTTCATCCATTGGTGCTGGAAATTTAGCATTATGTGGCTCTTTACTGTCATAGATTTCCCGCCATTCAGTTATATGTTCACAAAAATGCTCCCTAATGGGAAAAAAAAAGCATACTAATTATTATTTCATTGGCAAATACTTTAAAAAGAGCTTGTTAAACAAGGAGATTACAAATTTACCCATCCTTACTCAATTCTAAATCATCAAGTTTAAACAATTACCTGAGTTCTTTGAAGGCAGGAAATTCACTTGCCCGACAAATTTCCTCCCAGCTTTTATCTGATAGCCAAGTTGGATCAGGATTTTTCTCAGCACTCTTAAGACTTACTCCTCCAGTCAAAAGAAACATCAATTCCTGGTATTCAATCTCTTTCTTTGCCCTGTATTCCCAAAATAAAGACTGCTGTAAATTGCTGATTTTAAAATGGAATGAAACCAATTTCTGCTTCTATAGCCTCAATAAAATAATCAGAACTGCTTCACCCTACTGCCATAAGCAACTGGAGAACTGGACAAAGTGAATGAAACAACTGTTTCTGGAAGTTGTACAATAGGCAGTGCAACACTGTGGTCCCTGAAAAAAGGGAGACAAAGAAGGTGATCGCTCTGATTGCCTCAATCTGCCTGGTGGCACTTTCCAGACTATAAAACAGAGAGGTGATCAAAATCAGAACTTGGTAGTATTGCTGAGTTGAATAAACAGAAACCAGAGTTAAGGAAGGCTCAGGTGGCAGAATTTTGTGGGCTGAGTACCAGAGAGGAGGAGATACATAGAAAAGGGCTCCAGACATCTGCATAGCTTTCCTCTTGATTCTATTGCTAAACGCTAAGTCATATATGAATAGGATAAAACTCCAGGAGACCAGACAAAGAATATCTGGGAAGTCGTAACCTGAACAGCTCCCAGAGCTTACACAGAACTTAGAGACATGAGTTCTTGCCAACTAGAGATAAATCTTTGTTGAACACCAGAGGAATTCAGAGGCAACGTCAGAAGGATCACACCTTAGTAGCAAAGCTAACCTAGTCTTAGAATAAAGAATAGTCTTGGAATAAAGCCTATTCTAGAACTACCATAAGAAAGCTTAAAAACAAGCCTGAAAACATCAAACTAATCCAGTACTTTAACTACTTGCAAAAGTAAAGTCTAGTGCTTTTTTAAGGAATTTAAAACTCTCAGCATTTATCAATGTAAAATTCACAATATCCATAACCAGGAGAAAAAATCAGTTAATATATACATAGAAGTGATAGACACAAGAAGAAGACAGAAATGTTACATTTTTTAAATGTTTTATTTATTTTTTTTTTGAGAGAGAGACACAGCGTGAGCAGAGAAGGGTCAGAGAGAGGGGGAGACACAGAATCTGAAGACAGGCTCCAGGCTCTGAGCTAGCTGTCAGCACAGAGCCTGACACAGGGCTTGAACCCATGAACGTGAGATCATGACCTGAGCCAAAGCCAGATGCTCAACCGACTGAGCCACCCAGGCACCCCAAGACAGGAATGTTACAAGAGCTATTACAAATACGCTGAAGGAGTTAAAGCAAAACAAACATAACGGAGAGAGAAACAGGCAATAGAAAAAATAACCAAATGCAAGTTCTAGAGATAAAAAGTACAAAATCTAAAAGAAAAATTCAGGGGCACCTGGGTGATCTGTTGGTTAAGTGTCCAACTCTTCATTTCAGCTCAGGTCATGATCTCTTGGTTTATGAGATTGAGCCCCACGTGCTTCGGATTCTCTCTCTCCCTCTCTCTCTGCACCTCCCCTGCCTGCTCGTGCTCGCTCTCTCTCTCCCTCTCTCTCTCTCAAAATAAATAAATAAAAGAAAAATTCACTGATTTCTTTCCAGATGTAGAGAAACTGAAAGGATTCATTACCAGTAGATATACAGTATGAAATGTTAAAGAAGTTTCAAGTAGATGGAAATTTGGATCAACACCAAGAACAAAGACTGCCAGAAATGTAGGTAAACATAAAAGACTTTTTTTCTTATTAAGTTTCTTTGAAAGATTATTGATTACTTAGAGCAAAATAACAACATGCTATGGGATTTATAACATATACAAGGGAAATGTATGACAATAATAAAAGGCTAGGAGGAAAGAGATGGAAGTAAATTGTTGTAAGTTTTTATACTATATAGTATAAGATATAGAGATACAGACATAGTATAACATAGACTGTGATATGTTAAAAGGTATACTATAATCCCAAAGATATCACCACAATAATAAAACAAAAAATTAGTAAGTTAACAAAGGAGATAAAATGAAATCATAATAAATACTCAATTCAAAGAAAAAGAAAATGAGGAAATGGAACAAAGAACAGATGTGCAAAACAGAAACCAAGTTGTAAAATGGTAGATCTAAACATAACTCTATTATCTCATTGAATGTAAATGATCTAAACAATTTCATTAAAGGTAGTGATTATCAGATTGGATAAAACAAACAAGACCTAACTACATGTTGTCAACAGAAATACAGCTTAAATATAAAGACACAGGTAGGTTAAAAGGAAAAGTATGGAAAAATATATACCACGCTAACACTATTCAAAAGAAAGCTGGGGAGTATAATAATGTCATACAAAATAGATTTCAAGCAAAGGATAACCCAGGGATTAAAAAAACAAAAGTCAAGTCAATTCATTAAGAGGTCATAACACATTACACATTTAATAACAGAACATCAAAACACAAAGAAATATTGATACAACTGTCAGGAACAATCTCCATAGCTAAGAGACTCCAATCCTCTCTCAAAAATTGATTGAACAGGCAGACAGAAAATCAATAAAGATATAGTATATAGACTAGCTTGACCTACTTGGCATTTATAGAACATTCCATTCAAAAACAGCAAAATCCACATTCATTTCAATGGCATATAGAACATTTGCAGAGATAGACCACATTCTAGGCCTTAAAATGTCTCATTCATAAAATTTCTAGAAAAAGAATTATTATGGAGACGGAAAGCAGATCAGTGGTTACCTGGGAACAGGAGTAGGAATAGTAATTGACTAAATAGGCACAAGGAAACTTTGAGGTGATGGAAGTGTTTTAAAACTGGAATCTGGTGATGGCTGCATAATTGTATAAACATACTAAAAATCATATAACTGATTTTATGATGAGCAAATTGCGTGGTATGTCAATTATACCTAATAGGGCTGAAAAAAAGATGTTTTCTGGATAAATGAAAGCTAAAGAAGCTTATCGCCACTAAACTGGCCTTACAAGAAATATTAAAGTGACTTCTTTGAGCTGAAAAGAAATGGCACTAATTAATAACAAAAAATATGAAAGTAAAAATCTCCCTGGAAAAGGTAAATCGTAAAGGTAGTAGACTGAATCCCTTTTAAAGCAAGTATGGAGGTTAAAACACAAAAGTACTAAAATTAACTAAAACTACAATAGTTAAGGGATGCATAAAATAAAAATATGTAAAATGTGACATCAAAAATATAAAACGGGGGGGTACGTCTGGGTGGCTGAATTGGTTGAACTTCTGACTCTTGATTTCAGCTCAGGTATGATCTCATGGTTCATGGGATCAAGTCCCACGTTGGACTCCATGCTGACAGTGCAGAGCCTTCTTGGGATTCTCTCTCCCTCTCTTTCTGCCCCTCCTTACCCCCTTCAAAATAAATAAATAAATAAATAAATAAACTTAAAACATACAATTATAATAATTTTCTTTATTTTTATTTTTCAAGAGAGAGCAAGAGCGAGTGAGCAGGTGGGGAGGAGCAGATGGAAAGAGAGAGAGAGAGAGAGAGAGAATCCTAGGTAGGTTCCATGGCCATTGTGGAGCCCTATGTGGGGCCTGATCTCACAGAAGTGAGACCATGAACTGAGCTGAAATCAAGTCAGATGCTTGACTGACAGAGCCACCCAGCAGCCCTGAAACAGACTATTATAAACTCAGGATGCTGTATTTGAGCCTCACAGTAACCACAAAGAAAAAAAAATTCCTGGTAAATACCACAAAAAAAAATGAGAAAGGAATCTAAACATAACACTAAAGAAAGCCATCATACCATAAGAGAAGAGAGAAAAGAGAAAAAAGTAACAGAGAAACTAGGAAAATAGGCAGAAATCAATTACAAAATAGCAATAAGTACATACTTATCATTAATTACTTTAAATGTAGAGAAACTCTCCAATCAAAAGACATAAAATGGTTGAGTGGATTAAAAAAAAAGACCCACCTCTATGCTGCCTACAAGAGATTCAATTTAGAAGTAAGGATACACACAGACAGAAAGTGAAGGGATAGGAAAAGATAGTCCATTCAAATAGAAATGAAAAGAAAGCTAGTGTAGCTATACTCATATCAGACAAAATAGACTTTAAAACAAAGACTGTAATAAAAGACCAAGATGAGAATTACATAATGATAAAGGAGTCAATTCAACAAGAAGATACATTTTTGAAATATAAAGAGCACCAAAAAATATAAAGCAAAAATTAATAGATCTAAAGGGGGAAATTGACAGCATGACAGTAATAGTAGGGCACTTTAACATCTCCACTTACATCAAGAATAGATCAACCAGGCAGAAAAAATAAGGAAACACTGCCATTAATGACACATTAGACCAAATGGATTTAGTAGACATATACAGAAAACCCCATCCAAAAGCAGAATACACATTCTCCTCAAATGCACATCGAACATTCTCCAGGACAGGTCACATGTTAAATTAAAGAAGACAGAGATTATATTAAGCATTTTCTCTGACCATAATGTTACAAAACTAGAAATTGATTACGAAAAGAAAACAACAAAAATGTGGAGATTAAACAACATGCTACTAAACAA